>CM052710.1:22892297-23081114 GCA_028551405.1 Uromys caudimaculatus
TCCTCCCTCCCCACCCTTCCACACCTCCCCTCAATACCTTTCCCCAACCTCCCCCCATCCAGTGGCCACTCCTATTCTTCATCTCACCAGCTGCTTCATTCTGTAGCCCCTCATGGACCCCAGCCTGGCAACCACTGACCTTTTAGTTGCCTGGCAACTCCATGCCCACCAGCCTAGTCCAGACTCCCCCTCTATTGCATAGGCTCCCCACTGGTGGCTTCTCTGGGGATGAAGGTGGGAGGACCCCTGTCACTGCTGGTCAGCCTAGAGCTGACACCTAAGGTCTGAAGTCTGGATATGAGATCTCCCACACAGACCCAGTTCACATACTGCCTCCTTCCTTGAAGGACACATGCCCTCCCTGCTGGTCAAGGTATTGTGCTTGAGGCCGGAAGCTCCTTGGTGACCCCCCAAATCTGGTTTTCCATGCCCCTTCACAACTCCCAAGGCCACTTTGAGGACATCTGGGCATACTGCTTGTTGGAAGATCCTCTCCCTTTCTGAGCATGCTAATTGTATTGGAACATGAAATTGACTTACTAGGAAAATGGAGATTAATTAGGGGATAATCAGGATTTGGGGGGAAGAAGGAACAGAGGTATGTTTGTTAGGTTGGATGGTGCTTACCTATAATCCCACACTCAGGAGGCAGGAACAGGGGGATGGACACAAGTGGGAGGCCAGCCTGGGCTATATAGCAAGTACTCAGTAGGCCATCCATGAATACATAGTGAGACCCTGTTTCAAAAATACAAAATAAAATAAGAGAGATGCCTTTGTTATTGTCTTTTTAATTGTGTAAGCAATATATCCCAGTTGTTCAAAATTTCATTTCATAAAGGAATAAAATGAATAAAGAAAGCTCTCTCAGACCTGAGATTGTTGATGTCGATGGTCTTAAGTAGTTTATGTGTTAAAAATAAGTTTACTTTTGTTTTGTAGCCCAGTGTGAGCCCAGGATAACCTCACTGGCTATTCCCCTGCCTCAGTCTTTTCTGTGCTGTGACTATAGGCATGTACCAACATACCTGCCTGTGAAAGGTTGGACAGCATGTTTTATTTTTTCATGGTAGTAAGCTAACATGTGTATGTATAATACATATACTACAAAATAATATTGATCTGACTCCTATTCTTACTCCTGTAAATAACTTAAATGAGAGCCAAACATGGTAGAGCATGCCTTTAGTCTTAGCACTCAGAAGGCAGAGGCAAGTGGCTCTCTCTGTGAGTTCAAAGCCAGCCTGATCTACTTAGCCATTTCCAAGGCAGCCAAGGTAACATCGTGAGATTCTGCCTCAAAAAATAAAAACAGGGGCTGGAGAGATGACTCAGCAGTTAAGAGCACTGACTGCTCTTCCAGAGGTCCTGAGTTCAATTCCCAGCAACCACATGGTGGCTCACAACCATCTGTAATGGGATCTGATGCCCTCTTTTGGTGTGTCTGAAGACAGCAACAGTATTTAATGTACTCACATACATTAAATAAATACATCTTTAAAATAATTAATAACAGTTTAAACCATGGAGTGTCTGTCTAGTAGCCAGGTCAGGTGTAGGGACTAGGGCAGAGTGGCTGAGGCTGTGGACGTGGGTGAGAGTCAAACGTGGAATCTAGAAGGACACTTGAAATAAGGAGAGATGCCACCCTCCCAAGAAACAGTGGTCAGGTCTTGTGACAGCCCTCCTAGTAAACTGCCGCTCCAGGTCTTTGTTTTGGGAGTGGGTACTGAGAATTGAACCTAGGGACTCACTGAGCTGTCTGTGACGTCCTTCCTTATCCTAGCTTTAGAGCCTTCTCAGCTGTAGCTTTAGGAAAGGCATGTGCATCAGAGGAAGGGGTGGAGCCCAGCACGGTATACTTGTATCACTTGACTTTGCGGATACACGAGTGTACAGTTTACTTTAAGTTGTGGTCCAGTTGACTCGAGGGTTCGGGAGACTCTGCCAGTTACTAAGTCCTCTAAGTCAAGGCCTCTGGACATGAACACCTCCCAGTGCTGAAAGCCTGGGGTCCCCCATTCTCAGATTTCTCCCTGCTCCCCCTGAGCCCCCTTGAGCTCCATGAAGAATAGATCCGTCGTTCACACACCCGCCGCTTAATTAATGTCTGGAACTAATGCTCCAATTTGCTCAACAACTCTGCTGCTCACCACGGTGACAAATTTGTGTGGTTGTTGTTAGTTGGGAGCTTAAAATAGCAGGCGTGCCCATGGGTCCAACTCAGATGGTTTCTTGTATGGCTGCCCAGGGTGCCTGAGTCCTTTGCTCACTGCTTACCTGCTGGGTGTCTCGGGGACTCTAAGGCCTTTAGAGTCGGGGGATCTTTTCAGCAGCTACCCAACGAGGAGTCTGGATCCCAGGAGACAGACCCTTCTCTGAGTGTGTGTGTGTGTGTGTGTGTGTGTGTTTTGCTGTCTGGCCGGAGCTCCGGGGCCCAGATGGAGGCAGTGGCAGGGCAAGGGATGGGGTGGGGGCTCATGCTTGGTGCCTCTCGCCCTGCCCTGCCCCTGCAGACCCGCAGCTCGCGCCATACTCAGGGAGCCCAGCCAGGGCTGGCAGACCAGGCAGCCAAGCTGTCCTACGCCTCGGCTGAGTCGCTGGAGACAATGTCCGAGGCCGAGCTGCCCCTGGGCTTCAGCAGGATGAACCGCTTTCGACAGAGCTTGCCTCTCTCCCGCTCTGCCAGCCAGACCAAGCTGCGCTCACCAGGTACTGCCCAGCCTGCTCGTCTTCGGGTCCTGCCACAGCTCCTCCCTCCGGCTTCTCCCGCCCTTCGCTTCTCCATCTCCAGCCACTCCCTCCTCTAGCGGCTGTCACCTCCCCGAAATCCTCGCTGTCCTCAGCGCTCTTTCTCCTTTGCTATACCCTAGCATCCCCTGCTGGCCCTTACGCTCTCCGCCTCCTCTCTATCCAATCTTTTTTTCTTCTTCTAGGCTCTTTTCATTTCTTTCTCCCGATGTTCTCTCTATCCCCTCCAACTTTCCCGACTTTCCTTTAGTTTCTACTCTACCAGCTCCTGCCCCTAACTCCATTTCTGTGTCCAGACTCCAGTTGCCTGGGTCTGGTGGGTGCTTGGAGAGGCGGGCCGCGAACCGGCGGCATGAGGAGCGCGTGGGTGCACTTGCACTCGGGGGCGGCCTCTGGCCTCAGACCTTGCCATTGTGGGACCGATGCCGCTCCTGAGGGCTCACCGCACTCCCCTGGCGCGAGGCGCGCTGACAGAGGCCGTGACCGTGATGGCCGCGTCTCCTTCGCAGGGGTCCTGTTCCTGCAGTTCGGGGAGGAGACGCGACGTGTACACATCACGCACGAGGTCAGCAGCCTGGACACGCTGCACGCACTCATCGCGCACATGTTCCCGCAGAAGCTCACCATGGGCATGCTTAAGTCGCCCAACACTGCCATCCTCATCAAGGACGAGGCTCGCAACGTCTTCTACGAGCTGGAAGATGTCCGGTGGGCGCGGCCCCAGGGGGGTGGGTAGGGTGGGTGGACTTCTCCACACTCCTCTGAAGAGCTCTGGACCCCTGGTGGCCCTTCCCTAGATCAGTCTGCACTCTCTCTCCACCCTTTGCCTTCCCCTGCAAACCCTAGCGCCCCGCCCTCTCTGCTAAATCTTCCAGTCTTGTGGCTTGAGGCTGTGAAAGAGAGGTGGAGTCTCTCTCTCTCTCTCTCTCTCTCTCTCTCTCTCTCTCTCTCTCTCTCTCTGTGCTCCCCCCTTGCACGCTTGCTTGCTGGTGACAGGCATCCCAAGGTACCAGGAGACACTGAGCACTGAGTATAGGAGTTAGGAAAGGGGGAAAGGGTTGGCTGTCAGGGCCATCTTGTATGCCTGAAGTAGCCGCGCCCCCCCCATTGTGCACAGCTGGGGGCCACATAGTAATTCTCTGTCCCTCTCTCTACCTGACAGGGATATCCAAGACCGAAGTATCATCAAGATCTATAGGAAGGAGCCATTGTATGCTGCTTTTCCTGGCTCACACCTCACCAACGGTGACCTCCGGGTATGTCTGAGAGCACCCAAGGCACTGGTGAGACTGGGCATGTGGAGTCTAGGGAGAATATAGAACAAGGGTGGCTTTAGAGATGGGAGTCTTGAGACAAGGATGCCCTAGTTAACTGTGAGGTTCCCAGTCGCTCCTTTTTCTCTTCTTCCTGTTCTCATCAAGGATGGGCTGAGGGTTCCCCTTTCTGATGTCTGCCAGTTTACCCCCATACTGGGAGTACTGATGGGCAAGGGGCCCAGGATATACTGGGAGGGGGCAGACAGAACAGCCTTCTGGGGGAAAGAGTGGGGTGCTGGCTTCTCAAGCGAGGAAAAAGAAGCCCCCTTCGTGACCTGCTCCATGGGCTTTTCGGACTGTCTTCTGCTCAGAGAGAGATGGTTTACGCATCGCGGGAGTCGTCGCCCACGCGGCGCCTCAACAACCTGTCGCCCGCATCGCACCTAGCATCTAGCTCCCCGCCTCCAGGGCTGCCAGCGGGGCTGCCTTCGGGACTGCCATCGGGCTCGCCCTCGCGTTCACGCCTCTCGTACGCTGGGGGCCGGCCGCCCTCTTACGCCGGCAGCCCGGTGCACCACGCGGCTGAGCGACTGGGAGGCGCTCCGACTAACCAGGGCGTGAGCCCCAGTCCCAGCGCCATCCTGGAGCGGCGCGACGTGAAGCCAGATGAAGACCTGGCAGGCAAGGCTGGCGGCATGGTGCTGGTGAAGGGCGAGGGCCTCTATGCGGATCCCTACGGGCTGCTGCACGAGGGTCGCCTGAGCCTGGCCGCCGCGGCGGGTGACCCGTTCGCATACCCGGGCGCGGGCGGCTTGTACAAGCGGGGATCGGTGCGCTCGCTTAGCACCTACTCGGCCGCCGCGCTGCAGTCCGACCTGGAGGACTCGCTCTACAAGGCGGGCGCCGGCGGACCGCTCTACGGAGACAGCTATGGCTTCCGTCTGCCGCCCTCGTCCCCGCAGAAGTTGGCCGACGTGACGGTGCCCTCCGGGGGACCTCCACCCCCGCACAGCCCCTACTCTGGGCCTCCCAGCCGTGGCTCGCCGGTGCGCCAGTCCTTCCGCAAAGATTCGGGCTCCTCGTCGGTCTTTGCTGAGAGTCCTGGAGGCAAGGCCCGCAGCACCGGGAATGCCTCCACGGCCGGAGCACCACCTTCTGAACTTTTCCCTGGACCTGGGGAGCGCTCCCTGGTAGGATTCGGGCCGCCGGTGCCAGCCAAAGATACAGAGACCAGGTGAGGAGACATAGGATCTTAGGACAAAGGAGGTGGCTAGAGTGGCAGGAAGGACATTGGAGGGATGGGTGAAGCCTCAAGTGATACTTCTAGAGACCCACGTCTGTATTCATTTCCCTAGCATTAGTTTACCAAGCAGTAAAATGGAGCGCTGACCCAGCTCTTTTAGCGTCCGGCCGCAGTGAGCTGCCCAGCACATAGCCCCGCTGAAATCCATCGAAGCAGGCTCAGGATGGGGGAGGATTGGGCTTTTTGTTTTTGTGTTTCGTGTTCTTGGGACTGGGTCTTGCTGGGTGGCCGAGACTACTCAAACTCAGCAACACACACACACACACACACACACACACACACACACACACACACACACACACACACGGATTTCAGACGTGTGCTGAGGTGGCCCTGGTGAGAGAGGCAGAGGAGAGCTGGGAGTTTGATCCCATGTGGCAGTCAGAGGAAGGCCAGGTGTCCTCTACTTGTTACTTTTAGGAGTAGGGAGTAGGGTGGGCAGGAGGACCATGCTTTCACAGGAGGGCTTCTTCCCACCTTCCTCCCCAGGGAGCGCATGGAGGCCATGGAGAAGCAGATTGCCAGCCTCACTGGGCTGGTACAGAGTGCCCTGCTGCGAGGCTCAGAGCCGGAGACCCCAAGGTGAGACACCCCCCCCCCCATTACACTATCAGAGCCTGGGCTTGAGGCAGAGAAATGGGCAATGAGCTAAATCAGAAGCCTGTGTCTACTGTGTGACTCTGACTCCCCTTTTCTGTGGCTCTATCCTAAGGTCAGGGAGCTGGGTGACATTTAAGGTCCCATTCTACTTTGATGGTCTGAGGCCCCCACAGACAGTTTCTTTTCTTTCCTTCACAGTGAGAAGATTGAAGGCTCCAATGGAGCAGCCACCCCCTCAGCCGGTGAGTGACCCTTCTCTTCCTCTCAGAGTTTTAGGATTAATTCCCTAATCCTTAACTGAAGCTTAAGGAGTAGCTATATCATGGGGCTTTCCAGAGATTTCCACTTTACTCCTGCTGGGACTCGCCACCACTTGGGGTAGACAGTCATAACCATGTGCCTCTCTGACTGGGTGTGGGGCATCGAGTGGAGAGGCGCCTCCCCTTCCCTTTTGGCTCCACTCTCCTTATGGCTCCTCTTTCTGGTCTCTCTCAGCAGTGTGTGGGTCAGGCAGTAGGAGTAGCGGGGCCACTCCGGTGTCGGGCCCTCCCCCGCCTTCGGCCAGCAGCACCCCTGCAGGGCAGCCCACTGCTGTCAGCCGTCTGCAAATGCAGCTGCATCTGCGTGGCTTACAGAACAGCGCTAGCGACCTGCGTGGTCAGCTTCAGCAGTTGCGCAAGCTCCAGGTACCGCTCCCTCCCCGCCCACCCTACACCCCACCTACCCCGCCCCCACCTACTGGCTGCAACTTCTCTCTGCAAGCGCTGACCCTACCTTTCCCCACCATTCCGCTCCAGCGAGTGCAATCCTTCATTGCTCAGTGGTCCTTCTTCAGACCCCTTTTCTGCCTCCCTTTCTAGTTTCCATTTACTATTAGACCCCAGACCCTTCATCAAGCCCCGACACTTCACTGAGCCCCAGTCCCCTTCCCCATCCCTGAGTTGTGCCCACCACTCCACCCATGCGCTATCCTTTGCGGTGGACCCAGTTCCTTCAGGTCCGGTAACCGTCTTCCCCAAGTTCCCTCAGCTCCCCCTTCCTGAGCCTGGAGTGGCTGTCCCGCCCTGCCTGGCAGATGGTCCCACCTGTCAGGAGCCTGGCATCTTCGTACCGGCTCTTCAAGAGGGGCTTAGGGCTTGTCAGGTGAGGATAATGAGCAGAGACAAGCTGGGAGCGGGGGCAGAGAGCTGCCATCTGGGCCACAGATACGATCTTGCCCACCCACGTCAATTGGGCACTCGTCTTGCAGTCCCTGCTACATCGGCAGACCCTATAGGCCTCAGTTTGAGTCCTTCACCCCAGGTCTTGTCTCCACTCAGGGCTTCTTGAGGCCACAGGTCCACAGTCACACTGTCCTCAGGGTCATATCTAGTGTCACTCTTTGGCCACACAAATTCTCATCCTGTTCTCCTGCCCCTATATTTCTCCAGAATATAACCTTGATCTCCCTCCCCAGCTGTTCCAGTCTTCGTTGTTGCTTACAGTCATGTCGCCTTGGGTGAAGCCCAGTGTAACTTTGCCCCCTCCATGAGCCCTTTTATCCCCGGCAGGGATCTCCTGCTGGGTTCTACTCAACTCCTATCATAGCCCAACAACCCAGTCTTCTGTGGAGTTTCGCTTGCGCGGGGCTGCCCCCCGATCACCCTTCCCCTGCAACATGCATCCTCCTCCCACCCGGTCCACGCGAGCATTCTTGCGTCCCGCAGCTCCAGAACCAGGAGTCCGTGCGCGCGCTACTGAAGCGCACCGAGGCGGAGCTGAGCATGCGCATGTCGGAGGCGGCGCGGCGGCAGGAGGACCCGCTGCAGCGGCAGCGCACCCTGGTGGAGGAGGAGCGTTTGCGTTACCTCAACGACGAGGAACTCATTACTCAGCAGCTCAAGTGAGGCTGGGTCCCGGCGTGTGGGGGTGGGGAGAGGACCCGAGACGTGTGGGGGGAGAAGGGGGCACAATGCGGTCCCGGCGAACCAGCTTGACTCAGATGGGAGGTGCGGCTCCTTTATTTTGGAATCATAGATGACGTTTGTTGGTCTGTTCTGAAGTCTGATTTCATCCTCCAGTGTGACCTGATTTCTCTATGACCCACAAACCTTTGGCCATCTGGCATAATTCCTGATTTCTTTTTTTCTGGCTTGGTGCCTGCCTCTGCCATGGTATTGCTTCCTGTGGCCTGCAGCCTACTCTCATAACGGCAGCCGTCTGTTTTCCCTCTACCCTGTGCCTGTTTCCCTTCAGACCTAAGACCAAGGCAACTTGCTAGGGTTGAGCAAGAAGATGGAGGAGCGGGGGTGTTGTCACCTGCTCAGGTGGTTCCTGACCCTCTACCACCCTGATCCCTGAGACCAAGCATCAAAGAAAATCCTTTCCTCCTCAGCACAGTGAAGCTAGGCTCTAGTAGTCTTGAAGAAGGAGAAAGAGAGAATAACCCAACCCTGCTTAGACACGGAAGGGTTTTGTTTTGTTTTGTTTTGGTTTGGTTTGGTTTTTGGTTTTTCGAGACAGGGTTTCTCTGTGTAGCCCTGACTGTCCTGGAACTCACTCTGTAGACCAAACTGGCCTTCAACTCAGAAATCCACCTGCCTCTGCCTCTCAAGTGCTGGGATTAAAGGTGTGCGCCACCACTGCCAGGCAGCACGGAAGGGTTAACAAAAGACAGTCTGATCCAGATTTAGCAAATGGCTGTCTGGCCACAGTTCCATTGTCTGGCACCTGTGAAGGGAGATGCTGCTGTTTTCCCCTGACCATTCAGGAAGCATCAGCAGCAGCATCTAATGGCAGCCTTTTCTCCTGAGTTGCTTGGACTGAGGCAAAGCCCCCCCCCCCCCCCCGGTTCCTTTTAGTGACCCAGGACAGTAGGGGATCCAGAAACAGTTCCAGAATCTAGGCGCTACATGATCAAGGTAGCTGCAACCCTCTGCTTCAGTATCGTCATCAGTACTAAGATTTTGTTTGCAGTTCTTTCGGAAACAGTTGAGGGCTTGGCTGTATTAAGGGACTTGGGACCAGGGAGCCAAGAAAGCTGTTCTGTGGTGTTACCCTACTAAGTCATATTTGGAGCCCTTACCAGGGGCTCCAGGAGGAGTCATAGCTCATCCTGGGGGCCCATGTAAACCTGGTATGCATTGGTAATGTTTAAGGTGAGGAGTCCTGTGACCCCATGCAGCTGAAATGCAGTGATGAGCCATCTCACATGGAAATGAGCCGGCAGCAATAGCGCCAACCCACCATCATGTCTGGGTGGGATGACGTAGTGACAGTCACCTAGTGACAGTCACCGCAGATCTTTAAGCAGACCAGCAGCTGCCACGCTCTGTTCCAGGGCTCTGTTTTCTCCACTTCCCTGTCTTTTCCCTGTCTCTTTCCATTTTGCATAGAAGAGCTGGGCCAGGATCTTCAAAAGGAGTTAGTCCGAGACATTAAAGAGAAATTAAGGAGGGGCATCAAAGTTCTGGGGCAAAAGAGATGAAAAGACTGATCTATGCTCTGGTCTTCATGACTGTCTGGTCCCTGGCTTCCTGGGGGCCTCTGTTCTCCAGGAACACAGAGAATCCTCCCCCATCACACCCATTGCCTGGACTGCTCATTGTAAGAGAACTCAGGAACTGCTGGTGGGATTCTCTAGCCTGGCACCTGTCTCATGAGTGAGGCAGGGACTGGGCCCTATGTTGGTCTGGTCTAGCCTGGACCATCACCCATCTCCTGCCTTAGCCACCTGGCACCTGCAGCCCCTGTGTGCTCGTGCCTGCCCCCCCCCCCCCCATGTTCCTTTTCCTTTGTTCCTTCCTCTTTTCTGGCATCTTGCTGGCAGTTGAACCTGGGTTTTGGTTTTATTCCTGCTGGGCACACTCACCTGACCATCTAGCCAAAGCCTTGGGCTCTCTCTGGATGAATGTGGTCCCCTGACTGAAGCCTGTTGACTCCTGGATCTGTCTGCTGACCCATAGCTAATTGTGGGAAAGAGGGAACCGTGTGGTAGAGTGAGGCTGGGTGGGACAGTAGGTAGGTGACATCCTTCAGTTTAGAAGTGAGACAATACAGAGCCAACGGCTGCAGTCCAACATGAGTTCATACTGCCACATCACAAAATAGTTGTATGACCTTGAACTAGTTTATCTCAGAGCTTCTGTCACCCCCTTTTGAAGGCCAAACCTCAGTTAGGGTTCCTTATTTATTTGAGGTAGATGCTATAACAAAACGTTTCCAAGTCCTTTAATGGTTCTCAAGTAAAAGACTTTTTTTTTTTTTTTTTTTTTTTCGAGACAGGGTTTCTCTGTGTAGCCCTGGCTGTCCTGGAGCTCACTCTGTAGACCAGGCTGGCCTCAAGTAAAAGACTTTAAACTGAGCCGGGCAGTGGTGGCGCACGCCTTTAATCCCAGCACTTGGGAGGCAGAGGCAGACTTTAAACTGGGTGGGGTGCTGTAAGCCTGTAATCCTAGCACTCAGGAGGAGGGCAGAAGTGTCTTTAGTAGGGCTTTGGATATATCTTCAGCCAGCCCGGGCTATATTGAGATTATACTGCAAAAAAAAATTAATAAAAGGAGCTAGAGAGACAGCTCAGAGAGTTAAGAACACTTATTGCTCTTGTAGGAAAAACAACAACATCAAAACCCCCAGACTTAGTCCCCAGAACCCACATGGTAGCTCTCAACCACCTCCAGTTCAGAGGTTCTGATGTGTGTGCTTCTGTCCTCTGAAGGTACTGGGCCAGCACACAGTACATATACACACAGGCAAATACTTACACACCCAAAGTTCAATAAATACATCATTCTTTTAAAATGATAGACAGATCTTTTTCTTAGAAAACACTGTAGATGGGTTTGCAATACAGATCCAGACTGATGGAGGTTCCGCCATGTTCAACATATACCTCCAAAGTCACCCAGGTCATGGTTCTTCATAACCAACCAGAAAGGGAGAGCATAGAGGGAGCTTGCATGTCAGGTCTTTATGGGCTAGACCCAGAAATGTGCCCTTTCCATCCTACTTCACTGTGTAGGCCTCAGGTGAGAGGTCACTTCCCTCTCTCCCCTTTTCTGAGACAGGGTTTCTCTGTGTAGCCCTGGCTGTCCTGGAACTCACTCTGTAAACCAGCCCTGCCTCGAACTCAGAGATCCACCTGCTTCTGCCTCCCAAGTGCTGGGATTAAAGGCCACTGCCTGGATTGAAAGCCCGCTTCTCATTACAGGCGAAGCTGGGAAATGTAGTCTAGTCTTTGAACCACTGTTTGTCTGTGTGTCAGCTGGAAGCAATGTTCCCACTGACAGGATTGTTTTAAGGTTAAAATAAGGAAATGCATGTACAGGCCTGACCGTCAGGTGCCACCTGATGAACAGGAGATGATGAACAGGGTAGTTCTTTAACCAGCAGTGCTGAATCTTAGGATTTTGTCTTCAGCTCTGCCTTGGTCTGTCTTCATCTGCGGGTTGGCTGGTGATGTCTAAGTCATGCGCGATTGATTGATGACACTGAACTTTAAAACAGAGCAGATGTGTCAGATGGTAGAACAGATTCAAGTCGTTTACACGTGGGCTGTTGGGTTGAGATCTAACAGATGACAGGAATATATGTAAAGTCCCGCCTGTGAGTGAGGGATGGTCCTGACTCACGTCTAGGACTGCGATGACTTTCCTGCCTGTAGCAATTCTTTCTCTCACTTCTTCACCCTACAGTTTAAAATATTTAATTTGGTGCTGGGAATCCAACTGAGGTCCTCTGCAAGAGGCATCAGACGCTCTTAACTACTAAGCCACTCCTCTGATCGCTCTGCCTTAATCATGGAGAGCAGGCCTCTCACTGACTTGTGACCTCCCAGGGTTGGGTATCTCTTCCCCCAGTGCTGGGACTGAGGTTGTGCTGCATTATGCTCAGCTCTTAGATGGGGGCTGGGGATCTGAGCTCAGGGTCTCAGGCTTGCCCAGACAGCATTTCCCCCCCTGAGCCATCTCCTTGGCCTGCCTTCCACCCGTACATGAAGAGCTTAACACAAGGATGGTGCCTTGGTTTGTGTTTCTTGGGTTGTTCTTTGGTTTGAGACAACATCTTGCTGTAGCCCAGGCTGGCCTTAAACTTGTGATCCTGTTCTCCCGGCCTCCCCAGTGCTGAGATTACAGGTTCGTGCCACTATGTCCCGCCCTTGATTTTAGGAAGATGCAGGATCATAAATGTTGACAGTGAACCAGCTGACAACCAGGTGGTTTGGCTGCAGGAAGAGAGGCGCTGTGGCAGGATCTCTTTGACAGAAGGTGATGCGCACGGCTGTGCCCTCAGACATGTCCAGCTGCCTCTAGGCCCCGTGAGACTGTATGGCCTCCAGTTCTCCACTGTGTCTTCAGAAGAGGCTGAGATTTCACTCTGAGGGAAAGAGATGCATGCTGAGGTTACTTACTGTGGATTAGAGCTTGTAGGGAGGACTCCTTTAAGGAACAATTTGAAAATCTCATCTTTGAAATCTAGCATTTCCAATTTCACGTGGGCATGTAGCCTGGGGGGACGGCTTCTGATTTTGTGGTTTTGTTTTGTTTTGTTTTGTTTTGTTTTGTTTTGAGTCAGGGTCTTACTATGTAGCCCAGGCTGGCCTCAATCTTTCAGCAATCCTCCTGCCTCAGCTTTCCAAGTGCTAGGATTACAGGAGTAAACCATTACACCAGGCTATAGCTTTTAATTTTGATCTGATTGGTGACATGATTTCTTTCCAGCTGCTCAATTTCAGGGGGCTAGGCTGGGGCCAGAGGGGCTGAGAAGGGTCTCTCTGTGCCTGCAGTGACCTAGAGAAGTCGGTAGAGAAGATCCAGAGGGATGTGGCCCATAACCACCGGCTGGTGCCTGGGCCTGAGTTGGAAGAGAAGGCACTGGTGCTGAAGCAGCTTGGGGAGACGCTGACGGAGCTCAAGGGTGAGCTTAAGGGGGTCCCTGCTGTGCCCCAATTCCTCCGTCTGCCTACCCAGCCAGCTTACTCCTCCTGTCCTCTCAGCTCATTTCCCAGGCCTGCAGAGTAAGATGCGGGTAGTGCTCCGGGTAGAGGTGGAGGCAGTGAAATTCCTGAAGGAGGAACCTCAACGCCTTGATGGACTTCTCAAGCGCTGCCGGGGGGTCACTGACACGCTGGCCCAAATCCGAAGGTCATTCTCTACTTGATCTTAGTTTCCCATGGGGGTTACACACTGGGCCCAGACCCCTTATCCTGTCTCCTCGGAGGTCACTGTGTGCCAGGTAGATCTGCCCTTCAATTCTGACCCATGACTCCTGCATGCAAAACCTTGGCTTTCTCTCACATGCCTCTCTAGGCTCTCCCATCTCTCCTGCAAGACCCCAGAGCCTTCCTGACATCTGCAGGTTCCCCTCCCGGGGCTACCACCTCTCATTAGCTGCTCCTCACTCTCCCAACCCTAGGCAAGTGGATGAGGGTGTGTGGCCTCCCCCGAACAATCTCCTGAACCAGTCCCCCAAGAAGGTGGCAGCCGAAACTGACTTCAGCAAAGCCTTGGATTTTGAAATACCACCCACAAGTCCTCCACTGAATCTCCACGAGCTGAGTGGACCTGCCGAAGGCACCCCTCTCACTCCAAAGAGCAGCAACCCCACCAAAGGCCTGGATGCTCCCGGCAAGAGAAACACAGACAAAGCTGTGTCTGTTGAGGTGATGGGCCAGGGCGGGGCATAAGCTAGGCTCACAGTTCTTGCTGTCACTTGGAATGTCAGGTACTGAAGAGGCACGTGGGCCCTTTTCCTTAGGAGGAAGATCAGAAGTCTGAGAAGTGTAGTATTGGTGACATGTACCCTTCTCAATAGAAAGTATACTATAAGCTATAATAACTAAAGCAATATGGTGCTTGCATAAACACAAGCTGAGTGGTCAGTGAAACAGAATAGAATGTCCAGAAATAAACCTAATAATGTTGTATCTGATGGGAGTGGCCTCTCTAAGCTACATGGACAAGTGTGTAGCACCCAGTAGGAGGGGCCAAATCTCCTAGAGTTCTCTTCTTGTTTTTAGCACAAGTGGCTGGGGAAGGGGCCGATCCCAGGAGCTCAGGGGGTTTGTGAGCCAGAATCCTGACCTCAGCTCTGCTTCCCCTCTCAAGGCTGCCGAGAGAGACTGGGAAGAGAAGCGGGCAGCCCTGTCCCAGTACAGTGCCAAGGACATCAACCGGCTGCTGGAGGAGACCCAGGCTGAGCTGCTCAAGGCCATCCCCGACCTGGACTGTGCCAGCAAAACCCACCCAGGCCCTACTCCCACTGCAGACCACAAGCCCCCTAAGGCACCCCATGGTCAGAAGGCAGCCCCCCGAACAGAGCCCAGCGGGAGAAGAGGATCAGGTATGGGGATGTAAGGCCCCGGAGGTGAAGAGCCCCACCCTCGGGCTTGGCTTATGGGGGAAGCACTGGGGAGTGGGATTGTCATGGTGGCCAGGCTGCCAGAGAATGAGGTGCTAGCCATTAGTAGTCACTAAAGGGATGGGACACAGAATGACAGGGTAAGCTGGAGTCTGTCCAATTTTCTCCCCTCTGCTGCTGAGAGGCTCGTTCAAGGGACACAAGTACATCCAAGCACACCCTGCGGGGGGGGGGGGGAGATGGAGGCTGCTCTGAGAGCAGTATATTGCTGACCACTATGACAGGGCCGTGATCTCCCAAGCCTGCTGATGGCGGGAGACAACATCTGAAAGAGGGACTACCACCATTGCTGCCAGCAACCCCGACCATGAAGAGTGCTTCAGGGAGCTCAGAAGTTTTATTTTCTTATTTATATATATGGGAGTTTTGCCCTCATGTGTGTCTGTGCACCACAAGGGTGCCTGGTGCCTGAGCAGGCCTGAGAGTGTTAGGTCACCTAGATGAGGAGTTACAGAAAGCTGTGAGCCGCCATGTGGGTGCTGGGACTCAATCCTGGGTCTGGGAGAACAGCCAGTGTGCTGAATTGCTGAGCCATCTCTCCAGCCCCAGCCCCTGGAATTTTTTTTTTTTTTTTTTTTTTTTTTTTTTTTTGGTTTTTCGAGACAGGGTTTCTCGTTTCTCTGTGTAGTCCTGGCTGTCCTGGAACTCACTCTGTAGACCAGGCTGGCCTCGAACTTAGAAATCCACCTGCCTCTGCCTCCCAAGTGCTAGGGTTAAAGGCGTGTGCCACCACTGCCTGGCGCCCCTGAATTTTTTTATTTAAAAGATTTTTAATTATCTTATTTGTGTGTGTGTGTGTGTGTGTGTGTGAATGAAAGTGCATATGTGACAGGGGACAACTTGTGGAAATTAATTTTCTCCTTCCACTGTGGGATCATGGGATCAAACTCAAGTCATCAGGTTTGTATAGCTGACCCCTTTAACCTCTACTTGCCGCAGTTAGAATTTATCTGTGGGACACGCCTGTTACATTCCTCAGGCGCTTACTACATGATGCCTTCCTAGTGTTGGTCCTAATGATTTTGCAGCAGTAGTAGAAGGCAGACACAGCCATTCCCTCTTTACAAAGAGGACAGACTTCAAATGGTTATATAATCTGTCCCAGGCCACAGTTAATGTGTCCCTAGAACAAAGGGGCTAAGTGCATCTCCTTCTTGAGCTGTGCTGGAGCTGTACAGTCTTAGAAAGGAGGCTAGTGCTTTCCACTGGAGCATTAGAAATGAGCACTTCTCGGCAATTCTCAGTCAGTGAGCACACCTTCCAGGGAGGCAGCATGGCAAGTGGTGAGCGTAGGGGAGGTGTGGCTTTGCCTGAACAGGGTCCATGATGGGTCTTAATACAGAGCAAGGCTGAGAGGTTGTGGAAGGTGCTGAACTAGGAACTTGCACTATTTGGGTTGGTGGAAAGCCACAAGAGAATCAAAAGCAAGGGTGTTATGATTTGAGTGACCTTTCCGCGGGTTGCCATGGAAACCAGGCTGGAAGAAGGCGGGGCTGGGAGCAGGACAGGCTTCTCAGAGAAAGGATGAAGCTCCGAGTCTGGTGGGGCTGAGGAGCAGCTGTGACCATGAGACACATTAGAATGGCACAGAGTCCCAGGCTTGAACGTGGGCATGAACCTTGTGGGTTTTAAGGTGCGCATGCTGGGTCAGCAGCTCCCGGTAAAGGACCCCCAGATACCTCAGTGTTCCTGGCTCACAGCACTGAGTAGCTGAGGGCTGTTGGAGGAAGAGGGGTTGGGTGAGCTGGTGGCAGGCATGGGGAAATGAAAAGGAATGGGTCCTGCCTTCCTCCCCGCCCCTGAGCTGTCCTCTTGGTCATTCCTGGAGGAATGAGCGCTTGTGGACACTGTGGTAGTGGGTTCCTGACCCCAGATCCCCACTGCTTGCAGATGAGCTCACAGTGCCCCGATACCGCACAGAGAAGCCCTCCAAGTCACCCCCGCCACCCCCTCCCCGCCGGAGCTTCCCTTCCTCCCACGGCCTGACCACCACACGCACTGGAGAAGTGGTGGTCACCAGTAAGAAAGACTCAGTGTTCATCAAGGTACAGTTCTCGATTGGTGGGGTTCGGGGGACTTGAAGGGGAAGCTTGAGATGCCCTCTGAGAAGATGGGAGTCAGCCAGTGCAACCCAACTTGACTTCTAGCTTGTGTGTTGTTCGGATCCCATAGCAGGCCCTGGCAGAGTCAGGGTGGGTCTTCCTGGCAGGGTGTGGTGAGTCGCTGCTGGAGGGAGGGAAGGACCTGGGATTGATAGACACCTGGCTTTACAGAAGGCTGAGTCTGAGGAGCTGGAGGTCCAGAAGCCCCAGGTGAAGCTGCGCCGTGCTGTGTCTGAGGTGGTCCGCCCTGCTTCCACGCCACCCATTATGGCCTCTGCCATCAAGGATGAAGACGATGAGGAGCGTATCATTGCTGAGCTGGAGGTGGGTCAGGCATGACTGAACAGCGCCTCAGCCAGGCCGGGTTCCCTGCCAAGCCTTTGCTAGCCCAGGATCCTTTCTTCTTAGCTTCCATTTCTTCTCCACTGTGAAATGGAGAGTCTAAAACTTGTCCTGAGAGGTTTGAGTTCTCATTATAGTCTCTCAGGCTCTCCCAGGGACCCCCAAGACTCACTATACTCTGAAAGCCCCAGACTTGCACATTCTTACCAAGACCCCACCCAGGCAGTCTTGATGATAGCTCATGCTCCAAAACCTTCAAGCCTCAGTACTCTGAGGCCAGAATCCTGGAGACCCTCATGTCAAAGGGCCCAGACTCTTGCATTACTACAAGCCACAGTTCATAGGGCTCCCAGAAATCTTTTCCCTATGCCAGAGTCCCTGCATATCAGGGTCCTTTGGAGGAGAGACTCAAGGTCCAGCAGGTCAGTGACCATGGTGAGGTGCCAAGCGGTGAGACTGGAGCCAATGGCCACCCTGGCCCACTCTTGCATAGGTGCCTCAGCTAGCACCTGGATCCTCCAAACCTGCTCTGCCTTCTGCTCCCCAGGTGTTTGAAAGAAGTTCAGTATCTTCCCTCTCCCCCACGCCCTGTCGCCAGCTGATCCCCACCTTGCTGTCCCCCCAGGACATGGGGTCCCCTGGGGGCTCAGCTCTGGGCTCCCCACGGAAGGTAACGGGCCTCCCTGCAGCTCTCACGTCTCTCTCTGCCTGTTCCTCCACAGCTTCCTTTCGCATCTCTCACGCTAACCCGCTAACATGCCACCCACGCCAGTCCCTCTGCCACAGCCCCAGCTTCACGCCCGTGGACTCTCACCCTCCCGCACACGCCAAGGGCAGCGCACAACTGCACAGTTTGTCCCTCCCCAAGGTTTCCTGGGGGTCTTCCTTGGAGACTGCAACCTGGGTGTTTGGTGTAACCCAGGAGTTCTCTTACAGGCCAGCTTCTGTCTGGCTCCTGGGTGTTTTGTTCCCACTAACAGCCTGAGTTTAGGCTGCATCCAAAGCCTGTGAGTTGTCTTGGGGCCAAGACTGGAATTTGGATCTTGTTCAGGAACTGACAGAGGGCCCAGCTCAATCTGACCTTGTCTTGAGAGCTTGCCTGATAACTGCCTTATATACCCTGCTCTGCTGCACATGCCAGGGAAGGGGCTCTGCTGCTCCCACTGGAATCTATGCCTTGCGCTGGGGAGTCAGGGACAGGCCAGAGAGATGGCTTTCCTAAACCTCTCCCTGCCCTGTGGCCATTCTTGCCGCCGCCGTGGTCAGGGAACTTGGAATGTGGGAAGCCATGGCCTTCCTTGGCTGCTGGTTTTCTCTTCCAGCATTGGGATGCTCTTCTAACTTCAGCTCTTGCTGCTGTCCTGCTGCACTTATTTCCTTGTGGGAATGTGGGGGGTGGGCCTGCTATCTGTGCTCCAGGGCTGTGTGCTTGAGGAGGGGAGGGTGGAGAAAGGTCTGGGCATCTCTCCCTCTGCTCTGCCAGGTTGGGGTAAGAGGACCTCAGTTCTCAACTTCTCATGCACACACACCCCCTCCCCTTCTTTGTGTGGCTCTTCCTGGCCCACAACGGGGTCCATGATGGCGGCCACCAGCGTTGTGGCCCGGCTTGAGGCCTGGTGGTCTTTGGTGACCTAGCAGGGGAGCAGACAGGCATCAGAAGGTGGACAGTGCTGTGTGCAGCCCCAGGAGTCTTCAGGGGCTGAGCAGTGTGAAAGGGACACTTCCTGACTGGCTTTGTCCTCAGCACCCAGCTCTGCTCCTTTCTGGTTCTGAGGCTCAGTTATGAGGGACCCAGCAGGCAAGGCCCTTTCCCTGGCTTCCCCTCTGCATCCCGAGATGCTGTCAGGCAGAGGAGCCTGTCCAGCCGGGGCCCTCCCCGCCTTCCCTGTGTGCACCCTACTTCCAGGTAAGCAGTGGTAGGGCTGGGTGGTTTGCCTTGGGAGATGGAGGAGGGGGTCTCAGCTTGATCAGCAAAAAAGAGCACTGGACTTGAACTCAGGCCTTCTCGGTTCAGATCCTGGCTCTATTACTAACTAGCTGAAGGTTGGACAAGGTGTGAGTCTTCTGCTGATCCTCACCTATGAAGAGGAATCAGGGAGAATGACAGTCATTTCATGGACTGCAGAAAGTATTGAAGATGAAGACATAAGCTGTGGTGTCTGACAGGGTGCTACTTAGAGTTCGCAGGGCCCTTGAGGCTTCTGGGCCTTGGCCAGAGCCAGAGCCAAGGTGCTCACACAGAACTGGGTGCCTCGCTGGAGCGCTGCCAGTGTGTGAGGCCAAGGAACTGGCCACGGCTAACCTCCACCCCTTCAAAGCTGAGTTCACTGGGGAAGGACTCACAGGTGTGAGACCAGGAGCCCAAGATGAGGCCTGTGGCCTCATCCCTGAAGTAGAGACCAGTTTCTGCTCACACAGCTGAAGTCTCAGGTCTTTGGTTCAGTTCAACCAGTGACTTGTATTTGCTCAAATGATAACAGACACTTAATAGAGCGTCCTCATTGATTCATTTCACTTGCCGCACAGCCCATATTACTGTCCTGTAGTGCCTGGGATGCAGCCTAAGACTTGTTACCAAGTTTAACCTGGGCAGTAGGGAAGGAACACACCTTATGCTTCTGCAGGAAGCGGAGGCTACGAGTTATGGGGACGGAAAGACACCTGCACTCTAGGCTCAGCTGTTTCCAGTTTATTGGGCAACATCATCAGGGCATTCCTTGACTCAGTTTCCCCATCTGGGAGAGGAAAGGAGTGGGCTCATCTATCTCTTAGCCTCATCCTAGCTCAGGATTCCTTCTGCAGGGGTCACATTCTTCCTCATTTTCTGTCCCTGCAGGCTGCCTCAGGGGCCAGGGTCTTCTGTGTCCCTCAGATCATCTTGACAGAATGCACTTCCAGCTCTCCCACCCTGCCAGAGACCTCCTTAGAGGAACTGGGTCCCAGGACAGTCCCCACACCAAGACCCCGGACCCTGGCTGGCAGTGGGAAGGCTTGGAGTGGCCCACGGGCCTTGCTGGGACTAGCGGCTGAGGTACTTTGGCCCAGGAGCAGCTCAGTGTCCGGAAAGGTACCAGCAATTCTACAGAGCCCACACAGTGTGGAAGCCAGAGTTCTCTGTCTTCAGGGACCATTCCCGGATGAGACTCAGAAGACTTTTACTGTTGAGACCCACTCAGAAGGGACCCCTCAGAACTCCGAATGTGACAGTCAAGCTTGCAGTAGGGGACCACAGGTCGTCAGCTCAGGCAGCACAGCACAGGATGCTACCCTGCTACATATGGACAGCTTGGAGGAGACACTCCAGGAACTAGAAACCACCCTGAGCGAGATGGGCGCCAAAGCGACTGTGACATGTCCAGGCAGCCTCCAACCCCTACGTCCCCACCTCCAGGTGGCTGCCACCCCCTCTTCTCCTCTGCTGCCTTCCTGCTCCAGCCTCTGGGCCTGCAGAGTGGAGAAGCAGGGCTGCAGGAGCTCTGCCCACCTCCCTCATCCCACTGTCTGTATTTCAGCCTACCATGCTCTGGGAGTTTCATCCAGGCCAAGGCCTATGGGCAGAGCCAGGGGCGGCCGGGAAGCCGGCCCACCCAGGACTCAGCTCTGCTGCTCAGGCATGAACCAAGTGGGCTCTGTCCCTGTCTGCTCTCTGTAAGCCGGAGAATAAAGCTTTCTTCTCTTTTCCACCCCTTTCCCCCTTCCTGTCTCTGTCTCTCTCTGTCCCTGTCATTTCTCTACTTGCGCCTCTGGGTCCCCCCTGGGGAATGGCTATACATGAAGGGGTAGCTATAAGGGGCTAGATGTGCTCGTCTCTGGGGGAGATTTCTCTTCTTACCTCCAACTTTGAATGTGGACCTGGGGGTGCTCTCTTATTAGAGATCCCCCCAATTCCAACTCTTCCTCTTGGATCAAGACGGAATCCTTTGCTGGGAATTGGGTTGTACTGGGGCCTTCCCTGTAGAAGCAGCTTCCTAGGAAGTTATGAGCTTCCCCTGGACCACTCTGGAAAAGTCATACATGAGCTCCTACCCAGGACAGGACCTTGCCTGATCATCTCCTGCAGGGAGGCCTTGAACCTGGGCTCAGAGGGGACTTAAATCTTGGATGGTTATATAGAGTCAGGGAGGGGTCTCCAGGCCTCTAAGGGCCTCATTAAGGAGGTCCTAACCCAGAGACATCCCAAATGCTTAGAGTTCCACACAGGACTGTCCCACCCCAGCCCTGTCTCTCTTTCCACAGAGTGGTGGTGGCAGCGTGCCACCCATGAAGATGGTGACTCCTGGAGCCTCACGGCTGAAGATGGCCCAGGGCCCAGCAGGCAGCCCTGACAAAGGCAAGCACAGCAAGCAACGAACAGAATACATGAGGATCCAGGCCCAGCAGCAGGTGAGGGTGGAATTCCAGGCACCCAGGCCCCTGGAGGGTCATACACCAAGGCTCTGCTATGTGCCACTGTCTTAATGATAGTTCTGATTCTTCTGATTTTCTCCCTGTCACTTTTTTTCTTCCTCGTGGGCCTAGTGCTTTGGATCTGGTATAGACACGAGTCCCTGAATTCATGGGCCAGTCTCCTGCTCTGGGATAGAGGAGCCTCACCCCCTGCCTGGTGCAGGGCCTGCCCCTGTGCAGATTCACTTCCTGCCCCAGTGGTTGGGTCACTTCTAAAGCCTGTACCACAGCCGTCTTACCTCTGCTCCTGTGCGCGGCTCCCACTTGCTTTGCACTTTCTTCTGCCTTCAGTTCAGGAAGAAGCTGTTTCAGCATGCACGTTTCAGTGACAGGTTGGGGGCTCAATGTAATGCTCATCAGGTGTGGTCAGAACCCTGCAGATGTAACAAGCCACTTGGATTCGTAGGTTTGGAGTTGACAGAATTTATCCATGCTACTTAGGGCCCTGGAGCCTGCTCGTGAGGTCTGCCTGGTCAGAGAGTAGAGGAGGGACCTGGATGTAGCTATTGAGAGCTCCTCAGTACACATGCTCAGTTCAAAACCTCTCCCTAGTAGTCAGCTCTTAAGTGCCAGGCATTTCGGGTCCCAGGTAGGCCTTTCTCTGTCCATAGAAATCCTAAGCTCAGAAGTATAAGGTTAGAGATGGCCAAGGCTGGCCACGAGGGTCAGCTCATAGCAGGAGAGAGACTTCCCAGACCTGTATAGCAAATGACATTAGACTGAGACTTAGTTAGCTATCTTAAAACTCCTTCCACCACAGGCCCGAGATAGCCCTGGGCAACAAGCCCTTGTCAACCTGCTGGCTCCTCAGAAGACAAACATTTGATCATTCCCCGGCTTAATTTCCCACTTTCTCATGTTCCCCAGATCCACCCAGTGAGACCCATCCCCCCCCTCATCCCCCGTTCTTTTCTGACACTGCAGTGGGTGAGGACCTCTTGTCTTGTCTGGGGGGGTGGGGTCCCTCATTTCATGCCCAGAAAAGCAGCTGGCAGCTATGGGGTATTTATTTGTGTCAGGTACATTCAGTGTCTGTTTCACAGCAATCTGAGGTAGAATAGGGGAAGAGGCCGAGACAGGAGATGGAAATCTGACCTCTGACAGACTGCTACCATGCGCATGCCTGCTTCTGCCCAGTCAAGACCCCAGCCCATCCTCACCACTACCCCTGTCCTGTCTTGTAGCTCCCTCAAACCCAGGCCCTGCTACCTGCTGCCCTGTGGGTCAGCTCCATACATTCCAGGTCTGACCCTTCTCAGCCTTCCCGCCTCCCTACAGGGAGTGGCAGGGCCTCCAAGGGCCATGCTAGCTCTTTCTTCTTTCTAACTTCTGGGTAATGTGGCTGTTTGGAGACCCTCCATCTATGCTGCTGTGTAGCCCCTCCCTGGCTTGGTAAATCCCCAGCCCCCACATCATCCTCCCCCATCCTGGGTCCATTCTGAACCTCAAAAGTTCGTATGAAGTTTCGAGCTGGACAGTGTGTCTTCTTGTATGCCCGTGGTCCAAGAGTGGTCTTTTGTGGAGGAAAATCTACCGGAGACCGTTGTCCTCCCACCACAGGCCCTTGGATGCTGAGGTGGAATCCAAGGTTCCACAGCCTTGGGAGGGAGGATATGGATCTATGAGGGAGGAAGGGGATGCCCATGCAGCCAGCCACATCAGCCACATACCTGGCTCTTTTCTGTTCCATCCTTACCCGGCCTGCTTGGCCGAGTGGGACCCTCACCTCCAGCCCCTCTCTGTCAGTGTCCACAGCTCCTCCATTGTCTATAGGTGAGAGCATCTCCAGGTGTAGGCCCCTCAGGAAGCACCACCCAGCCCCCACTCCCCACAGCTCCTGGACTCCACTGGGCCCTTCCTGCCCCTCCCCACCCCAGGATGGGCCCCGATCCACCCTGTTGCTCTTTGCCAGCCATTCCTGTCACCTATGCTATGCCAGGGTCTGTCTGCTTTCTGACAAAGCGAGACATGTTTCTTAGGAAAATTTTTTTAAATAAAACAATAAAGGAACCGGTGGGGGAGGTTTGGCTCAGTGGAGGATTGCCTGTCTAGTCGGGGGAGGCCCCTAGCACTGTAGAAAAACAAAACAAAACAAAAAATCAAAAAGGCCAATGTAGTGTCGCCACAGAAATGTGTGGTCTCCTAAGGTCATCTGTGACTGCTGTTATCTTTTATCTGTTTTCTAAGACCTGCGAGGACTTTCTAAAATGCATATCTGATGAATGCTCACACACATAGCAGTTTAACGTCTATGCCCACAGACCCCAGCTTGAATCTTTTCATGGCTGTCCAGTCTAGACAGCTGGTCCTCTGTTAGGCTCGGATCCAGTGTGCACACATGCTTCAGCCACCTGTGTCACTAAGACAAGCTCTGACTCAGTTTCCCAGGCAGACTTTGGTTTAGATTCTGCCTCAGTAGCCAGAGTAGGTGAGATGACAGGCCTGTGCCACTGAACCTTAGCCTCAAAGCCCTGATGTCAATGAGATGAAGAGAACTAGACATGGTGGGGAGTCCCCCTTGATATGGTAGGGACCTGGGACTCAAGTGTAGGAAGAAAATTCTGAGACGGGAGTGAGTTATAACAGACATACAGAGGCCTGGAGATGACAGGAAGAGCCCTTGAATGTTGTTTGTAGGATCTATGGTGGGTGAGGTGGGAACTGGATTCCATCTCTTAACCTAGAGGTGAGGGATCAAGGGCTTGGTGTAGACATGAAGCTATGGAATCTCTGTAGGCCACTCAGAGATTAATGGCTCTTGTGAATAGCGTTCAGTGAAGGAACCACCAGAGTGCTGAGGGAATTATATCAATGTTGAGACCAGAGGCTAATGGTAGCTGGAGCTGTGGGCATGCTAGGGGGAAACTGAGGGGTTATCAGGAGAGCATTCTTCCTGTTGGTCCCTGGGTGGCACCAAAAATGGCCTGGCTAAGGCAGCCAACTGGATGTGAGGCTCCAGCTTGACTTAACCCCATTCAGAACTGTGAGTCAGGGCCTGGACGGCCAGGTGTCCCGAAATAGCTGAAAGAACAGATGCACTGTGGTCTAGCAGCGTGCTGCCATGGCCTCCAGGTCCAGAAGTGTCCCACTTCTCCCAGAGGAGAGCTGAGTCTCTCTGAGCCTTCTGTCTCAAGCTGGGGAAGTTCTGCTTCTCATATCAGGTCCATGGTATGTAGGGAAGGCTTGGAGAGATGGCTCAGTGGTGACGAGCAATTGCTACTCTCACAGAGGACCCCGTTCAATACCCAGCACCCACATAGTGGCTCACAACCACCTGTAGCTCCAGTTGCAGGGGATCTGGTGCCCTTTTCTAAACTCCATGGGCACCAGGCATGGATGTGGTGCACAGACATACATGGAGGCAAAACGCACAGACACAAAATAAATAAATCTTTAAAACAAACAAACAAACACCAAACTGCCCATTGGTAAGTGAAGTGACAGAACCCCCAGACCAGGGGCTCTGGGCCGCAGAGAGTTGCCAAGTGAAGCCTGACCTGTTCCCTTTGCTTTGGCAAATCTTGTATAGAGCTACAGCCGAGGTGTCCCCAGATGGATGGAAGCTGGACTTTTGTTTGTTTTGTTTTATTTTGGTTTTTCAAGACGGTTTCTCTGTGTAGGCTGTCCTGGAAGTCTCTCGGTAGACCAGGCTGGCCTGGAACTCACAGAGATCCACCTGCCTCTGCCTCCTGAGTGCTGGGATTAAAGGCGTGCACCACCACCACCCAACTTAATATTTCATTAATGAGCACAGTGAGTGTAGATGCAGCTGTGCAGCACATGTGTGCAAGAAAAGACATGAGAACCCCTCAGTCTAGAGTTAGAGGGGGTTGTGAGCTGCCGTGTGGGTGCTGGGAACTGAAGCCAGGTCTTCTGCAAGAGCAGTGAGTACTCTTAACCACTGAGCCATCTCTCCAGCTATGAGAATTAACTAAGTGGGAGACACTAATGTGGTAACAGAAGGGAGAGGGCAGGGCGGCAGGCTGAACCTGAAGCAAGTGGCAGAGGGCACATAGGTGTCTATTTATAAGTTTGTCCCTAGGCTAGGCACAACTGAAGTCAAGGGAGAGCAGCCCCGTGGCGATGGACACAGAATGCCGTGTGGTAGGACGCTGACTGATGACGGCTACAGTAGAGGAGACACTACTGAATCCACACGCTTGCTTAGACTCTGAAGGAGAGGCATTGGCTGCCAGCTGCAGCTCGGTAAAGCCTATATGAATCACGGATGGGCCACTGCTTGATCTCAGGAACCTTGGGCGGGTCACTGGGGACCACATGTTTCTCTTTTTGCTCTTTTCTTTCTTTTTGGTTTTTTGAGACAGGATTTCTCTGTATAACTTGGCTGTCCTGGAACTCACTCTGTAGACCAGGCTGGCCTTGAACTCAGAGATCTGCCCACCTCTGCTTCCTGAGTGCTGGGATTAAAGGCATGTGCCACCACTGCCCGGCTCCCTGTTTTTCTTTAAATTGTCTTTTGATGTTTGCTTTGGTTTGTTGAGACAGGGCCTCACTAAGTAGCCCAGGCTGGGCTGGAATTTCCTATATCCTTACCTTAGCCTCAAGAATTACAGGAATGCACCATTACACCAGGATTTTTGTTTTGCTTTATTATTTTTTTCATTTTATGTGAGTTGGCGTTTTTCCTGCATGTATATCTGTGTGACAGTGTCAGGTACTTTAGAGCTAGAGATATGGACAGTTGTGAGCTGCCGTGTGGGTGGGGAGAATTGAACTGTGGACCTCTGGAAGAGCAGTTGGTACTCCTAACCACTGAGCCATCTCTCCAGCCCTTGTTCTGTTTTTTAATCAAGGCCGTTCATTTATCACACTGATAACTAAACTCTAGGTGAGTCCCTGGGTACAGCTACAGACTTCAAGGCTGATTTGTGTCATTATCCCCCAGTAGTGATACTTGCTTAAAATACACATTCTCATTCCAAAGTAGAGATGACTCTGGAAGGACTCCCAGGAATATGCAGTGTGACATATGCCACAGAATGTCCCATGGAGATGACACAGGTGGCTCTTAAGCCATACTTTGGAGGCCATGGCTCCAAAGAACAAACCTGGGGGACAAATATAAAAGAAGTAAGGAGAGTGTGTGCACGCGTGTGTGCAGGGTGTTCTGACTGGGAGGCTAGCCTGTTGCACAGCTTGTGCCTCAGAGAATGGTCTTCAGCTATTGTTGGGGGCACTTGGGGCTGGGGTGGGGGGAGATGAGCAGGGAGGGCTACAATGGGAATCCCTGTACTGGGAGGGATGCTGGTGGTGTCAGGTGGCTACTCCCAGTTCCCAGATGGGGCTAGCTCACTCCAGCTTAGACCAGGGGTCTTCAGGCGAGGTCTGGTCTCCCACAGAGGCCAGAGGTAGGACTTTTATGGCTGGACTGAGCTACTGACCCCATCTGCTCTGGCTTTAGATGCATCGCTGTTGCTACTAACCGTACACTTCTTCTCCCTCCCTCACCCGCCTTCCCACCCCCTGTCCCCTCTGCCTGTCCTGGGCTGGATTTCTCTGGTGTCTCTTCTGTCTTCTGTCTTTCCTCTCTCAGTAACCATGGACTGAACCCACCCCCCACTCTGCTTTCCAGGCCTTTGATCCAACCCCATGGCTCCCCTCAACCTTTGTGCCCTGCCAACACACTTCTCCACCCTGCCCCCCCCCCCCCGCCCCCTTCAGTTCAGAGGAGCGCTCTCTCCAGCCGCCCGGCCCCTCTGGGTTCTTGCTTTTGCAGTTAATTTTCTCTCGGACTTGTGGAGTTTCCCCATTTTTCAACACTTCAGCCAGGAGCCAGCATGGAGGCTCTCCTTTGCTCTCTCTGACCCCTGACCCCTGTTTTTGTTCCAGGCCACTAAACCATCTAAAGAGATGAGCGGTCCGAATGAGACCTCAAGCCCCGTCTCAGAAAAGCCCTCTGGTTCCAGAACCTCCATCCCTGTATTGACTTCCTTTGGGGCAAGGAATTCTTCCATTTCCTTCTAGAAGCCCCTCAAGCCTCCACCCAGCCCGCCCTTTCCTTACTCCTGCCATCGTCCCTCCTTCCTTTCATGCCCGCTCTCCCCTCCCCCACTCACGCCTGAAGGGTTGGGGGGGACATGGCCCTCCGCTCTCTCATCTCCTCTTGGTGTTTTTGGTTTTTAAAGCGATTTCTTTAATTATCTTTTTTTCCTTTGTTTCTTTTTTTAAGAGCAAAAGAGAAAGCAAAAAACCAAACACACCAACTTCCCCTGACTTCCTGTTCCCTAGCGGCCTCTGCTCCGCCCACTTCCTGTCATCTACTTCCCCTCTGCTCTTTCACCCTCTTCTCCCCCACCCCCAAGTCCATCCAAAGTTCCCACCTCCCCTAACTTCCCAAGAACACTTGGAACAAACTCTGAGCCACGGAGACTTGGAGCGGAGCGAGACCCCCTCCCATTACTGGGTTCCTTCCCGGAGGAACAAACGGACAAGGACTGACCAGCGTCAGGCTGGACAATGCACAAGGGAGACCCTGGCCTTGGAGACGCCCCACTGTCTGTCCAGCCTTCGAAGAGACAGAACTCTGCCGCTGGCCTGTGGTCTTTCTTTCGAACCAGGGTGGGCCTGGAAGCAGGCCTAGCTGGAGGGGATCCCCAGAGAAGAGGCCAAGGCTGGGTGTGAGGAGGGAGGGGGGGCACTAGGTGCCAGGAGAGAAGCCGGCTCACTGCTACTCAGTGTCCGGCTGGTGCTAGCAACAGATGGAAGGAGGCCCCCAGGACACCTGTTATGGATGGTGCTTCTGGGGACAGCCTGCCCCTGGGGTTCTGCCTTGGGAGAGGGCAGCCCCGAGAGGGGCATCTGGTACTTTTAGTTCCCTAATTTAGCACTTTAAATGCCATTAACTTATTTTATGGGGGTGGGTGAGGAAGATGGAAGGGCCTAGAAACATGTTTGGAGGGTGGGAAGGGTCTGGTTCGAGGGATACCGGGAGAAGGGACGGGTGGGTGCAGTAAAGTCTATGACCCCTAGAGGGGGCAACGTGACCTTCAGCCAGCCTCTATGATTTGAGGGTTTTCAGGGAAGGGGTGAGATGTGACTTGCCTGTTGGGGATCTGGTGACCACTTGTCAGGTGTTTGAGGGTCCCCAAGGCAGAAGAGCCTGCTAGTACTCCAGTCTGGATACCTTGCAGGGGTCCTGCACAGGGCAGATTGGCTTTTAGGTGGGTCCAGGAGTCAAAGGGAGAGGCTGACTTGGTTCTGGCCTGGCCCCCAGCAGGTGCAGAGGGCCAGAGCGACAACGGGCTGGAAGGGTGGAGGGGCTCCCCATTGGAGCACAAAGCAGAGTAAGCACAGAGATGTGGTCTTGGGACTAGTCCCACAGTAAGCACAGAGGAACCATTGGAGGAGCAGAACTCCAAGACCCCGGAGCCCAGCAGGGGAGAGCCAGTGGCAGCTGTTGAGGGTTTGGAGAGGGAGGGAAAACTGGGTTGTGTTTCTTTTCTTTGATTTCGTCTATTTTTATTTATTTCTATTTTTGTTTCATTAGTTTGCTCTTGTTTTCTAGCTTTGGATCATTTTTGTACTAAGGCAAGCAAGCCTTTTTGAAAAATAACAAAAGAAGAAGAAAATCCCTCCCAGAAAAAAACAAGACAAAACAAAAAAAAACAAAAAAACAAAACAAAACAAAAAATTAAAAAAATCCTAAAAAATAGAAAAAAAAAGGACCTCACAATGATGCAATTACTTTTAATTGCAAGCAACTCTTTACATTTAAGTGAAGTGTCTTAACATTTTATATTGTTTTAAAAATATATTTACATATTATATATATATAATATACGTAATATAAATATATATATAAATATTTAAAAAAAAGAAAACCACAGCACACACTCCCTAGCCGCTGTCTGGCAGGGGAGGGGCTGGGGACAGGCGTGTGGCCTGGTTTCTGTAGTCCCCGTGAAACAGTTTGGTTTGATTTGGCTGTACAGAGACTCCTGGCTTGGGAGGGGAGGGGGAGGGGCCCCTCCACTCCATTTCTCTTTGCTTGCTACTCTTTGCTTGCCCCCACACCCGCTCAGCCCTGTGACCTGAGTGTGCGCCCCTCTGTCATTGTCGTGAGTTGAGTGTCCTCTGTGGAGAGAGGGGGAGCCGGAGGAAGTGACCATTCATGCAGGGGCCGCCCCACGAGCTCAGGCAAGGCCGTGGGATTTGCATAGTTGGAGTTCTTCGATTTGGTTCTTGTGCACGTGTGTCCTCGAAGGTATTTGTATGGGATTGTGTGCCGCCTGTGTGTGTGCACGCTGGCACAAGCCTACAAAACTTGTGTGTGCATAGGCAAAACTTAATACTGTATGCGTGAAGCCTTGTACATGTGTGTGAACATTACCTGCCTGGGCATCAGCATGATTGTGTGAGTAAGGACATGTGTGATGTGTGTGTAGACTTGCCTGGCTGTTCATGTGAGGACCACATATGGATGGGCACAGATAACGATAGCGGTGGGTATGGGTGCATGCAGGTGCAGGCAGGCGAGTGAGAGGGCTCTGTGTGTGTGAGTACTCGTGCGCACGTGTGTGTGTGTGTGTGTGTGTGTGTGTGTGTGTGTGTGTGTGTGTGTTCCATCATCCCTGCACCGCCCGCCCGGCTCCCCTCCCAAGCTCCCCCACCAACCACCCCCCACCCACCCGTCTTCTCAAAGCCCACAGCACGTCAGTCCCCGCCCCCAACCCCAGCTGCATGCGCCTCGCCGCCGCCGTCCATCAGTGTGTGCTTGACAAGAGAAGCTACCACATCGGGGGACCCTGTACCTGGTCCCCTCACCCCTGCCCGCTGTGCTGTGTTACTCGCATGGGGGGTTCTCTCTGGCCCCTTCCACAATATACCGTTTCCCCAGGGGCCTCGGGGCCAAGGCTTTGAGTGAGGTCCCAAGTGGGTTCCCCCAAGGCCAGCCCGGCTCCACACCCACCTGTCCACCCTGTAGGGCCTGTGTTGGTGTAGAAGTGATGGCTTCTGTGGACATTGTGACCTCTGTCAGTGTAACTTGACGATTTCTAAATGGAAAGGGTTGCTGTGTTTTCTGTCTCTTTTTTAATGTCCCTTTTTTCTTCCCTACCTCCTCGCTCTCTTCTCTTTGGTTTTTCTAGCCGCGTGTTGGGGCTTTAATAAAACTTGTTTCTTTTTTCTCTCCTGGATCTTCTTCCTGTGGGCTGTGCCTCGTTATTTCACTGGGGCATGGAAGGAACTGGGGTGAACAGCAGAGGGGTGGGGACTCAGTGAAGCCAGTATGCCCTGAGTCAGTGGGCATGGCACAGAGAGGGGAAGACAGGACAGGAAGCATGGGACTAGTGTTATCCAACGCACCTGATTCCTGATACCATGGGGAAGGACACCACAAATGTCTTTTTTATATTTTTATTTCTTGGATTTTTGAGACGGTTTCTCTGTGCAGCCTGACTGTCCTAGAACTGGCTCTGTAGACTAGGCTGGTCTTGACTGGGAGATCCACCTGCCTCTGCCTCCCTAGTGCTGGGATTCGAGGCGTGTGTTACCATGCCCAGCTAATCCCACTAATTCTAAAGTCAGCTTCAGACTGAATGTCATAGAAGAGGCCACATCTAGTCCCCCATGACTGCCAGTGAGTGAGATTCTGGGCATCTTTCCTGTGTCCCAGAACCAGAGATCTGTAAACTCACAATTTGAATTCAGCTCCACCTGGCCCCTGTGCCAGTTCCTAAAGGTCAGATTACCTGGAGCGCTGCTGTGTTGGGTTTCAGCCTCTGGCCCACTGAGAGGGATGACCCCTGATGTATATTCCACTTTCAGACCCCTGATCAACAGAAGCTCACATGAAACACACATGCAATGAAATGTACCTGCTACCCACAGTGCACAGGGACTGGCTAGATGTCCTGCCGAGGGTTTCAAAATTTCTGAATTCAAGAATTCTGGGGCTGGAGAGATGGCTCAGCAGTTAAGAGCACTGACTGCTCTTCCGAAGGTTGTGAGTTCAGATCTCAGCCACCACCTGATGGCTCCCAGCCATCCGTAATGAGATCTGATGCCCTCTTCTGGGGTGTCTGAAGACAGCGACAGCGAGCGGGGCCGGAGCAAGAAGGAAAAGTGAAAACAGCTACTGTGTACTCACATATAATTAATAAATCTTTTTAAAAAAAATTCTGAAGGTCTTGTCACTGTTCCCACGAGTTCTGTCATTGAGGCTTCCTCCTATATTCTTGGCTGAGTTACCAGATCTACTGGTCAGTCCTTGGTCACCTCTGTCCCATGGGGTGGCAGGATCCTGAAGCTACACACTCCCAGCCATTTTTGGAATCTTTAGCATCATTCTCTTCTAAGGACCACTAGCAAGGCTGAATTGAGAAACTGCTCACTGCCGCATGAGTCACCTCCAGCTGTTGCCCTGAGTCAGACCTCAGTCTACCTAGAGGCTATTCCTGTGACTTTTAGAATGTCAGCAGGAATGTTGTCAATTTCCTAAGGTATTCCTGGAAAACAAGAGAGCAGCCACCCCCTCCTCTCTTCCCCTCCCCTGGCATTTTAAAATGGAGAACAAATACAGCATCACCTGCTTGCCAGAGATCATGCCAGGTGCAATCCTCACTCTTTCAAGTGGCCTCCTTGCTGCTGTGCCTAGGTACCCCCAGGGCCAACTGTTCCCTGTGGCAGAGGAGCCAGCCAGGAAAGGGGGGGGGTGAGCGTCTACAAACTGTGATTGACAGCAATCACTGGAACAAAGAGACAGCCCTGTGACTATGGTGGCAATGCACAATGTGGACCTGCCCAGGATGACCAGGCCCTGGGTTACCCTGACTGGAGAGTCTGAGGAATGAAAGGGCTGGGGAGATGGCTCTCAGTAGTGTGCCTGCCACACGAGCATAAAGACCAGAGTTTGGATTTCCATCCCCCACAAAAAAACCCAGGCATAGTGGTTCAGGTCTGTGACTGTAGGGTAGGAGGAGGGTGTTGGGGACAGGTCCTCAGAGGTCACTGGTCAGCCAGGTTCAGTAAGAGACCCTGTCTCAAAAACGTTAGCAATCGGAGACACATACTTCCGGCTCCCATATATGTGTGCAAATGCACACACCCGTAATACTAACACAGATTTTTGAAGGCTCATCGTAAACTTTCCAATAATGGTGAATCTCTGAGTCAGAGGCCAGCCTGAAATACATAGCTAGTTCCAGACTGGCAGGGTTACATAGTGAGACCCTGTCATCATCAACAACAACAAAAAGAGGGGTGGAGTTGGGAGTGGGACATAAGCCTGTGATCCCAGCACTTGGAACGGTTAGGAACTAAAGTAAGATTGAGCAGGCTGGAGAGATGGCTCAGGGGTTAAGAGCACTGATTGCTCTTTCTTCTAGAGGTCCTGAGTTCAATTCCCAGCAACCACATGGTGGCTCTGTACATGGTGGTTACATCTGTAACGGGATCTGATGCCCTCTTCTGGTGCTCCTGAAAACAGCTATAGTGAACTCATATAAATAACTCTGAAAAAGATTTTTGAGTGAAATTGTGAATTTGAGGCCAGTCTGGAATACATGAAACTCTGGCTTAGCAAGTAAAGATGGAACCCATGGGAGAACACTGACTCCTGCAAGTTCTCCTCTGACCTCCGCACACATGCTGTGCCACAGCCCCAATAAAATATGTAAATCAATAAATGTAATAAAACTTACACCCCCCCCCCCCAACGAATAGCATACCTATAATCCAAGCATCTGGAGGATTCGGAATGTGTGCTAAGGCAGAGTGATCTAGAGCCAGTCTGGTCTGGATTATAGAGAGAAACCTTTTCCCAATAAATGAAAGTCAGACATGGCTCACACCTGTAATCCTTGCCCTGATGCAGGAAGCATCCTTGAGTCAGCCTAGGCTATGTTGTGGGGCTCTGTCTTAACAAAACCAACCAACCCAACAAATAAAATATACAAGAAATCACTCTCTGGAGCTGTTAACGGAGGCCTAGGCCAAAGGCAGGGCTGGGGTGAAAAGTAGCCTTCTGGTTCTAGGAAAGAAACGGAACCCAAGTAGCTCAAGGAGAGTCAGTCGGGAAATGTGCAAGCTCATGAGCCAAGAACAGGAAACTGCATGGCTTCCAGGAACTGCGGCAGTGCTGGGAAGGTTTCTTACCTTTTTACATTTTCTATGTAAGTGTATATGTTGCGGGTGGGGAGAGGAGTTTGTGTGTGAGCAAAGGTCTCTGAGGAGGCCAGAGGAGGGTACTGGATCCCCTGGACAGGTGGTTATGAGCTGCCTGAGGATGTGGGTGCCGAGAACTGAACACTGCCCCTCTGCAAGGGCAGTATGCTCTTTGGTAGTCAAGTACCCAGTTGCAGAGATGTCTCTCTGCTGCAACCTTCACGGCTGTGGGTGACAACCCAGTGTCTCAGGAGAGGAGAATGGAGTATCAGAGTCTTGGCAGTGACACCAAATGACGGTCCAGAAAGAAACCTAGAACTCCCTCCAGTGGGGGGGGGGGGGCTACTCTTCTCCCTTAACACTATATTTCCTAAAGAAACATTTCTCAGGAAACAGCAAACTTATGGACAGGGGCGCAAGGTCAGAGTGCACCTTGTTGGGTCTGCCTTTACGGCTTACTCAGGTGTGTTTCCCATGTCATAAAGTTCCCACTTAACACCCAGCTCTGTGGGTTTTAGTTTGTGTGTGGATGTGCAACCAGCACTACAATCTAATTTTAGAATACTTTCAACGCCCACAAAAACCCCTGACCCTCCCCCAACTATCACCACCCATTTCTGCTCCTTCCTCTGTGACACCCCATTCCTGGGGAATTACTCATCTCCTTCCCCTGTGGGGATCCCCCAGACTTTTCCCAGAGATGGAATCACACATCAGCCTGGCTTCTTTTCTGCCACCTTGTTTGCAAAGGCAGCTGTGGTAAAGCATGCAGGGGAGCTTCGTCCCTTCTCCAGCTAAGCCCTTCTCCGGTGTGTATGTTCTACGTGGTATTTTGTGTGCCAGTCCATCTTTGGGTGTTTAGCACATGCATGTTCAGGTAATAAGCATAACACGGTGTGTGTGCCACAGGGTGTGTGTGGCAGTCAGAGAACACCTTTTGAGATAAGTGCCTTCCTTCGACCTTTTTGTGGGTTCTGAGGATAGAATTCAGATTGTCTGCTGGCTAAGCTACACCACCCTGAAGCAGCAGCTCTGGGTTCCCACCAGTTCCCTAAGAGAGTTCTAGTTTCTCCACATCAGCTTTATGTCTTCTATATATCCACATTGGTGTCTTTATTTTTTGAGGCAAGGTCTTACAGTCTTACATATCCCAGGCTGACCTCAGACTGTCTATGTAACAGAAGCTGATACTGAACTTCCTGCCTCTACCTCCCAATTGTTGAGATCACAGTTGTATACCACCCAACCTGGCTTATGTGATCCTGGGAATTGAGCCCCGTATCTCCAGCCTCTCAACCATCTATCTTGATTTTTAAAAATGTATCCTTTTATCTTAGGTGCATTGGCCTTTTTGTCTGCATTCATGTCTTTATGAGGCTGTTGGATCCCCTGGAACTGTGATTACAGACAGTTGTGAGCTGCCATGTGGGTGCTGGGAATTAAACCCCTGGTCCCCTGGAAGAGCTGCCAGTGCTTTTAACTGTTGAGCCACCTCTCCAGGGCCCCCCCCTATTTATCTTGATTGTTACAGCTTTGTGGAAGTCTCTTTTTATTTTTCTCTGTGGGCCCAAGCTACAGTGAATGTATGTTTCTCTGTGTAGTCCTGGCTGGCCTGAAACTAACTCTGTAGACCAGACTGGCCTTGAATTCAGAAATCTGCCCGAGTCTGTCTCCCGAGTGCTGGGATTAAAGGTGTGCACCACCATGCCGACTTTAGAGGATAACTTTCAAGAGTTGTTCTCTTTCCACCCTGTGGGTTCCAGAGGTGAAACTCAGGTTGTAAGGTTTGGCAGCAGGCACCCTTATCTGATGAGCCATATTGTTGGCCCCAAACCTTAGTTTCTAACCTAATCTCATTGTGGTTAAGAACAAGCTTTATTGTGCTCCCTCTCCTTTGACAAGCATCTGGGCCTGCAAAATGGTCTGCCCCAGAGGAGGTTCCATGTGTACCTGAGAAGACATATCATCCTTTGGAGCGTTCTTCAGAGCCCTTGAGCCTAGCTGGTTTACAGTGGGTCAGGTTTTCTTCCTGTGGTCAGTTCTCTCTACGTTGAGGATGGGATATTGAAATCTCCAACTAGCATACCAAACTGCACTTTTCCTTCCAGCCTGTTAGACTTCCTGCATCTGGGTTGTCCTTGGGAATGCACCTGTTTTAACTCTTGACAGTCTGGCTTATAGACTGTTACAAAATGTCCTTGTCCCTAGTTAGAAACAAAATGTCCTTGTTCCTAATGAGAATTTCTGTTTCATACTTGAAATAGTTACTCTAGCTCTCTCAGTAACTGCTCACATACATAGTTCCTTTATTCTAGACTTCCATTTTAAAAATGAATTCATTTATTGCTGTGACCAAATACCTGACAGAAACAACTTAGTAAATAGGTTTATTTTGGATCCCAATTTCAAGGGAATTGTTTCAGTCCACCACGGTGTGGAGAACCCAGTGGAGCTGGATAAAGCACAGAGACACTGCTGGAATCAGGGCACAGACCTTCAAAGGCGTGTGGTGATCTTCTGCCAGGAAGGCCCCACCAACTTCAAAATAATGCTTTGAGTGAGGTGGGGACCAAGAGGTCTGGATTTGAGCCGAGGGAGACCGTTGGGGTTCAAACCATAAACTAGGCATGATGGTTCCCAGCACTCAGGAGGCTGAGGCAGGGGAACTGCTATAAGTTGAGGCCAGCCTGATCTACACAGTGAGTTCCAGGCCAGCCAGGGCTACATAATGAGACCCTGTCTAAAACAAAATAAAACACCCAAAAGTTTGCTCCAAGATAGATCCATCCCTTCCTCTGTGAGGTTAGTGTGATACAAATCACACCTTTATGGACAACAGTTTCCCAATTATTGTTTTGTGCAGTGAGTTGTCTTTTAAAGAGAAACAAGAAAAATACAATATTTCTGTATTCCCCCAAGTGCACAGTATTTATCCTCTGTTAACAGGGTGACCTTGGCAAGCCACATCCTGCTCAGTGCCTCAGCTTTCACACCCAGAAAAGACAGTGATGGCCCTGAGCTGAGTGTTGGAGGTGTGGTTTAGGGCAAAGCCCTCCAGGTGGGTTCTGAGCATTCAGGGATACCAGTTCTGAGGGTAGGGGGCTACTTCAGAGCCATAACTGAGGGGCCTGTGGGCTTACACATGGTTGAGAAAATGGGCCAATTTCACACTTAACAATGTTGCTAGGCCTGAGGGGCCTGTGGCGACAGCTGGCCAAGTTTCTTGCCTGTGGGTTAGTGCCGAGGCTTGAGAAAGGTGCCTCCTGCAGTTGGCCTCTGCAGGTGTTGCAGAGGCCTGGAGACCTCCTGCTGAGGTAGAGACCCAGAGATGTGAGGACAGCACACCACTCACCTTTCTCTGTTCTGTGTGCCTTTCTCTGTTCATACCAATCTCCTAGGACACAAAAAGCCAACCAAGAGAAGTGATTCCCTCCATCCTGCCACCTGCTACCCTCCATCCTGGCTACCCTGCTTGCTGGGACGTGTCCCTCAGATGTCTCCCTTGCAGCGCTGCTCTGTCCCTCTCCCCATCCAAACAAGTGAGACGCTGGTTCATGCCTGACAAAGGCCATTTATTTCCAAGATATAGACTGTACTTTTAAGACAGGACTTTCAGAAGCAGGAATCTTAGTTACAGCCTAGAGAGGTGTGTCAAGGACACGGGGGGGGGGGGGGAGCCATGCAGACGTGGGGGCTTTATCCAACACTGTTACAACACTTTTTAAAATGAGCAAAAACATCTTTAAAAATCCTTATAAATTCTTTATAATATGTTACACATTAGAGACAATATTTACAGTGAAAGGGAGGGGGGGAGACTTTACAGCAAATCTTTGCATAAATCAGAAAGACTGACAGACTTGAGAAGCAGGGCAGGTCACCCCCGTAGGGCTCTCCCCCACCCCCGTCGTGAGCGAGGGCGGAGGGAGGACTAGTGCTCTAGGTTTATTTACAATGTGGGGGAAGAGGAGCTGGGTCCCACCCACCCTGCAAGAACAGCCCAGCTGAGACCCTGTACATCAGTGCGGGACCGGACGGAGTTCTTCCCGACTGAAGGTGAGAGTCAGCACGCTAAGCTGAGGAAGGAAGCAGGGTGAACAAGGAGGAGGAAGACGCCAGCTGCAGGGGGAATCCAAAAACAAAAAACCGAGAGCAGGCAGGTCCACAGGTCAAAGGGCTTAGAGGAGTGACTTAGAGGTCGGCAAAGGATGTGAGGAGTGACTCCGGTAGTAGTGGGGTTCAGTCCTGCCTCTGTGGAAGTGGCCTCATGCCAGCCTCGGCCCCGACAAGCTTGGGGCTAAGGTGGCTGTGTGCACCAAAGGCAGGGTCCTGGCTTGCGGACTGGTGGGGGGAAATGAAGGGGCTGGGGTAGAAATTGCTACTGGAAACAAACACCTTTGCACTGTGACTACACACACACACTCACGCACACACAAGCCCCCTCTCCCATGGACACCCAACCCTACACAACCGCTCCCCAGACATTCATCCCCTACCCCCTAGCTAGGAGCTAATGGGGTAGGGGGTGGGGGTGCAGAAGACAGACCCAAAGTCCAGCCTGTATCTTTCCTTCTGTACGAAACTTGGGTGGTCCACCCACACTACATGGGTCACCTAGAGTCCCTAAGCAGACTCACAGAAAAGGGCCACTCGGTTCTTTATCCAAGGGACATAACTCCCAGTAGCCCCTCCCCTCTCCTAAGGACTCCCACTTCGGTCCAACTCGGACTACTCCTCTGCCCACCCCACCTAATCCAGCCTGTGGCACCAGCACCTCCCTTCACACCCCGCCCCCAACTTTCTGCAGCACTGGAGGCGGCTGAGGAGGGCACAAACAAGATGGGAATTCCTGTAGCCCCGGGACAGGGGAGGGTGTCAGAGACACTGGTGGAGGCGGGCGGCAGCTGAGCGGCGCGGGGGCAGACCCTGCAGGGCCCCTAGGTCCCCCGATGGCAGTGATGCGGCGGATGAGGCCCGTGCCTTGGTGGACTCCAGGCTGCTGAGGCCAGAGTCCTTATTGTCGCTGTGCGGTCGCGCGCCCGCAGGCTCGGAAGGGCCCCCTCCGCCCAGCTCTTTCCACTCGTTGAAGTTGAGGTCGGTCAGCGGGCTCTGCACCACCACCGTGTGGCGGCGCCAGCTGCTCCGGCGCCGCCGCGTCTCGGGCGATAGTGGACGCCGCAGCCGCACGGCCAGCATGTCGTCGGCGGTGCCACGGAGACGCAGCCGCAGGGCTTCCACGCGCGAGGGTCGCGAGACGAGTGCCGGGGCGGCCGCTGGGGGTCGCAGCGACTCCTGGCTGCTGGACGACGCCGAGCCTGACGGCTCGGGACCACGGGGACCCGCCCGGGCAGTACCCGCGCCTGGACCCTCGGCATCCGCGCGGCTGCGAGACAGGCGACGGCGCGCCAAAGTGTCGCATGGCATAAGATGGTGTGAGCTGAAGGACGGCCGGCGCGACAGGCGCCCCGTGGGGCCTGCGCCGCCCTCCGTGTCCGTCTCCACGTGGCTCAGCTCGCTGCGTTCGTCGTCTGCCTCGTCACCCGCGCCCCCGCGCCGCCCTCCGGTGCCCGAGCACACGCTACGGTCCATGGTGGACAGGGTGGAGTAGCCCGAGATGATAGAGCGCGTGTCCGCCGCAGGCCGCTCGTCGGGTGCCGTCGGGGGACTGAGGCGACCAGGGGTCTCCTCGGCTGCTGGGCCCGGCAGCTGCCCCTCGGGTGGCTCTTGCGTCCCCACCGCAGCCTTGTGCGCCTCCTGCTCGGAGTCATCGTCGGTGCTGCTGCCCAGGCCCCGCGCCTCCCGCCGTTTCTTCCGTTTGCGGTTGACCGCAGAGATGAAGGAGATCGCCAGCATCTCCCGGGCGTACGGCTCTTTCTTGGGGACCCACGAACCCTGTGCAAGGAGACAGCGAGGGTAAGGAGGGCCTTACACATTCCTGCTCCTCGCCCCATACCATAGCATCTAATCACTAAATCCAAAACAAGCCAGTGCCCACACCAGCATGTTTCCCACCCACTTGGTGCCAGCTGGAGCGCCACCACCGCATGCTCCTGTCTGATCTGGAAGCTGGGTAGGGTTTTCTCCAGCCACTTTCAGATAAATTCCTTAGACTTACTGGTGACAATCCAAGACAATGTGTCTGGTCCAGGATCCCTGGTTGTAAACGCCAGTGGTTCAAGCATTCACCGTTCTCACTCTCCACTCCCCTCACTTGAGAAGCCTTTCTCTCCAAAGCACCACCCTGGTCACTTCCTCCTTTCCACCTAGTCCCCAGGCCTAGATCAGTTCAATGGCTAACTGGGCGGCTGAAGAGCCTGGTAACAATCCTCTGGTCTGGATGGTGGCCACTCCTTTCAAGTCCCTGCCTGCTGTGGTCTGGCCTGCAGCAGTCCTCACTGAAAAGCCCTGCTGTGGTGATTTTGGCCTGGTCCTTTCATCCAGAAGACCTTCCGTGGCCACAGTGGCATTTGGATCTGCTTCCCACCCCGTTTTTGGCTTTTCAGCATCCTGGGCAGTTCCAAGGACTCTGTTCTTAGCCCCTTCTCTTTTATCCTCAAATGTGGCCATTTCAGGCCTCCCGGTCACACAGCTCCAGACTCCTTTCCAACTGTGATTCCATTTCTGTCCTCTGTCTGTTTGTACCCAGATCTACCCACGGAAAGGCCATAGTCCCACCTACCCTTCCCCAAACTTCCTCCATCCACATTGCCCCCTAAGAACAAGGTCCCGCCTCTACCCTTGCCTCACCAGCTCGTCCACTGTAGAACCATCCTTCAAAAGCAGGGCCCTGCTTTCCTCCCAGTTCCGTTTGAGACTGGATGATCCCACCTTTATCTGACACAAGTGGGGCCCTTCAGACCCTAGCATCAACCTCAGGCCTAGTGCCCGGACCCTTACTTGAATCCAGTGTGTTCTCTGGCGACCGCCCCACCAAGCCTTCCTTTGAGGCCATTTTCACTTTGATATGACTGGCAGCCCTACTGTCTCCTGCATTCTGTGTGCTGGATCCTCTGAGCCATGGCCTTGCCCAGGGAGTGCAATGGGGGTGGGGTGGGCACAGGAACCGAGGACTAGAAGCAAAGGGTGTAAGCAGCAAGGAGCTATTTGCAGGTCTCTGAGACATAGTGACCTTAGGACAAAGCTCCCTGTCACTGAATTGTGCTCTGGGGTGAGGTTATCAGGGACCCTTGCACGGGCTCCTGCGGTCCTGCTTTTGTTCAGAGAACACATCTGAAAACAGCCAGACATCAGGCCATGTGCCTGGGGTGGGCTTATGGGGAACCTGGCCAGTGCTGGTCATCGAAGCAACAGATGAAGATGTTCAACTGACAGTACTCAGCTGGCTTCGCTCAGTGCTGCGGGCTGAACTGTGTCCCCACCAAGGCCAGCTACTGAAGTTCCAACTCCCAGCTGGGATGGTATTTGGAGATTGGGCTTTGGAAGAAAATTAGGTTTTAACGATGAGTGTGAGGCCCTAGTGACGGGATTAATCTCTCGTCCCCTCTTTCCTTCTCTAGGACACAGCTATCAATCAATCAATCAATCAATCAATCAATCAATCAATCAATAGCAGGGCTGGAGAGATGGCTCAGTGGTTAAGAGCACTGACTGCTCTTCCAGAGATCCTGAGTTCAAATCCCAGCAACTACATGGTGGGTGGCTCACAACCATCTGTAACGGGATCCAATGCTCTCTTCTGGTGTGTCTGGAAGGCAGTGACAGTGTACTCATATACATAAATTAATGAATCTTTAAAAAAAATTAAAAAGCTAAAGCAAACCCAGGAAGGAAGCCTCCACAGAGGCTAACTTGCTAGCACTGTAACCTTGGGCTTGGAGCTCCTAAAGCTGTAGGAAGTAAGTATTCATTGATCTTTTTGTTATTGGTGGTGGTGGTGGTTGGTTGGTTTTGGTTTTTCGAGATACGGTCTCTCTGTGTAGCCCTGGCAGCCCTGGAACTTAACTATGTAGACCAAGCTGGCCTTGAACCCCAAGATCTGGAGTGCCAGGGTTAAAGGCATGTGCCACTGACAGTCACTGCCCAGCGAGTATGCATTGCTTATGCCTCCCAGGCAAGCTACTTTGTTTCAGCAGTCCAAGCCACGACCTGCACCCTGGCCACCAGCACCCCGGCCGGCCACCAGCTCTACTCTTTACAGCTGGGCCACTTAGAGCAGATGCTGGAACACACAAGTAGTAGCTGTGAGACCCAGGAAAAGCTACAGAAGTCCTTCCTGTTTTCTTTTTGAGATTTACTTTTAGTTATCTGCATGTATGTCTTTGCATGTAGTGTCCATAGAAACCAGAAGAGGGCTTTGGATCCCCAGACTGAAGTTACAGTTGGTTGTGAACTGCCAATGTGGGTGCTGGGAATTGAACCAGGCTCCTCTGCAAGAGTAGCCAGTGCTCTTAACCAGAGTTGTCTCTCCAGCCCAGCCCCGGCCCAACTGGTTTCCTTAACTGCACATGCTCAGAAAGAGCACCTTAGCCAGTGGTGGCTGTTGATGTAGCTGGATATTTTAAACACAGACCTCAGTGGCAATAGGAGGCATCACTGAGAACTTAATTGCTGCTGTTGCAAATAGGGCAGTCACCAGCCAGTCTCCACAGAAAGGCTGAACTGGAGGTCTGGGGGGCTTGGGTTGAGAACTTGTGTATAGATCCTTCTGGGACAAGGCTATATAGCTGTTCTCAGATTTTTAAAAAAATATTTATTTATTTATTTATTAGATGCTTTGTCTGAATGCGTGTCTGTACACCAGAAGAAGGCACTGAATCCCACTGTAGATGGTTGTGAGCCAACATGTGGTGGCTGGGAATTGAACTCAGGTCCTTTGGAAGAGCAGCCAGTCCTCTTAACTTCTGAGCCATCTCTCCAGCCTCCCACTCCCCTTTTTTTGAAGGGGTCTGTGACTGAGAGTATATGATGAGTCTATAGTCACTCTCCTTCCAGTGATTACGATTTCCATGTAGCCAGATAAGTCTCCCTTGGAGGTTCCTTGCTGAGATTTGGACAGGCCAAGGGGATTAGGAACCTGTGGTGAAATGGGCTGAGGCTATGCTGAATCCAACAGCCCAGCTGCAGATCAGGGGACCTCAGTCTGGTTACTCTGGGCTGTATGGAGAGCTGAGGTGGAGGGGCCATCAGAGCAGTAAAAAGGGATCCTTCCCTCCAAGCATGGACATCTTGTGTTAAACTAGCAGGCTTCAGCCAGGAGTCTGTGCCGTGGGCCAGCCCACACTCCAGTAACGAACAGCCTAAATAAATAAATCAATCCACAAAACCCAACCAAACTGAAAACGATTCTCATAAGGAGGACACGGTGGAGTGTAACTGTAATTCACGGTGTGGATCCCACCTGGGTCCCATCAGAAGCCTCTGAAAACCCTGGCTTCATGGAAGAAGAAAGGAAGGAGAAAGAACAGCGGCCTGCCCTGTGCTCTCGAGTACATCTGTTGGTGGTGATGACCCCAACTAGGCTCTGGGGAACACAGCTGACAATCCCTGATCTGGACTTCAGAGTCAAGAAGGAGCCTGGCAGCAGCCACGACACAGATGCGGTCCCCAATCCTTGGAATGCAGAGCTGGCTGGGGCCCAGTCCTTGGTACCTGAAATGGGATGCTGCAGACTCCGATGCTCTGTGGGTGTCTGACACAGACACCACCTGCTCTACACAGTTCAAAGTCTCTGTCTCCATGACAGGTATCCCTATTAACCACAGTCTGGAGTGTGCCTTGGGCTCTCAAATGCGTAACTAGTGCTGTTTCATACTCAAGCTGAGGCTGTCCCATGTCCCCAAATGCTCCAGCCTGACAGCAGAGGATCAGAACAGGATCTCCACTGAGGGAAGAAGACACCTGCAGATGCCCACCCCCTTGTGACTGAGGACATGCCCAAACTTCTAGTTACTTGAACTCTGAGCATTGCCTTCCCTATCTATATAGTGAGGATGGCTACAGAACGGAGAGTCTAGTAAAGATGGCATGAAGTGGGTGTGGGTGAATGGCTGCAAAGGCGTACACTTGTGACTGGGTAGCTCACTAGTCTCAGGGATGTGCAAGTCAAGTGTACGACACTTTCTGAAAAGCATGCTGTGTATGTTCAAAGCTCTGTGCTAAGCAGAATCCTGCAGAAGAGCCATCAAGCTAACCCAGGGATTAAGAAGGCCCAGAATCTGAGGAGGCTGGAATCCCACAGCCAGGAGGCCTTCGGGGGTGTCATGTCTACTGCAGACAGGTGTGGCCAGAGGGGATAATGAGGAGGGTTTCTGCCTAGGACAGTGGTTCTCAACCTTCCTAATGCTGTAACCCTTAAAAACCTTTTAACACAGTCCCTCAGCTGTGACCCCCAACCATAAAATTATTTTCACTGCTACCTCATAACTGTAATTTTGCTATGCTTATGAATCGTAATGCAAACACCTGATACCAACCCCTGTGGAAAGGTTGTTTGACCCACCCCAAGAGGTTGCAACCCATATGTTGAGAACTGCTGGTCTAGAGGCTCTTACAGAGGACAGCACTGTTGAGTCCAGAGCTAGTGGTGCAGAGTGACCTTCTGAGGCCTCCTGCAACCCACTTCAGACTGGCTCAGTGGAGGCCCCTCTGCCTACCAGCGGTGCCTCCCTCTTGTTGCTGTCCCTGGAGGCGTCTTCCCCACTGTGGGGCTCATCCCCACATCTCCTTACACCACAGGGCTTTGCACTTTTGTTCTGAATACCTCTCAGCTGGGCTTCTCATGTCTGTGCACGCAGACATCTGGTTTGTGAACCCACCCAGCTTCTGCCTCCTCCGGGTTCCAATTCTCTCCAGCTAGTATTAGTATTGTTTGCTCATTAGTATGATACTAATCCGTTCCAAGGTAAACCCTGTGTGGACAGGAGTCTACTTCTCAGCTCTGTTATTGTGCGTGTGAGTGCGCATGCGTGCATGCGTGCGTGTGTTTGGCCTGTGGAGACCAGGAGAGGGTGTTAGATTCCAGGACCCAAATTTACTGGAGGTTGTGAGCCACCATGTGGTCGCTGTCAACTGAACTCAGGTCCTCTGGAAGAGCAGTCAGTGCTCTTAACCACTGAGTCGTCTCTTTAGAGCCCTCAGTACTCAGTACATGAAGCCATGTAGGAGGCTCAGGTGACATCTGTGTGGCATGACTCAATGGGTACAGCTGTGTCCGGAGATATCGGGGAATGGCGGTGTCGCACACTGATGGAAAGAATTCCCGTCTCTTCCACCCCATTAGAGATTTCGGAGAATTGGTAGTAATTTGTTTTTAAGATTTATTTTAATTTTATGTGTATATGTGAGTGCATGTATGTGTGTTCAACATGAGTACAGTGGCCAAGGAGGGCATCAGATCTTCTGGAACTGGAGCTACAGAGAGTTGTGAACTGCCATGTGGGTGCTGGAAGCTAAATCCAGGTCTTTGCAAATACTTTTAATGTCTCAGACATCTCTCTCTCTCTTTCTCTCTCTCTCTCTCTCTCTCTCTCTCTCTCTCTCTCTCTCTCTCTCTCTCTCTCTCCTCCCCTTTGTGATAGTATTTCTATGCAAGCAAAATAACTTCTTTTTAAGATTTTTTTTAGTGCATATGTGTGCATGTGTGTGCATGCACACATTTGTGTGTGTGAGTGTGTGTGTGTGTGTGTGTGTGTGCTCACATGCATTCGTGTATGCACACAGGGGCCTGGAGATCAGAAAAGGGTGCCAGACCCCCTGGAACTGGAGTTACAGGTGGTTCTGAGTCAGCTATAGCAAACACTAAGAACTGAACTCTGGTCCTCTTCAAGCGTGATTTAATCATTGTGTGAACTTACACTAACTCGACAGTATTAACCTATCACACACATAAGGCTGTGTGGGCCACTTTCATATATGTAGCCCACTATTGTGAAATGGGAGACTATTTTTAAATATTCTATTGTAGTGGTTTGAATATGGCCCCCATCTGCCCGCATAGATTTGAATGCTGAGTCATCAGGAGTGACACTGATAAAGAGGTGTGGCCTTGGTGAAGGAAGTGTGTCACTGAGGGGTTGGTTTCAAAGCCTCTGCCAAGCCCAGAGTCTCTCTCTTTGCCTCTTAATCAGGATGTAATTCTCAGCTACCTCTCCAGTGTCTGCATGCAGGCAACCAAGCTTCTTGCCATGATGATAATGGACTAAACCTCTGAAACTGTAAGCAAGCCCCCAATTAAATACTTTCTCTTATAATAGTTGCCTTGGTCATGATGTGCCCTCATAGAAATAGAACAGACTAAGATAACCATTTTATAACTAAGATACTATAAAACTGGATAAATAAATTATTTAAAATTAGAAAAATAAGCCAGGTGTGGTAGCATACACCTGTAATCCCAGTACTCAAGAAAAAGGTAGGAAGACCACAAATTTAGACTCCTTAGAGAGACCCTGCCTCATAAGCAAGCAAGCAAACAAGCAAACAAACATGCAAAGAAAGAATCACTTAGCAGGTAAAGGAATTTGCCACCAAGCCTGAGGACCTGAGTTCAAACCCCATGGTCCACATTGTAGAAACAAGAACTAACTCTCAAAAGTTGCCCTCTGACCTCCACACACACAACTCTGGTATATGCACTGGAATGCTCGAGTGCACACACACACACACACACAATAAATAAGTGCAATTTAAAAATAAACATACAAAAAACCCAAATCATTTTCCCCTTAAAATATTTGTTACCATCTGGCCCTGGCATCTTCTCAGTTGGAAGTTTTTACACACAAATTAAATTTCTTTAGCAGATATAGGATTATTTAGGTATTTTTTATGCAAAGTTTGGTAGTTTGAATCCTAAGAACAGATCTATGTCTTTTAAGTTACTGGGTTTTTAGACACAGAGTTGTTTATGGTATTATTCTCTGAGTATCTGTGTGGTCTATACTGATGGCCCGTGTTAGCATCTGTGTGGTCTGTACTGATGCCCCGTGTTAGTGTCTGTGTGGTCTATACTGATGGCCGTGTTAGTTTCTGTGTGGTCTGCACTGATGCCCTGTGTTAGTGTCTGTGTGGTCTATACTGATGGCCCGTGTTAGTTTCTGTGTGGTCTGCACTGATGCCCTGTGTTAGTGTCTGTGTGGTCTGTACTGATGGCCCGAGTTAGTGTCTGTGTGGTCTGTACTGATGCCCCGTGTTAGCGTCTGTGTGGTCTGTACTGATGCTCTGTGTTAGCGTCTGTGTGGTCTGCACTGATGCCCCGTGTTAGCGTCTGTGTGGTCTGTACTGATGCTCTGTGTTAGTGTCTGTGTGGTCTGTACTGATGGCCCGAGTTAGTGTCTGTGTGATCTGTACTGATGCCCTGTGTTAGTGTCTGTGTGGTCTATACTGATGGCCCGAGTTAGTGTCTGTGTGGTCTGCACTGATGCCCTGTGTTAGTGTCTGTGTGGTCTATACTGATGGCCCGAGTTAGTGTCTGTGTGGTCTGCACTGATGCCCTGTGTTAGTGTCTGTGTGGTCTATACTGATGGCCAGAGTTAGTGTCTGTGTGGTCTGCACTGATGCCCCATGTTAGCGTCTGTGTGGTCTGTACTGATGCCCTGTGTTAGTGTCTGTGTGATCTATACTGATGGCCCGAGTTAGTGTCTGTGTGGTCTGCACTGATGCCCCGTGTTAGCGTCTGTGTGGTCTGTACTGATGCCCTGTGTTAGTGTCTGTGTGGTCTGCACTGATGCCCCATGTTAGCATCTGTGTGGTCTGTACTGATGCCCTGTGTTAGTGTCTGTGTGGTCTGTACTGATGCCCTGTGTTAGTGTCTGTGTGTCTGTACTGATGCCCCGTGTTAGCATCTGTGTGGTCTGCACTGATGCCCTGTGTTAGTGTCTGTGTGGTCTGCACTGATGCCCTGTGTTAGTGTCTGTGTGGTCTATACTGATGGCCCGAGTTAGTGTCTGTGTGGTCTGCACTGATGCCCCGTGTTAGCGTCTGTGTGGTCTGTACTGATGCCCTGTGTTAGTGTCTGTGTGGTCTGTACTGATGGCCCGTGTTAGCGTCTGTGTGGTCTGTACTGATGGCCCGTGTTAGCATCTGTGTGGTCTGTACTGATGCCCCGTGTTAGCATCTGTGTGGTCTGTACTGATGCCCCATGTTAGCATCTGTGTGGTCTATACTGATGACCCGTGTTAGTGTCTGTGTGGTCTGTAGATGTACTTGTGTCATCCTTAGTATTGGTAATTTGTGCTATGTCTTTTTATTCTGTCAGTCTGGTTAGAAGTTTATCAATTTTATTGATTTTTTTTTTCAAAGAAACAGCTTGTAGCTTCATTGATTTTTTTTAAAATTGTTTTCAGTTTCATTGATTTCTCAGTCATCTTTATTGCTTCCTTTCTTTTCCTTTGTTAAGCCCTCCCAGACAGCTTTTTTTGTTTGCTTGTTTGTTTTGTTTAGAGACAGATCTTGCTATGCAGCCCTGGCTAACCTGGAACCCAGGCTGCCTCTAGCTCCCAAGTGTTGGAATTACAGGTTTGAGCCACCATTCTCAGCTCACCTAGGGACCTTAAAACATATTTATCACAGCAGACATATTGCTGTTGTTTTCATTTTACAGATAAGGAAGTTGCAATTCAGAAAGAATTATCCAACATCATAAAACTAAGTAGCAAAGCCAGAACTCAAACTTTTCTGCAATGAGAGCTGTTTTCAGGTCACATTGCCCCTCGGCTACCCAACCCCAAGACAAGCAGCCTCTTCTACATCAGATGCCTCTCCATGTACCACCAAAGTTAGCTTCTGGGCTCCCCACCCCTCACCCCCAGACACTCAGCATTTCCCACCTTCCATCCACAGGACCTTCAACACCACCCCCACCCCCAGTCTAACTTCCATCCTCTTGACCATAAACTACAGTGGGCTGACTTGTACAGGCAAAACACATTTAGGAAGCCATGGCACTAACCTTGGATTTCGCTGAACTATACGTGGTGGAATCTGCTGGCAAAAGAAAGAAAAATGAAGTTAGACCAGGAAAGATCAAAGGTTCAAAGATGAAGGTGTCTGTTTTCCCCAGGCCCTAGGAGGGCCACTGGCTCAGCTGGCATTTTCTATGGGTTACCCCCATCAGAAGATGTTGTTAGCTACCACTTCTTTTAGAGGCAGGAAGTGACATCAGGCTGTGGGCCACTGAGTCTTCACTTGCCCAGGGTTAAGGACAAAGGGGGCTTTTCTCTGGGCCTGGCTCCTCCTTTCCCCTCCCCCTCCTGCCCCCTATGTCTCTGATGCACTGGAGAGAAAATGCCAGTACCGGATGCAGTCCACAGAAACCACAAGGGGGAGACACAGCACATCACAGATACTCTGAAGAAATGGAGACCATACAGTGCAGAAGAGGCGTGTGCCCCACTCCCACCCCATGAGAAGGAAAAGGGCCACACTAAGTGATCAAGTAACGAAGCAGAGATGAGGTGGGTGAAACACAGGGGTACAGTGGGCTGGTGACATCAACCTGCCCTTAAGGGGCCAGGCCCCTTTTTAAACCCAGTCAAAACCATCACAACCAAGGGTCTAGACAGAGTGCCATTCCTTAATATCTCCAGAATGGAGAAGGACCTGGATAACAAGACCCGGCAGTGCCCTCTCCAAGGCTGGAGAGGGAGCAGGTTGGTTCAAACCATCGAGCTGGTGCAGTTAATCCACACTCTCTGGCAGGCAGGTTAGAGGTCCCTCCCCAGCCCCCTCCCCCTGCAAATGGTGAGCAGAGCAAGAATGGCTGACCACACTCAACACACACGGGACAGGCGGCAGCAGGTGATTAGAAGAGACGGGGCTCCTCTGCTAACCCACCCCAACCTACATCTCAGAACTAAGGATGCTGTGGGGTCCTTTCTCTGGGACAAGAACTGGTCATGCTAGCAGGCACTGTAGCCAGAATGTAAGAGGAGCTAGTGGCTGGGGCCAGGAAGAAAGGGTCCACTCATCCTCCTCTGGAATAGGACTTCCAGGACCAGTATCCAGGGCCTGAACTGGGGCAGGGGTTGTCATTAAAATGGCTTCTGGGGGTGATATCAGTATAACTGGTCCCTGCAGAAATTTGCACTCAAATTTCCCTCATCTTGGTCACCCTGAACTGCTTCCACTGCACAGGGAAGGACACGGAGCTCAGGCTATCTGTTGGCAGGGCAAGGGGTCTGGCTTCCTCTAAGAGGAGGCAGGGCAGGGCCAAGGGTCGGCTGCGGACCAGCACTGCCAACTGCTGTGTCAGGCTGGGGTTCCTCACTGCTGGGACGTGTCTTCCACTTATGCCTGCCCGGGCTTCTTCTAATCACCCACTACTGTTAGTGACCGAGGCCGCGACACAGCACTGTACCCTTTATATCTCCAACAGGTCCGCTGGAGGAGGAGGGCAGGAGAAGCAGAGGGAAGGGAGGACGGAGCAGGTAGGAGGAGGTCAAGGGGAGAGAGGAAGGAGGGACAGGGTACAAGGAGAGAAGGAAGAGAAATTAAAAAGAAGAATGTGCCCAGAAGTACGCCGTCAGCTGTGAAGATCAGGGGCTCAGAAGAGAGATCAGTGACGAAGGCCAAACACACAGCCCTGCTCAGCCCTGGGGAAACTGAGCAAACAACTGGGTTTTCCCAGAGAGGGAGAATCTATGGCCCATCTTGGGGCGCTGCCAGGCCAGAGCCTTGCAGGGAGAGGGCAAGGAAGCTAAACATCTGGCCAGGCATCTGGGACCCTCAGAAAGGCAGAACCCACCCTCTTTCCCTACCACACAGGTCCCTTCACTCACCTGAGCCTGGGTCACTGGGGGGCACTGTCCTGCCAATGTTGGGCAGGAGGTACTCAATGTTGGGCACCGACTGTGGCTCCTTGTCATCAACAGGGGTCTGCAACCAGAAGGAGGGGTCAGGCAGCAGCCCCCAGATCATTAGCCCTCAGGCTGCTCAGGAAGTGGCCGCCTGATGACGGCTCATGTCTCCTCTATGAGTGGGGCTGCCTCAGTGGGAACGCCCCGAGAATGGTCTGATGGATCTCCTTCGGCACTGAGTCCTGTCGCCCCACAGGGACAGAACCCCGAAGGCTCCCTCAGCTGAGAACAAGGGCTGGACATGCTAAATGCTACATGCTAAATACTGGGTTTTCTCCAAATTTGACCGGTACCACCCCCATCAGATTGTTGCTCTTGAAGGAAGGGCTGTGTCTCCTCCATCAGACTGTAGGTTCCTTGGGCCAACAATCTTCCCTTGCTTACATTTTTAAAAAACAGATTATTTATTTATTTATTTATTTATTTATTTATTTATTTATTTATTTATTTATTTAGGTTTTTTGAGACAGGATTTCTCTGTATAGCCCTGGCTGTCCTGGAACTCACTCTGTAGACCAGGCTGGCCTCGAACTCAGAAATCCGCTTGCCTCTGCCTCCCAAGTGCTGGGATTAAAGGCGTGCGCCACCACTGCCTGGCTCAGATTTTATTTTTATGTTAACTTTTTATATGTCTGGGTAGTTTGACTACATGTATATATGTGCATCAGATACCCCTGGCATTGGGGTACAAATGGCTGTGAGCTACCATATGGGTCCTGGGACTCAAACCTGGGTCCTCTGGAAGAGTAGCCAGTACTCTTTTAGCACTGAGTCATCTCTGCAGCCTTGGCATTCAATATGTGTAATTATCTGTGTCTGAGTGTGGGTTTGTGCACTTTAGTGCTCAGAGAGGCCAAAAGCATTGGAAGTGCTGGAATTGGAGGTATTTGTGATCTGAACATGGGTGCTAGGAACCAAATTCACGTTCTCTGCAGGAATAGTCAGTGTTCTTAACCTCTAGGCCGTCTCTCCCCCACCACACCCTTTTGAATCTTGCTGCATGCCCTTCCCCAGGACAGGGGTCATCTCAGACCAGACCCCGCCTACCCTCTCTTCACTTACTCTCTCTCCTTTGTCCTCGTCATCACTGAAGAACCAATCAGACTGCAGAGGAGACAAAAGACAGGGTGAAATTAGTGTGGGGAGAGCTGAGAGAAGATGTAGGTTTCTTTTTTTTTTTTTTTTTTTTGGTTTTCTAGACAGGGTTTCTCTGTGTAGCCCTGGCTGTCCTGGAACTCACTCTGTAGACCAGGCTGGCCTGGAACTCAGAAATCCACCTGCCTCTGCCTCCCAAGTGCTAGGATTAAAGGCGTGCACCACCACTACCCGGCAAGATGTAGGTTTCTTAACCTTCAGGCCAAAGGACCCACAGTCCCAAAGGTGACTCCTCCTTCGATTAAGTCCTAAGAGGAGGCTCAGGCAGCTCCATGAACTATGAGAAACCCTTATGGCAAGACAAAGTGGGACCACATGTGAGAAGGAAACAGATCAGTGCTAGGGAGAGCCTACCACAAGCTGGGGACTGGTCCTGGGTGTCTCACAAAGGTGTACACCTCATAGCCAGTCAGAAAGCCTGGTCAGCAGCGCCCTCTAGTGGACGCTGGATGCACTGATGGTGTTGGGGAGCCAGATCACAGCTAGAGCTGAGGGTGCAGGGCCTCATCTCCCACCATCCCTGGCTCCACATTGACATGTGGGGTGTCACTCTCTATCCAATGAAAGAAAATATCTGGAAACAAGTGTTAGCTTCCCTCAGTGTCAGACAAGCAAGATCTTTTTCATAAATGCCAAACACACTTGACATGGTGGTTCATGCCTGTAGGGAGCCTGGGGCTAGAGAATTTGAGTTCAAGGGCAGCCCAGGCTACCCTGTGAATTCCAGTCCAGCTTGGCTACAGAATATCTTGTCAATTAGAATGAGTTAAAATACAAAGTGAGCCCCCAGCCTCCGGAATCTAGAGGTTTGTACTGCTTACAGATAACTGAGCAATATAGAATGAAAGTATCATTTCCTATCTGTGCTACTTTGAAACCAGAAAATATATCCTGCTAAACTCTCATTTAAATTTAAGGATAAACCAAAGTGCAGTGGCCCATACCTACAATCCCAGCACTAGGGAGGCAGAAGCAGGAGGCATGCCAGAAAAAAGAAAGAAAAATAATTTGTAGTATATATGCTGTCATTTTTCTTTTTTGAGACAAGGTATCTTGTAGCCCAGACTAGCCTTGAACTCCTGGTCCTCTTGTTTCCAAGGGCTTTGCTGGCCAACCAGTCTAGCTAACTCAGTGAGCTCCAGGTTCCTTCAGAGACCTTGTTAACAATGAGGCTGAGAGTGATAGATACTGGATGTCTGTCCACCTCTGCTCTCCAGATGCACACACAGATAACAGTTCACAGACTTGCAGGAGACTGGAAAAATACCATAGCTGACTGAACAGATAAAAGTTAAGCAGGCGCAATAGACATGGCTCAGAGGTTCAGAGCACTGGAGGCTCTTCCAGAAGACTCAGGTTTGATTCCCAGCATCCACAGGACAGCTCACAACTGTCTGCAACTCCAGCTCCAGAGAATCTGGTGCCTTCTGGCCTCTGCAGGCACCGCACACGCATGGTCAACAGACACTCATGCAGGGAAACACACACACAAAAAATGTTAAAAACAGATATGCAAAAATGTTGATTCTTTTAGCAACTCATTAGACAAATCTGCCTTCACTTTCTTTTTTTTTTTTTTTTTGGTTTTTTCGAGACAGGGTTTCTCTGTGTAGCCCTGGCTGTCCTCGAACTCACACTGTAGACCAGGCTGGCCTCGAACTCAGAAATCCACCTGCCTCTGCCTCCATAGTGCTGGGATTAAAGGTATGTGCCACCACTGCCCGGCTTCATTAGACAAATCTGAACTAGTAAACATACTCGGGGCTTGGCCCTCAACCATTAGAGCATTCTTCTAGAACATGCACGGATCATTCAAAAGCCAGATCTACCCTGGGTCATTATGGGATTCCAATGGCTCCTCAGTGTCTACACTGCACAGCCATGTCCTCTCCGCACGATGGAGTAAAATGAGAACTGGTGAGAATTTTACAAGAACTAATGCCCTTCCAGAGTTCACACATGGAGAACATGTTCCAGTACACAGAGTTACATCCCAATAATGGCGTTACACATGAAAACCCACGGAGGAGCCAGGCTGTCCATCCGTCAGTCTGATGGCATTTAGACGTAGGCCTATAAGAAACCCGTGATACAGTGGAGAAAAGCTTTCTCTCTATGGGAGATGGTAAGAGTGGGCACGGACAGACCAGAGGATAGGAAACATTTGCAGAGACGGCCGATAAAGGCTGCCCAGGTAAAATACACCAAGAACTCTTGCAACTCAGAACAGAAAGATAAACCAAGATGGACCAAAGACCTGAACATACCTCAAAAGAAAATACTGATGACAAATGAGTACAGGAGGGTTGGGGCTGCAGCTGGGTGGCAAAGCCCTTGCCTAGCATATGTCAGGCTGTAGGTTCAATTCCCAATAGGCCAGTGTGGATGAGGCCAATCGTGGGGACACCACGGGGACACACAAATGAAAACCACACAGTACCACCACACAGCCTGCAGGAGGAAGACGACGACGATATCAATGACACCAGACAACACCAATACTGACCAGAACCGAACAAGACTGAGGGGCAGGAAAGCAGAGGTGGGTGGATCCCGAGTTTCTGAGAGGCTGCAGAGTTTAAGGACAGACAGGGTTTCACAATGAGACACTGTATGAGGAAAGAGGAGAGGGGAGAGAATCCAAACAGAAACTTCAGCTTTCATTGAATGCTGGGACGAGATGGCAGGCCACTCTGGAGCACACTCATGATTGTTGACTAAGCTAAGGACACTCTTCTCTTGTGACCTTGCAGTCCTGGTCATGGGTGCCAACCCAAGGGACCAGAAGCTGAATTCAGATCTGCACATAGCTGTCTGTGAAGCAGCTTTATCTATCACTGCTAAGGCTCGAGGGCAAGCAAGCGGTTTGCTGTGCTTTGGACAAATCCCTAAGGGCATCAAAGGCTTGGTCCCCAGGAAGCCACCTTAGGAGGTGGGGCCGTGTGGTCATACCCCAGAGGGGAGGGTGGGACCCAGTCTACCTTTCCCCCTCTTCCTCTTTGCTCCCTGGCTAAGGTGGGCAGTTTTACTTCTCCATGCTCCTGCTACAATCACAATGCAATACCAGAGGCCAAAAGCAACAGAGACACTTACACATGAGCCCGAATCATCGGACTGTGAGCCAAAATAAACTTCTCTCAGCAAGGGAGAATTACCTCAGATATCTCACTATATGACTGACACCTGACATATAACCCTTCAGTAGAGGAATATATAAATAAACCATCATATATCCAGTGGGATATTATTCACTATCAGAAGGAAACAGGCTATTAGCCAGGGACAGTGGTGCATGCATGCAGTCCCAGAACTTGGGAGGCAGGGGCAGGAGGATCTGTGCAAGGTGCGGGGCAAACCTGGTATACACATCAAGATCTTGTTTCAAAAGCAGACAAGCAAAACAACAACAAGAACTATTTATTGGGACAAGGTGGGGGCTGGAGAGATGGCTCATCAGGTAGGAACACTGACTGCTCTTCAGGAGGTCCAGAGTTCAATTCCCAGCAACCACATGGTGGCTCACAACCATGGAATCTGATGCCCTCTTCTGGTGTGTGTGAAGACAGCTACAGTGTACTCATATGCATAAAATAAATAAATCTTAAAAAAAGAAAAGAAATGAAATGAAATTCAAGGTCATTCTGAACTTGCTTAGCAAATTGGAGGCCAGTCTGCTACATGGGAGACAAAGTCTCAAAATACAAAAACCTCAAAATCCCGGGAAGCCTGGGAACAAGGAGTAATTCCAGTCAGTGAGTGCCAAGTGAGAGCCCCAAAGGCAGCTGTAAGTCAGAAAGCTGGATGCTAACAGTCTGAATATGATCAGGCTGTGGTGGTGCACACCTCTGATTGCCAGCACTCGGGAGGCAGAGGCAGGCAGATCTCTGAGTTCGAGGCCAGCCTATTCCACGGAGTGAGTTCCAGGACAGCCAGGACTACACAGAGAAGCCCTGTCTTGAAAAAAAACAACAAACACTCTGAAAAGTGGAAGTGTGGTCTGCAGGAGGCTCAATTTCGGCACATGACGCCACCCTCAGGAGGAAGCAGATGCCATCAGCTGAGACTAAGCTTGGAGTGTGATAGCCCTGAGCCTAAAATGTGTGGGTGGGTCAATCTCTGCTGCATTCACTGCAGAACCTGAAACTCTGAACCTCCAGGGGTTTACCTCGCACCTGCAGCCCGGTCCCTCTAGCAGGAAGAAGATCACTTAGGAAGCCTTAAAAGTTTCCAGACAGTCCCCCCGCCTGCACAGATCTCTGTGTCATGGCGACGGCTCATACTCCCAACACATCCTGGAGAACCTCACCCTAGGGGTCTCAAGAGGGCTAGAAAAAGCTGCCCATCCCACAGGCAGCAAAGCCTGTGTGTGGTCATAGAGGCCCCTGGCACACACAGAAGGGAGGCAGCTACAGTAAATCGGATGCTCTAAGCTTGCCCACCACAGACCCAACACCAGCATAAACTACACGGACACCGCAGAGACCCCCGGTGCCGAGAACAGGCAAGCTCCGAGTTCTGAGGACCCAGAAAGTATTCCAGCAGCTCAGTGTGTCCTGTCACCACCTACTGTGCTCCCCGTCAGACTCTCCATTCCCCACTCTCTGCAAACAAACAAACAAACAAACAAACAAACAAACAAACAAAGGAACTCGGTCTAGCCTGGTGACCCTGGCTCTACAGAAGAGGCTAGCCTTAAGCAGGTAGTGAATCTCCTCCTGCTTTGGTCTCTCAAGGGCGTGAGCCACAACCCTCCTCTCTCCCTTACAACACATGAACAGACCACTGAGCTCACTGCCATTTCGAGGGAGCAGAGCGCTGGGCAGCAGCGGGGTGCTGCCTCCTCATCTTTAACCCCACTTTTGCGGGGTCTGTGCTCCGCTGTGTGTACAAATCACCCCTTTATCTTCTGTCCCTTTCCCTACTGTCTCTACTTTGCCTGCACATCTGTTCATTACCGAGCACTCTGTCCTTTCTTCTTCTTTCCTTTTATGCCTTTAGTAGTGTTCTGACTTTATTTTGTGTTTAAATGTTGTTTGTTTGTTTGCTTGTTTGTTTGTTTGTTTTTAAAGACAGGGTTTCTCTGTGTAGCCCTGGCTGTCCTGGGACTCACTCTATAGACCAGGCTGGTCTCGAACTCAGAAAGATCCTCCTGCCTCTGCCTCCCAAGTGCTGGGATTAAAGGCGTGCCCCCCCCCATGTATTTGAATTTTTAAAAGCTGTTTTTATTTTTTGTTACTCTTCTTATATGTACCTAATTTTTATTTTTAAAAGATTTATTTTTACTTTATTTGTATGGGTGTTTGTCTGAACATATGTATGTGCACTACATACATGCTACATTTATCTAATTCTTTAAAACATTGTGTATTGTGTTTGTGTGTGTGTTTGTCAGAAGATATTTTGTGAGTGTCAGTTCTCTCCTTCCAAAGGATGCTAGGGATTGAACTTAGTTCCTTGGCCTTGGCGGCAGGCATTTTCCCCACTGAGCCAGTTCACTGGCCCTAAATTTGTGTTTGGACTTTCTCAAAATGGAGAAATTTTTTTCCTTTTCTTTTTTCACTTTTTCTAATCTTTTCTTTTCTAATGTGTTTTCTCTATTCCATCTCTTCTTTTCCTCTCATTTATTTAACCTTGCTTATTCTGTATTTTTCCCCTTCCCTGCCTCCTTCTTTATCTCTTATTAGTTCTACAGCTGCCTGGATAACTTTTAACTTCATAACACCTTTTGCATGACTTTAGTCTTTTTCCATGGTCATTAACAAACGCATGAGCTTTCCTGGGTTGTAAGTGTTTCCCTGTGGATGGTTTCACTTGTTGCTTTTACAGTAGTTTTGTTTTCTCCTCTCTGAGTGGTGCTAGAGACGGAGGCTGGCTGCTCAGTAAGCAGCATTCCTAGTAACACAGCAAGCAGCATCCAAAGCACAACAGGAGAGAAATCAAGAAGCGTGAAGAAGCTGCCAGCAGGACTCCTCCAAAATCCGAGATGCTTTAAAAGAGATGCAGGGACAGCTTGGTGGTTGAGGGCACTGCTGCTCTTGCAAAGGACCTGGTTCAACTCCCAGCACCCACATGGCTCATATCCCTGTAATTCTAGTTCCAGAAGATCCCATACCCTCTGCAGGTATGTGGTGCACACATACGTACATGCAGGTAAAACATACACATTAAATAATCTCTCTCTCTCTCTCTCTCTCTCTCTCTCTCTCTGAGAGTAAAATCCCAGATGAAGATTTCAAAAGCTTACCAGTAAACTTGAGTTATTGAAATACGACACAAACAGGCAGGTAAATTCAAGTTAGGATCTGGGGAGGAAAGTCAGCAAAGAGACAGATGTGGGGAAAAAATATAGAAATGTTGGAAATGAAAAACTCAATGAATCCAATAAAAAACAGAGCAGAAAGCACTGCCAATGGGCTCAATTGAGCAGAGAAAACGTGTCAGGGATGGAGGGTGGGCTGGCTAGTTTTATGCTAACAAACCAGAGGGATACTCAACTGAGAAAATGTCTACACAAGACTGGCCTACAGGCGAGTCTGCTGGGCATTTTCTTGATTAATGATTGATGTGGGAAGGCCCAGCCCACTGTGGGTGGTACCGTTCCTGGGTTGATGATCCTGGTTGTATAAGGAAGCAAGCCATGAGGAGCAGGTCAGTAAGCAGCACTCCTCCATGGCTCTGCTTCAGCTCCAGACTCTAGGTTCCTGCCCTGACTTCTTTTGATAACCACTGTGGTGTGGAAATATCAACAAAACCACCCCCCACCCCAGGTGGTCAAGGGGTTTCATCACAGCTGGACTCAGACAGGACAGGTGGCAAAACACAACACTGTAACAAGACAGAAAAAAAAAAATAGGTGAACGTGGCCACAATGACAGGGAACTCTGATGCAGGATCAAGAGACCACACCTGAGCATCACGGGATAGACAGAGCTGAGATTAGAACGAGAGACATACAGACTCCATGAATTCAGCAGAAAAATCCCAAGGCTAGAACAAATGGACACCCAAAGAGAGCCCCAAATAAGCACAAAGAATCTCAAGACTGGTTACAGGCAAGGTGTAAAAATAAAAAGAAACACTTTTTTTGTTTTGTTTTGTTTTTTTCCAGACAGGGTTCTCTGTGTAGCCCTGGCTGTCCTGGAACTCACTCTGTAGACCAGACTAGCCTCGAACTCAGAAATCCACCTGCTTCTGCCTCCCGAGTGCTGGGATTAAAGGCGTGCGCCACCACTGCCTGGCAAAAGAAACACTTTTACAAAGGCAGACCCATCAGAAAAAAGCCAACTCTCTCACCAGCTGACCAGAGTTAGCCAAGCATAGAGCGTGCCTCGAGCCTGGAAGTAGATAAATAACTGCTAACCGGGGCCCAGCAGAGCTACGGCTCGAAACCGACAGAAAACTAAGAACATTTCAAGATGTATACAAACACAGCAGTTCTTGAAGCCAGCATTGCAGACGAGGCTTACAGGAGTTAAGTCGCAACCAGGAGAACATGTGAAAGACTACATCTCATGCGGAAGAGCGAGGCAGAGATCCAGAACAATAAAAAGCCCTTAATGCTGATGGGGGAGAGAGAAAAGGACAAACAATAATCCAAGCAAGTAAATTACAGCAACTAGTAAATATCACTCAGTTATAACCTTTCATGAAAATGACCTCAGCCTATCAATAGAGAGACACATCTTCAGCGAAGGTCACTACAGCCTGAGAGACAGAGGACAGCAGTCCGCCTGTCAAGCAAACAGAAGCTGAAAACAAACTGGTGTGGCAATTCTAGTATGTAATCGGTAAACTTCAAAACAAGAAGAAATAGAAGAAATAAAGATGCTCCACCTGGTTAAAGAAACAGGCTGGGTACACGGCTCGGTCGGCAGAGCGCTTACCCAGCACGCAGGAGTCTTTGAATTCATGATTCAGCGTGAGGGAAAGAGTCACCACCATTGCACCAGAAAAATTAATAATAAAAATTATTTGAGCTGAGGACACAGCTCAGTTGGTAGGCTGCTTGCCTAGCGTCTACAGGGTTCTGGGTTGATCCCGAGCACCACAGAAACCAGACATTTTAGTATACATGTTAGTTCAGTGTCATCCTGGCTACATAGTGAGTTTAAGGGCAGCCTGGGCTACATTTTCAAGGGATCTGACACTCTCTTCTGACCTCCATGCAACACCAGGACACAGACATGCATGCAGGCATACCCCCCCACACACACACAGAGACAAAATTAATTTAAAAAATGATTGTAGAGAAAATCTCTTGTGTACTGTTTAGAAGCAGCATCTGTCAATAAAAATCGATGGCCTATTAGCAAAAGGCAGGAAATAAGAGGCGGGACATCTGGGAGAGAGAGGGGGGAACTTTGGGAGTTAGTCAGGTGTGGGAAGATTCACCACTCGGACCTATGAAACTATGAGAGGTAACTAACCAACCATGTGGCAGACACAGAATCGAATAAGCGGGTTATATAAGTTAGGAGCTGGTCAGAGGACAAGCCCAAAAGCTGATGGCCTATGGATAAATAAGCCTTGAAGTAATTTTCCAGGAATTGGGAGGCTGGTGGAAAAGCCTGAGGTTACAAGATGATCTACATTGTGAGTCCCAGACGAGCCCAGTCTAAAAAAGATGTGACACGTGTGTGTCCACGTCTACAAAAGAGACCCTCAGGAGCATAGTAAACATAGGAGACAGTCCCAGTGCAGCCGTACTTAGATGCTCTGCTCATTCTACATGGTGCATCCAAAATAAAACTTAGCATAGAGGGCTGGAGACATAGCTCGGTGCTAAAGGCACTTGCTGCCCTCCAGAGGACTTGGATTTGTCTCCCAGTACCCATGTTGGGCAGGTCACAACTACCTAAACTCCAGAGGGTCCTATACCTTCTTCCAGCCTCCATGGGTGCTGCATGCACATACATACATAGACACACACACATACATACTTAAAAAAAAAATCTAGCTGGGTGTGGTGCCTTTAATTCTAGCACTCAAGAGGCAGAGGCAGGTAGAATTCTGAGTTTGAGGCTAGTCTGGTCTATGTAGTGAGCTCCAGTCTAACCAGGGATACATAGGGAAACTCTGTCTCAAAAAAAAAATTTTTTTAAACTACACCACAGATCAAATAGTCTTAACTGGTAGCCACAGACTATTTATTTCAACAGATATGGCAGACACATTTTTCTCATGGAGCCTCCTCTAAAATGGACTACATTCTAGGCATAAAGCAAGTCTTAACACAAAAGATTCAAAATAATTTCATCTATCTTACCAGATCAAAACGCAATAAAAGTTGAAATCAACAGTGAAAGCGACCACCCAGGCGCCTGGAGACTGAGCGATGACAACGTGAATGACTAGTGAGGGAATGTGTGGGGCTTCAAGAAAAAGTTCACAGCAAAAGTAAGTACTTCACTGAAAATCAGTGGGTGTGCCAGATGCACGCCTTTGATTCCGCACTCGGGAGGGAGGCGGATCTCTGAGTTCGAGGCCAGCCTGGTCTACAAAGTGATTTCCAGGACAAGGACAGCCAGGGCTACAGAGAAACCCTGTCTCAACCCAACCAAACCACCAAAACAAAACCCAGTCAGATTGAGGCAATAATGAATTGCCTAACACAATTCTGCCAAATTCTACCGAACTTCTCAAGAAGACCTCACAGCACCCCTGAAGCGGTTCCCCTATTGGAGGGGCAAGCTCACTACTGAGATCATTCTACAAAGTCAGGTCTATCCCGATGCCAAACTAGGCAAGAGTCCAACAGAGAGCAAAACTGCAGACCAGTCTCCCCGATTAGCAGGGACACAAGAGTTATCCACAAATACTTGCAGGCCAAACTCAAGAATACATTACGGTCATCACACACCATGACCAAGGTGGTTTCATCCAGTGTGCAAGGTTGACCATTCAAATCAATAAATGGAAATGCGGTGTGTAAATATATATCAAGGACAATGATGTGATCACCTCAACAGATGCAGAGAAAGCTCAAGGTCTTTCATGACCATAGCATAGACCACACTAGGAAGAGAAGGAACATACATCAACATAGTAAGTCCATGTGCGACAAGCGTAAAGCCAACGTTGTACTAAATGAGGAAAACTGAACAGAGCGTCACAATGCCTGACCTCAAACTACCACAGGGCCTAGGACAAAACAGTAGACCAGTGGAACAGGACAGCGGACCAGAGCACTCAGGCCAGAGGATCAGGAGTTCAAGGCCAGCCTCAGGTGGGGAGGGGGGGAAGGGAGAGAGAGAGACAGAGAGGGAAAGAGAGAGAAGGAGAGAGAGAGAGACAGAAACAGAGAGACAGAGAAAATGAAGAGTAACAAGTGCTGGCAAGGATGTAGGGAAGAGGGATGCTTACTTGATGCTGGTTGGGATATAAACCTGGTGCCGCCATTTCAGAAGTCAGTGTGGAGGGTCCTCAAAAACTAAAAACAAACCTATGTGCCTAGCCATGTGTACAGCTGAATCAACATCATGACATCTGCCAGAAAATGTCAGAACTGTACATCTTTATGTTAAGCCAGATTCAGAAAGACAAATACTTCATGTTTTCTCATATCCATGAAAATAGGAAGGGGCCGTGCTGGGGGGAAGAGACCGTAATGGACGGGAGCTTAGAAGGGGGAGGGTAGCGGAAAAGGGCTGCTCTGATGGAGGACGGACACCGGCAAGGGCGTGGGGACCACTGGAATGACCCAGTAGGTAAAGGCACTTTACCGTGCAAGCCAGGCAGTCTGAGTTCAAACCCCAGGACCCACACTAAGTAGAAGAGAAGCAACTCCAGAGCTGTCCTCTGACCTCCAGCATGCACGTGGGGCGTGTGCCCCACTATGCACATACATACTACTGCTAAATAAATAAAAGGGGTACAAAAAGGACAGAGGGACAGTGGGGGAGCTGGCTAAACAGTGACCTGTACGTACGAAAACGCCATAATGAAACCCATTACTTTGTCTACTAGCTAAAATGTTTAAGAAGACAGATAGAAGGAACATGGGAAATTACTATACATATAAACATAGATAACGGCCGGGCATCACAGCACATGTCTTTAACAGAACTTCAGAGGTAGAGTCAGGCGGACATCTATGAGTTTGAGTCAGCATGGTCTACATAGAAAATTCTAGGCTAGGGTTATCTTGTGGGACCCTACGTCAAAATAAACAGCACACACACACACAAACACACACATACACACACACACACTTCTAGAAAGAGACCAAAAGTCACATAAAGGAAAATAAAAACCCTGACTAAAGACTATTAGATTTGCTGAAGTAATTGCTCATGCTCCGCCCACAAAGCGTTTCAGGCCTGATTCTCCCACTGTATTAGACATGCCCTCACGGTCCCAGGAATATTGTCATTACAAACTACTGTAAAATGTAGAGAAAGAGGGGAAAACGGCTGTGGGTCTCAGTCTATCACTGGGGCTCTCCTCAAACTCAGTAAAGTCTGGCTGGTCTTGAACTTGCTCTTCCTGCCTGGCACAGGCCTATTTCCTAATGTCACAGTTGAGGAGACAGGCTGGAATCAAGAGCCAGAGAGCAGCTATGGTGTCACACACGGGAGAGTGCTGTCAGGGCTGTGTCTCGGGCAAGAGCACTGGGATAGCACACCCAATGCCCTGGGCATGATCCCTAACATGGTCAAGAAAAAGTGCCAAGGCTGAGAAGTATCGGGGCCCCACATGCGCTGAATAAATGACTAAATCCTCCACCCTGGGCTCTGGGTGCCAGCTGACTTGGAGAGTACAGCAGGGCTGCGTGGTGACTTCTACCAAGCACCAGGATCTCCTCCTCTTTACTCTCAAGCGGTCCCATTCACACTTCCCACCCTCTACCTCTCAGAGTCTGGCCTGGAAGCCTGAGGACAGTAGGCTTCCTTTTGTGACAGGAACTACTGTGGGAAGCCATTTTGGCTGAAATTCCGGGAGGAGTTAGTGTGATCCGCTAATTCCAATGGTCACTGTCTGGTCAGGACTGACTTCAGTCTATACAAACCCCCTCTGCCGGCGCTCTGCTGCTCCTATAGAGATCCCCAGGTTCTTAGGTGGTCTGGCCCGAGGGGGCTGCAGAGGATGGAACCTACTCAGAGTTAAAGATGCCCCCAGGTGCCAGGCAGTGGCGCACGCCTTTAATCCCAGCACTTGGGAGGCAGAGGCAGGTGGATTTCTGAGTTTGAGGCCAGCCTGGTCTACAGAGGGAGTTCCAGGATAGCCAGGGCTACACAGAGAGAGAAAAAAAAAAAAAAAAAAAAAAAAGATGCCCCCAGGCCTGGGAGGCTGAGAATGGAAATTCACCAGCTCAGCTGTTTGTCAGGAATGAGTCCCTGCAGGAAAGGCCAGCCTGCCTAGCCTCAGCAGGTCACTCATTCGCTGACACAGTCGCTTAGCAAACACAATGTCCACCACCCACGCACTAGGCTATGCATCTAGATAGCCAAGCCCCCTGCCCTACTGAGGGGCAGACACTGCCTCAGGAAAGCTCACTTGCTACAGGTCTGCTCTCTTCCCAAGGCTGCTGTTCCAGGAACTCCTGTGTTGAGCCTTAGGCTCCCAGCAACTTCTCCAGAAGCCTCCCTCTCAACCACAGCTCTCCCTATGAGCAGCTCTGGGGATCCTGGTGTTTGAGAACAAAATCTTCCCAGGCCTCACAGAGATTCCTGTGTTGACAGCAGGCCTAGCATCCAGGTGGTAAAGAACGGGCCGTGATGCTCCTGCCTGAAGCCAGACCCCTGGCATGGGCTGAAAGAACGGACGAACGAGCAGGTCACAGAGTCAGTATGCCCCGAGCCCACTGCAGCCCCGATGCCCTGGCCCAGCAGCTGCCCGCTGGGAAGTCAGCCCTGGGGACACAGATCTGGTTACAATCCTGAAGATGCTATTTTTTGTTTCCCTCCTCTGTAAGTGGTGACAAGACTCAGCTTTTCTTCCCTAAGGTGTCTGAGAAGGGGAGGGCCGCAGCTCCCTTTCTGTGACCAAAGGCTAACCTTATTCCCTCTGTAGGAGGGCACTCTGGGTCCACGCTGTGTGGTTGTCACACAGGTAAGTGGGAAATCTGAAGATTCATAAAAACCATTCTTGAGCCCCTAAGCCAATGGTCCTCAAGCTCCATAACACTGTGACCCCCAACCATAAAAATTTGTTCTACTTCGTAACTGTCATTTTCTTATTGTTGTGAGATGTACCATAAATATCTGTGTTTTCTGATGGTATTAGGCAATCCCTGTGAACGGCGACCTACAAGTTGAGAAACAGTGCCCAAGAAGAAGGTAATTGCCTTTTGAGTGGGCGTCAGAAGATTGGGGCCTCTATCGCCCTCTGCTGGTCACTATGGTTTCTTCATCCTTTCTAGACAAAAGCAAGAATCTAGTAGAACTAGGGAGGTGAAGCAGTGGCTTGCACCAGAGCATCATGGAGGATGTGGCCTTGGTCCCTGCTCCATGTACCTCCTGCGCTCTCTGACCTGGCCTGTGGCTGTTGGGGAACAGATCTCTGACACCCACGTCACACTGTGTGCCCAGTTCTGCAGGTCACCTCCCCCAAAACAGCCTTCTGAGGAGCCTCTGCATCAGTCTCCAGCCCCATGGTTCTATCCCGTGTCTCCTCCCTGACTCTTCTTCCAATCTTGTTCCTCTTGTAGTTGTTGATGGCAGCCTGTCACTGCTGAAAGCCATGCAGCCCCCAGCAGTGTCCTCTTTGGCTGTGGGTGTTTTTGCAACCATCCTGGGGCACACAGGCTGGCAGGAGCAGAGCCTGGTCCTGGACATCTGGTATATAAATATCCAGTGGGCACTTACATGCTGGATCAGCGTCTCCACAATCTTGTAGCGGTCTGGCATGTGGGTCACCATGTCTGTCATGTTGTCTTCAGATGTCCTTACCAACGTTGGTCCGAAGACCAAAGCCAGGTTCCGGGGCTCCATCTGGATTGGGGAAGGGGGAAATCCCAGGATCATTGCTTTGAGCATGACCCCAGTGCCCTTCTCTCTAGGTCACTGAGGCCACCATCCCCAACTCTGACATGTCCTTAGAGTAGGGGATGAACACCTCACATGGGCACAAAGAGGTTTGCTGAACAGAGTCCAAGCCAGATGTTTAAAGTCTCTCATGTCCAGGCCTGGCAGCTATGATCACTACTCACCTCAAAGGCCCATCGAGGGTAGCCCCAAGAGGTTAGTAATGGAGGTGGAGCTTCTAGTATGGGAGACATGTTGGAGATTCTAGGGTATTTTAGAACAAGGAGAAACCCTATGATTTACTTCTTTTTCTCCACTGTAGAACCAAAAGACAAAGGAAGATGCAGAGTGAAGGACTGGAACTGGCTCAGAGGACAAATGCCACCCTGCAAGGAGGACTGAGCTCTTGGCCTCTACATTGCCCTCAGAACACAGGAGCTGACGACATGAGGGAATGGCTCTGGCTGGCTGCAGGCAGCTGGACTGGCCAGTGTGCTAGGAATAGAACCCTTAGGAAGAGGGAGGGCTCACAGGGCCTCAATCCTGCGGAGGAAGCACCAGTCGCAGTGCAGCCTGTGCTTCCCAGACGCCATAGGGAGCAGCACACACCTTGTTTTTCTCTGAGTGGTCAGCAATGGTCTTCAGATGGCCCACGAGGAATTTAAGTGTCTCATAGTAGTGTCCCGGGAGATCCCGGATCTAGGGGACAGGAGGAAGAAAAAGGGATCAGTTTGTGGCGACCTCTCCAATCCCAGCTCCACATACCCTAAAGGGACTCCCATCATCCCTCTGTAGGGAGCTAAAATCCACCTTCCAACTCCCTTTCTTGGTTCAGCTGGGGAAACCGAGGCTATTGGTGGGAAAAGGCTTCTTTGAAGCCTCTGTGAGAACAGCACCCAGCTGCCCCCCTGCCTGACGGTGGGTGCTTCCTTTCCTCACCAGCTTCCGCAGGGTCTTCATCCTCTCCCTGGAATCTTCTATCCGGTTGGCCTCGATGAAGTCATTGTATTTGTCTAGAACACAGAAAGAGCCTCAGTGGTGGGAGGCAACCCCTTCCCCACTCTTGGGAGCTGAGGATCCCAGCCAGGAGGGGAAGACATTGATGCAGCCTAGGGTGTTCATATGGGATGAAGACCAGAGCTTTTCGCTGATCCCTGGAAAGGGTCCCCATGTCCCCTACCTTTGTCTCTAGGCTAAGGACCCCAAGACTCAGTAGGTCAGAATAAAAGAAGAGGAGCCTTTGGACTCCTCACCTGACCCACCAGTTCCGAGGTTCCTAAAGATGTCGCCAGGGAACTTTAATACTGAAAGTAATCAGCCTTCTCCCCAACTCTCCTTAGGCCTGCAGCCTCCATCAGGTTAGCTGGGGCAACCTCATTCATCCGGACGAGCCATGTACAAGAACTGCAGGATTATGGTTTGGGGCTGGGGAGATGGCTCAGCAGGTGAAAGGCTTGCCCTAAGCACGAGGACCTGAATCTGGATCCTAGCGGCCCATAAAAAGCTTTGCTGTGACAGCACAGCCTGTCACCCCAGGACTGGGAGAAGAGACAGGGGGATCCCTGGAGCTCACTGGCTATTTAGTCTGGCAAGCCCTGGACTCGTTGAGATTCTGACTCAGAAAATAAAATGAAGAGTGATATTTGAAGACACGGGCTATCAACCATTGGCTTTTGAGGATGTACGCACAGGGCAGTGGGAAGGCCTGAGATTACCACAGGATAAAGGCAGTGTTGGAGGATGCAGGCTTTCCTGTATGCCTGGGACCAGTGAGAGAGCGATCATTTTTACCTCATGCAACACAAGTTAGTTTAGTTGTATGACAGAGTCTAATATATAAATCAAAATATCAAAGGCAAGCCGGGCATGCTGGCTCATGCCTATAATCTCAGCACTCAGGAGGCTGAGGCAGGAGGATTTCTCTAAGTCTGATGCCAGCCTAAGCTAGAGTAAGAATCTGTCTGAAAAGGAAAAAAAAAATCACAATGGAAAAATATTTTTATAAGCACAGGGCCTAAAATTGAGATACTCAACCCATTAAAGAAAGAGTAATCGTTTGGGCCTTTAAAAGGTACTCTTTACAGCTGGGTTGTGGTGGCGCACGCCTTTAATTCCAGCACTTGGGAGGCAGAGGGAGGTGGATCTCTGGGAGTTCAAAGCTAGCCTGGTCTACAGAGTGAGTTCTAGGCTAACCAAGGCTACAAAGAGAAACCCTGTCTTGAAAAACCAAAACTAACCAACCAACCAAACGTTTTCAGGATCCGTGATAAAACTACAAAGGAAACGGACAGAGCTGTAGAGAGAATTCTTGTGTATGGTACGGATGCGTCACCTGTCAATTAAAAACCTATGGCCTATAGGAAAGGGTAGGGTAGAAGGCAGGATATCCAGGAGGCAGAAATGATTCTGGGATAGAGAGGGGCTTGGGAAATTTGCCCTAGCAGATGTGACGTGACACATGGTACCTGAGCACAGGTAACCAGCCACGTGGCAGAATGTAGGTTAGAGTAAATGGCTTATATTAAGTTATGATCTAGTCAGAGAAGAGCCTAGCTCTATGGCCAAAATATTTGTAAATATATTTTGAGTCTGAGTCTTATTTCTGGGAGTGTGGGGCTGGGAGGAAGAACGTCCTAACTTCTACATAGAGCCAATAAACTAACAAAAAGAGGTTTACTCTCCCTAGAAATGAGAGCAATACACTGGAACAATAATAAGACCATCCCCCAACTGATCAGCAAAAGCTTCGAGCACTAATAACTAAGCTGGGGCTGCTGCCCAGCGGCAGAGTGGACGTCCAGAGTGCACAAGGCCCTGCATTTGATGCCCAGACTGCAGAAAAGAAGAAAATTAACTACGTGTGGTGGTACCTGCCTGGAATTCCAGATACAAGGGGGTGGGGGGATGGGCAGAGGTAGGAGACAATCAGACGTTCAAAGCCAGTATGAGTAACTTAGTGTCTCAAATGAAACAATAAGGGGCCGCAGAGATGGCTCAGTGGTTAAAAGCACTTGTTGCCCTTACAGAGGACCAGAGTTCAATTCCCATAGCTTACAACCCTCTACAACTCCAGTTCCAGGGGATCCAATGCCCTCTTCCAACCTCCTTAGGCACCAAGCATAGACATACATGCCTGCAGAACAGCCCCACAAGCAAAATAAAATAAATAAACCAAAAGGAAAAAAAATGACCAGAGTTCAATCCCCAAGACCAATAGACAGGAAGGAAAGAACCTCCAACTATGGCACATGCACCCCTGCCCCGCTCCCCACAAAGTAAATAAAACGTAAAAAATAAAAATAAGCCAGGCCATGGTGGTGCACACCTCTAATCCCAGCACTCAGGAGGGATTTCTCAGTTCGAGGCCAGCCTGGTCTACAGAGCAAGTTCCAGGACAGCCAGGGCTACACAGAGAAACCTTGTCTGGAAAAACACGCACACGTACACACATATTCCACAAAGATGCATGGCACTCTATTGAAAAGGGGACAGAGACACACTTGCTGTGTGACTGTGAACTCCGCCTCCTCCACGTGCAAGCCACACCAGCCTTACAGGAGACTGAGCTACCGCCTCCCACCTAAGCCTCCACCTCCAGAACAGGCCCAGGCTTGTAAGGACAGACCAAGGAGGGGTGCGACGTGGTTTGAATCTAAATTCCCATCAGTAGAGGAGCAATTTGAAAAGCATGGGCTAGAGACTGATTATATTTCTCTCAGCAGTGAAGCCGCGACCTGCTCACACTGGCTTTGCAAACACAAATGTGTGTCTCTTTCCTGTCTGTGTTGGGAATACCACGCCAGTGGCTTGAAGTCAATCACAGTGAGAGTACTCACACCACAGAAACTGGAAAATGTGACACCCTGGGCCGTTTTTTATCCTGCAGGGCCAGTTGTCAGCATTCATCAGTGCAGCACTAAGTCGCTCACTCCACCCCGGGTTGGTCTGGATGTCTCACTCAGTCTCACAGCGGAAAGGTCAGGAAGCAAACACAACAGGCTGGCAGAACTGCTTTGTCTGTTCATGACTTTTGTTTCGTGTTGAATTTTGAGACAGGGTCTCTCCACATAGCCCTGGTTGTCCTGGAACTCTCTATGTAGACCAGGCTGGCCTCAAAAGCATCCTCCTCCTGCCGCAGCCTCCTGAGTGCTGGCATTGGAGGCGTGCACTGCTATACTTGCTCAAACTGATAATAGTGGACTAGAGATGGGTTTCTGGCCAGAAGCCTGAGGTGGAATGTGGGTATGTCACACACAGGCTGGGTGACCTTAGCAAGTCACTTTACCTCTCTGAGCCCGTGTCTTGGCCCATGCAGGAGTTTGATAACAGTCCCTGCTCAGGGACCTGTTACAGGGGGCGGTGCTAGGCTACAGGGACTGCATGGAGCATGGTCATGACCTCAGCAAGGGAGGACAGAGTCTGGACTGATGGACAGATGGACAAGCTCGGTATTTCACGTACACAAATTTCTTTGGTGTTTTTAAATATAATAAAGAATAACTACTTATAAAATTAAAGCCAACAACCCAGATCAAGAGGGAGTGGCAGGGAATGGAGTGGATGAGATGCCCCTCCCAGCCCCACCCAGTACTCACCATCAGTGAAGAGAGGCTCTGGCAGCTTGCGGAAGAAAGCCTTGAGCAGGCTGCTGATCACGTTGAGGTCCTGCCAGCGCTATGGAGGAATGGAGACGTCAGGACATAGGCAGGATCCCAGGGGCCCACGTTCCCATGTCCATACCAGCTCTAGGACCACAGGCCACCAAGTCCCCAGGCCTCCATGCCTGTGTAGAACACATACTTGACTCCAGCTAGCCCAGTGGGCTCAATACTGTCTGCCACAAAAAGCGAGAGGGCCCAAATGTGGGCAACAGAAGTAAGGGCAGCTACCCCACATAAGCATGCCCTGGACATCTCCAGTGTATCCGTATGTGCCAGGCCCAGCGCCTGCCTCCCAACGCTCGCCAGCTAAGAGTGGTCCTCTGAGCAGGCACATGACCCACAGCCCAAGTGTCCACAGCACAGAGCTCACATGCCGATTCCTTCCTGTCCAGGCCCTCTGTATGTGCTGTCCCCTAGTGGGTCTCTCCACCCCTGCCCCACACAGGAGTGCCTGCTCACTGCCTCACTGCCAAAGGCGGAGCAGCCATCCATGAATCCCTCCGCCATGTCATCTGTACCGCACTCCGATGTTCTCCCAGGTGCTTCTCCCTTATCTTCACTATCTCCCATGAGACTGTGCTCTGAGGGGCCGGGATGCAAAAGATCTAAGCGTGGGGTGATTTTGTCCCTTGGGGGTTCTTCCATTTTCATATGTGTGTATACATGTGAGCACGGGCACAGGAGTGTACACGCTCAATCGTGCACGAGAAGGAAGGCCTGAGCATTCTGTACTACTCTTCCACCTTGTTCAGTGTGGCAGGGTGCCTCAATCAAATCCAGAGCACACCACTGTGCTGCTCTCCTTAGCCGGTTTGCTCTGGAGATCCTGTCTCCACCTTCTGAAGACTGGAACTACAGGTGAGCTACTGTACCCACCGGCAGACACGTGGGTCCTGAGACCTGCTCAGCAAACACTTTAACCACGGGGCTATCTCCCAGCCCTTCTTCTTCTTTCTTTAAAAATGTTGATAATCACTTAGTGCATTTGGGTGTTGTGCATATGGGGAGGTCAGAGGTCACAGTCTGGGAGTCAGTTCTCTCCTTCCTCTGTGGGTTCTGAGGAAGTTTCAGCTCATCATCAGGTTTGCTCAGATTCTCCAGCCGGGCTACTTTGGTTTTCCCATCTGGGATGAGGGAGCACCCCACATGAAGGAGGATATGTGCAGGGGTGGTACTAAATCTCCTCCAATACAACACCACACACGCACCTCAATACATACATAATTAATTTGCCTCAAATGGCCACTGAGCTAGGGAAGAGATCTGCTCTAGTAATCTAGAGGAACAGACAGTTCACTCTGTCCACCAGGGGGCACCAACACCCCACATGCCAAAGCTAGGTGCTAGGCTTATGATCTGAGTTCCTGTCTCATAACTTCCCAGAGAGCAAGGGAACAGTCAGCAGAGCTGAGAGTCACCCTCCCATGGGTGCACACACAGTACTGACTCCCCACGCCCCACCAAAGCACAGATGAAACATCATCTGAGTGACACCTGCTACCAAACTTCGCAGCCAGCACACTAAGCATGCATGCTCAACCCTGGGTCAGGCCAGTCACCCCTCCAGCTCTGGCCCCTCTTCTCCCTGGCCGAGGTGAGCTGATATGTTCCACTGAATGCTGACCTGGTCTGGGGTGGCTCCCCAGACCCCCTCCATTCCTTCCTGAGGGCTGAGCACCTCTCCTCTCCCTCTGAGCTCTGCCTCTGGTCTCCTCTGACAGTGCCGGCTCCCACACCAGCTTCTTCGGAGCTCTATCCTTCTGCTCTTCTAAGCTGGAATCAGTCTGCCTTTCCCCTTGGTCCCAGGCTGTCACATGACCCCATTTAGTCAGGGCCTGAGGACACTGTCAAGTCATATAGGTGATGTACCATCACCCCAAAAGCAATGGGGCCACGATCTGACTCACCCTGTCCTTCAGCCTCTCCTCAAGCCTTCCTGTTCCCCACGCAGCTCCCAGCCCTCACTCTGGTCTCTCTGACTGTCCTTCCGCCTCCCCCCCCCCCCCCCGTCTCCATTTACCCAGGGCCCTCTGTTACCCTGACCCGCAGTGACTCCAACACCCCTGGGCTGCTTTCCTCAGCCTCTGCTCTCCTTGCACTCTCAGTCTTCCACAAAGCCCTCAGCATCACTCTCCCTCACACCCTACCCTTGGCTGTGCTCCCCAGAGAGAACTACCAAAGGCTCCTCACTGTCCACTGGCTCAAGGTAAAAGGCTCCAGGAACCCAGCACACCCCCAAACACAGTAGGTGTGTCCACCTTTGGTCCAACCCTCAAACCCTTCCATGAGCCTTAACTGATGCTGCCATTCCCTGCCAGCTCTCCGACACCCTCAGGAGCTCTGGAGGCTGCCTCTGCTCCAGCCCTCAGCAGTCTCTCCCTCCTTTTATACACAAGCGCTTGATGGCAGGTCACTCTTTTGTCTTTGAGGTCACATCTATTTGTCTCCTCTCCCAAAGACAAAGATACTGTGCCACGGGTCTATGGTGCTTCACTAGCCAGATTCATGACTTTTCCCCCAGAGCCCTTTTCATTAGAGCCCCTTTGGTCGAATAAAATCTTACACAAAAATCCAAGGTGGGCTAGTGGGAGCTCGCTCGCGCAACAGGTAAAGGCGCTTGCTGCCAAGCCTGGTGAGCTGAGTTTGATCCCAGGGTGCGCGTGATGGAGAGAGAACCAACTTCCACACATGCTCCACAGCAGACATAAAGTCCACGTGGAGCCCCCAGAAAATAAATGAGTAGACGTGAAAAACTCCAAGGTAAAACACAGAGCAAAGCAGGGTGGCTCTCGATCCAGCAAAGGAAGGGGTCTCGACCTGTGTGTGGCCTCTTCAAAGCCCCTCTGAGAACCTCAGACTCCAGGAATCATTTGAAAACTGCCAGTCAGGCTACATGCTCTTTGGTGCAGTGTCAGCAGCCTCCAGTCTGTTCTCAGCTTCAGCCTCTCTTTCCAGGCTGGACACCCTGAGAGCAAGGCGCACCCCCATCCCCCAGGCCAGGGCTCTTTGGACCTCAGTGACCCATGGAATCCAGCCCATTTTGCCTGGTGCGAAAGGACTGGAGAAAGGAGAGAAGGTGGGCAGGAAGGGAGGAGGGAGGGGAGGAGGGAGGGGAGGAGGGAGCACAGCAGGAGGCCTAAAGTGCTCACTAGCTGCCTTTCTTGGAACTTGAATTTCCAGCAAGTGCTCAGCCCTCTCTTTGCCCATATTTGTATTTGAGTTTAGCTGAGAGAACTTGTCCATCCTAAGTGCTCATGCAAAACTGTCACCCAGCCAGAGGAGGACAGCTGTCCTGCCGATACACATATCTATAATCCCAGCTCTTGGAAGGCAGAGGCAGAAGGATCAGCCTGGGCTACATAGAGGACCCTCTCTGAAAAACAACAACAGCTGCATCTGTCTCAGTACCCAGCAGGCTAGGGCTACATTTCTTTTTGGGCCATCCTTAGGGTGATGCCCGCTGGGGCCAGTCGACTGGGCAGGCTTTCTCCTGCCATCTGGACACTCTGGCCCAATGACAAGTATATAGTAGAACATAGTGAGTACAACCAGACAATCCCTGGACTCCGCCAGCGGCCGAGCCACACCCACCTCATCCTGCAGGTTGATGTCACTGGGCCCACGGTTGAGCTGCTCCTGCAGGCTGGACACCACTGCATTGTTGCCAGGTACCCGGTAAATGCCAGTTGATTCCAGCCCCCGTGCCTCCACAATACGGCAGCAGGCAGCCACGATCAGGGGGACACGCTGGGAGCACAGACGTGGGAGAGGGGTTAGAGATATGGCTGGAGGGCTAAGTGGGCAGAGAGCTAAGGCCGGAGCTGCAACAAGGACACCCAAGGAGATGAAGTCCTTACAGCTTCCGTCTAAGGGTCAGAACTAATATGACCACCGACTCAGAAGGTGCAAACCAGGGTGGGCCTCAGTTCAGCGGCGCCCTCTGCAGGACTCGGGGATCCCCTCTTTGGGTTGGCCACCAGGCTGTGTGTATGAAGAATGGGCTGCTGCCACACCCCTGTGGCTCTGGTCCCCTGCCTTGGCCTTCTATGTGCTGCCTGCTCCATGCATTGTGGGGACCCACCTGGTTCTCAGTGGCGGGCTGGCATTCCTCCAACCGGATCCCAAATGCCCTTGGGGCAGCCTTCTTGTTCTTCTTGATAATGTTGATACCCCAGGGGGTTTTGGGAGCTGCAACACTGTCTTCTGGGATGCACAGTGGAAAAGAGAGCTGGGGTCAGCTGGAGGAGCCCAGAAGGGTCCCACACATTCAATGCCACACCCACACACTAGGACACAGAGACTTCATCAAAGAACTAGAGAGACTAAAAATTACACCCGCTGAGAGAAGGCTTAGAGGGCAAGGTGACTGGCCCCCAGGAAGGAGATCATGGCTCCATAAGGGTAGTTGATGGCCTCAAGGACCAACATATGAGATGAGAGTGCATCCCACATTTTGTCGTAACCAAAGGAAATGCTTTCTTTCGGCTGTAAAAAAAAAGATTTTAAAGTTTTAAAAATGTGTGTGTGTGTGTGTGTGTATTGGGGAGGTGCACATGAGTGCTGGTGCCCACAGATGCCAGAGATGTCAGATCTGAAGCTGGAGCTGCAGGCAGTTCTAAGCTCTGAGAACCCAGCTCAGGCCCTCTGGAAGTTCGTCACCGCTGAGCTATCTCTCCGGTGCAAAGATGCAGGGTGCCTGCAGAGTGAGCCTCTCATTCCCAACGGACACAATCAGAAACCAGAGGGCCGCTCAACACAAATGTTGTGGAAGCAAATCTGGACCCAGATGCTTCCAGCCCCAAAACCTTGAAGCTCAGACCCCTCATAGGCTGACACTTAAGGCAGAAAGCAGTAGTCACCTCGGGCACACACAGGCGGGTGGCACTGCCCAGCCCAAGCACACACCGTGCACCCAGCCCTCCTACCCTTGCTTCCTGCGGGCTGGTCCTGAGTTCTGAGGCCTCGGACTGCAGTTTGCTTGAGGAATTCAGACTTGAGGCCTCCCAGGCCCCGAGAGCCTTTAGGGGAGGAATCGGCTTTGGGCACAGAGCTATGGCTGCAGAGGAGAAAAGGAAGAGGAAGGATGTCTCCTTCTGGAGTGGCCCAGCATGCCACTTTTTCTGACCTCCATCCTCTCCAACTGAGACAATTCGCTTGTCTCCGTGTCTGAGGACTAGAGATCCCTGCTGGCAACTCGCAACCCCCACCACAGGCTGCCCCGGGGAGAACCGGCCTTACCTCACTTTTCGATAATCATTAAGCTTCTTGCTGATCAGAGCTTGGTTGGCACAGCCGGGGTCCTGCAGTGGGGGGAGGGGGAGGAGAGAGGAGCCACATCAGGGCCCACAGACCACCCCACCAGAGTTCCTCCCTGGCCCCCGCCTCAGCCTTGCCTCTATCCACCAGGTGGAAAGCATAGACCCAGAAGGACAAAAGCCAGGGCTAACCTCCCTGGGCAGCTGTGTGACTTTGGGGAAGCCACCTAACATCTCTGAGCCCCAGTCACTTTGGCAATAAGCACAGTGGGGCTGGACAAAGCAGTCTCCATGTTGGGGTGCAGAACTGCATAGCACTCCTGCCAGACCTGTCAGGTATAGAGGGACAATGACTACAGGTGGCCACTACAGTACCCCAGGAGGAAGCCTCAAGAACCTCAGACGCAGGCCCTCTGCCATGGAGAGGAGAGGCTGTCTATCCTTAGGAGAGGACCCCACCAGTGTCCTCAGGGAAACGGCTATCCAGGTACAAGCCCGGGTGCACTGCCCTCATGGTGACGCCAACCTCCAAGCCCTAGACTGTACCTTCCTCTGCACAGGTGTGTCAAATGGCCTCTGTGCAGATCAGACCCAGAGGAGACATCGGCAATTCCCAGGAGGGATGCCTTTTTTTAATTTTTTAATTTTTATTTTTATTTATTTATTTTTTGATGCCTGTTTTTTAAAGCTCTCCCTAAGCCCTGCCACATCACTTGGCCTAATCCCTGCCCACCTGCTGCCAAAGGCTAAGCCTCTGCTTAAGGTCAGTGTGTCTACCCTCTGACTCAGGACAGTGATGACATCTGAGCAGGACAGCTCATTCTGCACCCCATTCCTTGAAAATTGCCTACGCCAGCCTACCAGAGGCTATGGCTGGTCTGGAGCTGACCTCAATGGGACAGAGCTTGCCCAAGGCAGCCAACAATGCCAGTAATTACTGTTATCATTGCAGTTGTTATTGTTTCTGCTGGTCACTGGGCCCTAAGGATGCCAGCTGCCCTGCAGCCAGTGCATAAGTCTGTCCTCAAACCCAAACTAAGGTGGGCAATGCCACGGTAGATTCTTAATAGATCTTTTCCTAGGAGAGGGAGTGAGGCTCAGAGTGGCCACCCCAAGTCACAGCAGCTGAGAGGCAGCCTGCCCTGCCCTGCCCCTGCCTTGCTCTGGTGGCCCACTGGGCATAAGCCCAGGGCCTCACCTCGCCCTCGGCCCTGCTGTTCTCCCGGATCGCTCTGATCCAGCCCAGCATGTCATCCCGATCCTCAGCCTGAAAGAGATATTCACAGAAGTCAGCGGTGGTCAGCCGGAACACGTGCCTCCTCTTGGTCTCGCTGTAGGAGATGTCCACCAGGCAGGAGCCGATGCAGACGGGCGCCGCCTCGTCCTCACCTGCGCCGGCCGCCGCAGCCCCCGCAGCCGCCGGCCCGGGCTCCCGCCGCTCCTTGCTCAACGAGAGCAAGCGCGCCCGCAGGACGGCATAGACGCGCTTCCACTGGCGCAGGCCGCCGCCCGCTTTCTGCAGGGAGACACAGGGTGGGAGAAACAGGGCAGCGGTGAGAGACAGGCCTGCCACAGGTCTGCCAGAGGCTGAGAAGCAGCAGGCCATGGACTACAGAGGAGACAGACCCCGGTCCACCCCGCCTCCCCTCCAACAGCCAAACTGTGGTCTCGGTCCACTTGCCCAAACTGCTTTACCTACCACTAAGACCCCCAAGATGTCAACTTCCACCTACTCTAAAGAGTAAAGGTGTGCCCCACCACGGCCTGGCTGAGAAACCTTGTCTTGAAAAATATTCTTACCACGCCATCCCTTGCACAGACCCTGCCTCATGTGTCACCCTCAACAGAACTGTGGTGGCCAGGAGCTGCCAACAGTGTGGGAAAGCGACTCCACTAAGAAGCCACTCTCAGGTTCACTGGGGAGCCTCCATGTCATGAAAGCTGCATCCAGCCCTGGCCTCAGTGCTCCATGGCATCTGATGCAGGCAGCCTCTTTCCCTTTTTACAATTTATTTATTTTGCTTTGGTTTATTTTCATTTTCTTTTTCTTTTTTGTTTGTTTGTTTGGAGACAGGATTTCTCTGTGTAGCCCTGGTGTCTTCTCTGTAGACCTCTCTGGAACTCACTCTGTAGACCAGGCTGCCTACCACTAAACTTCTTCCTTGCTTTCAATCCATCCTCTATATTTGTAATTTATTTTATTTTATTCTATTTTATTTTATGTGTATGAGTGTTTTGTCTGCATGTATGTATGCCACGTTTGTAGCTGGTACCTGTGGAGGTCAGGAGAGGGCACTAGATCCCCTGGACCTGGAGCTAGGGATGGTTGTGAACTGTCGTGTGGGCACTGGGAACTGAACCTGGGTCCTCTGCAAGGGGACCGTGTGCTAGCCCAGTGGTGGTGGTAGCGATGCACACCTTTAATCCCAGCACTTGGGAGACAGAGGCAGGCAGATCTCTGAGTTTGAGGCCAGCCTGGTCTACAGAGTTCCAGGATATCCAGGGCTACGCAGGGAAACCCTGTTTTGAAAAACCAAAAAAAAGGAAAAAAAGAGATCATGTGCTCTTAACCACTGAGCCATGTCCCCAGCCGCAACCTGTAGTTCTTTCTTACCTAGAGTGAGCTACCGTTTGGAGACACTTGTCTGGAGATATGGTGGAAGGGAGAGGCGTGACACTACCCATGCACCTATACAGACAGCACTCCTCAGCAAAGCAGGCGTCCAGGCCCAACAGGCAACAGAGACAGAGGCCTGCCTTGCAGATGAGGCCTCAGGGCTTTGTCCTGCAGGGGCACACCATGCACACCTGTGGCTTTAAGCAGCCATCTGCTGATCCCAACTGTACAGGTCCAGCCTGCGGCAGGCTCAGAGCCTGCTCAGCAACCCCAAGCTCCGCCCCTAACTGAGCAAAGCAGGGGTAGGCCCATGCGCACTGCTCACTACAGTGCATGAGCCTCTGCCCTCAAACCTGTTCTCCACCCTGCGCCACCTTTCTCAGCTCGGTCAATCCTCCCAGTTGCCCTGAAACCTGGGAGGTGCCCCTACATCTAGCTCATGAGAAATCAACTCTGCTCCTTCAGAATATCAGCTGTCCCCACCTGGGTGCTGCCATCCTGTCCACCTCATTGACCCTCTCACCTGGACAACAGCACCCACCGACCTTCCCAGCAGCCCTCACCTTGGCCCTCTAGTCATTTCAGCAGTGAAAGACTCTCCTTTGGGTAGCTCCTTAAAGCAAACAGAAGGTCCTGAGGTCCCATGCTGACTTCAAACTCCTCTCCCGGCTTCTTCTATCTGTCAAGCCACCAGGCATCTGCCTACCAGTGACTGCCTTCTTATAGCCTGTGCACTAGCTGCTGCTTCTCCTGTGGCCTCTCTCTCACCACACCCCCTTCATTTATTTATTTATTTATTTAAAATGGGTGGGGAAATGTGGGCGTGCTGTGGCATGCTAATGAAAGTCAAAGGACAACTTGAAGGAACGCGTTCCCTACCTCCACATGTGCATCCCAGGGATCGAGCTCACTCATCAGACTTGGCAGCAAGCCTCCTCACCTGGTGAGCCATGTACTCATCCCTCTCTTCCTCCTCCTCTTCTTCCTCCTCCTCCTCCTCCTCTTCTTCCTTCCTTTATTTATTTAGTTATTTATTTATTTATTTGTTTGTTTATTTATTTATTTATTTATTGCCTTAGAGATTGAACCCAGGGCCTGTACATGTCAGGTAGATGCTGCACTGAGCTAGATTCCCCAGCCTCTAACTCTGTCTATCCTAGAACTCACTCTGTAGACCAGGCTGGCCTCAAACTCAGAGATCTTGCTGCTCCTGCCTCCCAAGTGCTGGGATTAAAGGCGTGCGCCACCATGCCAGGCTATACTTGAACTCCTAATCTTCATGCCTCTGCCTCCCAGGTGTTCAGCTTCTCTCATTTCTTTCTGTGGCTGCCTCTTTCAGCTTGAAGCTCTAGTCACCAGCATCAGCTCCTTGATAAGGTGCCTCTTGACGGTTTCGCTGCCCTGCAGATAGCCCCATGAGCTCAAAGCCTGGCTGTGGGTGCCCTCGCTACATAGCAAGCAGCTGGGACAAGGGCTCCAAGCCAAGGGCTAGGTACAGACCAACTGTTCCTTAGTTGATTCTGAGTCTGCTCTATGTCCTGATGGGCAGAGGCTCCAAGGCCCTCCAGAGAGCAGGGCTGAAGCACCCATGTCCATCTTCCCTAAGGTGGACTCTCTTAGCCTAGCATACCATCACATGGGCTAAGACAGTGCCAACTGGAGCAGCCCTACCACTAATGTAATAAACAAGACTCCAGTTCCAAGACAATATCTGTGTTAGCATGAGGTGGCCCCAAGAGCCCCTCTGAGACTAAACCCTCTGGATAACCCTGAATAAGTCAAGTCTTACTCTGGCATCAATGTCACCGCTAACAGATAGTGAGAGTTAAGCAGCAAGTGTCCATGGTCATGTCCCTCACACAGTGGCTCTGGTAGAAAGAGTACCGCATGCATGCGCCCATCCTCTGCCTGCCATGGGGGGTCTCTGAAGGAGGCTGAGGATGGGAGAGGGAGGCTGGACCTGCTGGTGTAGATGACATGAGGCTACCCCAGATAGAGCCAGAATCTGCAGCTGGCTCCGACTCCAGGACACTTCTTTTAGTTCCTAGACATGGCACCAGGTAGACAAGTGACATTGAAGTCCTTATACTTCAGAACTGCTCAGTGAGCCAAGGAGTCAATGCCTGTCCCTGCCCAGAAAACACTGAAGCTGGGCTACCAGGGTCACCCAGAGCTGGGGCCAGGTTCCCCGAGAGAAATAGCACTAAGACATTTTTCTACCACTCATGGACATAGAGGATGTTGTCCCCACCGGACTCTGCTGGTCCAGCTCACAGTCACCTGCCCCTCCCCATCTACCCCTTCCTGGAGTGACTGCCATCTTCCCATATCTTTTTAGTTTCATGACCAGCCTCACCTTCCCAGCTCCCACTTCCTGTCAAAGTTCTGTTGTGGCACACACATCTTATCCCAGCACTCGGGAAGCAGAAACAGGCAGCTCTCTGAGTTCAAGGCTAGCCTCGTCTACAGATTGACTTCCAGGACAGCCAGGGCTATGCAGAGAAACCTTGTCTCCAAAGTCAAAGGGGGAAAATAAGAGACTCTGCTAGGTCCTTGTCACCTCCTTCTCTCTGTACCTTAGGTCACAAGTGCTTGTGCACACCTGGAGGACTAAGTTATGGGCCTCCCTGTCCCTCCCTGTCTGTCATACCTATGTGTTTCCATTCACAGGATCTCAGCCAAAGTATGTGTAGGATCACACAGTTCCAACAGAGCTTTCGCTCCCCAAATCCTCCCCTCAAGCGTCCAGAGGCTCAATGGAGAGTCCCCCGTGCCAGCCAAGCCAGGAGCTAGGATCCTTGGCCTATCCTCCACCTTCCTCAGCCCCCGAGGCCATCAGCCAACCTTTTCCCTAGAATTTCTTACAAACAGCTCCTGGTCCCATCCCAGGACCTTGGTCACGCAAACAGCAGCAATGATACGGACTCCTTCCGGTGCAGACATGCTATTGTCCTACGTCACACAGCTCTGCACTTTATCCCGTATCTCAGGACAGAAAAGATCCCCCAGGTACCAGATTCCCACTTCACCTTCTGCCACCTGCTCTGGGCTCTCCAGGCAACCTGGCTCCTGGTACACAACTCTCAGCCTCCCTCCAGCCCTTAGTGAGGGGTCTCCCCCAGAATGTTCCCTCCTACTCACCCCCCCTCTACTACAGACTCCCATGAGCTTTATCTCAACCTAGACATAGGAACCCCACCCTGCTAAGCCCCCTAAACTCCCTGTGCTATGACCCTCAGTGCACCTGTCACTGAGGAGCAATTAGCACTTTCTCTGTGGTCATCAACCCCAAGAGGGCGGGACTAGGCAAGCTAGTTCTCTCACCTCAGTCACCAGAAGCTCATCAGCCCCTCAGGAGCAGGGGCTTTGTGCTCCCTGGCCTACACAGCTCCACCTCTCCCCTCTTGACTCATCTTACAGCTCAGGGGACCGAAGTTTGCTCCTGAAGCCATATACACACAACAACATGTGACTGCATAGAAATTCAAACTCTGACTATTTCAAAGTTCATTCTTTGCAGGTTCCACCCCTACAGGGATCCCTTCTATAGGTTCCAGAACCATGGATTTAACCAAACATGGATCAAAAGCACTCAGAGAAAAAAAAAGAAAAACAAAAGACCTGCATCTCTGTACCAAGGGGTACATATGTTTTTTTCCCCTCCACATTCCATAATCAACCCACGGTAACAACTATTTACATAGCCTTACATAGCATGAGGCAACATATGTCATCCGGAGATGAGTTACAGTGCCTGGGAGGATGCGTAAGCCACAGGCTGATACCAAGCTGCTCTATATAAGAGACTTGCGTGTCCATGAATCTGGAGCCCCCATAAATACTGAGGAATTCCTGTAATGGCAGCAAGACAGAAGAACAGCAGCCCCCAAGGGCCAAGCTCTGTGGGGACCCCAGTCTCACTTTCTCCCCAATGCTAAGAATGGAATTCAGGCCCTTCCATAAATCAGGCAAGAGTTCCTGAGGCACAGCCCACAAGAAAGACTATTTTTTTTCTCGTGTGTGTGTGTGTGTGTGTGTGTGTGTGTGTGTATGTATGTGTGGTGTGACTAGGGCTTGAAACCAGGCCCTCACACCTGCTAAGCAAACATTTACCACTAATCTATATCCCCAGCCCTTGTTTTACATTTTATTTTGAGACAGAATTTTAGTAAGTTGCCAAGGCTGGCCTTGAACTCACTCTGTAGCCTAGACAGGTCATGAACGTCCCATCCTCCTGTCTCAGCCTCCGAAATAACTTGGATTACAGACTAGACTCACCACACATAGTATGGTACACCCTTGTTCACACTATGTCTTTTAAATGCTTAGGAACAGGTTTGGAAAAGTGTTAGTCAGCTCCCCTTATAGACACTGAGTCACAAACACTAGGTTCTGAGTCCTCAGAACAACAAGCCAGGCCATCAAGAATCAAGGCCAGATCTGTCTGAGCCGTCCGTCCTGCCTCCTTTTTCTCCCTCTATCCAGCCCAGGGCTCCAAGCCTGGGACTCAAGCTCCTGCCTGAGAGATTAGAGCCCCACCTTCCCTTCTGAGTCCTATTTGTCCCCTCCTGCCCCATCCTCACCCACTCACGAAAGCTCTCAACTGAATCTTGTGGTGGCTTCTAAATGGTCTTCTTACTCTCCGGCTTCCCTCACTAAGTGACCCCAGGAAGCCACAGGAGCACTTGAAAGCTCTGGCTCTAAGAGCCCCAAGGGTTTTGGCTGTCCTTAAACTAAGTCTGCGCCTAAGGACCTCGGAGGCCGGAGAACTGGCCTCTGCTTCCTTCACCTATCCTTGCTTCTTTGCCCTGAGCCTGGTCGCTCATTCATGGTCTTTCAAGAATGGTTTGGTCAGGATTCCAAACATAGCTTGCTGTGTATCTCTGTTAACCTCCTTTTCAGGGTTCGGTAACCCAGAAACTCTTCCTGGCATCTAACCTTGATTCCTCAGGCTATAGCCTGACGTGATGTTTTTTGGTTTGGTTTGGTTTTTGTCTCGCCAGAGCCAGCTCCCATCCGGCGGTCTCCTCCTTCCTCAGGCCACCTTACCTTCCCCTTCTTGGTGAGGATCTGCTTATAACACAACCAGCCTTCTCTCCTGATGTCACTGAAGGTCGCATCTGAGAGGTCAGAGGTTGAGTGCCGTTTAGAGGGGGCATCAGCATCTTCAGAGGTGCCCCAGCTATCTAGAGACTGTAAGAAGAAAACATTAGGTAATTTAGGGTGGTTCCCATAGTACCAGCATCTCAGGAGCCTCATGGACCACTGGTAGCCACACAGGCCTGGCGTGTGTCTAGGCTGTATTCTGATATGCTGTGTGACCTCATGGGCCTTGCTTGTCCTCTCTGGACTGTTTGTGATGGGGTCATGAGACCTCATGAAGAAGCCAGAAAGGAGGAAAGGGTTGGACCTGCCAGCAGGATGCATGCCTTCCCACGTGGAAGAGCCAATCTGGGCCTTCCTTCAGCTTTATAGCCTCAAAGAAATTGAGGAAACGGGGAAGCAATCGTGGCAATAAGGAGTTAAGTAAACAGCGGAAGTGGGAACACCAACAAAGACCACGTAGTGATGGAACAGGGAGTCAAACCCACCAGGAGCTAAACAAGAAGTGATGCGTCAACAGGAATCCAGCTCAGAGCTGGGGTGTCCAGAGAGGGTTCAGGAGGCTGAGGAAGTGACAAGGGGAGCCCGGGGGTCCTGCCTTGAAGGTGCTAAGCTAACAAAACACACATGTATGTGAGGACAGTGCACAAATGACCAGAAGGAGACCGGAAAAGGCACGTGGGTGAGGCTTCACAGCAAGCCTCGGAGGGCCCTAGCACTGCAACAGTCCCAGCACTCAGGAGGCTGAAGCAGAAAGACCACAAGTTTGGAGCCAGCCTGGATTAAACCCTGTCTTCAAGGTCTATCAAGATCTGGCCTGGGGCTGGAGAGATGGCTCAGAGGTTAAGAGCACTGATTGCTCTTCCAGAGGTCCTGAGTTCAATTCCCAGCACCCACATGGTGGCTCACAACCATCTGTAATGGGATCTGATGCCCTCTTCTGGTGTGTCTGAAGACAGCTACAGTGTACTCATATAAATAAAATAAATAAATCTTTTTTTAAAAAAAGAAAAAGACCCTGTCCTAAGAAAACAAGGACTGGAGGGATGGCTCAGTGGTTAAGAGCACTGGCTATTCTTTCTCAGGACCCAGGTTTAGTTCCCAGCACCCACATGGCAGCTCACAACCATCTGTAACTGACCTCCACAGCAGTAGGCGTGAGCATGGCACACATACATACATACAGGCAAAACACTCAGACATGTGAAATTAAATAAATAAACCTAAAGAAAATGACTAAGAGAAAGAATCTGGAAAGATCCATACTGTAGAGTTAACAAGCACCTGTAGTTTCACTTCTAGGAGAAACCCATGCCTCTGGCCTTCTGGGGCACCTGCACACACCCGTACACACACACGGGGGGGGGGGGTAAGTAAAAATTTTAAAAAGGACTAAATCCTTAAAAAAGAAAAAGAAAGAAAGAAAAGAAAAAAGAAAGAAAATAAAGAAATCAAGAGTTGGAAGTAGCACATGCCTTTAATCCAGGCACTGGGGTGGCAGGGACTTGCAGATCTCTGAGTTCAGTGAGTCTGAGTCTACAGAGTGAGGCCAGCCAGAGCTACACACTAAGACCCTGTGATGGTTTGTATGTGCTCAGCCCAGGGAGTGGCACTATTAGAAGGTGTGGCCTTGTTGGAGTAGGCGTGTCACTGTGGGTGTGGGCTTTAAGACCCTCACCCTAGCTGCCTGGAAGCCAGTATTCTGCTAGCAGCCTTCAGATGAAGACAGAACTCTCAGCTCCTCCTGCACCATGCCTGCCTGGATGCTGCCATGCTCCCACCTTGATGACAATGGACTGAACCTCTGAACCTGTAAGCCAGCCCCAGTTAAATGTTGTCTTTATAAGAGCTGCCTTGGTCATGGTGTCTGTTCACAGCAGTTAAACCCTACTAAGACAGACCCTGTCTCAAAACAAACAAACAAACAATAATAACAAAAAGAGTTGGAGATACTGCCCAGGCCTGGTTCTATTCCCAGCACTGAAGAGAGAGAGTAGGAGAGAGGGAGAGGGAGAGCTGTTCTGTGAGTTGGGACTTTCCAGATTGGAGGACAAATGCAGTCTTCAGGTGGGAGGCAGGTCACATGGCACGAAGATGAAATACAGGAAAGGGGCTAGGAGCCAGAGCTTCATTTAGAGGTCACAGGAATCACAAATATGGAATCCAAGACATGTAGGGCTACCACCCTTCTAGACACACACACACACACACACACACACACACACACACACACACACACGCACACACATAAATGTTTGTGCTGGCTTACCCCATCGGTGAAGAAGCTCCGTAGCATCCGTAGGCTCGGCACACGGTTGGGAAGGCGCCTAAGGAGCAAGGACTAAGGTAAGGACTGGACGGCCCAGATTCTCCTCGCCCACCCGAACCCATGACTCAATCTAGGAGAGCAGAGTCCACCCCACCCCAGCGCAGACATGGGCTCACCGGAGCACTCGGCCCTCCTCCCGGAAGGTGTTCAGTCCATCATCACAGGACTTAGAGCGCTCCGTGGTGATGGCCAGCAGGTAGGAGGAGCGGCGGCCTGCCTTGATGCTGCCTGGAAAAGTGCCCCCAGGAGGCCGCAGGGTTAGCAAAGAGCAGGTTGGCAGGTACCCTAGGAGTCCTCCCTTCTGGTCAGGAGTGGGCTCTCCCATGGGGCACCAGAAGAAGCAAACAGACAATGGGCAAAGACCCACAGGGACCAGACAGCAGAGGAGGTGACACAGGCCAGAGACACTCACTGCAATCCTGGGAGTAATGGCGGCTGAGGGCAAAAGTGAAGGTTGGTGAGGATGGGCTTGTCCCCAGGACAGGGGCTGAGTTCATGGCACTGGAGACCACTGCGGAGGCAGGGACATGCTTGGCTTGAAGGTCAATGCTGGGGCTGGTAGGCTCATCTGCCAGCAGAGGAAAGAAGGTGTGAGCAACACAGGCCAGGCTGTCTGGACCCCCAGGCTCACCAGGCTCCAGGCAGCATATACTGCAAACCCCTAAACTCTCCCTCACTAGGGCATTTCTGGCAATATGCCCGCTGCCCAGGGTGCCTTGCCCACCAGAGCATGGTCAGGGAGTGTCTCCTTTTAGTAGGTGCCGAGCCTCCCATTGTATCAAGGGCACCAAGGAGTGGAACTGAGTCACCCTCTTCGGAGCGGGCTCCTATAACACAAGGCAGTATTCTATCAGGTCGGTGGCTTTGGGGCACAAGTGTTATGTCCTCGCATTAGATGGATGCGCCTGACAAGAGGCTCAGCTGGGACTAGCTGAAACACAGCTGGACCCCGACACAGGCTGCTGATGGCATCCTACCATCCTTCCTAAGTTTCTTCTTAGTTCCCAGGCTGCCCAGTTACAAACCCACCAGGCCCAGGACTTGGGCCCAGTACTATCATCTTCTGTTCCAGGCTTTCCCACAGCCCACAGACCCAGCTTGGCCTTGCTTGCTTCCTCACAGCCCCAACCTATATTCTTGTTCTTTCTGCACCCCCATCCCCAACATGGAGATGAGGCACCATTATCTGGGCAAGCCAAAAAGCTGGGGATCACCCTCACCTCTCTGCCTTCTTGCCTCTCCCCACTCTACAGGCAGCCATCACTCCTCTGTTGTGAGGGTGAAGTCTGAGCTTAGCCTTGGACAGGAAAGGACCACATGGCCTGGAAGTACAGTTGGCCCCTCCCACTGCAAGCTCTGCATAGTCTCGTCTTTCTCTTTGAACACTCTTCCTCAGACTACCTCGAATCCTTCTTAGCCAAATGTTGTTTTTCCAACATTTTCCCAGAGCTGGCCACACCCATCTAGGCCACAGAGCCCTTCCCCATCCACAGAGGCTGTCTGTCCTGTGCACTGTCTGTCTGAGCAGCCATCCACCAGATAAGCCTGAAGCCTAGCACAGTACCTGATGTAAACATCTGTCAGAGGAATGCGGGAGAGATGGAAAAAGCAAAGAATGAAAGACACAAAGAAAGGGTGACGAGCGAGCAGGAGGAAGGAGGAAGGATGAGCGCTAACGATGGAAAGATGAATGGGGCGAAGGACCGAGTGAGCCACAGAGAAGGACTGATGCACGAGGGGGGGAGGAGAGAAAATGTGGATGGAAAGACGGCTACAAGAATGAAGGAATGGGAGACAGGATGAAAGAAGCAATTATTGAGGGATGGACAAACGGACAAACAGATATATACCCCAGATGCCCCTGCCAGCACACAGCACACTCGGGCACAGTAGACGGAGAGATGGCACACAAAAGGATGTCAACTGGACCCTTAGCCAGCCACTTGCAACACCACTCACCAATGAAGGGAATAGAAGCCAGGGAGTCGTCTGTAGTGGCCAAAGGGGCCACCTTCCTGCCTGCGCGTTCCCCTCTGGCCTCTGGCTCTGGGGACTCATTACCAAATCCAAGGTTCATCTGCCTTGCTGGGGTCAGCTGGACCTTGCGACCTGTTGGAGGCTTCTGCCTCAGGACCACCTCATCACGATGATCCTCTGCAGGAGGCTCCAGGGCTCGAGTGCTAGGATCTGGCCGGACAACCCTAGGTGGTTCGGAGGCCTCTGGTGGGAATGATGCAGGAGACTGGGCCAAGCTGAAGGTGGGAAGTCCCCCGAAGGGTGAGTCCCGGAAGGAGAGGGCGTGCAGGAGACCAGTCCGGCGCTGGAATGATGGGCTATAGCTCCGATACCCAATGTACCCGATGTCATCTAGGCCCTGCAGGCCGGATGGGGGAGGGGCCTGCGGCCCTGGCAAGTCCCGAGAAGGGCAAGCAGAGGTGCGAGTGGATGTACGCTGGGAAGCCCAACCACAGCGTTCAAGGCGAGGAGACACCAGTGCTCCTGGACCCAGGGCTTCAGCAGAACGGGTAGCCCTGCTCAGGTAATCGTCTGAGCGAGCTCGGTGCCAACCCTCCTGGCCCAGCTGGCTCAAGGCATCCTGGGAGGTGGAGCAGGGCCATGGGTGGTGGGTAGTCACATCCTCCAACCGGTCCTGGGAGGCACTGCGGGCCCGGGGTGGCATGGCTGGGCATCGTCTCTCCCCCGCCCTGCGGGGTATCTGATTTGACAGCCAGTGTGACAGAGCCTGCTGGCACTCCAGTCTGCTGGGAAGCACCCGGCTGCCAGGCTCTGGGAAGGCACAGGGCGTCCGGGACTCTGAAGGGAGGTGGGGAAAGGCACCAGGGCTTGGGCGGGGCTGGCTCATCCCCAAGGAAGAGTTGTCCAGGTGGGCACGGGTGGCAGATGGAATACGAGACCCTGGGTCACTCCAGGCAGCAGGACTCCGGGGATCCGTGGGTAGTGCTGAGATGGGCTCAGGCACCATAGTGGCCCAGGCAGGGGCCCGGGTTGGCGGGGCATAGGTCTTCCGTGGGTAGCAGAGTGGAGGAGGTTCTGGGATGCTGTGGGCCTCTCCAGAATACGGCTCGTTGCCCTTCAGGTAGGCATCCTGGGAGTAGGCCTGGCCAGAAACACAGAGGCATAAAAGCGTGACCAGACTGGACTCAGAAGACAGGAATGAGACAGCCCTAGGGTACCAAGGTCCTCAAAAGGGAAGGGAAGGAAGATGATTAAGTAGGGGCATCCTGACTGGATGAGGGTGTGCTCCTGGGGAGGACAAAGAGATAAGATATTCTCTCTCTCTGTCTCTCTCTCTCTCTGCCTCTCTCTCTCTCTGGCTCTCTCTCTCTCTCTCTCTCTCTCTCTCTCAAAATAGCCAGATTTCTGTAAGACTTTTAAAACAAGGACAGCCTTTAGCCACAAACATTCCAACATCTGTTTGCTAGGGCCCTCCCCCATCCTGCCCTCCACCGCCTACTTTCCTTTATGTCCAGCGATGCCCACAGCCCCTGCAGTTCAGTGGGCAAATGAACAGAAATCTGTCAAGGTGGTAGAGGACCTTAGAAAGCTAGCTAAGGAGTGGGTGTGTCCAAGGAGGGGTGCTCTGAGGGTAGGCGGAGGCTACAAGAGCCCAAGGTCCCTTCAGTAGAGGGTGATGTGAGCTGGGGCCCAGGGCCCGAGCCTTGGGATGAAGAACATGACCACCTCTTGTTCCCCAGAGACCAGTTTAAAGGAGGGTCTGGACAGGCTAAGGAGCCTTGGGCCACCTCCCGCCACCCCTAGGCCTGGAATTTGGCACTGGCTGCTGGAGCTGACGCTGCATTGCTGAGGAGTGACAGGGCTGGTGCCCAGGCTCAGCCAAAAAAGGAGGCACCCCACCCCCAGACAGCAGCCTTGTGGCCCTGGCCGAGCCTAGCACTGGCTGAGCTGAGGGGGGCCTGTTTCAGCAAAGGGCGGAGGGGTGAGCCCAGATATACACACATCACATACTACACCACATCACAGAGAAACGGCAAGATACACACCCAGAGAGATACACACACAGCACACACAATAAGATACACAAATAACTACCCCTCCAGTCCCAAACACAAACATCATGTGACAAGGACCAGCTAACCACACCCCCGCACACTCGGTCCCTCCGGCCTGGCACCCTGGGCCAGCAACACATACCTCTCCCTCCTGCCATCCTGCTTGCTCCCAGGGCTCCCAGCATCACGGTGGCGGAGAGAGCATCCCGCCAGCCTGTGCCTGCTGCCCTGCTGCCTCTCGCCACAGCCCCTGCCCAGCTGATTTGAGTCCCTCAGTCCCCTCAGCCAGCCCTCCCTGAAGCTCCCCCTCTCCCCCACCCGGCTTTCTCGGCTGCTGGCGGTAGGAGGAGGGAGATGGGTGTGGAGGGGACTTGCCGCGTCGGTGGTGGCGTCAGCGGCTGCCGCCACCCGATTGGCCTCCAGTCTTGGCTCCCAACCACAGGAATGCCTGGGCCCCACCCTCTGGCTGACTGGAGATGGCGGGTAGTGGGAGCTCCCAGATGTTGACATCTGGGGCTGCCAGCCTACTTGGGTCTGGGTCTGGCAGAGTTCAAGGCTGCTGCCCTTGCCCCTGACAGCTGGACTGAGCCAGGGTGCCATGCCCTGTTACTCTCTCAAAACTGGAATATAGGCAAGCTCTTTAAGACTTGGGGTGAGCCATGCACCTCTCTGAGCCTCCATTCTTTCCCCTCAGCTCCAGGAAGTGCAAGGGGACAATTGAGGTCAGGAATGGAGGTTCCCGGGGAGGCATCTAGCCAAGTGTGACCCTGTCATTACAGTGACACAGCCAAAGCCAGCACAGCAGCTCTGAGCCTCTGGGCTTGGCCCTCAGCCATCCTCTGAGGGGTAGTGACCAAAGGGGCAAGCAAGCTGGCGTCTGGGTAGGAGCCAAGAGGCCAAGAACAGGGCACTAGGCAAGGGGGACTGTTCCAGGCCCTAGACACATGGCTTTGGGCTTGCTTCACACAACACATTTGGGGCAGGCCTTTGGGTGGCACCCTCCCAAAGGGTTTTATGTTCTCTGTGTGCTGAGACACTGGTTGTGGTGGGTTCAGAATTTATCACTAAGCGTAGGTGCCTGAGAGGGGCTACAGCACGCTGTGACATTTGTGGGCAGCATTGTGATAACCCACCAGTGTGTGCTTATGTCACAACAGCACAGAATTCAGATGTGTGTAGAGTTTGTGCTACAAGACAGAGGTGCAAGCGAGGCTGCTGTGAGGTGCTGCTGTAAGGTTCCACTGTGTGCTGCACAGGTACTGTGGTACATTGGCATAGAGAACAGACTGTGGCAGCAGAGATAGGGACAGGCTCTGTGAGTCTTGCCCTGCAGTGCTCTGTGTCTTCTATGGAGCTGAGTTGAACAGGACTAAGCAGGGTTGAGAGTCCTGATGTGGTACCTGTGGCCGTGGGATGTGTTGAAGGGTGGTGCTTGGAGTGTGCATCTATGGACACACCTCCAGAGCCATGTTCCTTTGGGCCAAGTGGGGAGAGGGTACAGGGAGCAAGCATCTCACGGGAGCAAACAAGAACATGCCAGGCTGGCAGGGCCCGCTGGGCCACCCTCTTTTCAGATACCCTGGCAGGAATCCTGCTTACCAAGGCCAGCGCCTCCTCTCTCCCTAGCACAGAGCAGCCTCGAGTGAAGCAAGAAGCAGCCCAGCCCAGGGATGGGCCTGGAAGCCCCAGTTGAGCAATGTTGTCTATTTCCTTCTCTTTTTTTCCCACAGGGGCCCTCCACGCAGACAGAGGACTCACCAGCTGGAGGATGTCCTCATCCTTGGGCATGATGGACAGCTCCAGGGTGTCATCACTGCAGAGAAAGGGTGAGAGGGGGTCAAGCAGAAGCAACAGGACAGCATCTAGGGAGAGGGATCCGGTTGCAGGGACCAGGCTGGGGTGGGGGGAGTCTGGGTGCCTGCGTGCTACCTTGGAAGCAGGAAGGCCAGACACTCACCTGTTCTGGATCAGACCTATGACCTGGGAGTATGTCTTCCCAATGACACTCTCTCCGTTCACCTTCACCAGCCGGTCTCCTAGGGACAAGGGGTGGGATCACATGTAAGAATCCAAAGCAAGGGGTGCAGTGTACCCCTGCACTAAGCATGAATGGAAGTGAAAGGAGAGGAACTTCCCCAGCATCTGGGTTCATGAATCCCAACACAATTAAAACGGATGTGAGCCCCAGAGGAGTGTTACGTAAGGTCACAGACAGGCTCACCTGTGCGAAGCCCTGCCCTATGGGCAGGGCCACCATCCTTCACATTCTTCACAAAGATGGTGTCCATGGGCTCCAAGCGGTGCCGGGGGGAGGGTCCTGGTGGGCATCAGCTAGATTAGCTGGGGGTGGTTGCTGAAGGTCACACCCATGCACAGCTACACACACTGAGGATGATCACACACAGGCACAAGCATGCAATGACCCACACATCCACAGAACCTATGCCCACTGCCAGATAAGGGCTCACACCGGGAGAAGGGCACACAGAGAGCTACCCAAATCCATGAGCTGAATTTCTGTCCTGTGGTATAAGCCAGACTACACAGTATATGTGGACACACACAGCCCTTGCCCTTCCAGAGTTCAAGGTCAAGCAGACTTCATACACAAGTCACAAGACAACAGAAAGGGTGCTACAAGGACCCAACAGGGCTGACAAGATGGATCGGTGGGGAAAGACACCTCGTTGTGAGTCTGACGGTCTGAATTGAATCTCTGAAACCCACGTAAAGGTGGAAGTAGAGAGCTATCTCTGCCAAGTCGTCCTCTGATCTCTACACACTCTGCATGGCACATGCACACACACACACTAATAATGTCTAAAAGGTGGCCCCTATCTGGGCTGGAGAGATGGATCAGAGGTTTGAGAGCACTGACTGCTCTTGCACAGGGCCTCGGTTTGGTTTCCAGCATGCATGTGCAGCTCACAACAGCCACACAACTGTAACTCTAATTCCAGGGGACTGACACTTTTCTAACACTGGCTCCCTGCACATACCTGGTGCACACACACATACACACACACACACACACACACACACACACACACACACACACACACACACACACATACACACACATACATATACACACATACGCACACACATACATATACATACACACACACATACACACACACACACACACACATACACACACACTCTCAGGCACAAATGATCATAAAATATTTTTTTAAAAAAAATAATGCCAGCCTAGTCTACGGAGTGAGTTCCAGGACAGCCAGGGCTACACAGAAAACCCTGTCTCGAAAAATCAAAAAATAAAAAATAAAAAAAATAATGCACCTATCAAGTCCTGAAGATGCAAGCTGGGGAGACCTCACATACACGGACAACAACATATCACAGAACCAGAGAGATGTCCAATATACTTGTGTCTTCCACCGTCTCCTTCTCCAGGGTCAGGGATTCCAAGCAGGACACAGATGGATACTAGCTCATCACTGCCAACAAGACTTCCTTATTGGAACCTGTGCTAGGCCAGTGGGCTCCTTCACCTTCAGTGGCATGAGAACTCAGGAGTGGAACTATGCCACCATGGCTGCCAACAGACAGAGGCAGGGCAGGAACGCTGCCTGTTTGGGGAGTTCAGCTTTAAATACCTCAGAGTCTGAGAGCCAGCAAAGGACCCTTAGAATAGCAAAGGTGACAGTAAGGTGAGTCAGGCTCACATCTCTAATACATTCTTTAGGGCCCCCCATTCCCATCAGGACCAACCTTTCTCTGTCTATAGGATGATCCCATGCTGAGTACACCCCAACCCTAATCCACAAGCCCTGTAGCCTTAGCCTTGACTTTGTTCTGGGAGAAAGTAGAGAGAGGGTGGAACCAGATGGGTATGTGTCACCCAGAGTCCTCAGTATCAGATGGCTGTGGGAGGGACAGGCCTATAGGAAGACAAGATGGGGGAAATGTGGAGGGAGAACAGAGGATGAGGAGGAGATGCCTGGAGCTAGGCTAGAGGCACAGAACAGAGAGAAAGACTGGGGACAAGAAAAGGGTGGGGCCCGCTGGGGTGCAGGAGAGAAACTGAAGCCCAGCCCCGCCCCTGCTCCACCCCTTACCTCCACCTCCTCCTCCTCCTCTTCTTCCTCCTCCTGCTCCTCCTCCTCCTCCTCCTCTTTCTCCTCCTCCTCCTCCTCCTCGGCCTCCTCGGCCTCCATTTGCTTCCTCCTGCAGGGAACAGAGAGATGGGTATGGCAACTGTTCAGCCCTGGGCAGCATCAGCAGCATGCTGCACTGGGCAGCCCTGCTGAGCCACCCCACCGCCAATCCTTATCTCCTTCCAAGTAGCCATCCACAGCAGAGATGGGAGAGCTGTCAGAGGAGTCCCAGTCAGGAGAAGTGTCCCAGGAACACATACCCCCAGGTTGCTAAGAACATCCAATCTACCAGAGATCCATGACCTCTTCCCCTGGGAGCCTACGGGTCGAGGGAGGAGGTCCCCAAAACATGCAGAGAACCCAGGCAGACAAAGATAAGCAGCCCGACAAGTGTAAACAGCGTTATCTCTCTCAGAGAATGGGCTGGGAGGCCCGATTAGCAAGAGGGAAGGGGTGCACACTTCGGGCTGGATGTGATGAGCTGACACCAACAAGCGACAAAAGTCAGACTAAAAGTGTTCTGGCCTGAAAGGACAGAAGAGGGAGCCAGGAAGCATCCCTGATAAGCAGAAATGGATGTCAGGCAAGGGGCAGGATTACAGCAGCAAGCTACAGGGGTGAGGGAGAGTTGCTAGGAGGTCAAGGGGTCCATCCTGGTGAGGGGAGAGGGGACAGGGGGTACGGGCTTTGGAGAAGAACCAGAAGGTCAGAGACAGGCTGAGCCAGCAGGAGTTGCATTTCAGAGTTGACCAGGCCTTCAGGGTCATCTTGTCCAGAGACTCAGCAGCAGAACCAGGACCCAAACTCAGGACTCCCTGGCATCCCAGACAGGCCAAGGTGGGCCAGGAAGGTTGCTGAATGCTGTTGAAACCTGGGCCTCTGCCCAGTTTCCCATGGGAGGTGCATGCCCACTGATCTGAGCTGACAGCATAGACAGCGGGTGGTAGAGACAGACAGATGCATTTGGACGGCTTAGCTCCCTGCACAGGCTCCAGGCAGGGAACTCTAGCCTTCTGTAGCCTAGGGACAAGAGCTTCTCCCAGTCTGGGACAGGTTCTGGAAAGGGAGGGAGCAACCCTAGCTTGTCTTTCCCAGAGTTGGCCGGTGACCCATGAGAAGGAGAGCCCACCATGCTAGACCACAGGCTCTGCCACGGCTGCTCTCCCAGTGTCCTGAGAGAAGGTGGCAGGAGATGGGAAGAAGGAAGGAAGGACTAGGGCTCCAGATGTGGCCATTCGATGCCACCCACACTGTGAGGCACCACTTCCATGCTTAGGCAGAGCCACAGCCAATGACCGTGGTGGTGATCCTGGGATCAAAGACTCACACTCATGTGAAAGCCACAAAGCATGTGACAGACATGTACATACCACAAATGCGCGCACACGCACACGCACACAGGCATGCATAGGTGCAGAGACATGCAGAGAAACCTAATGTTTTGGTTGTGTGGCAGGGTTTAGGTCCTCAAGCAAGAATCCCCCCACAGTTAGGCAGACTGATTCCAGCCCTGGGGGAAGGAGAGAGGGGTTCATTGACTCTGATAGAAATCTGTCTCCTCGCCGGGCAGTGGTGGCACATGCCTTTAATCCCAGCACTCGGGAGGCAGAGGCAGGCGGATTTCTGAGTTCGAGGCCAGCCTGGTCTACAGAGTGAGTTCCAGGACAGCCAGGGCTACACAGAGAAACCCTGTCTCGAAAAACCAAAAAAAAAAAAAAAAAAAAAAGAAGAAGAAAGAAAGAAAGAAAGAAAGAAAGAAAGAAAGAAAGAAAGAAAAGAAAGAAATCTGTCTCTTCCTGTCTCCCATGTTCTTTGTTTCAGAGACCCTCTCTCTCCAGCTGATGACCTTGTGCTGGCCTGAGTTCTGGGTCCCTGGTTCAGGAAGCTGTATTAGGGATGGAAAGGCTCATGGGGATCAATAAAATAGTAGTCCTCGGGATAAACTGAGTCACAGACAGATGAGATGCCTATAAACCCACAGTGAGCCAATCTACAGCAACATGGGACTGTGCTAGGACTAAAACCTGGGGCCGTGGACTCCTCCCCAGGACGCTTCCTAGAGAATAAGCTGAGGTCCCTGACCCCTCAGCCTGAGGACAGAAAGGGCTGACCAGATCAAGAACCAGTGCCCAAGTGAACAAGGAGGCCCAGTTCAAGATGGTCATTCCCTTTCCAGAGCCCAGAAAGGGTAAGGAGTTTGTCTACAGTCACAGAGCAAATGTCCCAGGCTTAGCTGGTGTGACCTCCTTACAGCTCTCCTCATAGACTGCAGCAGAAGGGAGCCAGGCTAGACCCCTGAAAGGGCTCCACTGACAGGGGGCTGGGATATGCCAGCTAGCCTCTCTGTCCCATCAAGCTTCCCTCACAGAGTGGCCAGGCACTGGCAAACTGGACCTACCTTCAGGCTGCAGTGCACGGCTGACTCAGGTGGGTACACGATGAAGTGGCGCAGGGTGAAACCAAAACCATCCTGAAGATTCTTGCGCAGCAGCAATGTCCTCGGTCCCTGCCAGGGGAGGGGGCGCCCAGAAGAGCACCCATCTCGAGGGCCCAGGGGAAGCTGCAGGCGCACAGGGAGACAAGTGAGTGAGCATTGTGTGGTCCACACTCATGGCTCTCCACAAGCCTCCAGCTGCCTAGAACCTGACAGGAAGCACCAACATCCACAGCCATGAGGGCCCAGGTCCCTCCTGGCTCCTGATCCCTTCACCATAGCCTTCTTCCCTCACTCTCACAAAGCACAAAGCTTCTTTCCTCAGAGTTTTTCCTTCAGTCTCCTCATGACACCTTGGCCTCCTTGGAAACTGAGCCAGTATGCATGTTCTATGCACCAGACCCTGTATACCCAGCTTTTCTGCATAGGAAGTTGTACATACAACTCTTACACATCCCCACACAGACACTGACACTCACAACTTATGCAACACAGGCATACATATAAAATGTACACATATAAGCCAGGCAGTGGTGGCTCAATCCCAGCACTCAGGAGGCAGAGGCCGGAAGAGTTCTGAGTCCAAGGTCAGCCTGGTTTATAGAGTGAATTCCAAGACAACCAGAAAAACCCTGTGCCCCCCAAAAAACAATAAATAAATTAATTAATTAAACAAATGTGCGCACAGGCAGGCTCACAGAACCACATGTCTACACTATGCACTGTGCACACTGGCACAGGCGCAGGTGTACATAACCAGTCTCGCATACACACATGCGCACAGCACAGAGCCACATCTCTGCACTGCACACAAATGCACCCTCCAGGAGCATGGGATCAAGAGCCCCAAATGGACACCAGGCCACTAAAGGGACTTGCTGAGGTTGCAAAGCTCAGCCCAAAGGCCAGGCTGGTTCACCGGAAAGGCAGATGGGAGATACTGCCTTCTGTCCAACCCTGCTGGAATGCTTGGGATTCCCCTAGATGACACGGCAGGCTATCCAAAGAAGAGATGAGGGGCCATAGAGGCGCATATCTGGGGCAGGAGGCAAGAGATGACAGAGAAGACTGCTTGAGTGTCTTTGAACTCCGAGATAAACAGCCAATAACAAGTATGAGATAACTTGCATACAGAGAGCTGACAGAAAAGATGAGTGTACAGGGGACAAGCCGTGGGAAAAGCAAGAAATTCTCCCACAAAGCCTCAAGTCCTCACAGCCACTGGGCAGCCTGGGCTAGCACTTGCCTCTGACCCAAAGCCCTCAGTGAGCCAAAAGTTTCCCATGGACTCCTTCAACAAGCCTCCACCCCTTGCTCCTCCTTAGCCTTGGCAGGAACCTGAAGAAGAGATGAGAGCCCTAGGGGCTGGTATGGACAGTGGAGAGCCCATCAGACCTGGGCTATAAGGAGCTCCCACTGTGCAGGAAAGCTGCCCTCCTGCTAGCTGAAGGAAGCTCACAAACCTGAAGGCACAGGGATGCTGAGAGGCCCATCTGGGAAGCTGTCCACCCTGCTCACCTACTCAACGGAGGGAGAGCATGCAAGGGTGCACAGCATGCAAGGGTGCACAGCATGCAAGGGTGCACAGCATGCAAGGGTGCACAGCAATAGGTTTGCTGACTGTAGTTTCAGAGCACAGAACCAGGTGGAGGACACAAAACATCTAAATGAGGCTCCAGAAAAGGAGCTATTCCACATAAGCATATAAGGCTCAGGTTGTGGGCTGTCCATGCCCAGAAGGGACCAAGTAAGGCCTAGACTACTCCTGGTCCCAGTCCTTGACAGGGACAGGGACCCAGTGGTGTCCTCTCAGACCCTGGCTTCTTCCATGAGCTCTACATTCATGGGTCTAAGGACCCCAGAGAACATTCATTCACTGGAGATTCCTCGAGATTTGAACACGCCCTCCCTGATTTCCTATCTCTGCCGCTAGGAAAGAAGATCTCATGGGTCCCCAGCGCCTCTCCCCCAGAAACCTCTGCTCCCTACCCATCACGGGCTGCCCTCCTTCCCACTCCCACCCAGGCTCAGGGCAGAGGGTGTTTGCAGGGCCCTTTTTTTTTTTTTTCTGCTGGTGTCCTGGATTAAGGTTTAAGCCACCAGCTGCCCCAGTGATGAGAAGCGGCTGGGACAGGTCCCCACATGTTCCCCTCCCCTCTCCCTACATACACACACATCCTGCCAGCTGCCTGGGGGTGCCACTCCCTGAGGGGACCTGCTTGTAATCCAGGACAGTGGCTATGCCTTCCTCCCACAGGGCTCTCCATCTGATCACAGCAACTCCTTTCTTATTATCTCTGGCTCCCTCCCCACTTCCTCTGTTCCTTTCCTTCCAGGTTCAGTCTCCCAGCCCTTCCAATTAGTCTCTAGAGAATGTCAGTATCCCCCTGCTACAGCCTGTCAGAAGAGAAGACTCCACAGACTCAGTCAGAGCTGGTTGCCTCCCTGTGGGAAGTTCTTTCAAACCTAGCCTCAATCCTTCACATTACCTATATGCAAGTTTTGGCTCCTCCTATCTGACCTGGGACAACACTGACTCTAGCTCTCCTCTTCAAGTGGAGAGAGGTACGAGGTACAGAAACTGAGAGATCCAGCATTGTGAACTTAGAAGACCAAGAAGTACAGCTCAGCTCGCCCTCTTCTGCCTCTCTGACACGGGCACACATCCAGGGTCCAGAGAGGGGCTGCAGGCATTGTTGATTAAACCCTCCTGGCTGAAATCTCTTTGCAAAAATGCTCAACCTCAATCTCATTTTTTGAAAACAAAGAGACATCCAGAAACACCAACTGTTGTTAAAGAAGGGCCAACAAATGGCCCAGGGAACACACCAGGCAGAAGTGGGCCCTCGATGGACTGGCCACATCAGTACTGATTCCCCCCCACCCCACCCCAGCATAAAGAGGTCATTGCAGAAAACACAGTATTGAGGCTGGGCATGGTGCCCACTGTGACTCACGCCTACCAGCTCGGCAGATCATCCCTAACATCAGAAACACTGCCCAGTCCTACCACTGCCTGGGTATCACCAACTGCCTGATGGGGGTCATTCCGTCACCTCAACTTCCTCTGACCACCAGGAAACCTTTATGTGCCTCTCTGTCCGCGTCCCTGATGATAGGAAAGAAGATAGGAGACCAGAGTGGAGCCCACTGCTTGTGTTAGTAACCTTATGCTTAGCTCTCACTGTGTCTCTGCCAGCCCCCTTGCTCCAGGATTCCTAATAAGCCAGAGACTCCTCCTATCATCAGTCCCAAATCCATCCTTCCACTGCCTGTAAACCAAGAGGCCTGAGCCCACAGGTACCACTACCCAGACCCGAAGTTCCATCTAGCACCCCTGGGAAAGCTCCCACACAAACGCTGACAACCTCACCCTGCTTCTCAACCTCCTCACACACTCCCTAACTGCAAGGATGTCCGTCTGAGAATGCCAGACACTGTCAACTTGAAAGTGGGTAACCCGATCGCCCACAGCCCCTGACGTCCAGCTCCCGTCCGGCTCCAAATCTGTTGCTCACCCTGGCGTGACGCAGCTCGGGCGCGCGGCGGTCGCTGTGGCTCAGACAGGGCAGCCAGAGACAGCGGGGCTCCGGGGTGCTGCAGTCCACGCCGACGGCGCGCTCCCAGCACCAGCCCCGGACGCCCGCGCGCTCCACGCGCCACACGGCACTGCCCACCAATGCAGCCTGCGGGGACCCCCGAGTGAGGCCACCGTCGCGGCCCCAGCGCGCACCGGGCCTGGCTTCCGGAGCGGGACGTACGGTGCGGGACTCCGCGGCTCGGCGCCCAGCGGGAGACGTCCTCGGACCCCCGCGCGGCAGGCGGAGCCCAGGGGTCCCAGCCCGCCCCCCAGAGCCGCGGGCCCGCGGCCCAGAGGCCCCGAGGGGGCGGCCAGCCCGCGCGGACGGCGGCAGGACGGCTGGAGCGGGGCCGCGCCTCCCGCGCCGCCCGGGTGAAGGCGCCCGCCGGAGCGGGGCAGGGACAAGCCGACAAGTAGCTGGGACAGACACCTCCCCCTCCGGGGCGGCCCCGGCGCCGCGCCAGCCCACCCTCCGCCCCACACCAGAGGCTTTGAGCGGTCCCTGCTCAGACACAGCACACACCGACGACACCATCCAAACACAGGGACTCACACTGCCCACAGCGATCACACTAGGGGGGCCATCAACTTTACCCTCCTGCAGAAACATGTTCTAGCTGTGTGCCTCACAATACATGGCCAGCATTCCATTACCTGTCACCCACAGACCCCTCGCAGACCCTCAGTGTGGATATCATTGCTCACATCTATGGACATTCTCCTATTTAAACAGCCCTACCCCGTGGGGTATATACAAAGTATGCTAGGTCCTTACAGACTGCCCCCCAAGATGCCTATTTGACCACATACAAGCAGGATGGTGACAGGCACACACTGCATAGCATGTGCTTGCCTCAGGATTCTATGCTCTTCGGATGACACACACTGCCCACCCAGAGTGAGAGGTGTGTCAGAGTGTAAGATGTACCCTCAGACTGCAGGGAGACCCCAATCCAGCCTCGCAAATGATGTTCATTCCTCTTCCCCAGGACCCTCCCGGGAACGCTGGTATCACCAAGCAAGAGGAGGCTCCAAGCTGACCACTCCCTCCACACCTTCATAATGGGAATGAGATAGTCACTGGCTGACTCCAGACATCGCCCACTCCCCTTTTCTGGCTCTCCAGGCCCCATCCTTTCCCCAAGAAGAGGCAGGGCTAGCAATGGCCCTGGGCTGTGTGTTCTCCACTGTCATCATACCCCAAGTTCATGGTGGCATTTAGAACAGTTTGTGAACCGAGAAGGAAAAACTCAGAAGGGGACACAAGCCCCGAGCCCATCTAAGAGGGAGAGCCACAAGGCAGAGCTGTTTGAGACACTGGCAAAGTCCCTATCCTACTCCCCAGGAAGGTGACCTGTGTGAGAGGTACCAGATCCAGAAAGGAACACAACTCTAGGGAGTGGGTGGGCAGGATGGAGGGAAGGAAGAACAGAGGAGGAAGGGTGGGGTTGAGGCCCAGAGTGGTGGGGACCGAGTCAGCCAGGGAGCGGTTTTGTTCTCCTGTTTCCTGTTTGCTGCTTGTGGGGCCCATGCAGGAGGTGGACCCCCACCTCCACCCTGCGGAAGCCCAACGGGAAGAACGGAGACTGCCATGAGCTGAGTCAGGACTCGGGAGAGCAGGAAAGGACCAGTCAGGGACAGCGGGGCAGCCAGGGACAGTGAAACCGAGTCTACATTTCTCCCAGCCTCTGGAAAGCTAGAAAACCAAACTTCCGGATCTGACCACCTCCTGCTCTGCCCCTCCTTGCAGGTTCCTCCCAACGGCCAGTTCAGAGACCAGGTGGCCATATCACCAAGATGTCCTCAGCCATGTGGACTCTGGGGCCCAAAGTAGAATGCAGAGGCACAGGGATGCCCTTGATTTCCTCATCAGGCCTCCTCACTAAGTCCTCCCAGCGGCCTAACTGCCACCTTATGTAGCTGTGGCTGTCCTGGAATTTGAGGCATAGACCAGGATAGCCCTGAAACTCAAGAGAGACCTGCCTGCCTCTGCCACTATGTCAGCCTCCTCCTCCTCCTCCTCCTCTTCCTCCTTCAGTATTCATGTGTTATGTGTATGAGGGTACATATGCCACTTCCCTACAAGGTCAGAGGAAAACCTCCCTTCCGCCTTGCAGCTTCTACATAGATTCCTAGGGTTGAGCCCAGATAGCAGACTTGTATAGCTAGCACCTTTCCCTGCTGAGCCATCTCCCCAGTCCCCAACTGCCTTTTTATCTCGCTACAAGCCAGGTCTTATATTTAGGCCTCTCATGGCTGACCCATGATGTCTGTCTGATTGAGACTGGAAGGATCTGGGTGCTGTAGGAGAGGTCAGAGGCATGTGGCATTATGTCCAGGCCTACAGAGACCTTGGAGACCAGAATCTCCAATGTCCACTTTCTGTCTTTTAACCTGGCAGATTCAAAGAAGGCTGCCTCAGCAGAAACTCAGAGAGAAATCAAGTGGGGGAGGGCCTTACTGTGTAGTGTACACAGTAGGGCCTTAAAGCGGGGGGGGGGGGGGAGGACAGCTTGAAATGATCTTCTAGGTCTGGGGAGCTGGCTCCCTTCTGTTTCCTCTGGGAAAGGAATGTGGGGTGGGCCCCAGAGCCCAAGGGGGAGGGGCAAGCCTGGGAAATACCAGGCGTTGCTGAGATTTCTATTCCAAGCCTTCCTGCACAGTGTCCTCCCCCACACCCTGCCTGCTGCTTCCTCCCCCATTGCCGGAATCACCCGCTGGTCAGCCCCTCCCAGCCCCCTAAGTGAACAGCTGACACTTATCTTCCTAAGGGTCCCTGCCCAGGAGCTCAGGACTGCACCCCCAAGAAAGGACACCCAGAATCCTAAACCATACTGCTACTTGTGACCCTTCCCTAAGCACTGGATATCCACGATGGCCTTTTTGGGGTGCTGGGGGGCAGAGGCAGGATCTTACTATGTGGCCCTGAACTCTGTTTACAGCCTAGGCTAACCTTGAACTCACAGTAACTCCTCTGCCTCAGCCTCCTGAATGTTGAGATTATAAGCATTTACAACCAGAGAGAGTTCTTAGTATGTACGTATGTGTTTGTTTGGAGACATGGTTTCAATGGCCTTAAATTCTCTGTGTGGCTGAGGGTGACTTCGAACTCCTGCCTCCACCTCTCAAAGTGCTATAAACACAGATGTGTACTGCCATCCCTGGCTCCCACTTTTAAAACGGATTTATTTTTATTTTTAATGTGTGTGTGTTCACATGCACATGAGTACAGACGCCACAGGAGAATGGAAGAGGGCATCAGCTCCCCTGGAGCTGACATTATAGACAATTGTGAGCCACCCACATGAGCTCTGGGAATCAAACTCAAGTCCTCTTGCTAGACTACATACTCTGAGCCATCTCTCCAGGCCCTGATCTCCTTTTGGGGGGGATGGGGCTTGGAACTAACTCATTTTGTAGACTAGGCTGGCCTTAGATTCACAGAGATCCACCTGCCTCTGCCTCTTGTGTGCTGGAAAGAAAAGTGCGCACTGCCTGCGGTCCCCACCCCCACCCTCTTTTAAAGACTCCTGTGACACCAGGACTGCATCCCAGGGCCTGACCCCACCCCCCAGATCCCTCTACATTACCTTCTGGGTTATCCATTCAACTACATGTGGAGTGGTGCCATGGGCCAGGGTGAGACCCCTTGGAAATCTAAGGCACACACAGTCCCTGCCAGCAGGGCCCTTCTGTCAGGAGTGCCTCCAGCGTCCCCCAGCTCCAGACTCAGGCCCAGCCAGCTGCTCTCATTGACACCAGTCAGGTAGTCCTCACACACAAAGGGGACTCCTGACATGCTGTCAGGGGCCTGGACTTCTAAGAAGGGCAGTAATAGGTAATGGGCTCCCAGGCTAGTCCTCCAGGAGAGGAGGGTCAAAAGCAGAGAAATAGAAGCCTGGAGAATCGTCAGGAACCAGGGGCAGGGAGGAGAGCTGCCCGGAGCCCGAGGGTCAGGGACAGAGGAGGGAAGCTGATAGATAGCACTGCAGAGCTGGAGCTCAGGAAGCCAGAGTCACAGGGCTCAAGGTCAGTCCCGCCCGCTCTTCCTTCCTCTGCTAGCTCAGCACCTCCTCCGAGACCTTAGGTCCCAAACCACAGGTGACCAACAAGAGCCCCTACCCTCACCCTTGAGAATTATCCATCTGGTCTCTCACACCATCAAACACAGACCCATAGCCACCCACAACCTCACACACAGTGACTAATCCAGAGGTAGGGCTAGGGTAGCCATGGAAGCATGTGACAGACAATGCCTGCCCCCTGGCCTAGTCTCCTCCCTCCAGGGCAGTACCTCCTGGGTCTCCTCCACCCTTTAGCCCCATTCACATCCCAGTTCCCAGCTTAGATAGAGCAGAGGCCCCTCCTGACATGCCCTAACAGGCCTAGTTGACAAGCCGGCTAGGCAAGCTGACGCTCCCAGCCCCTCCATTGATACACCACCTGCAGCTAGGAGCATGAGACCCTGCGCTGCTCAAGGCAGTTGGCACCAGGTGATCCGCAGTCTTCCCTACCTGTGCTCTCCTTCTCAGACCACCGTGCCCAGGGTCGGGATGGTCTGTGTCACGCCATCCCTACTCCTCTCAAAGTGGGTCACAGCCAAGGAAGAGGAAGACTGGGGCAGGGGACAGGGGAGCATTTTCCATCCAACCACCTCTGTCCAGGAGGGAAGGAACAATCTCAGACAGGAGTCAGCACATAAAATGAAGGTGGATAGAAACTTTCACCCAAAGGATGTTGGGAGAATTAAATCAACAAAAGAAAGTCTTAGCTGGGTGTGATAGTACCTGTCTGTACCCTCGACTGAGGAAGCAGGAAGACAGAATAGGCTGATCTATAAATCGAATTCTGACCCAGCCAGGACTACATAGTATGACCATTTCAAAAAACAAGAGATAGTCTCGAAAACACCAAACAAAAAAACAAAAAAACAAAAAAAACAAAACAAAAAAACCCACAAGAGATAAAAGTCTCAGCACAGACCAGAGCACACAGTAGGAGCTTGAAAATGCAAGCTGTTTAATATCCAGACATGTAGCTACTCAGCTAGGTTTGCACAAGACAGTGACATGGCACATACAGAACTTGGCATCACGGCTCCTCCCACAGCTGACCTCCAGTGGCACCATGGCTCTTTCCACAGCTCACCCGAGGTTTTGATGGGCTGAGACACACTCCCTTCCCTCACAGGGGAAGGGTGGCCCACAGACCTGGCCTCTCGGCCCTCTGGGAACGGACAACATGAAACCCCAAGTGGAGGCTGCTCCCAGTAGAGGAGGAGTATGCCAGGCTGGCATGAGAAAGCCCAGCAGGAGGGCTGACAACTGAGGGGGAGGGGCCTAAAGACAGAGTTCTTGCTCACGGTGGGAAATGAGCACTTACAGAAGAGAGTGAGCTTGGAGTCAGCCACAAAGTAAACACACAGGCCATTGCCAAGGCAACCGCAGCCAGTGTGGGTCAAGGCCCACCACAGACCCCTCCACCCTGATTCACTCCACCTCTGGGCTGTCTTAGGTCTTCTGGGTGTCCTCTCCTCCTGGCAGCTCCTTGAGAGTAAGGGCTTGTTACCCCGTGGCATGTTGGGGTCTCTGGAATACCTGGCCTGCATCTGTCTGTCCCTAGAAACAGGTGAAACTGCCTCCAGTACCACTGCAGTGTCTCCCTTTGGACAGACAGCTCCTAAGGATGAAGGCTACTGCTTTTGAGAATTGGATTTGCCCTAGAGTGTCTTTGTCCAGAGCAGGCTTTCAGAAATTGTTAGGCTGGAATGATACTTCAGTCAGTAAAGGGCCTTGGAAGCACAGGGCTCAAGTTCAAGCCCAAGCTAGTTAATAAAAATATATTAATTAAAATAAATGGTCCAGGTCTGGCAGTGTGTGTGTGTAATCTCAGTGCCATCCCAGTGCTGGGGAAGGCAGAAACAAATGGCTCCCTGTGGTTCACTGACCAGCCAACCCTAGCCTACTTGTTGGGCTCCAGAAAAATGAGAAACCCTGTATCAAAGAAAATAAGACCTAGGTTAAGAGCACTGGCTGCTCATATAGAGGTCTGAGTTCAATTCCCAGCAACCACGTGATGGCTCACAAGCATCTGTAATGGGATCCGATGCCCTCTTCTGTCTGAAGTCTTCTTCTGACATGCAAATAGAGTGTTCATATTGAGAGGTCAGCTCAGGAACTTTGAGATATTCCACCAGGGTCCCCTCCCCACTCCGAGCACATGGAAGAAACAGGTTAGAAAGCACGTAGGCTGGAAGGGAGGGGCTGATTAAGCCCCTGCTACCTCATTCCCTAAAGACCAATCAGTTTAAAAGTCACACTGTTAGCCGGGCCCGTGGTGGTGCACACCTTTAATCCCAGTACTCGGGAGTCAGAGGCAGGTGGATTTCTGAGTTCGAGGCCAGCCTGGTCTACAGAGTAAGTTCCAGGATAGCCAGGGCTATACAGAGAAACCCTGTCTTGAAAAACCAAAAACAAAGTCACACTGTTCTGCCAATCACATTGTGCCTAATGGCGGCTGCTCAAAAATCCTATATAAGGTCCCTGACCGGACTCCATGAGGTTGCCCTCCCGTCTTGGTATGTAAAGCGACCTCAGCATGCTGATGAATCAATAAATTTCTCTTGCATTTTGCATCAATCCCTGACTCCATGTGTCCATTTGGAGGATCTTTGGTAAGTTAAGACTCCCCAGAATCTTACAATATACATAAATAAATACATCAAAAATTCAATGTAGACGGGGCATGGGGGGTTGTGGAGGGGTAACGGGGAAGGGGGGATATCATTTGATATGTAAATGAATAAAATGGTTAATTTTTAAAAATTCAATGTAGAATTACTATATGACCCAACAATTCCACTTCTGAGCACGAACCCAAAAGCACAGAAAACACATGTTCACAGAAGTATTCTAGGTCAGGCATAATGGCATATGACACTTGAGGTGCACAGGCAGGCAATTCTCTGAATTCAAAGTCAGCCTGGTGTACACTGTGAATTCCAGGCCAATCAAGGCTACAGAGCAAGACTTAGTCTCATAAAAGAAAATAAACAGAACAGGGCAGGCAGTGGGAGTACACACCTCTAATCCAAGCACTCAGGAGACCGAGGCCAGACTGGTCTGAGAAGCAAGTTCCAGGACAGCCAGGGCCACACAGAGAAACCCTGTCTCAAAATATGAAAGAAAGAAAGAAAGAAAGAAAGAAAGAAAGAAAGAAAGAAAGAAAGAAGGAAGGAAGGAAGGAAGGAAGGAAGGAAGGAAGGAAGGAAGGAAGGAAGGAAGGAAGGAAGGAAGGAAGGAAGGAGGAAGGTGGCTGCCTGGGACTGAAGAAGAGTGGTTAGAAGAAGCTTCCTGCTTTGATGATCACAGAGCTGCATGCAGTTTGAAAGAGACAGCGGTGATGGGTCAATGCAGAAAACTATATATATATAATGTCACAAAACTATACATTCAAGGATGGTTTCGTGAGGGGCTGGAGAGATAGGTCAGCAGTTAAGAATGCTCTCTGCTCCTCCAGCGGCCCAAGCTTGGTTCTCAGTACCTATACCAGGTAGCTCACAACTGTCTGCAACCCCAGCTCAAGTCAGAACCGACGCCTCTGGCCTCCATGGGCACCTGCACCCACCTGAACATGCACCCCCCACGCAGACACATAGACATGCTAGTATGATTTATTTTATATATATGAGTATATATGTATGTATGTATACTCAGGACCTCTGGGAGAACAGTCAGTGCTCTTAACCACTGAGCCATCTCTCCAGCCCTAGATATGACTTTAAAAAAATCTTTTAAAATGTTTAAGATGTTAATTTTTGTAGGCCTGGCTGGCCTGGAACTCACTGTAGCCCAGGCTGGCACAGAACTTATGAAGGTCCTCCTGCACTGGCTCCTAAATGCTGGGGTTACCATATGGCTCATACATTTTATATAAATTTATCAAAATGGAAAGAATTGGCAAAGTCAGAATTAAAACAGGGAGGGGGGTGTTAACAGCAGTTGCTATGAATTACTCACTTACATCAGGAGCAGGTAGCCTAGAATGCTACAGAGACCTAGCCTGGAAGGCCCCTATCCCGGGTGTCCCTAGGGCCTGGATAGTCCTGGTCCTGAAGGACCCCAGCTCCAGTCTGCATCTTCGCAGGGCTGCTAATATCCTCTTTGGGATCCTAGAGAGTCCCACACGGGGGAGAGCCTGGGCTGCCAGGCTCTGACAAACAGGTCCCTGGTATTGCTGGAATCCCATCCCTTGGAAGCTGAACCAGTGGCCACTTTTCCCACCACTGCCCCATGAAGAGGTGATGGGACTCCTGTTTGAATTCTTACCTTACAGAGCACGCGCGGTCTGTGTTAAGCCCCAGTGAGCCTACAACCACCTGTAACACACGCACAAGGCTGTGCCCACGCAGGACCATCCCTGTCTTTTCATGCTCCAAGGGTCTTGACTACACACTGCAGGACGCAGTGTCAGCGTCACAGTCAGCAGCGCCCCCTGCTGGCTCATGGATGCCACTTCAGATCATCTTATTTGGAAATGAAAGGGACAAGGTGTCATTCCTGTCACCTGCACGCGCATACACACACACACACACACACACACACACACACACACACACACACACACACACACACACACACACCCTGCATTCAGGACTCTCAGCTCTAATTGAATGACGCACAACCCCATACCCCAATCACTTAGAGGAGAAAAGTCTCCTGCAAGACAGATCAGTGTCTTCAGTATCTTGAGGCTTGAAGCCTCCCTTTGGTCCAGCAGTACCAAGGAGGCTCAATTCCCTTTCCTGAAGAGACTGGGAGATGCCGGTCATTCTTGAACCAGGGGTTTCCTGCAGTAACTCCTCTTCAAAATCATCACACCCATCCTATCACTGGCCAGCTCATTTGAGACAGACTGCAAACTCAGTGTGAATCACCCTTCCCCCCCCCCCCCCCAGTTCTTCCTGTAGTCTTACTACCTGGCACCTGGACAGAGACAACAGGTGCACTCGTTGGTTTCCTTGCGGAGAGCGCTCAGCTCCAGTCCAGGTGAGACCACATTCCCTCAGAGGGCAGGTTTCAGCAGATTCCTAACATCTCCCCCAGGGCACGTGGGTTCTCTGCAAGAAAAGGCTCTCAACCTCGCCTCTGAAACCATCCACCCCCTCACTTTAGCCCTGCCCAACCTGCTGAGGCTACCTCTCGTGCCCCTGTAAGCTGGCTGGCCCTGCCTCTGAGTAGAACCTCTCCCTAGTCTAGCCTGTGCTGTGGCAGAGGCAGTCCGAGGAGATGAGATAAGCACCTTTATAAGGTCAAATGGTCTCCAGTGTACCCCCTATGAGGGAGCTGGAAGGGCTTCTAGGTTGGGATCCTTAGTCAGAAAGGGATGGGAGCCATCTCTTATGTCCAGACCCTCGTCCTTAGTCAGTCCTGCTCTGTCCTCAGACATGCAGTCATAGGCACAGCAGAAGTACATGACAGGGACAGGAGGTGGTGGCACACGTCTTTAATCCCAGCACTCAGGAGGCAGAGACAGGCAGATCCCTGAGTTCAAGGCCAGCCTGATCTACAGAGCTAGTTCCAGGACAGCCAGGGCTACACAGAGAGACAATGTCTCAAACAAAGAAGGGGGTGGGAAGGAAGAAGAGGAGGAAGAAAGAAAGAGAGAAAGAAGCAGAGGGCCGGAGAAGTGGCTCAATGGTTAAGAGCACTGCCTGTTCTTCCAGAGGACCCAGGTTCAATTCTCAGCATCCAAATGGCAGCTCATGACGGTCTGTAACTCCTGTTCCAAGATTAGACACCCTCACACACACATAACATCAATTCACATAAAATAAAAACAAATTTACAAAGAAGAAGTAGACTGCAGGCCTCTGTACCTGTGAACCTGTGAGGTTCCACCCTTCCACTCCCTGTTCCTTGAGCCAGACACAGCTGGATAGAGAATTCTGCACTGGCCCATGGGCCACTGAGAGGAGGGGGACAGAAGGCTGGAATGGCATTCATTTTAGCATTCAGGAAGAAACACATTTAGCCCTGGCTTTTACATTGGTCCTTTTTTAAGTAGCATGAAAGTCACCAACAAGTTCACCCGAGTTTTCTTTGCTGAGCAAAGTTATTGGGAAGACATTCTAGGAACGGACAGGTGGGAGGTGTCATCCACCCGGCCTCCTGCCCACCATCAGGGTGGACCCTGCCACCCAAAGGCCAGGGACCCAGCCCACTTCCCATCCGCACCCATTGTGGGCTGTTTGGTTTTCCTCTGGGAGGTCAGTCTAAACTGATATTTTGGACACCAGGCACTGGAGGACATACCCCCAGCCTCCACACACACCGCACCCCCTTCCTTGTGCTCCAGTCACCCCAGCCTCTGGCCTTCTTCCAGTCCCCATGAGCACTGCACCGCACTCCTTTCACTCTGGGCCATGGCAGCACGCTGGTTTTGGAATGTTCTGTTTCCTTCAACTCCTCCCTGCTTCCCCAAACCCATCCACCCCGGAGCTTCTAACATTAATATCTGCCAACAACCCGGCTCCAGGTGGCTCAGCACTTACTACCTGGACTAAGGACCCCCAGGACCCACACAAGGGAAGAAGAGAACTGATCTACAGGTGTCCTGGAACTCACGCTGTAGACCAGGCTGGCCTCAAACTCAGGGATCCACCTGCCTCTGCCTCCTGAGTGCTGGGATTAAAGGTGTGCACCACCAGCTGAAAAATTTTTTTTAAAGTCACTTCACACACATACTGCCCCTGTGCCCAATGCCAGGTCTCTGGGCACCCTCGCAGGGCATATGTGTTTATGAGGCTATTTTGACCTGTGAGACCAGGATTGTGTCTGCTTTGAAGGGACAGTATGTGGCCCAGGTGAGCATCAGCACACTGCTTCTGAATTTGGGGTTGAGGAACAAGCACTGCTTTCATCGCTGGGGTGGCCACCCCTCCCCTATGGGGGCCCACCTGGAACAGAGGCTATTTCAATTCTTTTTTGTTGTTTTCAGAGAGGGTCCCATGTAGCTCAGGTTAGCTAAGGATGACTTCGAACTTTTCTGATCCTGTGTCTCCAGCTCTCAAGTACTGGGAATACTTGTGCTGCCACACCCATACTTCAGGTTTTTGTCCTTTCTTGGTGGGAACCATGTCCATAAGTGTGAGCATTGGAGTAATAGAAGTGAGGGGGCGGGGCACACATGTATAGACAGGAATCCGCTCCCATCCCCTGGAGCCATGCCTTCTCCTCACTATCCGTGTTCCAGCTACAAGCCCTCCTCACCTGTTTTCAAACATGTTAGACACAGTACTCATCTATATTTTCCCACATGCTCTGTCTCCTTCCCATAACTCCTGACTATTCTCCCCATCCTCACACGTCAGCCTGGCAGCTAAGGGGTAGGCCCAGGTCACACAATGTGTCATATTCCTGCCAGGTGCGTCTTCCTGTGGCAGTCACCTGTGGTGGGCCAAGCCTAGGCTCTTGGCCACCTCATCTCATGCACCCTCACTATCAGTTTCTCCCTCTAGGCCCAGCCCAAAGGGACACCGCCTGTCGGGCCTCAGCGTCCTTACGTGCACAGGCTACAAGAAGGCAGCTGAGATAAGCGGAAAGGATAAGATGGGAGGGCAGGAGGGAGGAGGGGTCAGGGGAAGGCAGAGCGGGACGGTCCAGCTAGACGTGAAGAGCGACAACTATGCGAAGTACGCCTGCCCCGGAGCTATGAATAGTGCAGCCAGGCTGCCAGCGGGGTCGCAGCCCCCCACCCCTACCCCGCCCCACGGGACCAATAGCACCCGCTTGAAAAGAGGTGAGAGCCCAAGGGGCGGAAGCCACTTCTGCTGATAGGGCTGAGCCGCAAAAATGAAAGGCGTGGTCGTGCAAAATAAGAGCAGCAGGCACCTCTTATTGGTGGATCCCTGCCTACCGCAAGTTTGGGGCAGAATGGTTACTCTACCCCAGGCAGCACCCGGAAGCTGAAGCACTGCCTTTCCTAAGCCCATAAGCCCTGGTCGTCATCAATCACCAGTCACCGCAGAGCCGAACCCCAGTGATGCCGCGGGGCTGCTGGAGACCTCCTGATTCCCATCACTGTCCTAATAAGGTTCTGCTTCCCTGGGACGCCATTCCTCACTACCTTAGCCCGAGGTCAGCCTAGCTTTCTCGAAGTTCAAAGGTCTGAGCTCACAAACAGCTGAGCACTTAGGAAACATCTGAACCAGTCCCTGCCCCAAAGGTACACACGTTAAGCTTAAGGACCTGAGAGTCGAATTTCGGCCCTACCCTGTCCCCTTCTTGTCCCCAAACAATTCAAATTTCAGAGACGAATCTAGGACAATGGAAAGGTTATCACCAAGTGGAGATCTATGTGGAGTGGTTGGCACACTAGATAAAGAAGGGCCACAGAGCCTGGGGCTCAGTCTCCACTCTGTGTAACCCTGGTCTCACCCTTTCTCTTCCCAAGCCTCTACCTCCTGGGCTGTAAGGGATCCTGCAGGGTCCCTCAGAGGACTCAGCTGAACGCCTGGCATCTAGGAGCTGCTCAGCAAGTTTTAGTTCAGCAATCCCCAAAGGATTTGCAGAAATTAAAAGCAGTCCGAATTTATAAAGATCAAAGGGGTAGACGTGCAACAAACAAAGCAGATGTGGACACAGGGTCCAAAGAATTGCCTACGCAGAGGATGGCCGTATCCCAGAGCCAGGGATGTGCTGTTAGGGGCAGGGATCCCTGAGAACTCAAGGCCAGCCTAGGACACATACTGCCGTCCAGGCAAGCTCGGACAACTTAGTGGGACTCTGTCTCAAAAATTAATAATTAATTAAAACAAAAATAACAACCAGGGGCTAGAAAAAATGGCTCAGTGGTTAAGAGTAACTGGCTGTTCTTCCAAAGGACCTGGGTTCAATTTCTAGCACCCATATGGCAGCTCACAACCATCTGTAACTCCAGTTCCAAGTGATTCGATTTCCTCTCCTGACCTCCTCAGGTACCAGCCACACACATGGTGCACAAGCATGCAGGCAAACGACCTGCCTACATGCACATATAATAATCGCCACCTAAATAAGTAAAAACATAAATATATAAATGAGCTCAATCCCCAGACCCCACAAGGTAGAAGTTGAGAACTGCCTGACCACCAATTATGTGCTGTGGCACACGCACACATAAATGCAAAAAGTGTCTGTCTGTTTTTCTTTTCTTTTTTTTTTTTTTTTCTTTTTTGGTTTTTCGAGACAGGGTTTCTCTGTGTAGCCCTGGCTGTCCTGGAACTCACTCTGTAGCCCAGGCTGGCCTCGAACTCAGAAATCCACCTGCCTCTGCCTCCCGAGTGCTGGGATTAAAGGTGTGCGCCACCACTGCCTGGCTGCAAAAAGTGTTTAAACACACAACACACATACACTACAGCTGCCCTGTGGTCACTGCCATATTGCCTACACAAAGGTACACAGAAGGAGCTGAGTGTGATGGCACAAGCCTTTAATCTTGGCACTCAGGAAGGAAAAGCAAGCAGATCTCTGTGAGTTTAAGGCCAGCCTGGTCTACAGAGTGAGTTCCAGAACAGCTGGGGCTATGTAGACAGACCCTGCCTCAAAAAAAGAGGTGAATGGGAGGGGAAGATGTTACCAGGTCACCACTGGTGGCTCTAGAATAGTCATGCCCTTGTTCTGTGGTTGCAGTCAAGTCTTGTTCTTCATGGAGTCCAGACCCCAGAGTTCTTTTTTGTTCGTTTGTTTGTTTGTTTGTTTGTTTGTTTGTTTGAGACAAGGTTTCTCTGTGTAGCCCTGGCTATCCTGGAATTGGCTCTGTAGACCAGAATGGCCTTGGCTTTGAACTCAGAGATCCACCTGTATCTGCCTCTGGAGTGCTGGGATCCTATCCTACCTCCAGGGTCCTATCACTAAACACAGGCTTCTCCAAGAAGCTTCAAGAAGGTATCATTGTGGAGGTGAGGTTTACCAATGGTGGAACAGTTGGGAGATGCCAGCAGAAGTTAGTAACCTGTCCAACAACAGACAGCTAAAGGGTGGGACCAGCTAGGACTCACACTCATGCTCTGAATCTCACTCAGGCTGTGTGTGTGTGTGTGTGTGTGTGTGTGTGTGTGTGTGTGTGTGTGTGTGTGTGTGTGTGTTTACCAGAGCCACCAGCAGGGATGCCTTCCTCGCCTTTATTATGCTAGCCCTCCTTGGATTCCAGCTCACTGCTCTGGGATAAGTGGGCCTATGTTGGGCCGTGGGAGGTGACCAGCCATGCACTTTTGTGTCAGGCAATATAGCAGTAACTCCAGGGCAGGTATAGGATTCAGAAGGAGCTTCTATTGAGCTTGTGACCTACTTACTCTCTCAGAATTTGGTTTGCTTTTATTTTGTTTTTATAATAAATATACAATTGTCTAGTGATGGTCTTTGGACATCTACCCAACAGAGGGTATTTTACTAAAGAGTTCCTGGGGACTGGGGGTGTGGCCCGTTTGCTGGAATTCCTGCATGGCATGGATGCAGCCCTGGGTTCGGTTCCCAGCTCTACATAAACTGGCCTGGTGGTACATTCCAGTAACGGCAGCACTTGGGAGGTGGAGCCAGAGACCAGAAGTTCAACATCATCCTTGGCTACCAATCAAGTTTGAAACAGGCTTGGGATATATTAGACTCTCTCTCAGAAAAATAGTAACACTAATGTCCCAGGCTGGAGAGATGGCACCGAAGTTAAGAACACCCATTACCCTTCCAGAGGACCTGGGTTCGACTCCCAGCAGTCACACAGTGGCTCACACCGTCTGGAACTCCAGTTCCAAGAGACCTGACACCCTCTTCTGGCACCAGGCACACACATGACACACTGGCATCCATGCAGATAAAACACTCATAGACATTAAATTTTTAAAAAGTTAAAAAAAACAAAAACAAAAACAAAAAAACCCAGTCAGTGGTGGTGGTGGTGGTGCATACCTTTAATCCCAGTACTTGGGAGGCAGGGGTGTTCGGATCTCTGAGTTCGAGGCCAGCCCAGTCTGCAGTCTGCAGAGTGAGTTCCAGGACAGCCAGGACTACACAGAGAAACCCTGTTCCAAAAAAAAAAAAAAAAAAAAAAAAAAAAGATAAATAAAAAAAATCTAAAAATGTTGTAAAGCATTTAAGACACTAAAGATGTATATTCGAGGGCCACTATGAGGTATTTACAGACTCAAAAGTGAGCTCCTGTGAGGCTAAGTACCGTGTAACCCCAGCGCCCAGGAGGCAGAGGCAAGAGGATCCCCTCAAGTTCCAGCCAGGCCAAGACTGCATAGACCCTGTCAAAAGACTGAAATAAGTAAATAAATAAAAACACCACCCGGCAAGGTCACCAAGATCCAAACTGAGTCCGCAATCTGTGTCTTTTACCCACTTTGGCTCTAGTCCCCCTTTCTGACTCTACCACACTGCTCCTTTGGCCTGCCAGGGTCTTTTTAACACTGATATTTTAGGCAAGGGGGCCGTGGGAACATTCTGGACTGGCAGGTAATGGAGACAGGAATCTCACGAGCTATTGTTTATAAAAATCTTAGTGGAGTCTTTTTGTCTGGCTTTTGGGCAATAGGAAAAGCAGACAAGGAACCCCTTGAGGGCAGGGCTGTGTGGAGCCCAGGGTGCTTACAAGTAATGACCACCCGCAAAATGAAGGCTGGTTTGCTGGAAGATCCGGCCACTGCCCAATCTTTCCCGAGCATTTAGCCTCCTCTGCAGTTGGGGGAGGACAAGAGGAACACTATGCCAGCCATGCCTAGGAATGTCCTTGGCGGCCCCAGGCCGAGCCTGGTCCCTCAGATAAACTAGTCCCTAGCATTGAGGAAGCTGGGCCCCTGGGACCCAGTGCAGGAGGCAAAGGCTGCAGAGAAGTGGATGAATGGGCTCTGTCACCACCAGCCTGGACGACCTCTCCCCATCGCTCCCTTCTTGTACACCTGCCCACCCTCAGCTGTCCCAACTGCTCCCAGCCAAGGTCTCATTAGAGCTAATGAGAGCTCAGCTGTGTAGATGCCAGCTCAAGATACAGGGAGCAACAAAGAGAGCCCCACCCCTCTGGGGGAGGACCATGCCTCAAGATTTCCTCAAGTCCACGTGAGGACAGTCCGAGTCACAGGTGACACCTTCAGAGCATTGCATCACTGGACAGTTTCAATGTGTGACCATCACGGTACACCTACACACTCTGCAGTGCTACAGCTCACTACGCAGTGAGATTCGGTCAACTGACTTACAAACACTCCTACCCCTTGTCCACAAACCACCATTAGGCATCTCATGGCTACAGTCAGTAGGAAAAGAGAGGAAGCATTGCCTCAGGGTGGGACAAGGTGCTTATCTGGCTGGCTGGTCTGTCTTCCCTGTCCACACCACTCTGCCCCAACACTCAGCATCCCCCTCAGGAAACCTTGGGAAACCTCCTCCTTCATTACCTGGATGTCACCTTTCTTTTTCTTCCCTCCTCCTCCTCCTCCTCCTCCTCTTCCTCCTCCTCCTCCTCCTCCTCCTCCTCCTCCTCCTCCTCCTCCTCCTCCTTCTCCTCCTCTTCCTCCTCCTCCTCCTTTTTTTTTTAATTAATTAAGCCAGGCATTGTGGCACAAGCCTTTAATCCCAGCACTAGCAAGAGGCAAACAGATCTCTGTGAGCGATGGATGGTGCTCAACTCTAACTTCCCTTTATCTGCCTCCTGCGTGCTGGGATTACAGGCCTGCACCGCCACCCAGTTTACTCAGTGCTGGGGTTTGAACCCAGGGCTCTGTGCACATCAGACAAGCACCAAGCACTCTATCACTGAGAGACATCACCAGCCTTCTTCTCGCTTTCTTTTTAATTTCAAGACAGCATCTCAACTGAGTTGTCCAGACCTTAAATTCTTGATCCTTCCGCCTCGGCCTCCTGTGTCGCTCAGCCTGGCTCCCACGACAGAGCTTGTTTGCTCTGCCTCCCTCTCTTCTGCTTCTGCTCTTCTCAAGCCTGACTTTTCCCTAGGCCTCACATTCCCTAAAGGATAAACAGGGAGACGGGGAATGGTGTCCTCTCTGATTAGCTGTTTCTCTCTTCTCCCTCAGGCTCTCCCCTGGACAAACCATCACTGTCTCCTCATTGATAAGGAGAAGTCTGGGGAAGCACAAGGGTCTCTGCTCAGAAGTAGGGGATCTCCATTCAGAGGTTGGGGTCTCTGCTCAGAAATGAGGGTATCCACTCATAGGTGGGGGTATCCACTCAGAGGAGGGGGTCTTCGCTCAGAGGTGGGGTCCCCAGCTTTCTAAAGGTCTTAAGGAGTAGAGAAAGCCCCTTTGATCCAAATCCCCACTCCATAGCTCTCTGTGCCCCGGGTCCTGTGGTCCTGCCCTAGTCTCCCAACTGTGGTGGGAATTTACAAGAATACAGTGCTGGCTTGGGAGCCCAGTATAGACAGAAATCAAATTGCTGGGCAAAAGAAACCAGGCACCAGCCAGAAGGAACTCTGCCCCTCCCTGAAATGACACCCCAACTGGTCACTGGTCAGACCCCTAGTAGTTGTCCACTCGAATGGCCCTGACATGTACCCCAGCCCACCACATTCCTGGGGCCCACAAGGCTCCTGCCCCTGTCCATGCCACAAAGGCCAGCAAGCCCTTTGCCCAGCCTGCCCAAGCTCGCTCTCCTCTCAAGAATACAGACTGAGCTTTGAAAGGGTCACTTCAAAGAGGGCCAGTCTATGAAGAACCCAGCCAAACCTAGGGCCAGCTCCTCCGCCAGATTCCTGGCAGTTGTCAACAAAGGCACCACTGTTTCCCCCGACCCCCAGATGCCCCCAAATGCACTGAGCATAAGGCTTTCCTTCCCCAGCTCCCCTCCTACGCGCCAGACTCTGCTACAGGGAGCAGCTGAGGCAGGCCCCTGCTACATGAGAGGCTGTGTTGGTGAACCAGGAAACTCTCCCCCTTCCTTGGCACTCAAAGATGAGCAGGCAGCCTCCAGGACCAGTGGCCCTAGTGCCTCCCTGCTCCTTGGTCATCCAGTCTTTCTGGCTCTATAATGGCTTCCTGCCTTCTCCCGACCACATTATATCACACAAGGTCTTTCAAGCTTCTTCCAGCCAGCTTGTTCAGGAATATTTGGCCTCTGAAAAGCCACTTAGCCCCAACCATAGTAGCCAGACTTTAGTGCTCCTTCTAGACCAGGCATCTGGACATCAGCTCAGTCCCAGTGTGCACGAGTTCAGGAAACAGTTCTTTCAACTGCTGTGACACAGCGTAAATACCCAAGCAATGCCCCCTAAGGGGGTCTGCGCTGACCTTTAGCTCAATGCCAGAATTATCAGTAGTCCACATTATTGTCCTGCAGGGCTTGGATACCTCCAGTAGTGGAGGCTTCACTACTTCCAGGCACACTCACTTCTCTTCAGATTACTCTGACCATAAATGTCTGTTTTGTTTGTTTATGGTGAGGTCTTACGTAACCCAGGTTAGCCTCAAACACATTAAGTAGCCAAGGATGATCTTGAACTTCTGATCCTTGTACCTCCACCTCCCAAGTCCTGGGATTATAGGCCTTCCCTACCATCTGGATCAATGCAATGCAAACCAGGGTTTGTACAAGCTAGGCAGGCCTCTACCATCTGAGCTGTATCTCACTCCTCCCTTGGTTTGTTGTCTTGAAGTTTTCGTTTATTTGCTGTCTTGCTTAGTTTCCTTTGCTTTTAAAACAGGTGTCCTTTTGTAGCCTAGTCTGTTGTGGAGTTCACAATGTAACCAATGCTGACTTTGAACTGGTGACAAGCCTCCTGCCTCCCACTAGGGTTAGGGTTAGGATTAGGGTTATGTTTTATGTAGCCCAGGGTAGCCTCAAACACATTACATAGCCAAGGATGGTCTTGAACTTCTGATCTATAATTCTTTAGGGTTATGGAAGATGACAGTACCACCCCGGCTAGTAGGTGCTACTGAGCTAGGTGTGCTGGGGTTACAGCTCATGGATTCCAAGAAAGCCTGTGTTCTTATTTCCATTGATTATTATTTGTCTAAGGATGTCTGCTAATAGAGATTGGCCTGATTCCCCTCGCTCAGGCCTCTCAGTAAGGCTGATGGATTGTATCTGAGGTTTAAAAAAAATAAAGGCCAAGAGCTAAGATATAGCTCTGTCACCAAGTGCTTAACTAGCATGTGTAAGCCTCAAGCCTCAAGTCCACACGAAAGAGAAACTGGAGGCCAGTGTCCAAAGCCACACAGTAAGGATGGGTAGAGTTAAACAAGAGCTAAGAGGGTAAGGCCCAACCAAACACTCCACCAAAGGGTTCTCCAGACTCCAGGGCCTGAGGGGCATACCAGGCCCAGGCCCCAGGCCCTCAACTCCCAGGGCCCATCTGCTGGGTCAGAAGGTAGAATGCCAAATATCTCACAGTGCGCAGGTCCCTAAGAGCAGATGAAGTTGTAGCCTGGAGGGACCTGACTGACTAATGCTAATTCAAACCAGGAAAAAAAGAACAGAAAGGAAGGGTGACCCAACAGCCCAGGTATGTAAGAGTCAAAGGAAGCTGGAGATGTCCCTGGGCCCAAGGTTTAGGACAGATGTGGGCTGGAAACGTAACACCTGTTGCTTGAGAGATAGTTGATAAAACTGTGCAGCCGGATGAGAGGACTATAATCACAGGACTGATGCACAGGGTGGACATTTAAGGCCTGACCCAGCTACAGAGCAAATCCAAGCCCAGCCTCCTTAACTTAGCAAGATCCTGTCTTAAAGTAAAGAGTAAAGGGGCTGGAGAGATGGCTTGGTGGTTAAGAGTGCCAACTGCCCTCCCAGAGGACCTGGGTTTGATTCCCAGCACCCACATGGTGGCTCACAAACCATCCATAATTCCTGTTCCAGAGGATCAGATGCCTTCTTCTGATCTCCATGTGGTACACAGACTCAGATGCAGACAAAACACTCATACACATAAAATAATAAAGTAAATTAAAAGAAAAAAAAAAAAAAAAGGTAAACACGGGGTCAGGCATGGAGGTAGTGAGAAAGCACTTGTCTGAGATGCACAAGGCTCCAGACTCAACCCTCAGACCTTAGTCGGGGCAGGTGGGTGAGTGCCTTTAATCCCGGCATCTGAGGCAGAGCTAGGGGGAGGGGGAACGACTGGAAGAGCTGGACACAGAGCCAGGTAGGAGAGCCCCAAGCCAGCTTAGGATATCAGTCCTAAGCTAAGCTGAGCCAAGCACCTCGGGACTGGGCTGAGATGCTGCCCTTTGATTCAGCCTCAGAATTCTGGGAAATGAAGAACCGAGTGAAAGCAGGAGAAGCCAGGAGCTTTGGGGGCAGTGGTACCTGGTAGCCTTGGAAGGCAGTAGTGACAGGAAGCCCTCAGAGACTTTACCCTTCTTCCCTAGGTTTGGCTCCAGCACTCTGTGCAGACCACACAGCAGCACTCCCAGGCTGTCTTCCCAAGACCCTAACCCCTCCTACGTGCAGAGGATGGGGTTCAGGATTCTGTGGGTTGTCATACATTGTCTCACCATTTATGAATCCAGTTAGTCGGTCAGTCAACAAACATTCTCTAGGTGCTGGCTGGGTGCCAGAATGTGTGGGTAACAAGACAAACATGACACCTTTAGGCAATTGGAATGAGGTTGAGAGCATGCTCAGTGTCGTGGCTTTGTCTCTTACTGTGTGACCTCAGGAAGCCATGGAATTTCTTCATGTCAGCTGAGATGCGACTACACACCTGCCCAGCCTGAAGCACCATGAGCATATTTTATATGGTCTTCTTGCCTTTGACTAACTCGAGTCTAACAGGGAGACTGACAAGTCTCCAATCCCAATGCCCGGGAGAGAGCTAAGCTCAGGTCACCCCGGGAGACCAGTGGGGGAGGCTTCTGGCTTGCATTCTGCAAACATTTATGGAGGGCTGCCCTGTGCCAGGCACTGTGCCGGGCGCTGGGGACACAGATGAACAGGACACATTGTCCACTCATCTCTGACACACCCCCAGGACTCAGTCCCAGAGACTAGCACTGGTGGGCTGTGGGGGAAACAGTGCCATGGACAGAACCCTGGAGCCTGGGCCTCGGAAGACCCAAGTCCTCACTGGCCACGCCCAGGCTGAGGGGCATGATACAGCCCAGCATTCTTTTTTCCTGTAGCATGAGAGGCTGAACAAGATGGGCCCTTTCATTTCGACCACTCTGACAGGTGATGAACAGCCCCCTCCCAAAGGGTTCATACTCTACCACATCCGAAGCCAAGGCCATCTGGGCCTGGTGCTGCCCTGAGATGGTAGAGATGTCCTCCCGGTACAGCCTGGCACTGCCCTGCTGACACGCTGGCACAATTTCACGAGAAATAGGGGCCTAGATCTAAAGTTGGGCTGTTTGACGTTCGGGGGGTGGGTGAGCATGGGGAGAGGCAGTGCCAGCTCCCACAGGCCCTATTCATGACAGCGTTGGGGTGGCAGGGCAGGGTAGTTAAAACCAGGCTCCAGGCTTTGTCTAAATCCCTGACAGAGCCAGGCCCTCACCGTTGAACCGCTGCAGCCAGCAAAGCAGGGCTGACACACCACTGGACAGAGAACGCCAAGGGACTACCACAGGCTGGAGTGCTGGTGGCCAGCCTGGGTGGGGGAGGAAGGCTGAAAGCCATGGAGTGATGCCCCACCCACAAACACTGAGGGATACCTGAGGCTGTGCCACCCTGTGCCACCCTGATGACCAAGAAAACAAGCAACCAAGTTCCAAACCAGCAGGAGGATGGTTTGACGTGGATTCTCCTAAATGGGCACAGGCTCAAGGGGGTATGGCAGATGGACCGTGAGGGCCAGTCATGACTCTAGAACCCGGTGGCCCCTTCCTCCTCTGCTCTGTTCTTTACTATTAATTCACTATGCCTCAGTGTCCTCAACTGTAAAATGGGACAATGAAAGACAGTGCCCACCTTGAGGGGATACTCTGACAGATAAAAGAATGAGCTATACAGATCCTGCCCAAAGGAACTGCTATCAGATCTTAGCTATATCACTGAGGAGGCTGAGACAGACAAAGCCAGCCTGGGCTACATAGTGAATAACTCTGTCAAAAAAAAATTTCTAGTAATTATGTATATGCTCATTTGAATATATCTGCATGCTCTCTGGATTTCTCTAGATATCTGCATTGGAATCCAACATCACAGGAATCCACCTATTGGAGGAAACATCCCTGTACCATGCAACAGACTGCTTTGGGGTACTGCACCTCACAAACACGCCCCTGGGAGGTTCTCCTGAATAGCCAGCCCCAATCCCTCCCCCCAATACTTAATCCAGTCACCCGCTCTGTAGTCTATCTTTTATATTCTTCATCATCATCATCATCATCACCATCATCATCACCATCATCATTGATGGGGTTTCTCTGGGTAGCCCTGGCTGCCCTGAAACTCCCTACATGGACCAGGTTGGTCTAGAACTCAGACATCTGCCTTCCCGTGCCTCTGCTTCTGCTGGGATTAAAGGCACCACCACACCCAGCTGTAGTCTGTCTTTTAACTTTACACAAGAAGTTTCAAAGTATCCTTGCAATGAGGGATGAAGCAACCCACGCCCACTCCCACACACCCTGCTCTGTTACGTGGCACCCTTCCTCACCCACTCCCAGCTCGGCCAACATCACTGCATCCTTTCACCATGAGCTCAGGGTTGCCCTGAGAGAGGACAGAGGAGGCCTCATCCATTCTACCCACACAAAAGGCTTTTTCCCCAGGTCCAGTGCCCTCAGCTGCGCTGGGAACCTGGAAACCTACCCCAACCGAGCAGTATCCAAGCTGTCTTCCTAAAAACATTCCCCCAAAACTTTTTTATAACTTATTTTTATTTTGTGTGCGCTAGTGCTTTGCCTGAATGTGTCTGAGGATGATGGATCCTGTAGTTACAGACAGTTGTGAGCTGCCATGTAGATGCTGGGAATTGAGCCCAGGTCCTCTTGGAAGAGCAGTCAGTGCTCTCAACTGCTGAGCCATCTCTCCAGTGCTCCCCTCCCTCAAAGTTATTTCCTGCCCTAACGACCACCAGAACTCAGGTTCCAGGCCAACAATATCACCATACCTTTAGATCAGATTCTATCTGTAAAATAGGTACTAACATTCCAGGCATGGTGGTGGACACCTTTAATCTAGGGATGCAGGCAGTGGATCTCTGAGTTTGAGGCCAGCCTGGTCTATAGAGAGAGTTCCAGGACAGCCAGGGCTACACAGGGAAACCTAGTCTTAAAAAAGCAAAAAGCAAAATAAAATAAAAATATAATAGACACTAACACTTTACTACAAACTCACAGACTTTCAGACCCTCCTCCTGCACGGAGGAGACCCACTGTTCTCATCATTTGAAAGAAGACAGGGCCTGGGACACAGGACCTCGGAGTTCCCAGCCAACTGAGGGTGGATCCAACCACATGTGGGCAACTGGAGGAAGCCACCAGGGCCGGGAGCATTTGGGCCAAGTCTGCAGGCCAAATGACTAGTTTTGCAGTGGAGATTCAGATCTCCTGCCGTCAGCTCTGGCCATTTTGAAGATGGGGATGTTGCCTGGCAGAGAGAAGCACGTGGGATCAAAGGCCACCCACCAGAAGCCCACGGGGGGTATGGGTGGAGGCCGTAAGGAGACAGGGATGAAGTGCGCTGTTGGTTGGGGGGAGAATCCGAAGGATTCAAGCTTAATGACCTCCACTCCTGCCCCCTGTCCATCCTGAATTTCAAGTTTATAATTAGGAAACATACTTTGGCTGGAGGGAGGGGTAAAGAAGCCGACTGAGGGAGAACTTAATACATCCAGTTCAGACACCAGAGTCTCCTAAAGAGTTTGCAAAGTACATGCCTGCTGGACCAACACCCCGAGGGCAGTAGCCCGCTGGAGTGTCAAAAGAGGGAGTGGCTCAGTCCTGGTCTTGACCCTCAAACTGGACCCCAGGGAACGTCTTTTCCAAACTCAGGAAAACTATTGGACTCAGGAAAACTATTGGCCCGACACTGTTCAGCTCTTCAGCTTGCCCTGCCATTGTGAGCTGGGGGGAACTTAAACAGGACCGGCAGCCAGACTCCAAGGCAGGGGACTGACCCTGTTGGGAAGGTGAAGGCCCCTCCCAGCCTCAGCAGCTGGCAGATGAAAGAACCCAAGCAGAGCTACCCAGCGCTGAGTAATACCCCTGGCACCCCACTCCCGGACCCACCCACAGCCGAAGCGGGCAGAGAGGAGGGCCAGGCAGGGCTGGGGTCCCAGTCTGAGCCCCGAAGCCTACAACGCAGCCCCACCCAGAGGGGGCGAGCCAAGGACGTCCCGCCCCGGGACCCCTCCCCCACTCCCTGTGGCTCCAGCTGTGCGGGGGCCTCGCCAACGGAAAACGAAAACTTGGGCAGAGGAAACGGCGGCGGACGCCCCGCCTGAAAATCCCGGACAAAAGGCGCGGGCCTCCCACCCTCGCCGCCTGGCCGCCCAGGGCCTGGTACCACTACCAGCTGTGTGGCCCCGGGCTCGGTAACCCCGGGCCCGTCGGGGCCCCTACGCGGCGCCTCCCTCCAAGCCCTTGCCTAGCGCAGCTGTTCTTCCTGCGGGACACCACGCTCCCACAGCAGTGCCCACCGACGGGGGCGCAGTGACCCCAGCTCGGATGTCGTCCCAGATCCCGCCCAGCTGACCCGGGCCCTGGACAGTCCTCACCTGGGGGGGCCGGGGCTCCGGACGCGGCGGGATCCCGACCAGGCAGAAAGCGACTCCATTCATCGGGCCGCAGTGGAGGCTCTGCGGCCAGGGCACTGTTGGGGGCACCGGCCGGGGCCCAGGGGGCGGGGCTAGAAGGGGCGGGTTCTCATAGCTCCGCCCCCAGGCCAGCTCCACCCCTAGAAGCCAAACTCCAGACCCGGCGCTCCCCACGCGCTGCACAGAACCGAGACAGGGGTCTATGCGGACCATGGAGCCATGGTTCAGAACTAAGCCTGACCCAGAGACAAGGTCTCAGGGAAAGCTTCTGGAGAGGGCCTCGAAGGGACCTTCCCAGATAGAAGTTGATGGGTGAGCACGAAAGAGGATGAGGGCACCGAACTCAGACACAGGGAAAGGCAGCCAGAACGGGACAGAAACGGACCCAGAGGTCCAGAAAGCCTGTGAGGTTAATCCTGACCTCATTTCAGACAGGGAAAGAACGGACAAAGCTTGGTGGAAATACCCTAGAGCATCGGTTTTCAACCTGTGGGTCGTGACCCTTTTGGGGCTCGAAAGACCCTTTCATAGGGGTAGCATATCAGATATTTTCATTAGGATTCATAACAGCAGCAAAATTACAGTCATCAAGTAGCAACTAAGCCAGGCAGTGGTGGAGCTCACTTTTAAGCCCAGCACTCGGGATGCTGAAGCAGGCAGATCTCTGAGCGTGAGGCCAACCTGATCTACAGCCAGGGCAGTTACACAAAGAAACCCTGTCTCAAAGTAGCAATGAAAATAGTTTTATGGTTGGGGGTCCCCAACATGAGGAACTGTATTAAAGGGCTGCAGCATTAGGAAGGTAGAGAACCACTGCTCTAGAAAGTCATGGAAGTGATGCTTGACAGCTATGGTTTGAGGGACGCCCCCATCTAGAAAAGACCCCTCCCAGGAAGAGTCTTAGACAGGCTCCCACAGTGACAGCTGAGTCAAGGTTGGAAGGGGGGTCTGACAGACACCCCAGACTTTTGATGCTGGTCGCAGTGAGTACTATGGTCCAGACCTTTGGTCCTGCAAAGATCTGCTCCACTAAGACAGCCCTGTGAAGAAACACTCTCACCAGCCTTCCTACTTCACTGGGAGCTAGTCCTAAAGAGACATTCCGGGCCTGAGCCAGACACTCACTTCGCGGTCCTCCAACAGAAAGCAGCCTGCCCTGCTCCCCCGGCTGACATACCCCCACACAATCCTTCACGGAGCTGGGAAGTTCTTTTTGCTTTCTCCAGCCCATGCTGATTTCTTCCTAAACCTTTTTACAGGATTTTTGTTTTTTGGTTTGGGGTCTTTCTTTGTCTCTCTTTCTTTATAGAATACATAGACTTGGTTGGCCTGGAACTTACTATATAAACAGGGCTGCCCTCCAACTCACAGAAATCCACCTGCCTCTGCCTCCCTAGTGCTCGGGTTAAAAGGGTGTAACACGACACCTGGCCATGTTTTGAGTTTTCTCTGGTATGCCTTGTTTTGATGTTTTTGAGACAGGGTACTGCAGAGTGACCTGAACCTTATCCCTCTGCCTCAGTCTCCTAACTATGGCTGAGTAATCATGAGCCACTTCTTCTTGCTTCTCCTGGCTTCTTCTTGCTTCTCCTGGCTTCTTCTTGCAGTTTTAAAGACTTTCCTATTCCTTGCCCCAGATTATGAGATGGGGAAGAATCGGATACCCTCGCAAAATAGTGATTGATTTCAGGGAAGGCAGGCAAAGCATAAAGGCGAGCCCCCCGACCCAGGAGAACACAGAAGGACGCTTGCTTTTAACATCACCATCGGGAAGACACAAGTCCCCGAGCCCGCCTCTTGCTACTTGCTCAGGCTCAGGAGTGCAGGTTGTGGGAAGGAGGACATCAGTCAGGCCACCTCTACTCCCGAAAGCCCGAAGCCTCACTGCCAGGCTCACACTGTATGCCTTATTTTAAGTCCCTTAAAAGGATTCTCTTAGAAAGACTTCTCTAACTTCTTTCACCCCAAGGTCCGAAGCCAGAATTACTCCTCTACTCCTGCACATAACCATAGTCCGTTACAATGCCTGGAGCTTCTCCATCTCAACACATGCACCAGTTCCTGTCCCCTCTGTCTGTAGCGCCAGTGTTCCAAGGCATAGTGCCCCCCTGGCACAGGGTCCTTCCTCCCAGAACAAAGGGTTGTCTCTATAAGAAGAGCTGATTTGAGCTGAGGCTGTGGGGGCAGGGAGGAGGGTGGTGGCCCCTGGGGTGCCCCTGGCTCACTTTTTCCAGAGCCTGATGCCCTCAGACCCTACAGGAGGCAGTAAGAGGAAGTGAGCTCACGCTGACCGGCAGGCCAATTCCTCCCTCCACAATGCACTGCACGAACCTCCTCCACCCCTCCCACTTCCCAGAAAGGGTACTCTCCACCCTGCTGCCCCTCCCACCTCTTCCTGCACCTTGACCTGCACCCCCCCACACACACACACACCAGTCACTCCTATTCATCTCCTCCGGCCTCCTTCCCCTGATACACTCCCCCACCCAACCCATCTATTCCAGCTCCCCAGCTCCTGTCTGCACATTCTTCCATTAGCCCAAAGAGCCATTTTCATCCTTGTATTTCTTTGGGGTTTGGGACAAGGGCGCTCCCACTGAGTGGATTATGATTCTCTTGGGAATCCCTTTTATAATCAATCTATCTAAACCCCTCCACCAGCCCAGTCATGGCTGTTGACTCAGAGTCCTACCTCAGGGGGGCAAGGGACCTGCAGGGCTGTGGCAGGGTGGCACCTTCCCTTTAGTGGCTTAGCCATCCTTAACCATGATTCTATGGTGAGACCCCCAGAGCAACCACGGAAGGCTGGAGAAACCAGAGGGCTGTCTGCAGGATCTGCCCCCAGCTCTGTGGGGTTTCAAGGCTGAACTTACCTGCATGAGGGGAATGGAGAGAGAGGCAAGCTTGGGAGAAGGCTCCCACGGACAAAGGCCGGGAGGGCTCCGGTGGTGTGTGGACAGGAAGTGTGGAGGGATGAGGAAGGAAACAGGAGGATGTGAGAGACTGGGCTCAGACACTTAGGTTTTGGCCTGGCCTGACAGAAACTTGAGGTAGCGGTGTGCTATGTTCTCTCTGGCACACAGTGAGGACAGGAACTGAAGATGGTAAGAAAGGAGGTTAGCGATGGGGGTTGGGATTTAGCAGAATAAGAGGCAGGGAGCAACAAATATCTGAGGCTTTGGGACTTGGTAACCTAGTAGGTGAAGGAGGGAGGAGACGAAAGGTTCTAGAACAACTTCAATGCTTCAACCGCTGCGCCGTTTGTGTAGGATGTTCTCAGGAGAATGAACAGGCCAGGCACCAAATCCTGAGTTACTGCTTTAGTTAACGCTGAGGAAGGCCTTGACATGCAGTATTTACTATTTACGGATAAGGAAACCAGGGGTCAACCAACTTAAATACATTTGTGATTTTTGTTTTGTTTATACTGTGTGTGTGTGTGTGTGTGTGTGTGTGTGTGTGTGTGTGTGTGTGCCTTGTTTCCTGAGACGGGGTCTCTCACTGACCCTGGAAACCTGCAGATCCTCCTGTCTCTGCTCCCCTAGCCCTTGGCTCACAGATGGGATCTGCTGCACCCAGCTGCACCCAGTTCTGTGGGCACTAGGGATCTGCAAGCACGTCCCCCACACTTGCATGGCAAGCCCTTAACTGAGTCACCCCACCAGAATCCGTTTTCTTTGCCTTTGCTTTTTAGTTTTTAGACAGGTCCTCAACCTATAAGCTTAGTCTAGTCTAGCCTGGAGCTCATTAAGTTAGCCAGTGCTACCCTTGAACTCATGATCCACTTGCTTCAGCTTCTCAGTACAGTATCGGATTATAGGCACGCACTGCCACCTAGGTAAGTCGCCTATGCAAGCCCACACAGGACTTGAACCCAGGCATTTGGGGTCCAGAGTTCACATACTTAATCCACACTTGGTGGAATATACACTGGCTGCTTAAACCCTGGGTCTGGTCCCGCTCTGGGAGGCAGGCTTGAGTTAGCATCTTGATTGTGGAAGTCTGGTGAGACAGGGAAGCAGCTCAAGAGTCCCTAGAGAGAAAAGGGGATGAGGCGACCATATGCAGAACAGTAGCTGCAGGAAGACCAGCCTTTAGGGAAAAACAGAAGAGAAATACAGGAAAATGGCATCATGTGGGTCAGAGGGAATTCTTAGTAAGTTACTGGGAGCCAATGGAGGTCAAACTGTGCAGACAGGCAGAGCTTCAAGGAGGGGTAACGCTGAGCAGGGAGGTGGTGGGGCGGTTGGTGGGATGGGGTGGGGAGCAGGGCAGGCAGGCTACTGGACAATCCAAGTGTGCCTTGGGCATGGCAGGCAGCTGTTTGACTGGGAAGATGAGATAGCTCAGATGAGAGCAAGTACCTCAGGAGCCATGAGGTCAGGAAGCCTGAGCCAGCCATGAGGGCCCAGGCCTGTGATGTCAGCACTTGGGAAGCTGAGGCAGGAGGATCACAAGTCAAAATCATCGCAGTCTAGGTAGCAAGTTTGAGGATAGCCTGGGCTACATAATTAGACCCAACCTCAGAAAAAGAAATTGAGGGGGAGGGGCTGAGCGCTGGCTCGGCAGTTAAAAGCACCTGCTGCCTTTGTAGTAGATTCAGGTTTGGTTCCTAACACCCACACAGCAGCCCATAACTCCTGGTAACTCTACTTCCAGGGGTTCATCCCCCCTTTCCTGGCCTCCGTGGGTACCAGATACCAATTTGGTATACATACATATATCCAGGAAAACATTCATCCACCTAAAATAAAAATAGCCTGGTGTAGTGATGCATGCCTTTAATCTCAGCACATGGGAGGCGGAGGCAGGAGGATCTCTGTGAGTTTGAGGCTAGTCTGATCTACAAATGGAGTTCCAGGACAGCCAGGGCTACATAGTGAGATCCTGTCCCAATAAGTATATAAATCAATAAATCGTTAGAGCATGTATTTTAAGGGTGGCTGGAGAGATGTGTCTGCAGCTCTCACAGAGGACCTGGGTTCGGTTCCAAGCACCCACATGGCAGCTCACACCCATCTACAAGCACAATTCAAGGGGAGCTGATGTATTTTTTTGATCTCCACAGGGACCGGGCACATATGTAGTGAGTACACAGACATGCACGCAGACAAAACATCCATATACATGTAATAAATATATCTTAAAAACAATGTTGTAGTTTTAAATACAGGGCCAAGCAAAATGATGCAGAAGGTTAAGACATTTGCCACCAAAGCTAATGCCTGAGTTTAATCCACAGACTTCTGATGATGAAAATTGAGAACAAACTTGTCTTTTGACTTCCACATGTACACAGAGGCAGGTATGCATGCATGTGTGTACAAATACACACACAAAAATCAGTCAATAAATGTTAAGAAAGCAACAACATTGGAAGGCTGGAGAGATGGCTCAGCAGTTAAAAGCACTGACTGCTCCTCCAGAGGTCCTGAGTTCAATTCCCAGCATCCACGTGGTGGCTCACAGCCATCTGTAACTCCAGCTCCTGGGAACTGAATGGCCTCTTCTGGTCTCCACTGGCACCAAGCATGCACATGGTGCATAGACTCATATGCAGGCAACACACCCATTCACATACAATATAATTAAAAAAATAAACCAAGCATTTGAAAGCATAGGCCGGGGAGAGAGACTGAGGGCACACAGGAAGAGACTGAGTGGACGGAAGAAAAGCAGCACAGGACTGGACATAAGACTGAGTCCTTGGTTTTGGGCCTAGTCCTGACTTGGAAGGGAATTTCCAATGTCATCACAGTCGCTCTGAGATGAGATACCCAGCCCCTCTCATCAGGAAGCCAGCTGGCTCTGAGGACTAGTACATTCTCTGAACTTCCACCTTACCCTTAACATGAGTCAGTAAGGCCTTCTCTCTCATCTGGCTGTGAGTGAGAGAGGGAGGGAGGCTCACATCCAGTGACAGACTTGAAGCACCCTGAAGCTGTAAGGAAAACACTCCACTCAGGTGCAATTTCACTTCCATTAAAAACATCCTAGCTGGGCAGTGGTGGCGCACGCCTTTACTCCTAGCACTTGGGGGGCAGAGGCAGGTGGATTTCTGAGTTCGAGGCCAGCCTGGTCTACAGAGTGAGTTCCAGGACAGCCAGGGCTACACAGAGAAACCCTGTCTCGAAAGACCAAAAAAACAAAAAACAAAACAAAACAAAACAAAAAAACCTACAACAACAACAACAACAACAACAAAACATCCTAAATTTCTTGTCAAATTCCAGCACTTGAGAAGCAGAAGCTGTCGGATTTCTGTGAATTCTGAGCTATCCTGGTCTACATTGCTTGTTCTGGGCTAGCCTGGTCTACATAGCTTATTCCAGGTCCATCCTGCAGAGCACCCTAATTAAGCCAAACAGTGCAGATTCCAGATTAATTTTCCCCTAGGTTGAGGGCTTCAAATTGTGCCCCAGTGCCACAGAGGACAGGTCCATATAACATCACCCCAGGAAAGGGTCAGAGTTCAAAAGCTCAACACTTCAAGTACCAGGTCAACCTTGGCTACATATCAAGATCTTGTCTCAAAAAAAAAAGTCCTTGTCTCAAAAAAAAAAAAAAATTAAGAAGCTGTCTCTCGAGCTACCATATGTTGGGAACTGTCTGTAAAATGGGACGGGTGGGTTAAAGGGCCAAAGGGCCATGAACTTGGCCTCTGCAGCGGCCCTTCCAACATTGGAAAATGAGTGCCCCCTGGTGGAGAAAGAAAGAAAGGCAGGGCTAGATGAGAAAGCTTGTCTTGGCGCCCTGGCTTTCAGCTCCTACTTCCTCTGAAGTCTCTCAAAGGAAACACTGCCAGGGGCCCTGCCCCCTCCCCTCCCCAACCCCACAGTTTGCATCTCCGAAGCCCATGGGATGGCATGTGATGGAAGGGTGGGGACAATTTGATTAAACAGAAGATGTGGGGCTGGAGAGATGGCTCAGTGGTTAAGAGCACTGACTGCCCTATCAGAGGTCCTGAGTTCAATTCCCAGCAACCACATGGTGGTTGACAACCATCTGTAATGGGATCCGATGCCCTCTTCTGGTGTGTCTGAAGACAGCTACAGTGTACTCATATAAATAAAATAAATAAGCTTAAAAAAAAAAAAAAAAACAACAGAAGATGTGCTCCTTCAAGGAACCCTTATTTTAGGGAGGGTGATGGACCTTCAAAGTATGCTCTGGGACGGTGCTGAAATAGTAGAGCAAGCACAATCCTGAGCAAAACAAGAGAGAGAGGCTGCGTACTGAGAAGAGAGGAAGTGGCCTTGCGGGCCAAGCTTAGACTTTAGCAAAGGACAGACAGAGGAGCGAAGGGGTGGGGCACAGGTCCAGGCAAACCCACATACCCACTCAGAAGACTCACAACCTTCTGTTTGGTTGGTTGTTTGGTTTGTTTCTTGAGACAGTCTCACTATGTCCCTTGGCTGGCCTGGAACTTGCTATATAGACTAGGGGGCTGACCTTGAACTGACAGAGAACAGCCTGCCGTTGCTTTTGGAGTGCTGAGATTAAAGGCAAGGGACATCACAAAGTATTTTTAATGGGGTCAGTGGGGGATATTATTCATTCAAAAAGATGCCAGCCCCCACTTGATCCCTGCCACCAGGTCCCTGCGGCAGAAATCCCAAGGTGAATGAATACACCTTGGGAAGGGAGGCTAAAGACCTCTGGCTAGACTGGGGCCAAAGACATTAGGGACTTGCCAAACAGCTGGGGCCCTTAGCCCAGCAAACCTGGGTGCAGGCTTGGAGCAGGAGCAGGAGGCTGAAGTTTCCCAGGGTTGGCAATTGTCACAGCAGAAAGTGATTGCCTGCTCCAGCAGAACTGACAGGAAAACCTATGAGGTGGCACAGAGAGATGAGGTCTCAGGTGGGGACTCTGCCCTACAGTAGGGTTCTAACTGTATGTCATCAGCCATCAGTAGGGTCCTAACTGGGCCATGGACTGAGTGTCTGAGCACAAGTCCTATGCTAAGCAATGGCTCCCAAAGGTCGTGGTCCCTGCTAGCAGGGTTTTGGAACAGCAAGATGGACAGGAAAGGGATTGACCTGTGTGGAGCTCTGATGACATCTGATGGTCTTTCTGATCTAATTTCACTTAACCCCATGAGAACACTGTAAAATGGATATAATTAGGTCCACTGTGTGAATGAAGAAACAGACTCAGAGAGCTTAAGTAATATAGAGGTTCTCCGAGCTCGGAGTCAGGACTCAAGTAAAATCTGACCTTGCTCTCTGTTGTAGGGCACAGTGGGGGCTGAGGGGTATCAGGCTGGCTGGACCCTTAGTTCTGTATGAGACCCAGACTCTCCCCCCCCCATACCCACATAGAAGAGGCCTGTTCCACTCTCAGGCTGCCTTCTTTTCAGGGAAGCAAAGAAAGTAGAGGGGAGGGGAACAAGGGAAAAGCAAAGAGAGGGAGGGAAGGAGAGAGGAGGAAAGGGGTGGGTGGCTCCTAATTCCCCCCTGGACACTTTGGAAATCCCCAGCAGCTGCCCCTCTCTCCTTTGTCTGGCCCTGAGCCAGCCCTGGGTGGCAGAGGGGAGTCCACTGGGGAGGAAAGGGGGCAGGGCTAGCCACAAGATTGGGGGAACCTGGCAAATCCAGCCCCTGGGAGAGATTCCAGACAGGCTCCCCTTTAGGAAAGCCTACATGCCAGAGCCCACACATACCAAGCAGACACACCAGGGAGGCTCTTGCACTATAAAAGGATTCTCTGCTTTACAAGAGGGCTCAGCACATGGGAAACTTAAAATAGGAGCTGCTGCAGCTCTGGTTTCGGAAACACCCCTTACAAACCATGCTTCCGGCAGCTTTGAACACCAGCCATTGGCAGAGAAGCTGACAGGGCACTGGGCGTAGAGTACCCCGAGGTCTTAGACATGTCAGGCTGGTACCTCCACTCTGAACTTCGAATCACTGCACACCACGCCCATCACAAGGGAGTGCTTACATTCGGAAAGCCCCAGGCTCAGTAGCCTTGGTCTTCCACGTAGGCCATCCCTCTGTATAGCTGGCGGCTCTCACAGTGGTCTGGAGATGTGCATCCCAAGCCTGCCGGCAGTGCTCCGTGGAGCCAGGCCAGGAGTCCCATTGGCCTGAAGCCAGGTTCAAACATACACTCCTGTAACGCCAGCACTAGGGGACCCAGCCCGGGCTCCATGGTGACACCAAAAAGAAGGATGAGAAGAAGAAAGAAAGTCCAGTGTCCTGTCCCACTCCCAGGGAGTGGCAGCAGGCATGGCGAGGCCTCTGGGAAACGAGAAGAAGCTGACAGCAGAGAAGGCAGAGCATGTAAATACTGGAGCAAATGGGTCACCTGGAGGCGTACCTGGGTGGGGCTGTGAGAGACAGGAAGTAGTAGTGGCCTTAGCCTTCCCCCCTTTAAAAAAACATGGAGGTGAAATTCATATGACATAAGACTGATTTTATACTAAAGAAGTTAGCGGCATTTAGTGACTCCCCTTCTGGGGCTTCCATCAGTACACAGCAGCACCGGGGCTGTGTCCCCTTCCCCCTACCAGGCCTGGTGCTTGGGGAGCTGCCACTGGCCATTTAAATTAAGGCCAAGATGCCAAACAGGCCTAGAGACCTAAGCAACCCATGACCCCGCCCCAAACCTCACAGCACAGCCCAGGAAAGAAAACCAGAGTACAGGATGCCTCCCAACCTCCCAGAATTTAGGGTCATCCATCTGTAGCCCATGCCTGAACAGTGTGGGGAGCCTGAGCTCACTAGGAGGGGAGAGACCTTAAGAGGCCAAGACCCCAAGCTGAAAGCAGAGCCCAGAGCAGGGACAAAATGATTATGTGGACAGGTTCAACATTTCCAGGCACATCTAGTGACAGAAAAACCAACTCTACCACTTCAAACCCCACCCAAGGACCCCATAGAAACAGCATCGCTGGGAGCATCGTGGGCACTCCACCCCCACCCTTTGCTGCCCCTCTTAGAGCCAGGGCCAAAATCTGAGCCTCCTACTTACTGGTCTGACTGGCCAGGCCCGGGGGTGGGGGCTATGCAGAGCTGCTTGGAGAATGGGAGCTCTCGCAAGGGACCTTTCCCTGGCCACTAAGCCTAGCCCACCCCGGTTCCATGCCCGGAACCTGGGTTAGAGGCAAGCAGCCGCCCACCTGGCCAGAACTGCAGTGCTGTATTTGGGGCGCATGTGGCGAGCCTTCTAGCCCACCCCATCTTCTCACTGTCATGAAATGGTGGCAGCAGTTGCTGCAGCTGCTGTAACTGGGAGAAGAGGCAGACGGGCTGGGAGAAGTCCCTTGACACGTAGGGGGAAGGGCCGCTGTATCTTGAAGTCCCACTGGAGGGTGGGGACCTGGGGGACAACGGAGTTGTACGGCCACCCTTCCATTCTGCAGAGCCCGTGTCCCCTCAGCCCTAGGTTTAGCGAGCAAGGTCTAGGAGCTTCCCTTCCCGACTGGAGATGGGGGTTTCTAAATGTAGGGACGGGGCGCAGAGTGCACCCTCTGCGCTTGCTTCCCTGGTTATCAGCGATGGGGGAGTGCCCCGAGAGCGCGCCGTGTGCAAGTGTGCACCAGCTCGGTGTCGCTCGGCCCCATCCCTCTCCTCCAGCTCAGCCCCGCCCCGAGCTCCCGCGCCCGCACCCCTCCCTCGTGGTCCGGCCCTCGCTCCCGCCTCGCCCACCCTCGCTGGGTCACGACTCCCGCTGCCCTGGTTTTCAGACACGCGCCCGTATCCGGCATCGGCTGACCTGCTCCATGCTGTGACCGCTATGCCGTCCTCCGCGTGCCAGCCCCAAGGGGCACAGGGGGCGGCGGCCCCTCCATGCACTCTAGCCGGGCAGCTGCACCCGGCGACCGCGAGCCACGCCAGGAGCGCCTGGGCTGCACCGCCCCAGCCCTCCCCGCCCCGGGCTCCGCCCCGCCGCAGACTCCGCCCCTCCGCGGGCTCCGCCGTCTCCCCCAGCCCGGGTGGGGGCCGCGTTCCACGAGCTCACACTTCGCACCCGCAGGCACCCGCTACCAGCTGCGCGGAGTCTCACTGACACACACAGTGCATCCTGAGGCCTCACACATCCAGGGGCTTCTCCTGCCTCCACATCCAGAGCGGCCTGTGCCGGGGTCTCGTCAATGGGAAGAAGACTCCGCTCCAAGGGAAGACCCTTGCCACTTTCCTGAGGCTAGTCAAGAGGGCCCCACCTCTTCTTTCACAGGCTCCAGAAAGGAGTTTGGCTAAGGGAACCAAGAAGCTTAGTGGCAGAGCTGACCCGATGGCCCAAATGGCAATGGGCCACTGAAAGAGATTGAGAGCCTGCAGACGTACCCACGGATTGCTGAACACAGGGAGGCACTGTGCCACTCCACGGGGTGATGGCAGTGAGAACAGACAGCTGGCAGGGGTACTTCCTTGTTGCCAAGGTCCAGCCTTTCTGTAAATATGCCCTAAGGACTTTGGTTGGGGGATGGGGCTGCAGAGCAGGGATGGATGGAGATTCCTGTCGCCCACCCAACATGCCATGCCCCAGTCATGTGCCAACCCGGATGATGACCTGATTACCCAAGAAGGGGTGTTTGAACCTCAGATGATGAAAGTACAATGCCCACCAACCCTGGTGAAGAGTGCCAAAGTGACTCCTCTCTTTGGCAACGAAAACCAAGGTGTCCCTTGTCACAGACAGAGCAGGACCAAACTGAGACAGCCATCACATGAATAGGCATAAAGGAGGTGGGTGTTCTGCTCCAAGGCAAGAGTGGAGTCTCGGGAGGACAGGGAGGCTATTCACCTGCCCCGAACGCAGTAGTGGGGGCTCTAACATTCATATGCAGGAGCTGGCCGATGATGCCCAAGTCGGTGTACAGGCTGACAAAAAATTGGCCTCACGTTTCTCATCCAGTCCTCCTCTCTGTGTCAGGCACCAGAGGGTGAGGGAGAAGGGAGTGGGAAGCTAAAATGGAGACTTAAGACCTCAGCCTACCAGACAAAGGGGGCTTTATAGGCTGGGTGTGGAGGGCCTATGGGGGCAGGGAGACCTGAGCGAGCGAGCGAGCGAGCATTCAGCTGGTTTATTTGGTATTGCAGTGAACTCTCCAGCCCCTCCCATGCCTCTATACTGCAGGATGTGAGGAGATTTGCTCCAAGGATAGCAGTAGAGTTCCAGAAGCACCCCAATTCCTGGCTAGCCCTGGCACCCCCCAGGTACTCCCCACTTTCCCCACCGAGCTCCCTGTGACCTCCCTCAGATTCACTGCTATGCCATCTAGATGGCCTCATAGCCCCTGCCTGCTACCGGAGGGCCCTGCTGGCTGCCTGGGGAGAGAGGGCAATCTTGGGTAGTGTCACAAGGCTATGGGGTCAATGGATCCTTTGTCCCTTTATATGAAGTCTGGCCTGGCCTAAAAAGACAGGAGTGTCAGCAAGCAGGCATGCTCCTACTCCCCCCGACAACTGACCTCTCCCAGACCCTGGAGAAGCTGGACTCTGTTTGCAGAAGCCAGACTGTGTTCTTTCCCATTGGCTTCCCTCTCATTTTCTTTAAATGGCCAGGAAATGAAAGCGGGGTAGCAGTAGCCATCCATGTCCGAGCTGCAGAAACATTGCTGCTTGGCCAGTGCTTTGCAAGGTCTATCCCTAACTCTGCAGGTCTGGCCCTGAGAAACAGAGCCAGCTCGATTGTAAAACTCCAATGTCAAATTCTCAACACTTCAAAGCCAGGGGTGGTGGCACACACCTCTAATCCGAGCATTTGGGAGGCAGAGGCAGGCGGATCTCTGAGTTTGAAGCCAGCCTGGTCTACAAATCGAGTTCCAGGACAGGCAGGGTTGCCCAGAGAAATCATGTCATGGGGAAAACAAACAAACAACCTCCCAACTCCCCCCACCCACACACGCTCTGAACACCATAGAAAGATTTACAAGTAGTCCTTATAAAGAGAAGGAACGGTACTATCTACCATCTCTGCCCAGCTTTGGGGTCATTATATGCAGCCCTACTAGCCCAACTAACTTCCCTGGCAGAGTCAGTGGAGGCAGGGGGTGAGGGTGTACCTCTGGATACACTCGTACCCTTTCACACCTTGCCTAAGCCAGAGCCTGCAGCACCACCAGAGGGATGGAGCAATGGGCAACTGGTCTGGCACAGCCAGGTTTCTCGGTAGGTAGCTTACATTAGTTCTTTGCTCAAATTAAGAGTCAAGAAGGCACCCTTGCCTCCTGAAGAGTGTGTTGGACACTCCACCGTCCCTTTGGCTTTCTTATATTTTTAGACAAGGCCTCACTTTGTAACCCAGGCTGGCCTCAAATTCACTCTGAAGCTGAGGCTGGTCTTGAACTCATGGCACCTCCTGCAGCTCCGAGTGCTAGGGATGTAGGAGAGAGTCACTATTCACAGTTTCAAGCCCCCTTTTAAAGAAAATGTTCAGGTCCGGCCAGCATGGAATTTTCCAACTGTCTCTTGGTCATGCTTCAAGTCTGTCAAAAGGAAAACAGACCAAGATTCAAGTCCAAGGTCTGCCTGAGTGGCCGTGGGGTCTTGTATTGTCACATCGCTGCACTCTAGCAGAAAGCAGGTGACAGTGGCCCCATCTCACAGGATTTCAGAAAAGATTATACAAAAATATGAGCAGGAAGTTCTCCGTCCACGCGAATGAGCCACATACGCTCCATACTTCCTACAAGGGTTGAATTAATTCAGCTTATGTTATTTTTAGGTTTAGAAGCAAGAGAACGTTTCTGACCTTGTCACTTAGTTCTGATAGTCCGTATCCTGTTATGCCACCTGGTGTTGCTTTTTTGAGGATCACCGTGATATAGCCTACTCTGTCTTCTTCCCTCTAATGGGGAGCTCAGAGCCCTGAAGGGAGCAAGGAGCATGGCCAGAGGGAGGGGAAAGGATGAGAGGAAGGAGGCTGCGCTCCTGCACCTGCTCTCTCTGAGAACAAAGCCAGGCATGATGCAATCTGGCCGGGTGCAGCTGAGGCTGCCAGGCCTGGAGAGTGAAGTGGGTGTCAGGCGGGGAAGGTGGCAGGCACCAGAGTGTATACAGGTGTCCCTGGACGCCTGACTCGGGATTCACAGACCATCCAGAGCCCCGCCCCCTTCATTTGACTACTGGATCCCTCCTGAAGCTCTTCACCCTCCTGACCCCTCCCCAAATCTTTGCATCTGCTTCCTAGGCAGGAGCTTTGACGTGACTCAATGAAGTACAAGCCACCTTCTTCCCTGGGCGAGGGCTAGACAAGAGACCCAGGTCCTCCCCAGCAGGCCTCCGGTGCCTGCTGTCTCTTGTCATCTTAGAGATGAGGGCAAATCCTCCAGAGGGAGGAGGGGAAGGAGGCTGGGGGAGACCCAAGGGCCTGCACAGAACAACACATATTTAGAGAATTACACAGAGTCCTAAGATGACACTAAGCTGGGCAGGGTCCCAGCATCTGTTACTAGCTATTGTCAAGCCAGGGGATGGAGGGTAGGCTGTGAGGGTGGCACCCACCACAGGGTAGGATTGTCAGTTTCAGCTCTATACACCGCCAGTGAGTCTAAAAAACACGGCTCTCCCTGCATCTTAGAAAGGGATTTTGTCTCTGGCGTCAGGAAGAGGATTCGGGACAAGCCAGGGTCCCCGACTAGCCAGGGAGAAATCTGACCACAGAAGAGGACTGGAGATGCTATTTGTGAATATTTATCCCAGCTTCACCCAACCCAGAGTGCAGCTGGGTAGCCTGGCTCAGAACAACCACTAGGTGGCAGGAGAGGCTCGAAGGCTCACTCGGCTACGCCCACTCTCCCTCCCTCGCAACCTCGCCCTCATCCCCCCCACACACACTCCCCGCCGCCACGCCCCCAGCCCGAGACCCAGAACCAGGTGACGCGAAGTTCCTGTCCTGAGTCCAGCAGGACGGTCGCCTTGGAATTCCCTTCCCTGTTGAAGGTTCAGTTTGGCCAACCATAACCTGGATTGTTACAGGTAGACACGGGCATCCACTGGGTGCATCAGAGAAGGGAGTGCCCTGTCCTGATCACGCATCTCTCCGACCACCTGGGAAATCCAACCCGGTGTCAGGGGAGTCCAGGGGTTAGCAGTGTGATTGCAGCCTAGAGCTCCTGTCCAGCCTGAGACCTGTCTTGCCAGCCACACTCCGCTTCTTTTCTTCCAGCCTCCTTACACATGCTGGGTTCTCCTCTGGCCAGAAGGGCCCAGAACCCTTCCGGTACTTGCTTCCAGTCTGTCATGGTTTCCACCCTAGCTCCCTATTCCATTCCCTCTCGGTCTGATTTGTACTCTGTGTGTGTGTGTGTGTGTGTGTGTGTGTGTGTGTGTGTGTGTGTGTGTGTGTGTGTGTATACGCGCGCTGGGGGGGGGAGGGGTGGATCAGAGGGCAATTTTCGGGAAGCCAGTTTTTTCCTTTAGTCATGTAGGCTCCAGGTCCACCAAGTCCACGATATAGATTCTAAGGATTGAACTCAGGTAGTCAGCCTTGGCAACAAGTTCCTTTACCTGCTAAACTTTTCACAGGTCATTACATGTGGTTTTAGAAGGTTTGGGTTTTTTTTTTGAGGGGGGGTTGTTTTTTAGACAGGGAGTCACTGTGTAGCTCTGGTTGGCCTTGAATTCACAAGAGATCCACCTGCTCCTGCATCCTGAGTGCTGGGATTAAAGGCATGTCCCACCATGCCTGGCTAGAAGGAATTTTATTTTTAAGATTTATGTATATGAATGTTTTCTCTGCATGTATGTATCTGTACCAGGTGTGTCTTGTGTCCATGAGGCCAGAAGAATCAGACACCCTGGAACTGGAATTACAGATGGTTGAGAGCCACCATGTAGGTGCTGAGAACTCAAACCTGGGTCCTCTGCAAGAACAAGTGCTGTTAGCCACTGAGCCATCTTTCCAGCTCCTAGAATTTTTTTTTTTTTAAAGAATGGGAGGGAGGAAACAGGAGGCAAGACCTCTGGGGAAATTTCTGAAGCTGTTTGGATAAAAGGGAATACCTGGCCAGGTGGTGATGGTCCACACCTTCATGGAGGCAGAGGCAGGCAAATCTCTGAGTTCAAGACCAGCCTGGTCTATAGAGCAAGTCCCAGGACATCCAGGACTACACAGAGACTCCTAGATGTCCCCCTGTGATTAGCCTAGGGAAGAGACTTCCCAGAGAATTCTACAGGAAACCTGCTGACAATTTCCAGGTGGCACACTGGCCCTTTAAGCAGGAAGCAGGATAACAAGGAGAGGGTAGATAGGGGTTAAAGTTCCCAGAACACACCCCTGCCCAAGAGTTGGGAGGGCAACTGCTGAAGAGCAAGGAAGCCTTCCTGCTAGCTTCACCGAGATGGCTGCTGTCACAGTCACATGTGCCAGTCCATATGGAGCCTCTGCTCACCCAGACAGGAAGGCTCTCTGGAATGCTCCTGCACTTCTAGGGTAGCTCTGGGCAGTGGCCTGTTTCAGTCTTAGGAATTTTCCAACAACCCTTAGAGACAGCACTCGGTGTGTTCTGTACGGCTGCCAGTGCAGGGACCCCATGCCTGACCGAGGGTAAGAGTCAGAGAGACTGAAAAACACAAAGCCAAGTAACAGATCATTTCTAAACATTTTTATTTCAAATCTCTTTTCATCCCTCCCCAAAAAGACATGGGTTGGTACAGCAATCATAAAAAGGAGATACAAACACAAGAGTCAAATGTCTCCCGCACTGACACTTACAAAAAACTGGGAATTATACACAGGGCTTCCAAACAGGACCTGCAGCAGCTACTAATGTCCCTTTACAAGAGTCACACATGCCTATTAGTACAGTATTTACAGACACCCCACTCTGGAACTAATCTACAGGGACATCCCAACACCCGCCCTCTGTGCCCAGAAAAATACCGAAACACACCCAAAGTGCATTTGTTTTGTTTATATCAAAACATCTTTCCCTCTCCCCATCCCACCCCAGACCCACCCCATTTAAGATTGGCCTGCAAGTCTATTTTAACCATTTAGTTATTTTTATACTTTATGAAAATAAATTATACAGCAACTATCTTAATAAATTAAGCACAAAAAGGGAGAGTAAAGGAGGAAAACTAAATGGGAAGACAAAAGCCAGGCCACACTTTGGCTTGGAGGGCAGGGGTGGCTAAGCAGGACAGAGTGATTGTGGGGGTGTGGCTCCCTGGTGGTGAAGAACCCCCCAATCACTGAGTCCAGAATGACACCCCTCAGCACGGAGTTTCTGAAAAACCACCAGAATGCACAGCCGCACCAGTGCAAGCATCCTAATGTCTGGCCTGCCCAGAGTGGTGCCTGGATCTTGCCTGTCCCTCTTGGGAGCACCAGGGATGGAGGCGTGGTCAGATCAGCCCACTGCCCACTGAGCACAGCAGGGGTCCCACCCAAGTGGGCTGAAGAAGAGTGTTGTTTTCCGTCTCCAGGAGCAGCTGCCGTCGCAGTCCAGCTGCGATGCAATGTTGCTGTCTGCCCGGCTGCATGTCTGCTCCTTGATGCCTCTTGGCATTATGAGAAGGGTCAGTGGGGCAGGGAGCAACTCCAGGGACCAACCCTCTAAAACCCTCTGAAATGAGATGGGGTGAAGGCATGTCACAAACTCAGCATGCAGGATTGGCTTTCTGGGAGGTAGGTGAAGTGGGAAGGGACAAGACAAAGGACAGGAAAGACAAGAGGGACACCAGAAGAAACTAGGTGACCCCTACCCAGGACACCAGGAAGCAATGAAAGATCAAGGACACATGAAATCTGCATGTAAAGAAAGGTCCCTTTCTCTGGCAGATTACAGAATCAGTTCTCTATTTTCAACTGCAGTACCACGTCTCCAGAGCCCTCAGTGACTCAACCCAAATCTCACTTCCAAAATGTTGTTCTCCACTTTTTTAAGGAAGACCTCCTGTCACATTGTACTGACCATGGGGGACTTGCAGACGTGACTCCTGTGGCCCAATAATTCTACAGCTATCATAATGGGGCACACCTTTCTTTCTTTCTTTTCTTTTTTTTTTTTTTTTTTCTTTTTTAATAAAAAAGGTTTTTTTTTTTGTTTTTGTTTTTTTTTTTGTTTTTTGAGACAGGGTTTCTCTGTGTAGCCCTGGCTGTCCTGGAACTCCCTCTGTAGACCAGGCTGGCCTCAAACTCAGAAATCTGCCTGCCTCTGCCTCCCAAGTGCTGGGATTAAAGGCGTGCGCCACCACTGCCCGGCTAATTAAAAAAGTTTTACTCCCCAGGAGCAAATAAATCATTTTGAACTACTGATAAACACTGCTGCAGTGAAAAGAAAGATGGCTACATGTATGCGATAGCACAGATTCAGTGTAAGGACAGCTGTGTTGATGACTAGAAAGAAAAACCACGTATCCACTCCTCTCTCCCCACAAACCAAACCAAGAGGATTCCCATAGGGAAAATGTCTAACTCAACGCTCTTCCTCTCCACACAGTGGGCATGCCATTTTCTTAAAGTGGAACACAAATCCTAGTCCCCGCTAGTGCAGATGTTCCCAACATCCCAACCGCAGACAAGACTTGGACAAATGAGGGCACACGCTCGCTCATGCACAATTCTAGACCTGTGGCGGCTCTCTCCATCTCGCTGACTTGGCCTCTCACTCCTGGGCTCAAAGGTAAGGGAAAAGCATCAAGGAAGGGAGGGAAGATCTTCCCTGGGGAAGTTTCTCCTGTCCCTACTTCCCACTGAGATAGGGGTTTTAAGCAGGCCATGTCCTCCTAGGAGCATGAGGAAAGGCTGAAAGGGTGACTCCCTGGGGCACTTCTAGGGCTGTACTCTCATCTATCCCCTACCCCTCAGGGATGTGCACCAGAGGGTATGTATGTGTAGCCATCCCATCATTCCCTGCTTGGCCTCAGAGGCTTAGCCCAAGTGACAGTGGGACAGGAGAAACAGGAGCTATGAGAGATTTCTAAGCCTTTGTTTTTCAAGAGGCTGGCACTGCTATCCACATTTACTTCACCTTGGTACTAAGCCACGATCAAATCAGGACAGTTAGACCCACCGCCAAGCTCGTTCCCCCATGCCTACACTGCCAGCACAGACACACATTTCAAGTAACTATACATTGCAGCAGTAGTTGTCACTAGCTTACACAGACAAACCCGTCTTGAGGAAGGTTACAGTAGATCAGTTATAAATGAGTGAAGGTTATACAGGCTGCGTCTGAGAGTAGTGACACCAACAACTCAGAAAACCACAGCAGGTCTCTAGAAGTGACTGTCTTTCCCAGTTTGACTGGCACATAACCACCATAGACAAGTTGAGTTCCCTCTGTGGACTGCATTTCCATTAGCACTGCCCCACCATCAGCAAAAGATGAAGGCCAATGCCCTCTGACCTTGCTCCTGCTCCCTTCTCCAGCCAGCCTGCAGGACAGTCAACAGGCTCAACTGTTCTCCCCAACTGTTCATTCCCTTCTAACAAGGAAGGCCTCCTGGGTGCCAGGCCATGCCTCCTAGAGCTGTCTCCCACACTGCCGAGGAAGGATCTGGCCAGCTGCCTGTGACTGGAACATCGAAGCTCATTCTCACAGTGCAACACACTTTCCCAGGACAGAAAGGGTGAGGCTGCCATGCTTGGCAGCAGGTCTGGTTTGCACCTGAGTATAGAAACTCTCCACGGGTAACCCCAGGACCACAGAGGTGTCTGCTGACTTCTGGCTTTGTCCACCATACCCTCATTCCTCCTAGCCTCCAGACCTGTCCAGCAACTGGGAAGTTTCGGTCTAGACCCTTGCGGTCAAGCAGCACTCTGCTGCTGTTGATCTAAGGTCGCTGCACACTTGCCACACATTTCTGCTCTGTACTTTAGTTTGAGTCTCTGTCACAGTGTCCTCACCTACACCCCAAAGCCTTATCACCAGGGCTTTCCCAGACCATCTGGTCTATCCTGATCATGCCCACTCAGTCTTTAAAGATGGTCCTTGGTTTTCTGCTGCAGTGAGTAGCTCTGATTCCTTCTTGTGTAACAGTCACTTTACAGTTTCCTCAGGGCAGGGGTCTTGTCTTCCACCTCACATGTCCTTCCACACTACTTAGCTCAGAGCCATGCAAACAATGCAAACACAGGTTGAAAACTAATTTTTATATCACGGGTGACTGAAACGGGAGAAAGAATCTCTCCGAACTGCAAATATTAAGAAAACTTCTATGGACTCTAGATTTGGGCTCCATTACAAAATGGCCCTTTCTACAAGATGGCAATTGGCCTGTACCCTTCAGAGACAGAACTTACAGGTATGCCATCTACGAATCATGACCTTATGATGTTTGGGGGATCATGAGACATTCAGAAGTGAGCTGGACTGACTCGGACACAGTTCACTCTGGGGCTCATTTCTTTACATCTGAGAAAGCACAGCTCTGTGTTTAGCTGGAGGAGGAGGAAGGTGACTCCATGCACAGAGGGAGCCCATGGGCCATTATACAGACAAGACAGTTTTCTAAGTTACCTAGACACAGGGCTTCACCCCCACCATCAGGAACCCTGAGACTGATGATATTTACTTTGTCATCTGAGGCAGACATAAGCAGAGGGAACTTAAAAAGCCATCGCATGGAATACTACAGGGGTAAAAATAATGAAGGCCCAACAGCTCCACTGGTCATCTTCAGGAGCTCTGTAGGACAACAAACTTCTGTGGCCCACGGCTGGACGTGGCCATCTTCAAACACAAAGACTACTCAAGCACCAAGGTTCCTCCCTCCCTCCACATCCATCTGAAAGGCAACTTTCAAACTAGCATCTGACACGTTCCCAGTGATGAAAGGCAATGGGGTCTGACTCAGGACATGTCTGGGTTGCGAGAATGAACATGGGGAGATGAAGGAGCCCTTGCCACCTCCATCTCGGGGGGGGGGGGGGGATGACAACACTGATAAGCCTGTGATTATGAGACGCCATGCCTTTTCTACACTACAGAAATCCCGTTAAGGCTGAGACACGCAGGCTCCTCGAGGAGCCCAATAGCTGCTTCTCACTTCCTCCACACTTCCTCTCACTAGCTGACAGGAGGGGTAACACTGACTACTTAGCTGTGGGTATGCTTTGCCACAAAGAATCTGGAAACATGCTCCAGGCTTAGGGTTGCTGATGGTGGGGTTGAAGCCCTGGTAGCCCAGGACTGGAGCGCTGAACTGCCCACATGACGAGAAACACCACTGCCTGCACAGCTGGCAGAAGCAATAAATAGGAGTGTTGGTTTGACCAAAATGAAATCCACAATTACTGAGGGGGAGGGGCTGAGGATGGAGGGAGAACTGGGTTTGCTTTAGGTCACTGAGCTTAAGGAATTTAGTCAACAAAATGCACACCAATTCCACCAGAGGCAATTCTGAACTAAGGTTTGTAAACCTTGAAAGGAGTGGGAGTGAGCACTTCCTCAGCACACAGACCAGCAGTTCCTCTCACTGGCCACCCTTCTCTCCTCCGGGTGAAGCTGGAGATGAGAATCAGATGCCTTCCCCACAAACTTCCAACCTCATTCTTCTGTACTTCTCTGGCTTCCCCGCCCTTCCTCCAGGTTCATGGAAAAGAGCTTCAGTGCTGCCTTTGGTGCCAGTTGACCAACCAGCCTTCCTTGCCCCACCTTTCCTGGACCCGCTCATCCCCAACATCACCTTCCGTTCAATGGGTATAGACCCCAGCTGCCTTCCACTGAAATGTAAATACTAAAACCTAACTTCTGAAAAGAAACAGTGTTAAGACTTCTTCCAGTTTTCCAAGGAGCTCATTCAGTCCTGGGGTTCATGGGCTTGGGGAATGGGGAGTCCCACTTGGAGGATGGTTGTGTGCTTCTTCCAAGCCCCAGGGCCACAGGGGAACCAAAGTCTGTACCGAGAATCACAACCCTTTCTCTTCTCTTCCTGCCAGATTCTTCTTTTGTGGTAGCTTCATTTGGTTCTTCAGACTGGAGCCTGGCAATCAAGCGCCTAGGTAAAAAGGAAAAGAAACAGAACAGTTCAGACAGAGTAGACGAGCCACAGGGAGGAGACGGGGGCCCAACTAGCCACCGTGGGCGGGAGAAAATCAGAGAAAATCAGCTCCCAAGCAGAAGGCAGCTGGACAACCACAGGCTTCCACAGATACTCAACAGCAGATGTGCCAGTTGCCTCTGTTCATTTTGGTCCTTGTTCTGTCCCACAAAGTCACAAAGAACATAAACACTCTTCCATGGGAAAATCTAAGGACTTCTCTCAGCTGCCCTGAGTTATATTTTCAGTTCGATAGTGCTCTCCCATATGGTGCTGTTTGGAGCCCCCACCCCAAGGCCTTCTGAATGTGCTCCTATTGATGCGGGTTTCCTCCAAGGCACAGCACTCACAGAAATCACTTCTCAATAGGGAGCTGGATAGACAGCTCAGAGGCTAAGAGCCCTCACTGCTTTTGCAGAGGAATTGGGCTTTGTTCCTAGCACCCATAAAATGGCTTATGAATCCCTGTAACTGGTTCCAGAGGACGCAATGCCCTCTTCTGGTCTTTCGGCCTCTACAGGCTCCTGCATGCACCGGTGTACATTAAATCACAAAGGCACAGTCAGACAGACAGACAGACAGATAGACAGACACAGAGAAATACTTTTAAAAGGAGCAGTATCCAGTAGATGAACCTTCTAGTTCACTACTACCTCCCCATTGTGATTGTTTTATTTTTGAGACAGGATCTTGGTATAAAAGCAGGGGGGCTAGGCAAAGTGGCACCAAACCTTTAATTCCAGGACTCAAAAGGCAAAGGTAGGTGGGTCTTTATGAGTTCTAAGCCAGCCATAGCTCCATAGTCACATCTTGCCCTCATTTGGAAACGAAAAGTCTTGGGCTGGTGCAAAGTTCAGGGTGGCCCCATGGGAACAGAGATCCTGGACTTGAGGGACTGCTCTGGTGGGTCACAAGTACCTGCAACTCCGGCTCCAAGGAGGCCAACACCCTCTTCTGGCCTCTCAAGGCACCTACAGTCATGTCTACATAATCCCACACAGTAACATAAATAAAACCTTTTAAAAAAAAAAGGAAAAAGATCCTACTGCTTTTATCTCTGAGGTGCTGGGATTACAGGCGTGTCATCAAACCCAGCTCCTGCCCTAATTAATGTTCTATGTAAAACTACCACGCAGGAGAAATCTTCCTCTCTGTCTAAACCCTTGGATATGCAAGGAACCACTTCCAAGGCACACAGCTTGCACGTAACTAAAGATCTAGACAGTTTTACACCCACTCCGGAACCCCTAAGTCCGAGTTCCGCAGCACTCAGAGCCGTCATTTCCTGGTCTCTGCCTGGCTTGTTAACAGTTATCAGCACGGCTCACCTGCTGTCCCTAACAGCACAGGATCTCGGACTCCCAGGGCCCAGAGGAGACACAGGAAGTTTACCTGGCCTAGAGAACAAATGGTGGGGCTGGAGAGGATGCTTAACCTTTAAGAACACTGGCTATTGCCAGGCAGTGGTGGCGCACGCCTTTAATCCCAGCACCTGAGAGGCAGAGGCAGGTGGATTTCGAGGCCAACCTGGTCTACAGAGTGAGTTCCAAGACAGCCAGGGCTACACAGAGAAACCCTGTCTTGAAAAAACCAAAAAATAAATAAATAAATAAAAAAGAACACTGGCTACTCTTCCCAGCATGTGCACAGCAATTCACAACTATTTGTAATTCTAGTTCTAGGAAATTCGATGCCTTCTTCTGGCCTCCATGGGTGGTTGGCATGGATGTGGTATACAGATATACATACAGGCAAAATACCCATATGCATAAAAGAGCTTTTTTTTAAAAAAAAAGAAAGCATATAGGACAGCAACTCTCTAGCTGTCACATGCCTTTGGAAAAAGAGCAATGAGGCCAGAAAAGCAGAGCTCCCATGCCACTTTAAGGCTGCTGCTCCTGTAGCTGTGTGTACCAAAAGGACCAAGGAACATAAGAGAAGCACAAGTAGTCAGTGCTTAGAAACAAGACCTGGAGTAAGGGGAGCACAGCGTTAACACAGGCCTGCTAGATGACACTGGCGTGGACGTGAGTGTGAGCTTGCAGCCAGTGTGCCCGCAGGCTACAGTCCCTGCAATGCCACTCCTACTCAGGCCGACCTTCCAACGGGCACTTGAGTACTAGCTAAGCCAGGTGTGGTAGTGGTTTTTAATCTCAGAATTTGGGAGACAGAGGCAAACAAATATCTGTGAGTTTGAAGCCAACGTGAATTCCAGACCAGCCAAGGTTACATAGTGAGACCCTATCTCAAAAAACAAAAACAAGGGCTGGAGAGATGGCTCAGTGGTTAAGAGCACTGACTGCTCTTCCAGAGGTCCTGAGTTCAATTCCCAGCACCCACATGGTGGCTCACAACCATCTGTAATGGGATCCGATGCCCTCTTCTGGGGTGTCTGAAGACAGAGTACTCATATACATAAAATAAATAAAGCTTGAAAAAAAAAAAAAAAAGACCAAAGCAAAACAAAAACTAATTAGATCAGGCACGGTAGTGTATAGTGACACAGTGACACCCTAGCAAAAGCAAAAGGAAAAAGAACCTAGTTAAAGGAAAAAACAGAGATAGAGTTCAGGTCTTGTATGGAACCTGAATTTGGTTTTGGGGTCTGACCTTTCTGGACTATATATGCACATATATATGCTTATACACACGCGTGCGCACACACACGCCAACATAAATGCAAAACGCAAAATAAAAAAAAAAAAATCTTAGAAAACACAAAACCTAGCTAGACTCTGCCAGCATAGAGGTGTGGTGCTGCATGCTTGGAACCCCAGGACCTGAGGAGATGCAGCAGACAACAGGAGCTCAGCAGACTGTCAAAAATAAATCAACAGACTTGCAGGATGGCTCCAGAGGTGGTGTTGGGCACTGCCTGGAGGGAGAGCCTGGCGACTTGGATCTGGTGCCAGAATCCATGGAAAGTGGAAGGAGTGAACTGACTCCACAGCTGTCCTGACCTCCACATTCACACACTACTGCGACCACAGGTGATGACAAGAGTCCCCAACACAGGCCAGGATCAGGACAGACTACAGACCTGAGCAGACCTGAGAGGACAGTGGGGAAATGGCTCTGACTTGAACAATTTAATTCCTCACTCATTCTTTTCCATTTTTTACTATGTGTACGTGTCTGTGTGTGTTTGTACATGAGCACAGTGCCTTCAGACAGCAGGGAAGAGTGCTGAATCCCCCAAGCTATAGAAGGGCTGCAAGGGGCTGACCATGGACACTGGAGGGGAACTCGGGTGCTGGGCAAAAGCAGTAAGTACGTGCTCTTACCTGCTGCTGAGCCGTGCTCCAGACACCACTCGTTCGTTCGTTCGTTCCTTCATTCATTCTCTCCCTCTCCCTTCCCCCACCGCATTTCCTTTTAGTGGTGGGGGTGGGGGTTGAAACAGGGACTCATGAAGCTGTCCTCAAACTTGCCATGGTGCTAAGGCCAACCTTGAACTCTGATCCTATGACCTCCACTTCCTCAATGCAGGGATTACAGGCACGTGCCACCATGCCCAGTCTAATGTATTCTTTTGAACATTTACTCTGTGGTGGCAGAGAAAAGGCAGGCTGCTTTTTCTCATCCCCATCTCAAGCTGTGAGCCTTGGAGAAACTCTTACTGCAATGCACACCTTTTGAAAGTAAAGGCGCTCATTAGTTCCTTTATCTCCCCACTGGGCTCTGGCTTTCTGAATCATAGATGCAGTGTCCTGCAGATCAGCTACAGCAAATTTGTGCAGTCACACTGTGTCTGCCTTACTTATGCTCAGTGATAAGCTTGCACACTGCTTATAGAGGCCTTGAGTTCATGATCCTCTCTTCTGCCAGCTCCCAAGTGCTAGGATCACAGGCATATCACATGTTCGGCTTGGTGAAGAAGAACATTTTTTGAGTAGTAACTAGAAATCAAACTTAGGACCTCATGAGTGCTAGGCAAGCAGTCTCCTACTGAAATATAGCCCCAGCTCTGTTTTTACTTTTCAGTTAGAGATAGAATCTGACTAATAAATGAATTGAATTCACAACTGTAGCTCAGAAAGGCTTGGCATGGCAAATACTCTATGAGGCTGCAGTTCTCAACAAGTGGGTTGTGACCCCTTTGGCAAACCTCTATCTCCAAAAATACTTTTATTATGATTCTTAAGAGTAGCAAATTTACAATTATGAAGTAGCAACAAAATAATTTTATGGTTAGAGGTCGGCACAGCATGACGAGGAACTGTATTAAAGGGCTGCAGCACTAGGAAGGGTGAGAACCACTGCTTAAGGCCTTTATGACTGTTGTGCTTTTCTTCAAATGAAGTGATGTACCTATTAGAGAATCGATTATCAGACAAATCCATGGGTCAGGAAGTAACCTAGTGCCTAGGCTAGACAAAGAGGCAGGGTGTTCCTACCTTCATGTTGAACAGCAGGGGCCCTCGCTGCTGCTACGTGGAAGGCTCCACCTCTTGCTTCTGTTTGGAAATGAGCTGCGCTTCCTTTAGGGACAGGTACACCTCTTCCTGAGGATCATAGTAGTAGAACTTTCGAATGTAAGAGATCAGAGGTCTGTGAAAAACAAGGAGACAGAGACTGACCCAGTGATGGGGCATTTCTCAGGAACTGTGACTGCTGTCTCCTTTAAGGAAACCATCTCTTGCTGAGGCCTCCTCCCTCCTCCATCCCTTTCATGGGTATGAGGCTGAGCAGCCCTTGCCAACGTGACAAAATTCTCACCTTCCCATCCTTCCTCACTTCTGTCTCTCTCACCCCATGGCACTGTACTCTACCCACGGCCTGCAGCATGAGGCCAGCACACACATCCTCCCCCCTTTGCTGCAATGACACAGCTCTAGAGTTAAGTGCTAAGACATGAAGAATTGAAAGAACACTGCCTACAAATGTTCTATCCAGGCTTGGCCTCTGGGAGCAACTTGCAAACTTCAAAGGCACTTCTATTTCTAACTCACCCACCCCCACCCTAAACCCTGATAACCCCATTGTACTTCGGCAGTGGCAGATCCGGGATGTGGTCTATTCGGACAAGCTGCCGGATCCGGAATCTGCAAAGATGCTGGAGGGACTTGACATTGCTGAATCTGGACACTGGATAGAGCAGCTGCACTGGAGTTGGTGGCAGTCCTTCAAGAATAAAGCCAAAGGAGAACACTCAGAGAGCAATGAAGCTAGCTGCAGCTCCTCTCTACAGCTCCCAAAGGAAGAGCTGCGGGTGTCGTGGGCCATTTTAGAGTTCATGTGTACGCTCTGTGCTGAGCCCCTCACAAAGGGCTGTTGCTAGCCGTCTGTGGGAGCACCACTACCATACTTTACTCAAGGGAACTTAGTGTCCTCTGATAACCTCCCCAGCAACATTTTCCTTTATTTTATTTTTTCCACACAGGGTCTTGTTACATAGCACAGGCCCAGAAACTCACTATGTAGACAGCAATCCTCCTGTCTCAGCCTCCTGAGTACTGGGACCATAGATGTGAGCCCCAACACTTGGCTTCCAGAATCACTCTTAATTGTAGAGAAGAGCTCAATGAACAAGACCAAGTTAGAAACTGCTTGGGGCCCAGGGACCAAGCCTGAGGTTCTCAGGGAAGGACAGTAACCCAGAGCTGCCCTGGTGGGAATGGGAGATACTTATTCAGCAGTATCTAGCAGTATCTTAAAGATCAGGGCTCAGGATGTTCAGAGGTACAGTGGTTCGAATAGCCTTTATTAGCAGAAAGGGTCATGTGTTGAAAGGTCAGTCCTCTCTGTGGCAGTGTTGGTACAGAACATTTGTGCTCTGAAAGGCCCCACAGCATTCCAACCAGTAAGCAGGAAGGCAGGCAGGCAGAAGGTGAAGCTGGCATCAAGGCTGCCACTCCTGCCACTGTCTGTTCAGGCCGGGCCAGGTCAGGCCAGCTTGGTACTTTTCTCCCCTTATTCTTCTCCCTCCACTACTGGAGCATTAGGCTGGGCTACAGGAACAAGAATGATGGTGTGGGGCAGTGGTCTGTGGCAGGCAATCTGGCACCTGGTTGAGCACAAGCTGAAAACTCTGGGAGACCCAGTGGAATAATCCACAAGAGACCGAAGTATGTTTTTGGCCAACGCTCCCGGAAGACTCCTGTAAAAACAGCTACAGCCTTTGCAACCCCTACAGAGAGGCCTGTCATGTGAGATTTGTTACATAGGAGCAACGCTAAACCCTCCCACATGCAAATAAGGTGCCTCGAAGCCCTCAGACCAAACCAATGGGAAGTGTCTGTTGTCAAGCCCCTGACCCCTCCCAAACAGTGTATTAGACCGTCCCAACCTGTGTAGGAGAGCCCACCATCCAGAAGGAATAAAGGTGCGAGAACTACTCCGGCGTCAGAGAGCTTCTATCATAAGAGCTGTAACAATTCCAGCCCGAGAAGAGATCTCTCCTGAAAGCCACACTCTGCCGGCTAGTCAGCCTCTCATGGGCTCAGCCCAGGCCTGACTCAGCACAGGGTGGTCGGTGCAGTGTCTTGGCGAGTCCCAGGTGGCAGCCGCAGGGACCGAGGCGCAGGAGATTCCGCCCTCGCTCTCACTCTCCCCCTTGCCGGAACCCTCGCATTTGGCTGGGCCAGAGACCCCCGAGGAAGGCTCCCAGCACACAGCCCAACATGATGATGCTTCTCAAAGACAACTACAGCAGCTTCAACAAGTGGGGCCTAGTACAACAGTGCTCAGGTGCCTGCTCATGTGTGCCTGCCAGGCTCCAAGCAAACACCCCTACATGGATCAGGGCTCCTGTGCTGGGGAAGCCCAACCCCCACAGTCAGTGTCACAGAACAGACAGCCACCACCACGGATGGCAAGGACTAAAACACATTCAGATGAACTAACAATTCTGGTTTCCATAAGTGAAGGGACTATGGAGAGTAAGAGAAGCAAACTAAAAAGACTGAGAAGTGGGCTGGAGAGATGGCTCAGCGGTGAAGAGCACTGACTGCTCTTCCAGAGGTCCTTGTTGACAACTGACATTCTCCAAAAGCCAATCAATCACAAAACAGCCATATTGCACTGTTAGTAAACAAGAAAAGTTTTCTGTTTATCTTAAAAAACATTAAACTCAAAACCATAAAGAGATGTCCCCACCTGCACTCCATCCATGAAGACACCAGGTACCTCTGCATGCAGAGAACCTGCTCAAAGCATGACACTAATAAAGGCAGCCTGCCCTCAGCACCTCTCCACCTAAGGAGCACAGCTCTGGAAGCCCTTGGGGAGATCCCCGTGTTAGGTGGCTCTGTGCACTGGCCTGCTGAGCAAGACTACCCCTGGCAGCCTCACCTGTCACACCAAGGCTCCTGTCCTGAAAGCCTTTACTCTTCTTCCCCATCCGGGTGGCTTTTTTTTTTTAAACTTAAGTTTTATTTTTTAGTGTGTGGTGTGTGTGTGTGTGTCTATGGCTCCCCCTCCGAGGAGGCCAGAGGTGAATGTCAGATCCCCTGGAGCTGGAGTTACAAGCATTTGTGAGCCACAGGGAAGAGAAACCACGGTCCTCTAAAGAACACTTTTTTAAAAAAAGATGTATTATGTATGAGTGCTCTGTCTGCATGTACACCTGCAGGCCAGAAGAGGGCACCAGATCCCACTGCAGATGGTTGTGAGCCACCACGTGGTGCTGGGAACTGGACTCAGGGCCTCTGTCTGGAAGAGCAGGCGGTGCTCTCCCCTCCTAGCCATCTCTCCAGCCACAGCAAACACTCTTAACTACTCAGCCATCACTTCAGTCCCTTTCTTAGGTTTTTTTGTTCGTTTTTGAGATGAGGTCTCTCAAAGTCCAGAGTGGGCTCCTTCTGCCTCTGCCTCCCAAGTGCTGGAAAGCAAGCAAGCTAGGCAGCTTGAGGGAGGGGGGAGGAAGGGAAAGAGGTGTGGGAGGAGGGGCAGGGTCAGTGAAAGGCCTTTCCACAAGAAAGTCAGTGGTTTAAAGAGGAGGATTTATTTCTTTTGGCTTCTGGTTTTGGAGGCTTCAGCCCCATTTGCCTAGTCCTGCGGTTTTTATGCCTCAGAGTGAGACAGCGATACAGAGAGCGCAGAGGAAGGTGCTACAAAAAAAAAAACCCTTCTGAGTTCCAAAGGATAGTATCAAAGAAGGAAAAACACAGCCATTCTTATGGGGACTTAAGACTGCACGAATACTAAGGAAACTTGGGACAGTGGAGATCTACTCATGAGGTTCCAGAGGGAACAAGGATTCTATCAGGAACTGGGCTAGAGGCCACTAACGTACTATTTTAGCCAAGAATGTGCCTTTTAAGCCGGGCAGTGGTGGCGCACACCTTTAATCCCAGCACTTGGGGGGCAGAGGCAGGTGGATTTCTGAGTTCGAGGCCAGCCTGGTCTACAGAGTGAGTTCCAGGACAGTCAGGGCTACACGGAGAAACCCTGTCTCAAAAAACCAAAAAAAAAAAAAAAAAAAAAAAAAAAAGAATGTGCCTGTTTTTTGTTTACATCTTGAGAACCAGAGAAAGTAGAAAGCTATTGAACTAATTTGTTTGGCAAAGGAAATTTCAAAACAAGAGAGCTGTCATTGTTAAAGAGACCAGCACCATTGAAGAGAGATCTATCTGCACTAGCGTAACAGGAAAGGAATCGTGAGGAAAAGCTCAGCCCTCAGAGGCCCATCTTGTGAAGACCTGGGTTCATTTTAAAAGAGAGTCTAAGCTCCCAGGCTCCCAGGACCCTTAAAAGTTGGAAGTGTATAGCTTGTTTGATTCTATAAGAACTCACAGTTAAGACCTTGGACTTTTTAAAAGCTGTTGATGGGTCAGCAAGGTGGCTCAGTGGGTAACGGCACTTGAATCCAAGCCTGAGGGAGGACCTGAATGCATTCTCCAGAGCACACCTGGTGGAAGGAGAGAACCAACTCCTGCAAGCTGTCCTCTGACCTGTCGTGAGCACTAAGGCACACAAATGTATACATATATGCACAAAGAAATAAATGCAATATATTTTTTCAATAAAAACAAAACAAAACAAAACAAAAAAGATGAAATTGGCTGGGCAGTGGCGCACTTTTAATCTGCAGAGGCAGTGGATCTCTGTGAGTTCCAGGCCAGCCTGGTCTACAGAATGAGCTCCAGAACAGCCAGAGATACACAGAGAAACTCTGTCTTGAAAAAACAAAAAAGATGAAATTGTTAAAGACAATGTGGACCTTTAAAGTCAGTTGGAAGGTATATATTATATTATATATTTTAACATGGCCATGGACTATAAGGGGCAAGAGGTGGAGTTGTGATAATTAGCACTGTCATTTTAACAGATCTATAATCACTAATATGCCTTGAACATGGCTGTGTAGAATAAACTTGATTATTTTAATTGAGGCAGGAAGATCCATTCAGGTAAGCACTTATACTAAATAAATAAGTGAATCTAAAGAAAAATTAATAAAGCAAACAAAAAACATTTACAAATTAAAGAGAGATTTTAAAGTTGGGCGTAGTGGTGCATGCCTTTAATACCAAAATTGGGAACAGGGTGGGTGGGAGTGGGGTGGCACAGAGGCTGGTGAATCTCTAAGTTTGAGAGACCGGCCTGGTCTAGTGAGTTCTAGGAGAGAGGAGAGCCAGGACTGTAGAAAGACCTTCAACTCAGAGAGAGAGAGAGAGAGAGAGAGAGAGAGAGAGAGAGAGAGAGAGAGAGATTGATTGAGAGATTGATTTAAAAGACATCAAACTTATAAAATGGGGTGAGACTAAACTTTAGGGTATAGGGAAAGGTATTTCAATAATCCCAGTATTGATAATAAATAGAACAATGAAAAACCGCACACTTACGCCAGCACTGGAGAGGTGGAGGCAGCAGAATCAGGAGTTCAAGGTCTCCCTCAGCTATATAGTCAGTTTGAGGCCAGTAAGGGCTTCATGACATTGCCTAGAAAAGTCTTGTTGGAAGAGTGTACAGTGTCTGGCAGTGCTTGAGTCCTGCTAGCATGGTTTTCACCTTAGACCTAGAAACTGGTATGGTTACTTCCTTCTCCACAAGACATACAAACCGGATCAGTCAGGCCTTTGGATAGAATAATGATTTTACAGGAAATTCAGAGAACCATATTGTAACCATGGAGGTTACAATAGGTAAATTCCAGGCAGAACGATATTTTATTTTAAAATATTCTTGAGACAGGATCTCATTCAATAGCGCTGAACTAAATACACTTAAAATGTTGTCACTGCAAGGTATAGCAGCTTACACCTATAATTCTAGTACTAAGGAGGGGAATTGCCACAAGTTCAGGACTAGTCAAGGCTACATATTAAGTGCTGAGATCTGAAGTTCACTGTCACCTAGGGAGTATACTTGAAGCCAGCCTGAGATACACGAGACACCACCTCCAAAGCAAAAGAAACAGACAGATAGCGGAGAACGTGGTTCCACTTCAGAGCGTGTCCAAGACCCTGGGTTGTGTGGGGACTGAATCTGGGGAACTAAGCTAAACACCCGTCCCAGTTATCTACAATTGTAATAGACTAATTAATCAATTAGCTAACTTTGAGTTCTTTATAAGAATCAAGAGATATTTAAGTTAGAAACTTGACCTTCTACTTAGTATATAATAGGCATTCAATAAACAGTAGCCAATATTGCAAACCCTAACCCGTGTACAATATTAGAAATCTTAGTTGCAATTTCTGAAGACAGAGTACATCTGTGGGATAAAAAGAGCTATACTGTACTGGGGAGCCTGGGACGCCACCGAGTCTCTCAATATTCTGCAAGCAGAGAGCTGCAGAGCTCCAGAGTAACAAGACACCTTACTGAGTTGCCCAGATCACCAATACCAGAGCTCATTCCCTTGTCTCTGCAAATCACTTTGTCTTTCCACCATCCCTTCCTTAAAGCTCTGAGTTCCCTCAGGGCATCCCTAGCTTACTTTTTATACTGAGTTACAAATAAATGTTTGTTTAATAAATATCCATCAAATCTACAAATGTTAAAAATTGCTGAGCAGAATCAATCGAATGAAGAACTCTAACATTTCTCATCAACTAAGACAAACACATGAGCCCCAATGGTGTTGGCAGCACTGCAGCAAATACCAAATGAAGTGAGAATGAATACAGTTCACACCCCGCCGTGCCATATTTAAATCACCAACATTATACAAACATCGCTGTCACCTGGCCCAATCCTGTTCCTGATGTTCTGCCTGAGGCTCCCAGCAACTCCTACATTTTAGAGCAATTTCTTGGCACCCTGCTTAGGAAGCTAATTTGATTCAAAGTGAAAGCAGGAAGCTCTCCCTTTAAGTTCTGTGCATCCTACAGATTCCTCAGAGATGTGCTTGTCAGTTTTCCTGACCTAATGCTAAAAACCAAGTTCTTCTAAACCATTGCCTCACCTCCTCTGGGAGACCCCGCAGATACCTTCTTGAGTGGGCTGGTTGACTATATGACCACACTAGTGAAGACAAGGTCAGGACAGTGCGCCCACGTGGAGAGAAGTCTTTGGTTTTCGATACAGTGGGGATGTCAATATACCAAACAACAACAACAACACCCACTCCTTTGTCAGTTAGTGCCTATGACAAATCCATAGCAGGCATCTCTTACTAAACTATACTGTGCCCAGCCTGCGGACCCACTCACCACCGCCTTTCTGGTGAGTCCACTCTCACATGCCTGTTCCTGGGGAAATGCCGGGAGAGTTCACACTGCCCTGTTTCACAAGGAAGAGCTACGAAGCCTGTAACAACAGCAAGGAGCCATGTCAAATGTCACACGATGCCTGGGCTTCAGAGATGGGAACAATTTTCTTATTCATGTGGTCAGAGAAGCAGAAATCATTCTTTAGAACATTGTAGGATTAATGTACATGGCTTGCATTAGTCACTGGACTCTGCAGGAGAAGTGGTTGCTCCAGTAGCCAGGACAAACAGTTTTAGGTGTGGCCTTTGGGGACTGGAACACTCTGGTAGGATATCATAGCCTAGTTGGGTTTAGTCAGTAATATAACTAGCAGGAGGCTGAGGCAGGAGGACAGCTTGAGCTACAGAGAAATACAAGAGTAAGGCCCTGCCTTTAAAAAGCAACAATAATTACTGTAATGATCTGTTAACTAATAATAATTACCTGGGACCCTGGATCTCAGGAAATAGAGAAACTTCCCATTCTTGGAGTGCATGATGGCTCTCTTAATGAACTCCACCACCGACTGACAGCGATCCTCAAACTTGGGATGGCACCATAAGCTGAAAGTTCCTAGGATGGAAAATGAAGAGGAAATTTACAAACTTTTTTGGTGGGGTGTGGTAACACATTCCTGTCGTCCTAGCACTCAGGAGTCTAAGGTAGGGAGATCTGAGCTATAGGACAGACTGGGTGAGGAAGCAAAACTCTAAAAATTAAAAAAGAAAAAAAAGAAAAGAAAAAGAAAGCAAAACAAACAAAAAACCCTCAAATGATCTGAGAGGCTGTTTTGAACATTTTAATTTTTTTGTTTGTGTTTTGTTGTTGTTGTTTGGTGTTTTTAAAACCTGGTTTCTCTGGCTAGCTTTGGCTGTCCTGGAACTTGTTCTGTAGACCAAGCTGGCCTCGAACTCACAGACATCTGCCTGCCTCTGCCTTCCTAGTACTGAGATTAAAGGCATGTATCACCACCGCCCAACTGAACATTTTATTTTTTTTTTTTAATAAATTCTTTAAAATTAAATTTTAAACATATTTTTAACTCATTTTTTTGGGTATGGTGGTGCACACCTTTAATCCCAGCACTCCGTAGGCAGAGGCAGGCAGATCTCTGTGAGTTCAAGGCCAGCCTGGCCTATAGACTGAGTTCCAGGACAGCCAAGGATACACAGAGACATCCTGTCTTGAAAAACCAAAACATAAAACAAATCAACAAAAGAAAAATAAAGACCTCAAAAAATTTTAAAGAGGCCAGCGAGATGACTCAGTGTGTAAAGGTGCTTGCCAGCAAAGATGGCATCCAGAGTCCTCACCCTAGAACTAACATAGGAGGAGGAAAGATCCAATCCCTCAGGTTTCCTGCCCACCACACACATGTGGTGGCCTACACACATTTGAACATGTGCATTTGCAAAGTGCATGAATTAAAAATAATTTTAAAAACCAAATAATTAAATTTAAAAAATAAGGATTTTCTTTCCATATGTATACTACTCCTTAAATGACTTACTTCCCACATTTGGTATTTATAAATGCTACATTCACCTGTCACATAACAAAGACGCACACACTATAAAGCATCTGAGAGTTGAGGACCGTAGTGAAAGCAAGTGCTCTCAGCCCGAAGCCTTCCAGTGTGCAGACCAGCCACTCCTCCAGCACTCACTCTAGCATGACAGGCACAGGGAAAGCAAACTAAGTCTTCCCTTCTTTCCCATGCCTAGAACGTGTGAAGTTTTTACCTCAAACTCCAGAGTTCCAAAGGCAAAAGGGAATGTGACCTCCTGTGACTTAATACTAGGTTCCAAAAGAACACAATTTAGAGTACCTAATCACTGCGGGGAACTGCAGCCTGGAGTCTCTGCAGCTACTCTGTCAGTAGCAATGAAAATGATAAGGGCGTGTCCCACTGCCAACAAGTACCAGAAACAAAGCCTCTTTCTACTAAAAACCCTATTTGGTTAAAAAGAAAGGCCCTTTAACCAAAAAGCCCCTGGGACGGTACTTAGGAGGGAGGGCTCTTACTCCCTCACCTATCATGAACCTAACAGAAGTATTCCACCATTCCCAGAGTCTAGTCAATTATTAGTCTGTTTTAATAAAATAGCTCATTCTGAAATGCTGCATCTTCTGTTTGGTTTATCTGTGGTTCTGCTTCAGAAAACTTGGCAGTATTGGCTTCCTACTGCATCCCACTTCCAACAGCCGCCTAATCCATGGCTTCCTTTTTTACCATTATTAAGATTTATTTTTATTTTTGGTGTGTGTCTGTGTGTGTGTGTGTGTGTGTGTGTGTGTGTGTGTGTGTGTGTGTGTCTCCGTCCCATGTGTGTATGGGTACCCATGGAGGCCACAGGAAGACATCAGATTCCCAAGAACTAGAATTACAAACAGTTGTAATTCACCTGACATGGATGCTGGGAACTGAACTTTGGTCCTTTGGAGAGCAGCAAGTGTTCTTAACTACTAAGGCATCTTTCCTATCCTAATTCATGGCTGCTACTTCTTTTCTCCCCTCCCCCTTCCTCTTCCTCATCCTCTTCCTCCTCCTCCTCTTCTTCTTCTTCCTCCTCATCCTTCTCATCCTTGGGTTTTTTGTTTTTGTTGTTGTTGTTGTTGTTTGTTTGTTTTTTTCAAGACAGGGTTTCTCTGTGTAGCTCTGGCTGTCCTGGAACTCATTCTGTAAACCAGGCTGGCCTCGAACTCAGAAATCCACCTGCCTCTGCCTCCCGAGTGCTGGGATTAAAGGCGTGTGCCACCACTGCCCGGCTTTTCTTTTTTTTTTTTAAATCAGTTTTCCAAGATAGGCCTCGGTCTCTAGAGTGCTGGGGTTAAAGGTGTGCACCACCACCACCTGGCGATTTAATGACTTCTTAAACTTTTTTCTACATACGATCCTTTTTTGCCTACGAAATTTTACATGCAACCCAGGTGTCTAGGTATATAAAACAGGGATAAAGATAAAACATTTTCTGAAAATAAATCACAAAAAAATTAATTTTGTTTTTATTTCTTTTTTATTCTGAGACAGGGTTTCTCTCTGTAGACCAGGCTAGCCTAGAACTCAGATCTGCCTGATTCTGCCTCCTGGGTGATAAGATTAGAAGCATGCACCAACATGCCCAGCTTTTATTTTTTCTAATTATGTAGAACATATACAATTTTACTATTTATTAAAGATGAAAACAAATTTGCATGCTAAGATGAATATGTCTGCTACTTTTACATAAAGTAAAAGCTGGTCACAGTGGCACATGGCAGGGACAAGAATCAGTTCAAATCCAGTCTTGGTTATGTAGTTCAAGGCAAGTCTGGCTACATGAGATCCTGTCTCAGACAGACAAACAAACAAACAAGGATTAGGGAGATGAATCAGTGCAAACATAAGGACCTGAGTTTGGATCCCCAGAATCCATGTAAGGCTGGGTATGGCATCACATGTCCATGTTTCCAGCCCTCCTATGGCAAGATAGAGGCAGGGGTAAGAAACTCCCTAGAAGCTCAGGCCAACTATGCTGATGTATGCTGCACCAGTGAACAAGAGAGCCTGTCCCAAGGTAAAAGGCACAGACCGACATTCAAGACATTCATGGTACCCTCTAACTTCACAGGCACCTGCAGCATTTATCCACCTCTCACACACACAATACCCCCCACATATTCACAGACAGACAGACCGACTGACTGACTAACAGACAGACATAAGAGCTAGCTTAGAAGTTAAGGGCACTCACGACTTTTGCAGGGTTGGCACCTAGCACTCATATCAGGTAGCTCATAACTGCTGCTGATAATTCCAGCTCCAGGAGACTTAGTACCCTATTCAAGTGGTTCATATACATACACTTAGGCCCACCCACAAAAATAATAACATTTTAAAAGGAGGGCAGGGGACAGACTCAGCAAAGGTAGGAAAAGGCAAATCTGGAGAAAGGCTTTCCCAGGAGCACTCTTACCTCTATAGTGCTCCATCCTGGTGTGGTGGGTGATACCCTGTGATCGAAAGCTGAGGCTCAGGATGTACCGAGGGTCGGAGCTGTCTCGTACCAGGAAAGAACCATCTGGCTTCCCTTTCAGTTTCATCTCTGCATCTTCCCAATTCATAGGTCCCCAGTACCAGCCACACTATAAAAGAGAGGGAACACTAAAGTGGTTAACAGAGAAATGTCAACGTCCTGGGCACAATCTGTCTTACCAGGGGAGATTTCTCCCATTCTCCAAAATATCTGAGAAGGTAAAAGCCATTAACACTTGTGCCAACCATAGCAGAGAGCACCAGGCTCCTTACACTTTGAGTCCTCCTCCTCTGTACCAGAGGACCAATCCTACATCTCATTACCAGTGGTCCTATAAGGATCAGAAGGAACTGGGTCCGTTTACCTAGTAAAACCCCCTTACACTAGTCCAAATATTTCTCTGCAATCCTCCTCCATTGTGTCTAACTTTTTTCCCACCCAAATTCAGTCTTCTTACATTTCCTATGATATAAACAATAGCCTACTGTCTAGCCACTGTGATTATGAAGGCACACACACTCCTCTTCCTGTAAAACCAGTAAGGACAGCACAAACATAGAGGTCAGGTGTGGGAGCAAAGGTGAGCTGCCAGTCCTCAAGCACCCCTACCTTTTCCAGCTCTCGAAGGCTGGCTGCAAAGCTGCTTGAGTCAGGCCGGTAGAGGGGACACTGGAGGTGCTGAGGGGGCTGGCTGTGCAGGGATTCCGATGCTCTGATGGGAGCAATTCGGGGAAATGCATCTGCAGGGCAAGAGAATGGAGACCACTTGTTTATCCACACTGCTCCAACCCATAGGCAGACTTCCCTTCCCCAAAAAGATGCTAACTGAAGAGGGGCAAGGCATTAGAAGCTAAGCTGAGAGGGTGGGAGCCAAAGCAGTGGGAAGGAGCTGGATGGACTGAACGAAAAGCTGTGTGAGCTCGTGTAAGCTGTGAGGATGAGTGGGGGCGTTCGACCCCAGGGAAGCAGTGGGGGAGCTGCTCACTAACCTGACTAAGGTGACTACTTCAGGGGCTTCACCAGCCTAGAGCGATTCCAACTTCTCCCACCTCGAAGTGAAGTGCCGGTAAAGCAGCCTTGGAAATAGTGACTCCCTTAACTTGCCCAGGGAGAGTAATGATTTTTGCCAGGCAAGCAGAAAAGAATGCTGATTTCATTCATTTTATTCCTTGGGTACTGGAGGCTAGCAAAGCAGGTATGGGCTACTAAATGGTTGGTACTTATTTACAAGGCTGCAGTAAATACTAAAAGCTTAGGGAAAAAACCACACAACTTTGATAACCAGCAACATAGTAAACCTCTTCACTGAACTGACATCAAGGCAATTTCTTAAGTGATATCTCCTCAAGGACTGCAAAGCAGCCCCAGAAGCAGAAACCAGAAATCCCAGGATTTTATTTCTAAGAAAAGTAAGATTTACTTCCATAAGGAAACAAGTTAGAAAAACAAAGTTCTCCGACTCATTTTCAAGTACTAGTCCAACCAAGGGGATAAAGACCGAGGCTTTCTCCTTAGTTGTAATTTCCATAAGTAGATGTCTCCCGGCCTTCCACTCTTATGAGTCTTGGCTCTAAGCTAAGCTAACCTGGGGCGTGGGGTGGAGGAGGCGGAGGTAGGGGGAAAGACTGCAAGGAAGACCCCATCGGAGCCACAAGGACAGATGTAGGCAGCGTCCCACTGATATCATCTACAAGAGAGAACAAAAGCAAGAGGTTCAGCGAAATGAGCACATAACAGCAAGGGAAGGCAGAGGAGGAGAGGATTTCAGGAGCCCTCTGGGGCAAGGTGGCCTGGCCTGCATGCTATCTTTATGCACGGACAAGTCATCCTAATCAGCTTTGCTTTGCTTAAAAGCAGGAGAGTGAGGGTACTCCTAAAGCAGCTCAGTAGCAACAGACTGAGGGCAAGGTACATGTGAAGCTACTCAACACATGGACAGTCAATATTGCTTCATGCAAATAAGATGCCCGCCCATCTAAGGGCCTACAGAAATGACAGGGGTGTGGCGAAAGGGTTGGGAAATAATTGGGTCATCAATAGAAACCCATAACCTTATCTGGCCCCTGACCAAAGAGCAAGTCCCTAGAGCTCACCCTCCCTACAGGGCAAGATGGCAAAAGGGTGGGTTAGAGAGTATACCTAGGAGGCTGAGGCTTCTTCTTGGAGGAGGAGGGGGAGTTGGAGGGTGTGGAGAGGTCAGGCCCCGCTGAGAAATGTCCACATCCACAAGCGACACTGTCTCACCTGAGGGATTCACATAGCAAGCACGTTATAGAAGCACAGTGTCCAAAGCTAAGGCCAAAAGGAAAGGAAAACAAAGGGCAAGCAAGGGAGGCCAGAGGGCATAGGGTCCCTAAGCTCTCCAGGCTGGAATTACCCTCAACACCAATTGTCTTAAAATCTAGTTGTTGCTGGGTTGTGGTGTGCACACCTTTAATCCCAGTACTTGGGAGGCAGAGACAGGTGGATCTCTGTGAGTTCAAAATCGCTAACTTGGTCTATAAATAGAGTTCCAGGACAGCCAGGGCTACAGAGACAGGATTTGTCTCAAAAAAACAAAAGTAAAAAAAGTTCAGCTGCTCCGTGTTAGCAAGGGGCTCAGAGGTCAGGAGCCTTGCTACTCTTGAGCAGATCCACATTTGTTTCCCCTCACCCACATATGGTCCATAACCACCCTAAACTCCAGTCGCAGGACATTCAGCGCCCTCTTCTGGCCTCTGCAGGCACCAGCCACACACACACAGGATACACGTGTAGGCAAAACAACTAACTCATCTACATGAAGAAAGCAGGGATGGTAGGATGGCTCAGTAAGAAAAGGGGACTTGCTAACAAATCTGATAATCTAAATTCAATCTTCAAGTCCTGTATGGTGGAAAAAAGAACTGACTCTTGATAAGCCAGTTCTTATCAAGAATAAGAATAAAATTTTTTAAAATAAAAATCCTATCTTTTCTTTACCACACTAAGGGCCAGGTTTCCTTAGGAGAAAAGCATTAGCTTTGCCTGACAGTGAGAAAGCTGTCCAGTGCTCTTTCTGCTACTGACTTACCTTGAATAGGGGCTCTAATTCTGAAAAGGAATCTTTTTATCAAATAAAACCATACTGCCAGGCAGTGGTGGTGCAGGCCTTTAATCCCAGCACCTGGGAGGCAAAGGCAGGTGGATTTCTGAGTTGAGGCCAGCCTGGTCTACAGAATGAGTTCCAGGATAGCCAAGGCTACACAGAGAAACCCTGTCTTGAAAAACCAAAAACCAAACAAACAAACAAAAAAAAACCCCATAAACTTTGCAATCCTCCTTCCTCTGCCTCCCAAGTGGTGGAATTACAGGGGTAGGTACCACACCCAACCAAAAGATTATTTTTTAAAGGGCTTCTCAGACTTGAGACTATGTGAAAAAGACCTTTGACAGCTTCTACTCAACCCGGAGCTTTACACATGACTGACAGAACAGGTCTTTCTGAAGAGTTTCCCATGATATGAGATAGTACGGCAGTGACCCATTACCAAGACACTCAATAGTTTCTTACTTTAGCAACAGTGCTCCTGCTTCAGGAGGACAGTCTTAAATTAGACACAGTGAAGAACACTAACAGCTGCCTGCACTGCCAGCCCCTAAAATGGTAAGACGAGCTCACGAAGTCCCCTGTGCCCTAAGTCTTTAAACTAGACCAGACACTCATGGGTCATTTTTTTTTTTTTTTTTTTTTTGAGACAGGGTTTCTCTGTGTAGCCTTGGCTGTCCTGGAACTCACTCTGTAGACCAGGCTGGCCTCGAACTCAGAAATCCACCTGCCTCTGACTCCCAAGCGCTGGGATTAAAGGCGTGCGCCACGACTGCCCAGCTCCCATGGGTCATTTCTATTAAATAATCTATGAACTTCCTTGGAAGCTGGGACAGGAATTATGACTTCAAGGAGTCTTTTATGTATTGCAAGCTTATATCTTAGCCATTCTTGCCTTTAATTTATATGTAATAACCCTGAACTATGTAACTGCTAGGGCTACCCTATTACCAAGCAGCCTTTACCTTCCAGTGTAAAGGATCTAAAAATCAAAGCACACACTCCACATGCCATAAAAACATCCCCAAACCCAGGGGCATGGGATGAAGGAAATTATTGTAGACAGCCAAAGAGGTGACTAGAGCTCCCCCAGCAATGCGCCTGCAAGGGTGTTTCCGGAGATGTCTCAGAACACTCCCACCTTCAGTTGTCGGAGTAGAGAAAGACAGGATCCTTACCTGTGAACAAGGGGCTGAAGGAGACCGGAGAAAAGGCACTTTGAGTTCTTGTCAACCTGGGTTTCCTAGGGGGAAATGAACACATATGCACTTAAATCACCAGAACACTAGCTTCCAGATGCCCTGAAACACAAAGCAAACGCTTTATTACAGACATACTGGGAACACTTCTGTAATAGAGCCTGAAATTTAAAGGAAAATGAAATAATTAAGGCAATTCCTTAAATAGATTTGGCTACTAAACTCACCAGCCTGCAATGGCTGCAATAGCAATCCCTTGGGCCCTGACAGGCCCAGCACAGAGGAATAAAACACCTTGTGTGGTAATTACTAAGTCTATTTGACAAGGAACAGAGTTGGATGCGGAGTAGATTTTCATCTGAAAGCCAAAGGCTTTAGGCCTGAGCAGCTGCCAACCTGGAGCAAGGGCTTGCCCTCTGACTCTAAGACAAGAAGGCTCCACATGGAGCCAGGAGGCAGGGAGCATACCCTGGCCCGAGAAGGGCACTAAAGGATACACTGCCATCTGCAATCATGAACACCTCTCTGCCCGTGGCCATGACTAACAGGGTCTTCTTAGAGTAGCTCTGCCCAGCATCCAAGTGTACCCTCCCTTCCCTGAGTCACAAGCCCTGCTTTCATGGTCTCCAGAAACCACCATTACACACTAAGGTCACAACTTATCTGTTTCAAGTAGTTTTTCAGCAAACAATGAAGAACAAAAGATGCCAAAACAGACTTTCCGGGCAGAAATATGTTAAAACATGTCTCCATTCGCCTCAAGATGACAAAGACTTTAGTACTGAGAAGGTGGAAACAGGCTTAGGCTCGAAACGGGTGAGGGGTAAGTTCTCATGACTACATAAATTTGTCAGTCAGGCCAGGCTGCAGAGAAGGCTCAGCAGTTAAGAGCACTGACTGCTCTTCCAGAGGTCCCATGTTCAATTCCCAGCAACCATATGGTGGTTCACAACCATCTGTAATGGGATCTGACGAACTCTTCTGGTGTGTCTGAAGACAGTGATAGTGTACCCACACCTTTAATCTCAGTAGGCAGAGACAGGCCAGCCTGGTCTATATAATGAATTCCAGGACGGTCAATAGCCAGGACTACATAATAGACTCTGTCTAAAAAAAGAAAACAGAAAAAAATCAGATGGGCACAAAAACATACACCTTTAATACCAACACTCTGGAGCACAGTTCCAGGCCAGCCTGATCTATATGGTTGAGTTCCAGCTATTTTATTTTTTGTGTGTGTTTGTTTTTTTGTTTTTCGAGACAGGGTTTCTCTGTGTAGCCCTGGCTGTCCTGGAACTCACTCTGTAGACCAGGCTGGCCTCAAACTCAGAAATCCACCTGCCTCTGCCTCCCAAGTGCTGGGATTAAAGGTGTGTGCCACCACTGCCCGGCTGAGTGCCAGGCTAGTTAAAGCTACAAAGTCAGACCCTGTCTGAGACAAAACATAAAAAGTGCCAAAAAAAAAAAAAAAAAAAAATCAATACAAGTGGCCACCTAAAAAGGTAAATTTTGTGACATAAAACTTATACCTCAGCCGGCAGTGGTGGTGCATGGCTTTAGTCCCAGCACTCAGGAGGCAGATGCAGGTGGATCTCTATAATTCAAGTTTCAACCTAGCCTACAGAGTGAGTTCCAGGAAGGCCAGGGCTATACAAAGAAACCCTGTCTCAAAAAGCCAAAAAAACAAAACAAAACAAACAAAACAAACCAAAAAAAACCCAACAAACCCCATAAACCCATCTGTTTTTTAGGCCCACACTATAACCTTGTTAGTGAAGTGCCCACCTGTCATACACAGTGCTCTGAGTCAACCCACCAGCACCACCATGTCTTTAAACATGTGTATTTGTTTTTATTTATATGCATGTGTGTGTGTTTATGTATCACATTATGTGGGTGTTCACTGAGGCCAGAAAAGGAGATGGGACCCCTGGAAGTAAGTGGAGTTATAGGCTCCTGTGATCTACTCTGGGTGCTGGGAACTGAACTCAGTGCTTTGGAAGAGCACTAAGTGCTCTTAACCCTTGAGCCATCACTCAAGCCTCAATACAAAACCCAAATCCATAGTTATGCTTTTTGCTTTGTTTGAAACAGAATTTCAAGTAGCCCAGGCTAGCCTCTAACTCACTAAATAGGTGGCAATGAGCTTGACCTCCCTTTGCCTCTACCTCCCAAGAGCTGGGTCCATAGGTTCATCCAGTAGGCCAAGCTTCACATTTTTTTATTTTTTAGATTAAATTTTATTCATTTTAATTATGTGTAAGTGTGTCTGTATGTGTTTGCACATGTAAGTATAGGTATCATTGGAGGCCAGAGGTGTCAGATCCCCTGGAGCTGGAGTGTCCGGTAACTGGGAGATTCCTGACCTAGGCCGTGTGCTCTCATCTGCCGAGCTGTCACTCCCACTCCGGCTTTTACATTCTAATGTAGACACCTGAGCTTCTCAAAACACAATTTCAAAACCAGACTATGATGAGTTTAGTCAGAAAGCTGCGAACTGGCTGTGGTGCTGTGTACTTAGCCCCAGCCAGCACTTGGGAAACAGAAGCAGGAGGGTTACTTCAAGTCCAAGGTTTACTCTGGGTTACAGAACAATTCAACTAAAAAGAAAAACCACACACACACACACCCCTTTAGTGATGTAGAGACAGATCTCTGAGTTCAAACTAGCCTAGTCTATGGAATGAGTCCCAGGCCAGCCACAGCTACAGACACGCTGTCTCAAAGAAAGAGATGAACCATGGGCAGCTTCCCTCTAAGAGGTCTAACAATCCACATCCACAGGCCACACAGCAGACATGGCCACATAAACAAGATACAACCACACATGGTCTCCATTTATGAAAGTTGCTCATGACTACAGCGTAGTGCCAACAACCCAAAGGAAAGTTAAGCCCACTGGACATGAACGTAAAGCAGCTGAGGCGCTCCCAAGGCGCTTTTATTTGATAACTGTGGTACAACATTAAACTCAGCAAGTAGAAGAAACCCAAAGCACTGGCCTTTCAAAAGGTTCACACCTCAGCCATTGGCAGTCTGCCTCTTTCCAAAGGAAGCTGCATCACTCTGCCATCTGCCCGTGTGGGGACGAGTCTCCTCTGCCAAGCTCTGAGGAAGGGCAGTAGCCAAGCACAGTCCTGTGGAGGCCCTCTCACTTGAGCTCAACTCTCCCACCCCCAACACTTTAAAGAAAAATCATAGTTTCTAGGACCCAGAAAAAAAAAAAAAATCTGAATTTAAACCCAGGCAAAACCATCTGAAAATACTAGATGGTTTTCCTGGCAAAGATGGGTGCTTTGTGGCTTGAAGCTAAAAGGTAAAAGGTAGAAGGGGTTGCATGGCTGACAATAACTCTGTGTGCTTCCTTCCTTCTTTGGGGAGACGATGCCTAACTGAAAACCCACTTTTTATCTCAAGGACCCTGGGAGTCTGTTATGTCAGTTACTCACTGACCATCTAGACATCTATCCAGATAACTGAGAAACAAACAATGAAGTGGTAACATAGAACTGATGATGGCAGTTACCTGGGAATCTGACATACTGAGGAAAGCAACAAGAGTCCAGATAAAGTATAGATAATACTGTACCTGTTTACCAAGCACCTAGGTATGTACTTATTACTTTAGTGCAGATATTTTCTACATCCCCTTTTATATATAGTAAATATCTAGGATGATAAAAACTCATTTCTAAACTACTTCTGACCCTCCTGTCTGATCTCCTCAGTGCTAGGGTTACGAGCACGTACCACCATACACATTTATGAGGTGCAACATGCTCCGCTTATGAAGTGCTGGGGATTAAACTCAAGGCTTCGTTCATTAAAGGCAAGCAGTCTACCAACAAAGCTACGTACATCCCAGGCCTCCAAACACACATATTTTGCAGTGCTGGGAATCTGACCCAGGGCTCTGAGCAATCTCGACAAGCACTCTCCCAATTAAGCTGCACCCTAGCCCCAGTAAACACTTTAAATTAACCCTCCATGCTATCTATACTCATGGGTTATTAACAACTCCCATATCAACTTGAAAAACACTGGGGTATAAAATTAATATACTTTAACTTTGCCAGTGGGCCACTTTCATCTTAAAACAGATTTATTGGAGAGGTAGGTTAAGAAGGATTTGGTAGGTCAGGACTGCAACTCAAGTGACTGCAACTTTAGACAAAGGTCTTTTGGGGAGCTTGCTGTCCTTTGAGTCAGGTATGTCATTGCCTGAACCGTAGGTAAGAGAACGCTCCTATCCATTTCCACTCTGCAAATTATCCGCATTGCAACAGATTAATGAGATAAAAGGAGTTAGAAGCGCCAGACTAAACAAGACAATAGCACACAGATGTAACCACTGGCCAGTTTTCAAATTCCTTGGAATCTAAAGTACAAACAATGACTCGTACTGTGTACCACTCCTGTCCATAAATCCCTATCCCTAAAACTCACATGTATCCTCTCCTAAAGCACCTTCCAAACTAAGATGCCCAAACATGCCGGGCAGTGGTGGCGCACGCCTTTAATCCCAGCACCTTGGAGGCAGAGGCAGGCGGATTTCTGAGTTCGAGGCCAGTCTAGTCTACAGAGTGAGTTCCAGGACAGCCAGGGCTACACAGAGAAACTCTGTCTTGAAAAAAAAAAAAAGGATGCCCAAACACTAGACTGTGTGGCTCCAACACACCTCTGCCCCTGCTAAGGCACTCGGTGCCAAGTCAGGCAGCCTGTGCCATTTCCAGCACATCATAAGCCAGTGTCTGTTCATGTGCTACAGGCACAAAAACCATGTGTTCATTTTTACTTCCAATACACAGACATCTGTGCAGTAAGGTCAGATCCAAAACTCTGTTGTAAACCAACTACAAAATCAATGGAGGGAACTCCTAGGGAAAAGTCAAGGGCCACAGTCTAATCTGAAAACCTCAGGAATGATGTTGGCACAGAGAATGTTAAAGGCGCGAGAATCAACTGTATAGAGAAAAAATTTAAAGCCAGGAACTTATTCTGTGACAGCTGACAACCACAAGCAGTTTGTAAAAAGATAGTTTGAAAGGCGAACAGAACATGAAACAAAAACCCACCACAGTATTTACCACCCTGCTTTCAGCATGTCATGTTATGACTCAAGGCCCCTTTGAGCTTGCTGATATGGCAACACATGTCTGTGACTCCAGTCCTGGGGAGGTGGAAGCAGGAGGATCAGTTCAAGACCAGACCTGAGAACATACAGAGTAAGTCTGAAGCCATCCTGGGCTATACAAGACCAGGAATAATGGTACACACATCTATAATCCCAGAGCTCAGGAAGCTGAGACAGGAAGATAAACTGGCCAGTCCAGACTGAATTGTGAGACTCTATCTCAAAAGGACAGAAGGGGTGGAGGGGTAGAAAAAGAAAAGTGGCTGAGAGATGGATCAGTTGTTACTTGCTGCTCTTCCAGAGGACATGAGTTTGGTTCCAGCACCCAAGTTAGGCTCACAATTGCCTGTCACACAAGACCTATGGGATCCAATGTCCTCTTCTGACCTCACCAGGCACCTACATATGTGTGCAAGTACATACAGACACAGTTTTAAATCCCATTTAATAAAACCAAAAGTAAGAATAAAGAAACAAAATAACAGCAGTAAAATACACCCTCCCCCAGCTCTGAAGACCCAAAGAAACAGTAAGTTTCTGCTGCCCGCCAAGTCTACCCATGACAGCAGGGCCCCAAACTCATGCCAAAGCAGCCTCACCAGCCAGAATTGCACCTTTTTTCCACAAACAAATCAAAAATCACTACAGAACTGCTTCCATTTCTCCACTACACAACCATGAAGACTGCCAGGAACAGCCTCAACTGTTAAACTCAGTAGACAAACCCTGAGACCAGGCACCTATTCCCAACTGAGTGTGTATTATGTGATGATTCAAACAGGGCAGATACATGTTATTCTTCACCGAGTCTGAAGGAAGACAATCAGCTCAACATATGTGAAACAGACAAGGGAACTCCACTGTTTTTCCTGAAATAGCAAAGTTCTATATTATACCAAGGCCCACAGGCATGAGGCCCAGCTTTCTGAATTTTGACATATGTGTGGTATAAGGCCTAGCCCAGCTTGCAAGAACAGAAAGCTGATTAGTTGGCAAGCTCAATCTTACTTCACTTTAAAGAGTTCTCAAAGCTAACTCATACTATTATTTTTTTTTTATAGAAAGAAAAAAATTTTTGATCTTTCTATGTATTTCTGGCTAGCCTGGAACTTGTTATCTAGACCAACTCAGAGATCTGCTCATCTCTGCCTCCTGGGTGCTGTGATTAACAGTATGTGTGCCACCATGCCCGGCTACATTTACTTAAAGAAATTGGGGGCGGGTGCAGGCATGTGGTGGTCAGAGGACAACCTGTGAGGGTCAGTGCTCCCCTTCCACCATGTGGGTCCCAAACTGGCTCAAACTCAAGTCATCCAGCTTTGCAGCATCTTTATCTGTTGAGTTATTTTGCTGACTCTTTTGCTTCTAAGGATTTAGTTTTTACGTGTGTGTGTGTGTGTGTGTGTGTGTGTGTGTGTGTGTGTGTATGTGCGCACGCGCACGCATGTGAACAACTACCTGCTGAGATCAAAAAAGGACATTTGATCCCCTGAAGGTAGAATTACAGATGATCAGGAGCTACCTGACCTTGGTGCCCAACCTGGGTATGTGGGAATCAAACTCTGGGCTTCTGCAAGATCAGCAAAAGTGCTTGAATCTTCTAAGCCTTCTCCCCAGCAGGCTCTGCCCCCCCCCCGACCACCACCCCCATAGTACTCTTAGGACTTGTATATCTGGGCAGTTCCACTTAAGGAACTCAAAAGGAAGTTGAATTGTTCACCAACATAATTTCAACTGCTAAGCCTTATAAAAATAACTGTTAAGAAATTCTCATCGAGCCGGGCAGTGGTGGCACACGCCTTTAATCCCAGCACTTGGGCAGCAGAGGCAGGTGGATTTCTGAGTTCAAAGCCAGCCTGGTCTACAGAGTGAATTCCAGGACAGCCAGGGCTACACAGAGAAACCCTGTCTGGAAAAACCAAAAAGAAAAAAAGAAAAGAAATTCTCATCAAAATCGATAGCTGTGGGAACCGTGTAAATGTTGAGTAGAGCAGACAGAATTATGCCTAGAGGTTACCATAAATGCCCCAAATTACATAGCAAAGACAGCAGAGGCCCATAATTACCTTCAAGCAGCACAGAGAGAGAAGCCTCATAACTGGCAAAGGGCTGAAACGCCTCAGAGCTTCAGGTGCTACCATTTAAATCGAGAACAAGTGCAAACTCCAAGCCACTGCTCTTCCCAACAAGAGAGGACTTGCTTAGGAGACACAGATCCACAGAAATCACAACTACCCTGGCCAGACTTACCAAGGTTCTCACAGCCTAGAGGCTGCCAGCAAGACTGGCACAGAGTAAGTGTGGAGAAGACAGCAAGCAGCACCAAAGCTTAGCACAGAAAAAAGTCCCAATTCAATCTTATTACTTCTCTTCCAAAACGCATAAGATATTCCATCCAGCTTTCCCATCTTCCCTCTACTCCTGTAAGGACGTGGACAGGACAATTCACAGCTGTCCCACTTCACAGATGAAAGGGGAGGACAAAGATGATACATCTGCCCTCCATATCACAGCTAATGCTCAACTTCCAGACGAATCCAGACTTTCCTAATTCTCTATACAGCGCGTTGCCTCTAAATAGCAGTCAACCAAATGTTTACACACAAATACCTAGCTCTTCTCCAATTCATCAGAAAAAGCTCTTGGACCAAAAAATGTATTTCTCCACTGCCCTGAACTAAGCTTCTTTGCAGAGATACAGCCTAATTTGCTCTGCAGCAGAAATCTGCATTGTACTTAGAGTAAGGGTTGGTGACAGAGCAGCCAATGACCATTAAATTCTGCTTCCAAGGCAAAACACCATACAAGGGGATATGCCTTTCCCACTTCCTAATCTATTAGACGTAGCAGCTAATTTCACGCCACACCTCATACTTGTCGTCTCGGGAATCTTAGTGCAAGTCCTGGTCAATGTGGAACAAAGGCAAGACAAACCACAAGGAAATGATCAATCCATCCTATGCCATTACCCACAGCTCCAACCCTGCCCTCACCCTCAGTGCAATTTCATCCACATTGGTAAGTGGAGCATCAAATACAGAACCTACCACTGTGGGGGGCGGGGAACTGTTTCAGTAACCACACACTTTTCAAGACCTGAGCTCTCAGCAGGAATTCACACACACACAAATAACAAAAATAAAACAGGCCCTACCTAAAGGGGCTTACCTACACGGGGCCAACTATCAGGGATCTGGGTTTGCCCCATGGCACAGATGTTCAGAAATGGCAACAAAGCCAAAATAAGCCTAGACCTTTTATCTTGGAGTATTCAAGTTCCCTTGAGAATCCATGTCCAAGCAAGAATGGATGGTTTGTGATCGAGGATAAATGAGGAAGCTTTAAAAAATTAAAATTGGGCCCAGACATACTTATCTTTCAACGTCCCCACTACCCTCCAAGATTCTAGTGCTCAGCAAAGTTATCAATTTATCTGCTCTTTGGCCTTGGTCTGTCATTGTCTGTCTGTTTCAAGAATACATCACATAAACCATACCAAGACCAATTCCAGTCAGGCACCGTGGCAGCAGGCCTGTGATCCTGGCCCTTGGGAGGAGGTAGAAGGAAGATCAAGAGATCCAGACCAGTCTGTGCTACAGAGTGAATTAAAAGCAAGCCTGATCAACATAATAAAACCTTGTCTAAAGCAAAACAAAACAAAAGCCACCAATTCAAGTCTAAGACAGATTCAGAACTACAATTCACCACATTACACCACAAGGTAAGACTCATTCATGGCTGCAAAGCTGACAGCTTTCTAAACCGACACTACAGAGCTATGTCCTGACAGTCCAAAAGTCTAGCCACTTAGAATTTCAGGAAAACAACTCAACATTTAAGTTTGGAATTGTCAATGTGTATGCCTCACCTAAAATTCTCACATCCGTGTGAAAGTGAGAGTAAGCATAAAGCCATTCTCAGAAAGTGGTCAGCACACAGGCTTTAGATCGCAAATATCTACGAACAACCAGGAGAATATTAAGAATGGAGCTGCCCAGCTAATAGCTGGCCAGATTCCTCGGGCTATTTGCATGCATGTACTTGTGAAGAGAATGGAGGCAGGTGCACAGAGAGAACAAGCAAGATGATCAAGATAATAACAGGCAGGTGATTGACACCAGCTTTTTGGCCCCAAGGCCACACATTTCCAGCAACCTCCCAGCAATGTTAGTAATATAACAGACATAGGAGGGGGTGCTTAAAAAGTGGAGCCAGTACTGGGATGGAAGGTGAGGCCGGGCTTCAAATCATCCCCAGCAAGAGACGCTATGCTAACCCACTGAGAAGTGTCACAGAGTGTGAACTCTCCAAGAGTGAAAGCTATTTCCACAATTAGCTCTGATCTAACGCGAGATGTCACCACCTTTAGTCCCAAGTGTCTGCCTCCTCCTGAAGTCCACAGCTTGAGAACTGACAGTATCCTGTTAGCAAAAGGGGAAACGAGGGAAATGAAACAAGAAATGGAACATTGTCGCCTTCCCACCCCCCTAAGCCAATCTCACCTCCCCGCATCCAGCTCCCGGACCGCAGAGCCTCCCATGTCTGTTAGGCTCGCAGCTGAAGCTGCCAGATCCCCCGAAGGCCTCTTGCCCGTCCCATCCCCACCGCCCGAGCCGCCGTTGCAGCTCTTCGTGCGAAACAGGCGACTGAGGCGGATTTTGAAGGAACCCTTCCGAGAAGGGCCTGCGAGGGGCCGGAGGGGCCCGGGAGGTGGCGGCGGTGGGGGAGGTTGTTGCTGCTGCTGCTCCCCTCGGCTCAGGCGCACTGGAGGGACCAAGTCCTGAAGCGGAAAGGGCACCGGGGGTAGTTCGGGGCCCGGAAGCTGCAGCAGCAGCCGGCCACCCACTCCTCCTCCTCCTCCACGGCCCGGGCTGCTGAGCTCCTCTTCCGAGCAGCTGTTAGTTTCGAGGCTCTCGGCCTCCGATTCCAAGCCTTCCAGGACCAGCAGCGCGTCGCTCGTCTCCGTGGGGTCCTCCCCGGCCTGCGGGGCGGCAGCAGGCGGCGGGGGTTGCGGCGGCGGCGGCTGCGGGGGGCATGGGCACGGACAGCAGCCTCCGCCGGCAGTCTTGATCCCCGGCCCCGCCGGCTGTCCAAGCCCCAGTGCCGCCAGCTGCGCCTCTAGTCCAGCCACCGGACCCCAGGTCCGCTCGAGCGCCAAGCCCGGCGGGAGGGCCTTGGGATCCAGCGCACAGCGGTGCCGGGGACACAGCAGTTCCGAGGGTCCGGGCTCCGGGGCCGCCTCCGCGTCCTCCTCCTCCGGCGGCCGCCCCACGTTGCGGAACACCATCAGCTGCGGCGGCCGGGCGCCTCGCGAGCCGGGCCGCGCGAGGAAGGGTGGTGGCGACGGGCCATGGCCCGGGGGCGGCGGCGGCGGGCCTGGCTCGGGGGCCGCCTCTCCATAGCCGAGGAGGCGGCTCAGGACCCGGTATGAAGCGGCCGCCGCCGCCGCCTCGCCGTCCCGGAGCTCGGCCCCCTGCATCAGGATGAGGGAGGGAGGGCGGGCGGCTGGGAGCCGGGCTGGGTGGGGACTAGGCCGGGCCCCGCCGGAGCCCCGCCCGCCGCGGCCCCCGGAGCGACTGCGCTAACGGCCGCCGCGGCCTCTGCCTCATAGAGGGGGCGGGGAGGGGGCGCGCGGAGCCCAGCGCAGCCCAGGCCGCGCGCCGCCGCCGAGGACCGCCCCCTAGACGTCACTTCCTGTCCAGGTCCCGCCCCCTTCCCCTGGGTGCGCAGCGTAGGTCTCCACTTTGCCTGACGTTGCTCTCGGCACTGGTACCTATTGGCCGTCCGCTTGTTCTGTGGCCTCTTTGGTCTCCGGCACCGACCCCTGCTTTTTCACTTCCTGGGCGCCCAGGCCCTGTCCACCCTCCTATGTAGAGTAGAGCAGGCCTTGGGACCCGGGTCTGGACCTGGGAGAGGGTCGCGGCCCTTGACACACTGTCTGTGGGTCTTGTCCTGTCTATGCTGCCTGGGGTGTGTGACCTTGGCCAAGTCATTTCATTAAATCTGAATCCTCTTCCCTAGCATCCGATGAATTGTGGAATGGCTACATGAAAATGTGTTGTAGATCCTGCGGTGTGCTCTTCTGTGCTAAAACAACTGGTTCTTTGGGAAGACAGGGTGTGTACATAGTTAACATACTCTCATCATGAATTTGACTGAAATAAAGGATGGATAGTACACAATTTCCAAGAAATAAAAATATACAATAACCAATTCTGTATGACTGACTGCCAAATGCATACTTCCACTGATTGTTGTCATAGTGTATGTGTCATGTTGAGGATAGAATCCAAGATGTGGCACGAACTAAGCAAAAATTCGACCATCAGACTTCATTCCCAGCCCTTCCCAAACTGGTGACAAGTGACCACGGAGTGTAATTGTAAGAAGAATTTTTACTAATGTTTTCCTTTGTTGATGCAAGAGGATAGTGAAAAAGCAACACCTGACCAAATCGTCAAAAATGGGGGCAACTTTGCTGAGTCAGAACTGGTTTCAATGACTGGAAGAGTTTCTTCAACTTTTTGTGTTATTCCTAATGTAGCACCTACAGATATACAGGAGATATAAATCAGGATCGCCCTCATAATCTTCATCACTTAAAAATGTATGTGTATGCACATGTGTGTGCAGAATCCTAGAAAGGGCATCAGATCCCCTAGAACTATAATTATTAGCTGTCCCGAGTCACTGGACATGGGTGTTGAGAACTGAGTCTGGTCCTCTGCAGGAGCAGAACTAGCTGTTATCTACTAAGTATCTCTCCAGGCTCCTCCATCTTTCTTTCCTCCTCTTCTTCCTCCTCCTCCTCTTCCTCTTCTTCCTCTTCCTCTTCTTCCTATCTATCTATCTATCTATCTATCTATTTATTTACTTATTTATTTTTGAACAGGGTTTCTCTGTGTAGCCCTGGTTGCCCTGGAACTCACTCTGTAGACCAGGCTGGCCTCGAACTCAGAAACCTGTCTGTGCTGGAATTTAAGGCATGTGCCATCACCACCCAGCTCCCACACCCGTTTTGTTTTTTTAAACAGGGACTCTCACAAGTATAAGGACTTGAGTTCAGATCCCAAGCACAGTATAAACGCCAGGCAGAGCAACATGTGTCTATAATCTTGGCACTTGGGGTGGGGTGGATCCCTGGAGCTCACTGACCAGCTAGCCTAGCCAAATGATGTGCTCCAGAATCAGTGAGGAGCAGGCACATTATTGAGCCATCTTCCCAGCCCAGTGGGGCCATTTCAAAATAGAAGTTTGCTCATAGCCTGTGATTGTAAAGATTTATTTACATATATTTCTCTGCATACCAAAAGACAGCATCAGACCCATTATAGACAGTTGTGTGCTGCCACATGGGGTGCTGGGAATTGAACTCAGGACCTCAGAAAGAACAGCCAGCACTCTTAGCTACTGAGCCATCTCTCCAGCCCCACAGCCTGTAATTGTAATTGTGCATGCTTTCTACATTCTTAGGACAAAGAGAAAGCTCCTCTAGGAGACATAGATGTCTACCCACTGCCCACGTCTGACACATTGCCCTCCAAGCTGTATCTCGTCTATCCCCTGCAGTTCGGTTCCACTAACACCGCCATTTTGAACATTAATGGGCATTTCGTCTGTTATTTGCCACCACCACCCCTTTTTTTTCTGCAGTGTTGGAAAGCAAATCCAGAGTTTATACCTCCAAAGCAAAACTGTAGCTCAAACATTGAGTAGCATCTCCTACCTAGCTAATCTCTCTCAGATAAATTTTCTCTCTTTTTGTCCTTAGTGAACTGCCAGCTTTGGATTGAACTCTCCTCACGACACCAGAGAGATGCACCTTCTCTCTGAACGTGAAGATCAAGTCTTTGTTACACTTAATTGCATATGTGTGATTTGATTAAAACTCTGTCCAGACTAGAGAGATGGCTCAGTCGTTGGGAGCACAGACTACTCTACCAGAAGACACAAGTTCAATTCCCAGCAACCACACCAGGCAGCTCACAGCCACCTGTAACCCCAGTTCCAGGGAATAGCTCCCCTCTAGCTTTCAGGTGGGTGTACCCACACACAGGTAATTAAAAGTAAAATAAATCATGGAGCTGAGAGATGGCTCAATTAAGAGCACTGCTTACTCTTCTTGTGGATCCTAGTTCAATTCCCACCACCTACACTGTGGCTCCATGGAATCAGATACCCTCTTCTGGACTCCTTGGGCACCAGACTCACACATGATAGACAAACAAATACAACAGCCATCATAAGCATAAAAATATTTAAAACAAAACAAAACAAAACAAAAAACGGCAGGGTGTGGTAGTACACACCTTTAATCCCAGCATTCAGGAGGCAGAGGCAGGTGGATTTTGGTGAGTTCGAAGCTAGCCTGGTCTACATAGTGAGTCCCAGGACAGCCTGAACTACATAGTGAAACCATGTCTCAAACAAACCAAAATAATAATAATAGTAATAATAAATCTTTTTTAAAAATCTGCCTCCCCTAGTAAAATATAAGTCCCAGAGGGCTATGTTTATTCTCTGTCCCTCATGGACTCTCTGTCAGAGTGTAATGTCAATGTCTGACAAGGAGTAGGCCCTTGATAGAGAAAAACAGATTTGTTGGACAACATTAAGTCTCATGAACGACCCATGATTCAAATCCACCTCGAACTCTGCACAACAGAATTGACAGCCACTCTTGTAAACAAAGAAACAAACTGACAGGCAGGGAGGTATTCAGCTATGGTCGATCAGTTCAAAACCATGCAGTGGAATTTACAACTAGTTGTCTGTCTGCAAAGATTTTCTTCTCAGCCGGGCAGTGGTGGCGCACGCCTTTAATCCCAGTACTTGGGAGGCAGAGGCAGGTGGATTTCTGAGTTTGAGGCCAGCCTGGTCTACAGAGTGAGTTCCAGGAGAGCCAGGGCTACACAGAGAAACCCTGTCTCGAAAAAACAAAACAAAACAAAAAAAAAGATTTCCTTCTCTACCCTTGCTCCCTCAGTGATTCTTCTCATCTCACTCAAGATTTCTAGACAGGAAGGAAAGAAAAGAAAGAAGATTGAAAGAGAAAGAAAAGGAAACCAAGTTAGGTGCTATAAAACCCCAGAACACTAGCTGCCTAAAAAAAAAACCAACATCCTTGGCTCAGGCCATGGCGATCTGGCAGTGAAAGTAAGGACCGCAGCTCTACAGCGCCCCCTGCTGTCCATATGCTTTATTTGTACCTCAAGAGGTTGCCTGTGTCAGCCATGGGGTAATTGGGGTTTTATAGTTCTAGGTAAAATAAAGGAGGGGGGAGAGAGAGAGAGAGAAAGGAGAGAGGGGGGAGGGAGGAAGGGAGGGAGGGAGGGAGGGAGAGAGAGAGAGAGAGAGAGAGAGAGAGAGGAGAAAGGAAATAGGAAATATCAGGCTCTCGACTTCCTTAATAGTCCAGGCCTATTTTGTGGGAAAAGTATTTTAAAGGAACCATAATTTAATCCTAGCACTCAGGAAGCAGAGGCAAGTTAATTGCAAGTTAATTTCTGTGAGCTTGGGGCCAGCTTGGTCTACATCGTGAGTTCCAAGATGGCCAGGGATACATAGTGAGACCCTGTATCAAAAATAAGTATATAAATAAATTTAAAAGAAACGTTTGTGTGACTTCAATTATAGTTAAGTTGGACTTTGTTTTGAGACAGGTCTCCTCGCTATGCAACTAAGACTGGCATGGAACCCATGATCCTCCTTCAAGACCAGCTTGAAGGGTTTCTATGCCTCGTTAGGGTTCTCTAGAGAAATAGAACTAATAGAATTTTTAAAACTATATATATACATAATACATCACATATATATAATATATCATATATATTATATATATCATATGTGTATATATAAAGAATGTATTAAATAAGCTTATAGTGAAATAGTAGCAACAGTTGTCTCACTCCTGAAAGGCTGAGAATCCCATAGCTGCTCAGTCCCTGGGCCTGGGTACCTGAGCAGTCCCAATCTCGCACCAAAAACCGGATTAGCTGTTGACGGTCAATGATGGAAGCCTAGAAATGCTAGTTCAAAATCAGCCAAGGAAATAGGAGCAGCTGCAGCAACAGAATAAATGAACTCTTGACAAGAGAGAAGACCAACCACATCTCATTCATTAAAGGATATACAGGAGGGGGCTGGAGAGATGGTTCAGTGATTAAGAGCTACTGATTGCTCTTCCAGAGGTCCAGAGTTCAATTCCACCCACCACATGGTAGTTCATAGCCATCTATAATGAGATCTGTTGCCCTCTTCTGGCATTCAGGCGTACAGGCAGATGGAGCACTTGTAGACATAAAATAAATCTTTTTTTTTTTTTTAAAGGCTATAAGAGCTTCTTTTTTTTTTTTTTTATAGATTTATTTATTTATCATATGTAAGTACACTGTAGCTGTCTTCAGACACCCCAGAAGAGGGCATCAGATCTCATTACGGATGGTTGTGAGCCACCATGTGGTTGCTGAGATTTGAACTCACGACCTTCAGAAGAGCAGTCGGCGCTCTTAACTGCTGAGCCATCTCTCCAGCCCCTATAAGAGCTTCTTATAAGCCAAATATGGTGGTACATGCCTGTAACTCCAGAACCTGTGGGAGGCTGAGACAGGGGGATTGTGAGTCCTATGCCAGCTTAGACTATAAATTGAGACCGGGATGTGTGTACTACAGTGGTCGGACCCTAACACTTTAGTTAAAAAGTTTTTAAGTTTTAGTTAAAAAGATTTAGAGATCCCTCAGGAAGGTTGAAGTTCACCTAGTCCTTCTACAGTGGCCAAGGTTTGTGGCACAACACACTGTCTCTGTCCCTCTAACCGCTGTGGTTCATCTACGTCTTATTATCCATGGCTTAGAGAGATATGACCATCCAAGTACAAATGGGTTTTTCTGAAACAGTAAAATCATTTGAGCCCCAGGGCTCAAACCCAGCCTGGACAACATAGCAAGACCTCACTCCAAAAATAATAAGAGACAAAGGCTGGAAGTATGGCATATACCAGTAGCCGGGAGGTAGAAGCAGGTAGATAGATCTCTGTTAATTCAAGGCCAGTCTGTGAGTTCCAGCTAGCCAGGGCTATACAGTGAAGCCAAACATGACAATACACACCTCTAATCTCAGCACTTAGAACAAGAGTATCAAGAGTTCAATGCCTGTGTAGCCTGGGCTACACAGTGAGAGTCTGTCTCAGTCATCACCATCTCTGGACTTGTGTACCATTTGTAAAAGCGGGTCAGTCATAATCCTACTTTGACAGGGTTTATGTGGGGATTAGGTGGGAAAAAACATTTGGCAAATTATAAAACACTATACAAATGTTAGCTACTCTTAGAAAAAGCTTTTTTAAAAAAAAAAGAAGAAGAGAAAAAGCTCCTGGGGGAGGAATACTAACTGGTTCTTAGGCCTGCTTTCCTGTCATTTAACTGCCAGTGATACCAAGAAATGGAATGAATCCCTCATTATCCTCCTCTCTGTCAGCACACAGAATCAGAGAAGCCACATGAAAAAAGATTTATTTATTTATTTTATGTATATGAGTGCACTGTCACTGTCTTCAGACACACCAGAAGAGGGCATCAGATCTCATTCCCATGGTTGTGAGCCACCATGTGGTTGCTGGGAATTGAACTCAGGACCTCTGGAAGAGCAGTCAGTGCTCTTAACCACTAAGCCATCTCTCCAGCCCCAGCTCCCATGATAGAACTGTTTGCAGAGCAATCCATACAGGAAGGGAAGTTTTAGCAAGAAGTTCCCCTGGCTTCCTACACATGCAGTGATCTGGGGCATCAGAGTGTGAAGGAGCAAGGCTGGAAGAGAAGTAGCCAATAGGGTTTGGTCTCAGGTGAGAACCTCATCAGTGTCAGTACATGATGCCAGAGGGCTTCTTTCAAGACTCTACACCAGGTGGGACACACACTAGGGAGGCAGAGGCAGGCAGATCTCTGAGTTCCGGGCCAGCCTACTCTACAGAATATCAGGACAACCAGGGCTACACAGAGAAACCTTGTCTTGAAAAAACAAAACCAACAAAAGAATCTACACCCTACTAGACCCTAAGGTCTATTAGAAAGCTGCCTCAGACAGCCCTGACTCTGGACAGCCCAGCTATGGTGACAGAATGGGGAAAGGAGTCTGGAGAGATGGCTCAGCAGGTCAAGGCAGTTGCCACCAAACCTGACGATCTATGTTCAATCCCTGGGGCCCACACGGAGGAAGGAAAGGGCTGACTCCCACAGTGGTCCTCTGATCTCCATATGCATCCACAATACACAAAAACACACATAAATAAATGAGTGAGATCGTTAAAAAAAAAAGAAAGAAAAACTTGAAAAGGGGAAACACAAAGCATATGAGGTATGAGAAAGAAGGGAGGAGCTAACATGGAAGCTCATACCTGTGAGCTCAGGATTCAAGAGCAGAAGCAGGAGAATCACTGTGAGTTTAATGCCAGTTTGGGCCATAGAGCGAGCATGAAATTATACACATACACACAAACACGGGGGGGGGGGGGGAAGAAAGGGGGGGAGGGAGAGAGAAGGTGGAACAGGGTCAGCAGGATGTCTCAGCAGGTAAAAACACTTGCCACCAAGCCTTTCAATCTGAGTTCCAACCCCAGGCTACACAAGGTCGAAGGAGAAAACCAGCTTCCACAAGTTTCCTCTGACCTTTACATATGACACGAATCGGTGCTCCGCTTTCTAATACATAAATCAATGTAAAAACAAATAGGCAGAACACTTGCGAAATGTCTCCATTGCTAAAGTGCTTGCTGCGTGTTCATGGGGACCTGGGTTCCAACGCTCAGTACTCATGTAAAAGCCAGACAAACAGGAGAAGCCCTGGGGCTGGCTGGTGGCCATCCTGTCTAGTGACCCAGTGAGTGCCAGGTTCAGTGATAGGCTTTCAAGATTAGGTGGAAAGTAGTCGAGGAAGACACCTGCTATTGACCTGTGGTCGCCATGTACCCCCATCCACATCCTCATTCACAAAAAAGGTGAGAGTGAAATGCTATTAACTATTTTGGTTTTTTTGAGACTGGGTCTCTCTATGTAGCCTTGGCTATCCTGGAACTTACTCTGTAGACCAGGCTGACCTTAGACTCACAGAGATCCACCCTCCTCTGCCTCCTGAGTGCTGAAATTAAAGGCATGCACCATCTCTTGTAGCCAAACTTTGAAAGTTTACTGAGCTAATGATGAAACCTGCCTCCATCTTGGGCTTAAAAGCCATCTTAGAGTAAAGACAAACTAGGCTCATTCCTGTTTATGATTAGTCCCCTGTTTCTCAAGGACTGGGCTGTGCCCCACCTATAACTTTAACTACATATCGTTCTGAACTGCCTGTGCCAAGAAAAGGCAACCATGTCTTTTCTTCAAAAAGTTGTTATGACCGTCTTGCAACCCTACCTTTTGTTTCAAAAGATTATAATTACCTTGTTGTGACTACCATGCCTTTACTATTCTGTTTGGTTATTTGATTGTTTGTTTTTAGAGACAGGCTTTCTCTTTGTAACCTTGGCTATCCTGGAAATCACTCTGTAGATGAGGCTGGCCTCAAACTCAGAGATCTGCCTGCTTCTGCCTCCCAAGTGCTGGGATTAAAGGCATTTATCACCACCACCTCAAATGTTCTACTTCTATAACCCTGCCTATTTTTCCACCAAATCTCTTGTTTGGAAACCCCCTACCCCGATCTATAAAAACCTTGTCTTCCTACGCTGATCTCTTGAACCCTGTCTTTAAGCCTGTATACATTTTTTTTTTTTAAAGCTTGCTTTAATTAATTTGGCCATAATGATTTGAGTCGGTAGTCTTTCTCACATCTTTGGGATTACTACTGGCAAGATGACTGAGCAGGTAAAGATGCTTACGGTCAAAACCTGACAACCTGAGGCTAGAGAAATGGCTCAGCAGTTAAGAACACTGGCTACTCTTCCAGAGGACCTGGGTCCCATTCCCAGCACCCACTGGTAGTTCACAACAATTCATAACTCTAGTTTCAGAGGATCTGACCTCTCTTATGGCCTCTTCAGACACCAGACATACAAACGTAAATTTTAAAAATGGGAAGAGCTGCATTTAATTCCAGTACTCAGGAGGCAGAGACAGACAAGAGGCAGGTGGATTTCTGTGAGTTCTAGGACAGACTGGGTCTACATACCCAGGCCAGCTAAGGGTATATAGTGAGACCCTGTCTCAAAAGTGGGAGGGAGGCTGGTGAGATGGCTCAGTAGGTAAAGACACTTACCACCAAGCCTGACAACCTGAGTTCAAGTCCCAGGAAAGAGGGAACCGACTCCCACAAAGTTAACATCTGACTTCCAAATACTCACCCCAACAAACAAAGGAATGAAGGCTTAATTTAAAAATACACACACACACACAAAACAAACAAATAAAAACAGAAAACAAGCAAATAAAAAAGTGGAGAGGAGAACAAGAGGGACTGGTTTTCACAAAGAAGGGAGAAGTTAGAATAATAAGAGGACGATAGAGAGACAGAGCAAAGCCAGTCCCTTTCTCTCCCTTCCTCCCTCCTCCCTTCCCCCCAGTGCTGCTGTGCCCAGCTCTGAGGGCAGGAGGAGAACACTAGGGTCAGCAGGGGAATCCTCTACAAGTCTCCGGCTCTGCCACAGTCCCCAGAGTAGTACAAAGGAGGTGGCTGCATCCCTGGGCCTCGATCTACTCTTCTGTAAGGAAGTATCTTTCCAGTTCTCAGATTGAGTGATGAATGGAGCAGGGGAACTGCATTCACAGGCAGTGGGTGTCTCTGAGCTTTAGTGTCTGTATCTGAGAAGCAGGGTTAAGAAGAGTCACCCACACCCACCGAACTTGGCTATGGGATTCATTGAGATTACATGCAGGAAAACATTTCACGAACTGCCTGTCTGTTAACAGGCTGATTCTGGCTCTCTCTGCTCCACCTTTGCCAGTCCCCATCTCCGACACCATTAAGCAGCACAGTGTCAGGGGTGCAGGCATCAGGGGCAGAGCACACTGCCAGGGCATCAGCTAGCTCTTTATTATGCTCATTGCAGTTGCTGCCAGGAGGCCAAGTGGGGCAGAGGGGTAGAGAGACGAATGGATTCATCTCTGGTTGCTATGGTGCCCCAGGCCAGATTTGCCCGGCCCTCCTAATGGAGCAAAGGGTAGAGAGAGGAGGGGGGTAAGGAGAGAACAACTGGTCCCCTCCCTTCCCCTCTCCTCTCTCTGGAGCAGATGTGTGAGGGGGATCAGTGTACTGGATCAGAGGCAGAGAAAAGAGTAGTATGTCAGGATTAAGAGATGGGGGGACACCCTGAGTGAGGAGGGGCAGGGCCCTCATACCTATAACCAGAAGCTAACTGATGACGTTAGAGAGGGGGAAAAGCACAAAACAAAACAGGCTACATGGCAAGAGAGAGAGAGAAAGGGGAGAGAGAGAGAGAGAGAGAGAGAGAGAGAGAGAGAGAGAGAGAGAGAGAGAGAGAGAAAGGGAGGGAAGGGGAGGAGAGAAGGTGTAGAGTCAGACTGTATACCAGCCTCTCTGCCTGTGCTTTTCTGAGCCACCCAAACTCTAGGCAGCCTAGACTCCAGGGGCCTGAGAGCCGCTGAAGAATGGGTACCAGAACAGCGACCATTTCTTCTCTTGCTTGGCAGCTTCTGAGCTGCTGTTTCCTCTGCAATGGGGCTCTGGGGAGCCAAAGGCCCATGCGCTCCCTGCCTCCATTACCCTCCCAAGTCAAGACAGGATCTGGGCCCATATGGTTGCCCCCAAAAGGGGCTGAAGCAGCCCTGGCTTTTCTCTACTCTGGAGATGTTCAACAGCTGTCAGGAGCAAACTGCAGCGAGAAGTATGAAGTCCGTGGGGCAGAAGGCAAATCCGGGGTCCCCCCAGTTCTACAGAGAGCAGCGGGCACCTTGGCACACGCTGCCAATTTTCTCAACATGCTTCTGCAAACCAACGATATCCGGGAGTCGAGCGTGGAGGAGGATGTGGAGTGGTATCAGGCGCTCGTTCGCAGTGTGGCAGAGGGAGACCCGAAAGCCTACAGGGCTCTGCTGACCTTTAACCCTCCACCGGGGGCCAGCCACCTTCCGCTGGCCCTGCAGGCCACTCGGATGGGGGATGAGACCATCCTTCAGGACCTGTCTGGGAACAAGGTACAGGAAGAGAATGCAGAAGAGGATCTGGATAGTCCTGTCCTCCAGAAGCGAGTACTGACCAATGACCTAAGGAGTCTTGACAGTCCCAAGTGGCCACGGGGGGATGGATACGTGGGGGACATACAGCAGGTGAAGCTATCTCCTCCTTTCCTGGAATGCCACGAGGGCCGGCTCCGTCCTGGCTGGCTAGTCACAGTCTCGGCCACATTCTATGGACTCAAGCCAGACCTCACCCCAGAGGTCAGGTGAGTGAGTTTGGGAAGGAGTTGATCTGTGAGGACAAGGGGGCCACGAGTCTCCTGCACCATGCAGAGACCATTTGGCAAGAACATGTGTGTATACATTCAGCTGTGTCTGTTTACAGCTGGCACTGGGAATCTGTAACTATTAACACTCTCAGGTGTGCGTGCTGTGTATGAACCAGATAATTCATGCATATTTATCTGGACATCTATTGGTTTGGCTATTGTTTTATTTGCATGTGTATGGTCATTTTATTGTGTTTTCTAATAAGACAGTTTCTCATACAGCTAAGGCTGACCTGCAATCTTAATTCCCCTGCCTCGACTTGAAAAGTGCCAGGATTGCAGGCATGTATGTGCTTGGGTATCTGTTGATGCTGTTTATATGTTAAGCACAATGAGTGAATGTCTGTGAGCATGTGTATATACAGGTAAGTACACATCTATCTATCTATATGTGTGTACTTATGTGTGTATGGGGGGGCAGACAGGAGAGCAGACAAAGACAGGTCTTGGTTCTCAGGTCTGAGGTACAGACTGAAGAGTTAGGACCTGAGAACTTGATGACAGTAATAATCCATGTTCCTGGCTTCTTAGAGGAACCACATGGACAATCCAGGAGGCGTCCCAGGAGAAGAAAAATCCCTGGACTGGCTTGGAAGCAATGCCCTTTCTTTCTGTCCAGGAGTTGACTGAGTCCCCAGTGTCATTGCCAATGACAAGGCTCTTGGTAGAGCAGGCCCCATTATCCTATCTAGGCTACCACAGTATTTTGTGATATTCCTCAAAGAACTGACTCTGCTGTCAGCTAGAGTGAAGGGTCGGTAGCCCCACTGGGAAGCAGGCAGCACAGGAGCACAGCAAGACCAGGCTCCCAGAAGGCAGCGTTCCTTTTCCAGGTCCCTGCCCCTATGTACTGTTCCCAGAGTGCACCCTGGCTCCTTGCCAGAGCTCTCCCAATTCAATCCCAACAGAGCTCCTCCATTCCAGGGCTCCTTTGCTGTGATCAGTTCAGACCTGGCCTGGGCAGAGTGTCGCGCGCGCGCGCGCGTGTGTGTGTGTGTGTGTGTGTGTGTGTGTGTGTGTGTGTGTGTGTGTGTGTGGTGTGTGTGTGTGTGGTGTGTGTGTGTGGTATGTGTGTGTGTGTGTGTGTGTGTGGTGTGTGTGTGCATGTGTGTGTGTGGTATGTGTGTGTATGTATGTGTGTGTGGTGTGTTTGTGTGGTGTGTGTGTGTGTGTGTGGTATGTTTGTGTGGTGTGTGTGTGTGGTGTGTTTGTGTGGTGTGTGTGTGTGTGTGTGGTGTGTTTGTGTGGTGTGTGTGTGTGTGGTGTGTTTGTGTGGTGTGTGTGTGT
>CM052710.1:23081614-23117072 GCA_028551405.1 Uromys caudimaculatus
ATGTGTGTGGTGTGTGTGTGTGTGTGGTGTGTTTGTGTGGTGTGTGTGTGTGGTATGTTTGTGTGGTGTGTGTGTGTGTGTGTGTGTGTGGTGTGTGTGTGTGTATGTGTGTGGTGTGTGTGGTATGTGTGGTGTGAGTGTGTGTGTGGTGTGTGTGTGTATGTGTGTGTGTGGTGTGTGTGGTGTGAGTGTGTGTGTGTGTGTGGTGTGTGTGTGTGGTGTGTGTGTGGTGTGTTTGTGTGGTATGTGTGGTGTGAGTGTGTGTGTGGTGTGTGTGTGTATGTGTGTGTGTGGTGTGTTTGTGTGGTGTGTGTGGTGTGAGTGTGTGTGTGTGTAGATGCAATGAGCGAGTGCAGAAAAATCCCACTTAGTGACCATGGGAGCCCCGGCTTCTCCGTCCTTGACACGCCCTTTCTCTCTACCCACTGATGAGAAGCATAAAATGATAAGATGCTGGATAGTGAGCAGGAGGGACTGCGGCCTGGTGGGAGGGGGACTGTCACACAGAGACAGGGTTCATGGCACTGGAGATAGGCATTGTGTGTGCTCCCTCCAGCCTCTGTGCTAAAGTGTGCTAACAAAGACCGCACTGCCCTCATAGTCTGGCAATCACCCCAGCATCCCCATGGTGACCCTAACTGCCAATTTGCTGCCCTAGGGGACAGGTGCAGATGGACATCGACCTCCAGAGTGTGGATATCAACCAGTGTGCAAGCGGCCCAGGCTGGTACTCAAACACACACCTGTGCGACCTCAACAGCACCCAGGCAAGGAGAATGGGTCCACTGAGCCCTGACTTCATTTCTCTTTCCCATCACTGTCAAAGCCACCCTGACATCTCAGGGCCTCAGGGCGGTCCCAAGTGATTGGCAGAGGTGAAAGGGCAGGCTTTTGTTAAGCGAGGTCAATATACAGCCTACTCCATCCCTTCTATGTTTCTCCAAAAAGCTACTGCTCATGCCCGTGAAACCTCAGTGTGCCTCCCTGCTTACCCTCCATTCTAGTACTCAGCACTTTTGCTTATTACTTTATGTATATGAGTATACTGTCACTGTCTTCAGACACACCAGAAGAGGATCCCATTCCAGATGGTTGTGAGCCACCATGTGGTTGCTGGGAATTGAACTCAGGACCTCAAGCCGGGCAGTGGTGGCGCACGCCTTTAATCCCAGCACTTGGGAAGCAGAGGCAGGTGGATTTCTGAGTTCGAGGCCAGCCTGGTCTACAGAGTGAGTTCCAGGACAGCCAGGGCTACACAGAGAAACCCTGTCTCGAAAAACCAAAAAAAAAAAAAAAAAAAAAAGAACTTAGGACCTCTGGTAGAGCAGCCAGTGCTCTTAACTGCTGAGCCATCTCTCCAGTTCCCTGTAGAGAAGCTCTTTAAATAGAGAGGTACATAACTCAAAATAGCTTCAGGAAGTCCCTGAAACTGACTAGATTCACTAGACTCCTCCCTGCCACAGTAAGCAATACATGCTGAGAGTCCCTTTCAAAGGGGTGAAGTTGAGCAGCAAAGACTCTCAGAGGAGAAAAGCTGCAAAGACCCCTCTGAGACTAGACCAGCTTCCTGGAAGAAGCAGGAACCAGCCAATCTCCCTGGAAGAGGTTTAGAGCAACTGAAGCGCCTGGAAAGGTTGAATGGCCTGTGGGCTGTGCAGTGTGCTAAGCCAGGATTCCTCTTTAGGACAACTTCTGAGCCAGAAACTTTCCTTCTCCTGGGCCACATGCTTCATGTCAACACAGCTCCTCACGGTACACAGAGTATGCTCCATTGGTATTCATGGAAGTAAATAAAATTGATGGCGGGTGTAGGAGGATGTTAGCCACAGCTCAAAAAGGTCTGGGTCTGTCGAAGGTGACAAACTCCAAGTCATATGCAGGATCAAAACCCTTTACCTCAGAGATATCTGTTCTCTGACCTCGGCCATGTGTTCAGCTTCCCTGCCCACTTCTAAGGCCATATGCTATTCCCCCCTGCTGAGCAAACATCACTAGGAAGAAGAGGGAGAATAAAGAGCTGACCTTAGCATCTCTGCAACCTGGTTTTAGGCTGAGAAATGCGGTTCTATATTAAAGCCAGCTAGGTCCTGATGGAAGTTGCCCCTCACTGGGGGTCTTTTTTAACTTCCCTGTCTTAGGGTTACTGCTGTGATGAAACATCAAGACCAAAGCAACCAGGGGAGGAAGGGGTTTAGTTCACTCCCAGTTCCAGAGAACATTTCATCATTAAAGGCAGCGAGGGCAGGAAAAGTCAAGCAGAGCAGGAACCTGGAGGCTGGAGCTGGTGGATGCAAAAACCAAGGAAGGGTGCTGTTTACTGGCTTGCTCATCATGGCTTGCTCAGCCTGCTTTCTTATAGAACTACCAGCCCAGGGATGGCCCTATCCACATCAATCATTACTTAAGAAAATGCCCTACAGATGGATCTTATGAAGGCATTTTCTCAGTTGGGGCTCTCTTCATTCTCGATAACTCTAGCTTGTGTTAAGATTACATAGACTGGACTGGAGAGATGGCTCAGCGGTTAAGAACACTCTGCTTTTCCAGAGGTCCTGAGTTCAATTCCCAGCAACCACATGGTGGCTCACAACCATCTGTAATGGGATCTGGTGCCCTCTTCTGGCATGCAGGCGTACATGCAGGCATACATGCAGGCAAAACGCTATCTACATAATTAATTAATAAATAAATAAATAAATAAATAAATAAATAAATAAATAAATATTTTCTTAAAAAAATGACAGGCAGCCGGGCAGTGGTGGCACACACCTTTAATCCCAGCACTTGGGAGGCAGAGACAGGTGAATTTCTGAGTTCGAGGCTAGCCTGGTCCACAGAGTGAGTTCCAGGTCAGCCAGGGCTATACAGAGAAACCCTGTCTCAAAAAGCCAAAAAAAAAAAAAAAAAAAAAAAAAAGACATAGGCTAGCTATCGCATCATCTGTGTGTACCAAGTGGGGTAGGTCATGGGAATCCTTTGAAGCAGGATGTAGGTACACAAGGTATGATGGAGCTCTGACCTCTCTCTGTCTTCACCTCCTCTGGTACCTAGCCCTAGCAAGAGCTAGGCACCAGGAAATGGGACTCGAAGTCCCTGCTACTGCCAGTCTGAACAAAAGAGTTATGTATCCTGTACTCTTCTTTTCTTGGATAGCCCTTGAAGGGCCTAATAGCAGGGGTGGGGAAGTTTCCAGAGGAGGAAGGTCTGGGCAAGAACCAGAGAAAGATTCTGGTGAAATCTCCTACTATAAACACAGAAGTCGGGGCTGGAGAGATGACTCAGTGGTTAAGAGCACCGACTGCTCTTCCAGAGGTCATGAGTTCAATTCCCAGCAACCACATGGTGGCTCACAACCATCTGTAATGGAATCCGATGCCCTCTTCTGGTGTGTCTGAAGACAGCAACAGTGTACTCATATAAATAAAATAAATAAATCTTAAAACAAAACAAAACACAGAAGCCATGGATGGAGGGGGGCTCTTGGCAGCAGGGAAAGCTTTCAGAGAAAAACATCGTGCAAACAAATGTCATTTGTCATCCCCACAGTGCGTCCCTCTGGAGGGTCAGGGTTTCGTCCTTGGCCGCTATCTCTGTCGATGCCGAACTGGATTTTATGGAGCTAGTGGTTCTGGGGGTACGTAAGTGTGGAGAGGGCTAAGCAGAGGTTTTGAAGGCCAAGGTAAGTTGGGATGGAACGTCGATGGAAGAAAGGTGGGCTGAAGGTGACCTTGAGAAGAAGCGAAGGCCCAACAAGAGAAAACCAAGAAGAAAGGCTGGGTGGGGTGGTGCAGACTTGTAGTCCCAGCACTTGGGAGGCTGAGGCAGGAGGACTGCCATGCATTCAAGGCCAGTTTGGACTACAAACTGAGATCCTGTCTCAAGAGAAAAGGAGGAAAGGAAGGAGGGAGAGAGAGGGAGGGAGAGAGAGAGAGAGAGATCAGATGCATTTAAGGCCAGTTTGGACTACAAACTGAGATCCTGTCTCAAGAGAAAAGGAGGAAGAGAGAGAGACAGAGAGACAGAGAGAGACAGAGTGAGACAGAGAGAGACAGAGAGAGAGATCAGCAGGGCTATTGTGGGTGTCTTCCTTCTGAGAACAAACTTAAAGACATAGGTATGAGACAAGTTAGCCTTTAGCCTTAAGCCTGGTAGCACTTCTTCCTGATACCCTGTCCTTCATAGGGCATACCCTTTCATTTTTATTCCTGGGCCCATAAGCTACAGGAGGGCATGGAGCCCTCAGGACCCAAGGCTAGACCTTCAGGTATCTCCAGCTAAGCTCTCCTCTTTATATCCCTCTCATTCTTTGCAGGGTTAGAAGAGAGTGTGACTCAGACTGCTGGGCAATTTGGGTCCCCACAAGGCAGCTTAGGGAAGCTGTTACGGTGCCAGCCGTGTCCTGAGGGCTGCACCAGCTGTCTGGATGCCACGCCGTGCCTGGTGGAGGAGGCCCTGGCACTGAGGACGGCAGTGCTGGCATGCCAGGCCTGCTGCATGCTGGCTGTCTTCCTGAGTATGCTGGTCGCCTACCGTTGCCGAGGGAGCAAGGCAAGAAGGCCCCGCCTCTCTCCTCTGCACATACATCCAACACCCATCACAAGTAGAAAACTAAGTCTTGGGGAAATGAGTGTCAGGCTTGCTTCTTTACACCAGAATGTGTGACATTAGGCAGTGACCCGGCTGTCTTAGACCTGTTTCTGCCTCTGCAACATTGTATCCGAGTCAACAAATACTAGTCGAGTGCCTACTCAGTACAAAATACTACATAGACACTCTGCAAGAGAAGTAATGTGATCCCTGGGACAGGGAGGAAGCAATGAGGCAGGGCAACGATGGAGGTGGCCCTCAGGTGCCATGGGAGCTTGGAGAGTTATTCTGAAGGAGATGGCATGGGAGAGACTGTGAAAAGTGGTGCTGGAGCCAGGCTTGAAGTTTAACTGGCTTTTACAGCGAGAAAAAGGGGGAATCTTATTCTAGATCAAGGTACAGTCTGACTCAAAGCTCGGAGAAATGCCAGAGGCCCTTTCTAGCTTCCTTCTCTGTGAGCCCAGCATGGTCCCTGCTGCAAATGTAGCTAGACCCTGTGGTGAGACTGGACAAGTGGCTGTGAACAGAGGGTGGACCTAGTGCTGGGAAGCCCAGGGCCAGAGTGAGCCTCCTGACAGGCCTAGGCCAGGCTTGGCACTCTCAGTGTCCTGCTCACACCCTGTTCACACCCTGCTCACACCTGTCTCCCCTGGACTAACAGAGGATCCGGGCATCTGGAATTGTCCTGCTGGAAACCATCCTTTTTGGATCCTTACTCCTCTACTTCCCGGTGAGTCTGTGAGCTGTAGTCAGCCTCTCTTCTTAGTACCCCACTCCCAAACTATCACCCTTTCCCCCTCCTTCCTAGGAAGATTTGGGGACTTTACATCCTCCCTACCTATTCCCACAAGTGGCAAGCTGGCCTAGTGAGCTCTGCAGGCAGATACCCAGACTGGAAAGAGCTTTTTGACCTGCTGTGTAGTTTTTTGTTTTCTGTTTTGTTTTATTTTGTTTTGTTTTGTTTTGTTTTGTTTTTTCAAGACAGGGTTTCTCTGTGTAGCCCTGGATGTCCTGGATCTCACTCTGTAGACCAGGCTGGCCTCGAACTCAGAAATCCGCCTGCCTCTGCCTCCCAAGTGCTGGGATTAAAGGTGTGTGCCACCACTGTCTGGCCCTGCTGTGTAGTTTAGGACACTTTTTTTTCTTTTTTAAAAAAAGATTTATTATTTATTTATTTATTTATTTATTTATACATACATACATACATACTGTTACTCTCTTCAGACACTCCAGAAGAGGGCATCATCAGATCCTGTTATACATGTTTGTGAGCCACCATGTGGTTGATGGGAATTGAACTCAGACCCTCTTGGAAGAGCAGTCAGTGCTATTAACCACCGAGCCATCTCTCCAGCGCCGCCCCCCCCCCCCCCCCAAAAAAAAAAAAAAAAAAAAAACTCTGCACAAGGGAATTCGAGGCCTCCATTGTGGGGCTGCCGGGAAGATTGATCATGTGACACAGTTTTAGACTGGAGTAAAGGCGCAGATAAGAACAGCTGTCTCTGTCCCTTTGCCAGCAGGTGTTCATCCTGTACTTTAAGCCCAGCGTATTCCGCTGCGTTGCTCTTCGCTGGGTCCGGCTGCTGGGTTTTGCTGTCGTGTATGGGACCATTATCCTGAAGCTTTACAGGTAGGGCCCTGTCAGATCTCTCGCCATTGCTCTGCTCACCCCACACCACCCAGCTCATTCACACAGTGGAGTTTTTCAAAGTCAGATCTTCCCCGGTACCACTCCTGCCCCAATCAGCCTTGTCACTCAGCTTTCCCATGTAGCTTTTGGAAAGAGCACTAAAGGTGAACACGCGGTGGGCTGGGAAGCAACAGAGTTCTGGGCTCTGGCCCCATCCTCGGTTAACCTCACTCCTCTCAGGGTGCTCCAGCTGTTTCTGTCTCGAACTGCCCAGCGGGGGCCGCACCCAAGCAGCGGGCAGCTGCTGCGGCGTCTGGGGCAGCTCCTGCTGCTGGTATTGGGCTTCCTGGTTGTATGGACAGCGGGGGTCCTGGAGCCAGGCATCCAGCACACACCTCTGGTGACCCGGGGTCACACTCCCAGTGGCCGCCACTTCTACCTCTGTCACCATGACCACTGGGACTACATCATGGTTGTAGGTGAGCTGCTTCTGCTGAGCCCGGCGTCCTCTGGCTCCTGACTATTCACTTCCAGGGTGCTCCTTGTGCTAGCTAGCTCACCCTGGGATTGGGCTACCCTGCACACTTGGTTTTGGAGAGGGCTGCTAAAGTGGTAAGCAATCTCTCTCTCCAACCTCCACAGCGGAAATGCTGCTACTTTGTTGGGGCAGCTTCCTCTGCTATGCCACCCGGGCTGTCCCCTCAGCCTTCCATGAACCGCGCTACCTGAGCATAGCCCTGCACAATGAGCTGCTGCTCTCTACTGCCTTCCACACTGCCAGGTGAGAGCTAGCCCTTCTTCCTGAGGCTCCGCCCACGCGGCCATGCCCAGCAGGACCCTACATATGCCCTTCCTATACCCCAGACCTCCTTCAGAAGAGATGACCCATCCACAAAAAGAAATATGTATCATTCCTAACTCCACGTCTCAATCCTAAGCAGTTTTTCCCTCAAGTCCTTGCTCCCTGCTTACTCCTTAGTCTTCTGAGCAGCAGGCCTGCTGTGGGCCCTGCATCTGTGGTAGAAGGAGGAGCAAATCACAGGGTGATCCCAACAGAGTCCTGAGCACAGTGCTATCACCTGGGCAGGCAGAGGCAGTGGGGTGAAAGCTCTTGGGAGGACTCCTCAGAAAATGGAATGAATGGGAACCTTAGGATTGTATCTGTGATTCAGAGAGGGAAGAAAGCGAGCTTTGCTGGCCACTGCCAGGCAGGGGCTGGGGCTGGGGCAGAGAGTGGGTGAGGTGAAGCAGGCAGGCTGCTCCCACCCACGCTGACGATCACCCTATCCCATCTGGCCCGCAGGTTTGTGCTGGTTCCTTCCCTGCACCCAGACTGGACACTTCTCCTCGTCTTCCTCCATACCCATAGTACAGTCACAGCCACACTGGCTCTCATCTTCATCCCTAAGGTAAGGTCTTTCCCCTACTCCATAAAGTAGGTTCTCAGCCCCTTGACAAAGAGCACCGTGGCCCTGGTGCCTCAGCATCCTCTTCAGTCCAGAAGAATGACAAGCACCCCAGGCAAGGCCTTGGTTGGGAGAGGAGCATCCCTGCTCCCAGTCCCTATGCAAGCAACGCAGAGCTACAGATGAAAGAGCGGTATGGGGGCTGCTGCTGCTGTAGGGTTTGGGTTGGTTGGTTGGTTGGTTTTTTGAGACAAGGTTTCTTTGTGTAGCCCTGGCTGTCCTGGAACTAGCTCTGTAGACCAGGCTGGCCTCAAACTCACAGATATTTCACAGCCTCTGCCTCCCGAGGGAATGAAGGTGTGCGCCACCATGTCCGGTATCCTTTTAATCCATCTGGTAGACTCTGAAGGTGTGGAGAGCAGTTAGTTCATGGAGGCAGGTGGAGAGCTGAAGACCATGCCTAAGGGCACTGTGCTGGTCACCACTGGGGAAGAATGGCAGGGAATAACATACTCTGAAGTCTTGGTTTCTAAATCAGAGAAGGGGTGGGGGTGAAGACTCCTGAAGTAAAGGCAGAGTAGGTTTGTCCCCCATCCATCTCCTCCACCTGTCTTGGCCAGTTCTGGAGGCCAGGGGCACCTCCGAGGGAGGAAGTCTTGGATGAAGTCTATGAGGATGAGCTGGACCTGCAACGCTCGGGCTCCTACCTCAACAGCAGCATCGCCTCAGCCTGGAGTGAGCGCAGCCTGGATCCAGGGGATATTCGGGTAGGTTCTCTTCCTCTCCTCCAATTTCTTTGATAGCACCTTTTTTTGTTTGGTTGGTTGGTTGGTTTGGTTTTTCAGACAGGATATCTCTGTGTCTCTGTGTATCAGAACCCTGGCTGTCCTGAACTTGCTCTGTAGACTGGTCTCACAGGTAACTACCTGCCTCTGCCTTCTGAGGCTGGGACTAAAGGCATCATGCCCAGCCTTGATACCAACTTTTAAGGACTGAGCAGAGGAACACAGCAGTGGCAGTGCTACCACTGGCGTGGGGACCACTGAATCACCCCAAGCCCTCCCTCCCTCCACGACTGTGCCTCCCGTTTCTGCTGCCCTGACTAACTTACAACGGTATTCAAAAGAACCCCCCAAACCCAGATGCCTAGACTGTGAAGGCCCAGGGCCAGCCAGGAGTGGACTCTTAGCCCCATGTAATCATGGGGTAGAGACAGACTAGAAAAGCCTTGAGTCCCTAGCAAAATGGAATGAGTGATGACCCGAAGGGTCTGCTGTAAGAGCTAGGAAGTTTCAACAGTGGCCACCAGGATCCCCTTTCTTTCAGGGGGCCTTAGGAAAAAGTGGCTTTCGGGAGGATAGCTCTGAAGAAGCAAACTCCTGCTTGTTTTTTTCTCAAGGGCGTTCTATAGAGCCAGGGGTTGAGAGGAATCAGGAGACATTGTGGTTTTAGATATAACCCAAGGGAAAGAAGCCATCTTGGGAAGCCATCCATCTCCCTTCACAACTCCCAGTTCCTCATCCCAGCAACTTCTGCAGGTCTCCCCACCGTCTCCTCGTCTTCTGAGCTCTGCCTAGTCTGCCTTTGCACTCCTCTCTGAACTGAGAAATCAGAGCATAGCCAAAGCCATACCACCTCAGACCTTCCCTTTTTAGACCGCAAGTCAATCTGCTCCCTTTGTGCCGGCTTTGGGGAGAAATTCAGAGCACAGACGTCTTCATTGACACTGATGTGTAGCATTTTCCCAACCACCTCTTAGGATGCTCTAAGGAAGTGAACACATATCATATAGAAGATGCAGAGGCACCAGGCCTGGCGGCACATGCCTTCAATCCCAACACTTGGGAGACAGTGATAGGTAGATGGAGGCCAGCCTGGTCTACAGAGGGAGCTCCAGAACAGTCAGGGCCACAGAGAGAAATCTTGTCTCATAACAAACAAACAAACAAAACAAAACAAAACCCCTCGAATACAGAGGCGCGGAGAGAAGTCAGTAGAACAGCTTTGAGATACAGGTGGGTTAGAAGTCTCGTGTCCAGCTTGTCCCTCCATACTGTCATTTCCCAAGAGATCACAGTGCCCCAGAGAAGTGAAAACACTCTGAACCCTGTGGGCTAAAGGGAACCAGATCAGAACCAGCTTGGCTCTGGTCTTGCAGGAACACAGAGTGATGAATTCTGAGTTTAAGAAATAAGAAAGGGATTTCTGAGTTCGAGGCCAGCCTGGTCTACAGAGTGAGTTCCAGGACAGCCAGGGCTACACAGAGAAACCCTGTCTGGAAAAACAAAACAAAACAAAAAAAGAAACAAGAAAGGGATACAACCTGGTAGAGAAGTGATTCCCCAGAGAGAACAGTCTAAGGAGGAGGGGAGCACTGTTGAGGGGTGGGGGCTCAGCCAACTCAGAGGCAGCTATGATGCCAGTCTCCCTCCTCACAGGATGAGCTGAAGAAGCTCTACGCCCAGCTAGAGGTCCGAAAGACCAAGGAGATGGCTGCTAACAACCCCCACCTGCCCAAGAAGCGGGGCAGCTCACGCCAGGGATTGGGACGCTCTTTTATGAGATACCTGGCTGAGTTCCCAGAGGCCCTGGCGAGGCAGCACTCTCGGGACTCGGGCTCTCTAGGCCTCCGCAGCCTGCCAGGCTCTTCTCGTCGAAGGCTCCTCAGCTCCAGCCTTCAAGAAACAGAGAAGCCACCAGCCCTCCGCAAGACCCGTAGCACTTATGACCATCACAGGGAGCATAATGCTCCTCCCTTTGACTGCATGCTGAGACGGACCCTGTCCAAGAAGGCCTCAGCAACAGAGGGCCAAGAGTCGGTAGAGGGGCCCCCAGCCCTGGGCTTCAGGTCAGCCAGTGCTCACAACCTGACAGTGGGAGAAAGACTCCCTAGAGCCAGACCCATCTCCCTGCAGAAGTCACTCAGTGTGGTGGCTGGCTCCAGGGAGAAGGCTCTGCTTGTGGCCAGTCAGGCCTACCTGGAGGAAACCTATCGGCAGGCAAAAGAGAGAGAGGAAAGAAAGAAGGCTGAAGCAGCCGTGGTGAGCCCAGTTAGGAGGCCATCAGCCAGAAGGCTGGACCTGCCTCTAAGGGCTCCTCTGTCAGCCCCACCTTCTCCTGCCAAGAGCAGCAGTATGGACAGCTCTCATACCCCTGGGAGGCCTCATGAAGAGGCAGGGAGAAAGCTGCCTCACCCACTCATCCGGCACCAGGTCTCCACACCCATCTTGGCTCTGTCTGGGGCCTGTCTGGGAGAGCCAAGAATGTTGTCTCCCACCCCAACCTCCACATTGGCTCCTGTTCTATTGCCAGCTCCAGTCCCACCCCCAACCCCTGTTCTGGCACCAGTCTCAAAGCCCCCCCAAAACCCTGTCCTTCTCACTTTCATCTGCCCCTGGGAGAATGCAGAACTGCCAGGCAAGAAAGAAAATGTGGTCCAGGAAGGCCCCGCTGGGCCAGAGCGAAGCAGTCACTCACCTGCCTCAGCTCGAACCAAGATCTGGAGGGCCCTGTCTATGGCAGTGGAGAAAAGGGGGACTGGAGAGAGTGAGACACTCACAGAGGGCGGACACGTCCAGGGGGAAGCAGATGATACAGATGAGGAAAAGACCAAGGTCTTCTCAAAATCCCACAGCCTCAAGACTCCTCTGCAGCAGGGTTCTGTGCGCAGCCTGGGCCTGGCCATCAAGGCTCTGACCCGATCTAGAAGCACCTACAAAGAGAAGGATGGTGGGGAGGGCTCCCCTGAGACTGAGAAAGGAAAACCTACAGAGCTGAGCACAGGGGCTCCACCCCGATCTCCCAGGCTAAGCCGGCCCAAAGCAATGAGCAAACAGGCTGCCCTCGCCCCCTGTGAGGATGAGGAGTCCCTCCAGAACCAACAGAATGCTCACACCAGCAGAATGCTTCATGTTGGTCAAAAGGAGGGCAGCCGAGAGCAAGAAGATAAAAACAAGAGAGTGTCCCAGGGTCCAGGGGAGCGGAAAGTTGAGAGAACCAGTAAAATAGCGCTTGCTACACTGAGGCAAGTTTTTGGAGAGAAAAATGCTGAACAAGTGAAGGAATCCCCTGTGGGATCCCAAGAGGTGCCCAGCCTTGCCCTCCAGCCCCTAGGCAGTGTTGACCACAGGGTGGCAGAGGTATGCCCCTGGGAAGTAACTGAATCTGAATCAGGAATGGGCCTGCCAGAAAATGTCAACAGAGCCAAAATCTGCTCCTGGGAGGAGACTGAAGGCCTTGAGAAGAAGCCATCAAGACAAGTACTAAGTAGGTCCTGGGAAGAGAGAGAGAAAGTCCCAGGGAAGTCAGAGCCCGAAGATGTGGGTGCCATTACTCGGAAGAAGCCAGAGAGGCTGGTCCGGAGCCAGGAGGCAGTGTGTCCTTGGGAAAGCCCCGACCCTGGAGGTCTGTCTCCTCAGTTGGTGCATCAGGATTCTGACAGAAGCCAGGGCAGGTCTGTGGTAGTGAGCAAAGGAGAAAAGCATTCAGAGGCTCTTCTGCCCGATGCTGCCAAGGCAGAACTGTGCCCGTGGGAAATGAGGGATATGGGGGAGGGAACATCTTCTCAGAGGGTACAGGAACTCCCTGAAGAAAGGCAGAAATCCCCCAAGAAGGCAACCTTCTGGAAAGAACAGAATCTTGGCGGAGACCTGGTGTCTCTTTGTCCATGGGAAAGTACTGATTTTCGGGGCCCTTCCGCTGTCTCACTTCAAACTCCAGGAAGCTCAGGGAGTTTAGGCAGTGGCATTGCAGAGGTTTGCCCATGGGAGGCAGGAGATGTATCTAATGACAAGAAAGCTGAGGTCTGTCCCTGGGAGCTGGGGGATGAGCTAACAGGTACAGAAGCCCTGAATCAGGGAACAGATGAGGAATCTCTCCCAGGAAAGGAGACTGCCTCCAGAAAGGGATACTCGCCAGAGATGGGGCACACTGCAAGGGCAAAGCCCACAGTCCATCAAGGACAGGAGTCAGTGTGCCCCTGGGATGAGCAGTCCAGCCCACATCCAGACAACTCTTCATCCAAGGCTGGTGAGAAATTCCTAAGCAATAGGGGTAGCCAGGTACTGCAAGTGTGTCCTTGGGAAGTGGTCAAGCCAGAAGAAAAGCAGGGAATACCTTCAACAGCAGAAATCTGTCCCTGGGAAGTAGATGGACGAACAGAGAACAGGACATCAGAACACCCACCAAAAGACGGAGAAGTTCAAAAAGATAAGGAGAAAATGCCTGGAAGAACAAGAATCCAAGCACGGGAAGAGGCTGAGGGGCAGATCCAAAAGCAGGAAGCAATCTGCCCCTGGGAGAGCATGGACCATGGTAGCACTCCACAAAGAGACACAGAGAAAGCCAAAGCCACTCTCCAGAGGCAAGGCAGTATGGGAGGCAAAGCAGCTGAGATCTGCCCGTGGGACATGGAAGAGACAGCTGAGAAGGCCAAGATCTGTCCCTGGGAAGTGGGCACTGGGCCTGGAGAGGAAAGGCCTGTCGGAGCTGAAGCCTCTGGGATCCCTCCAAATGATGCAGGCCAGACTTCTGCAGATTCTGGACCCAGGCAGATAGCTGCTAGTGCTACAAAGAAGCCAGGGAGGCTCAGCTCAGCGGAGAAGGAGGTGGTCTGTCCTCAGGACAGCCTGAGTCCAGGGACCTCCTCTCAGCAGCCAGACACTCTGAACACCGAGAGACTAAAAGATGAACTCCAGGAACACGTGAGCTCCAGGCCCATAGAGGTGTGTCCCTGGGAAGCAGAGGAAGTTCGGATCAGTGAAAAAGCCAAGATCTGTCCCTGGGAATTGAATGAAGAGACCATGGGGAAAGGACTGGAGCAAGAGACAGGGAGTGAGCCAGCACAGCATAAGAGAAAGAGTCTAGAAAAGGCAGGACTCCCCTTCCAAGAAGAAGACACACCACAGGGGGACACAAAACTCTGCCAAGAACAGGAAGAGGAAGCTACCTGTCCTTGGAAGCCACCTGCCCAGGTCTCCAAGGTCTCAGACTTGCCCAGCAGCACCATTAGTCAGGTAGCAGAGGGACAGTCCTTGGAAGCAAGTGACAGGGCATCAGAGAAGGGAGATCTGAGACAAGACCTGAAGACTGGTTCTCTCCTGGAATACACAATCCAAGGAAAAGCTTCGGCTTTAAAATCACAGTCCCCTGTTGATGGGGGAGGAGCAAGCTCCGAACTCCAGCCTGCTGGGCTGCAGGAAAGCATGGTACCAGCAGGCTCTTCTTCCCATCCATGCAGCCAGTGTCCTGACCAACCTAGAGCTAGCTCCCAGACACTGGTCAGCGCAGGGGGTGGGGCTGCTGAGGTGTGCCCATGGGATGCTCCTGACCCAGACCTGTATAAACCTGACAGTGACACCAAGGTTGATATCTGTCCTCAGAAGGTGACTGAGAGAGTTACAGAGACAGAGACATCAAGACAAGATGAAAAGGAGAGATCTCAAGAGGAAAAAGAAAGAGCCCCTGAAAAACAAGAGCATGAAGGTGTGGCAGTTCAGAAGACGCCACAGACCAGCAACTTTGGGAAGCAGGAAGCTGTGTGTCCCAGGGAGAGTCAGGACTTTGGGGTGCAAGCAGCTACAGATGCTTCTGATGGAAGCAAAGGCGGTTCTGAGAAAGTGTGTTCTTCGGAAGTAGAAGAGGTTCCTTCTACCAAGAAAGCTGAGATCTGCCCCTGGAAAGCAGGTCCAGGAGCAGTGGGGGAGGGGGCACTGGACCTGGGGCAGGATGGAGAGTCACAGGGGGCAGGGCTCTTCCCCCAGGAAGCCGTTGTGGACACAGACCACCCCAAGGTCAGTCTCCACGGAGCAAGTAGCCCAGGGAAAGGGCTAGCAGAAATATGTGTATGGGAAGTCACAGACCCAGAGGGAAATAAAATCAAGGGCACCATGGCAGACATCTGTCCATGGGAGGAAACTAGAGCCCAATCTGATGGATCTGGCCTCCTGGCTTTACCAGTAACCCAGGCAGATGTGCCAGCTACCCCTGAGAAATCTATCTGCCTCTCAGTATACAGACCTTTGGAGAGCTTTCTCCCAGAGAGCAAGAGTGTCCGCCCAGACGTCAGCAAGCCACCTGGTACTCTCCCCGTTGAAGGTGTCAGAGAACAAGAACCTTTGGAACTTGAGCCTGGAGCCAAATCAGTTCCAGAGCCAAGTCCCAAAGAAGCAGAGGCTCCAGAGTCTTTGTCCTTATTTGAAGACCAAGGACAAAGGGCTTCTGAAGTACAAGGTGGAGAAGAACTCAGCCCTCCACCTGACTATCCCTGGGACTGTGAATGACAGCACTGTGGGGGTGGGGTCAGAACTCCTCCAGGGCACTTCCCAAAGAGCTGACTCAAAGTTGCTTGGGTACTTCCTTGGCCCAGGAGGCCAGATGGTAATCCATTCAGAAGGAACTGTACAAGAAGGGTTGGACCCCAGGGGACATCCCATCCTCCCCACTTCTCTCTCTGCTTCAGGAAACAGAAACTAGACCTTCACCTTCTAAAGAATTCTGCCATCTGTCCAGAGTACCTGACACAGGCAGCTGTTCAAATTGGAATTCTCACAAAGTTTACCCAAGATAGCAAAAAACTAAACCATTTAAGGCAGTAGCAATCAGGAGACTGTGGGCAAGAGAAGGTGATAAGGATGAAAGATGGAGCTAGAGAGATGGCTCAGTGGTTGAGGGCACACACTATTCTTACACAGGACCCAGGTTTGGATCTCAACAGCCAAGACAATCGGCTTATAACCACTCACAACTCCAGCTTCAGGGGATCCTCCAGTTTCTTCTTCTGGTCTCTGAGAATACCTACACTCATGTGCACATATCCCTACAGAGACAGACAGATAGACAGACAGACACACATACACACAAAATTAAAATAAATATTTAAGCCGGGCAGTGGTGGCGCACACCTTTAATCCCAGCACTCGGGAGGCAGAGGCAGGCGCATTTCTGAGTTCGAGGTCAGCCTGGTCTACAGAGTGAGTTCCAGGACAGCCAGGGCTACACAGAGAAACCCTGTCTCGAAAAACCAAAAAATAAGTAATTAAATATTTAAAACATGAAAGCTAAATCAGAGGAAAACAAAGACAAAATATGTGTCTGGAAAAAGCCTCACAGGCCTAGACCTTGCCCCTCTCCTCACCCCTTTCTCTAATACATGGGCCCATGGAGCCCAGGCTGGTCTAAAACTCAGTATGTAGCTAAGGCTGACCTTAATCTTCTGGTCCTCCTGCATCCACTTCCTGGGATTCAGGATCACAGGTGTGCATCACCACGGCCAGTTTACTCTTGGTCACAGAGCTTGTATGCTAGGCAAGCACTCTGTCACCTGAACTATATCCCCAGCCCAGCCTTTGTCTTTCTGTGGGTACACGTGGTGCAGGGAACTGAACCCTGGTCCTCAGGAATACTAAGCAAGCACCCTACCACTAAACCACATTCCCAGGTCAAGGGCCTTGTCTTTTGACTTGACTCTTCCATTTTTGCTTTACGACTTCTCATATGTGCCCTGATTGTTGGGTGAAGTAGCAACAGTCAGACATTCTGACATTTATGTCACAGCTGGCATCCAAAGTGACAACAGAGAACAGAGAAGGAAGGACACTCAGGGTCCTCGCCACACTGAACAAGGTATTCTTCCTTCCTGAAGTCTCCAGTAAGCCTCTTCCCATCTTCCTGCCCCAGCTCCTGCCATGTCCAGGGCCCACCTCACTGCCTCCTCCTGTCTTTCTGTAGTCAGCAAGGAGACCCCTTTTTAGTAAATGTAACTGGAGCCAAGAAAGAACCACTCTAACTCGTACTCCTTCCCGGAGGAGCCTGAGAAAGAAAAGAGGTCCTGTTCAGTCAGAATCCCAACCCCATCAGAAAGAATAGTGCTCCCCAGGGCCGGGAAAGGCACCGAGTGAGTACAAAGCCCCTTTCTTAGCAGTCCGCTCTCAGCTTGGCTCTCCTCTCCACAATCAGTTCAGGCTACCTTGCTTAAGCAGTGTGAGATGGCAGGGTTGGTGTCAGATGATGTTACCAGATGGACACTAGGAAGGAGAAAAACTTATACAGAGATTCCAGTTTGAGAGAGGGAAATGGGGTGAAGACAGGCAGGCTAACGTGGCAGAGCCGGCAAGGGCACTGAAGACAGCAGTAAGCCCCACCCTCTAACCCCAGGAATATAGGTGCTGTTTAATGGGTAGAAAACCTCAAATGAGACAAAATGCCCGGTAAGAGAACCATAAGTCTATATGCAAAGAGATACCGAACCTCACAGAAAAAAAGCAGCCGAATGCTCCATTTCCAAAAGGGAATGGAAGACAGTCACCTAGTCTCTGGGGGCCAGCTGCTCTCATTCCCACACTAAGCGCTCCTACCTACCCAGATCTGCTGCACCGGCTTTCTCCTGCACCGGGTTTCTACAGCTGTATTGTTCTGGGCTGTGGCTACTTAACCCCACAGCTTCTGAGCTAAGGTAGACTTCACTCACTGCGCACCCTAGAGCAATGCCACTGGGTCTGTTCTAGCTGGGAAGAGCAGAGTTATCCCCATATTCACTGTTATAAATAGCCACCCAGGAAAATAATAAAAGAGGCTTGTTCTCAGCTCCTGTAGTCGGCTCTAGCTTATTTATACTGGTGGTTTCCTTTGTCAACAGAGGGACAGCAGACAGAACAGTGCCTGCTCCAAAGCCACCCTCTCTACCTGAGAGGACTCGGGGTAGGGTGGTCCAGTTTATTCTCTGCCAGTGCTAACAGATGCTCTCTACCTTGTTCTCCAAGCCAACCCTTCACATCTGGGGCCATTTGTTCAGCTGGATTTGGTCCCAGAGGAAATGAAATTGCACTTCTCCTCTGGCTTCCTGGTGGTAGCTATTGCTTAGCCGAGATTTAGGATTATCTAGAGACCCTGAGTCAGATCCACGGCAATGGGATGAAATAGCTTATCTGAATCACCACCGTTTTTCATAAATTCAAGAGAAATCAATGCTATCATTTGCCTCCTGAGTGAGTTCTTATGTTTCTCTGCTTCTCTTCCCTGCTGGGATTATCTCCCTTCCTTCTTATCCCCTCCCCCCCCACCATGGCCCCAGCTCAGAGCACTTCTTCCTTTGCCTTAATCCAGGGCTCAGGACAGTAATGCTGCAAAATGATGCACATTTTAAGCCTGGAGGGTTGAGACTAAACAGTGTGAGATTGGGGGCTCAGTGGTTGAGAGCACTGACTGCTCTTCCGAAGGTCCTGAGTTCAAATCCCAGCAACTACATGGTGGCTCACAACCATCTGTAATGGGATCTGATGCCCTCTTCTGGTGTGTCTGATGATAGCTACAGTGTACTTACATACAATAATAAATAAATCTTTTTCCAGAGCGAGCGGGTTGCTGAGTTCAATTTCCAGCAACCACATGATGGCTCACAACCATCTGTACAGTTTCAGTGTACTCATATGCATAAAATAAATAAATAAGTCTTAAAAAAACAAAAAACAAAAACCCAGCGTGAGATTGGCTGCCTAGAGCCTCGTCCCTAAGCATACACCTGCCTGTGTCCCCAGTCTACACACACAAGCTGTTATAAAAGCCCCAGGCTTGGGCCAGGGAGGTGGCTCAATGGGTAAAAACTATTTGTCGTGCAAACTTGACAAAAATTCAATTCCTAGAATCCACACTGGAAGGCAAACTTTGTCCTCTGACCTCCGTCTGAAAGCTGTATCGTGCACATTCACACTCAAACACTGCTGCATACATAATATATAAATAATTGGTAAATAAATAATAACATTGATAAATAAGTGATAACATCCCCCAGTAAGGCCTCTCCTGTTTGCAGCTTTGCTGGAGGGCAGGTTTGGAGAACTGACAGTTAGGTTACTTACTTCTGACCCAATTCCACCTTCCTTTACCCTACTCTAGACAGATTAACTCTGACTTGAAGTGACAAAGACAATTTTAGTCCAGAGAAAAATTAAGTATGGGAACTTAGGCTCTCATTTTCCTGTGTTGATGAACCTACAGCCTCCTGCATGCAAGCAAACACCGTACTATTAAGCTGTATCTCCAGCAGGCCCTGTTTTTAAACAAGAACTCACTGGGTTGAGGAACTCAAAAGCACTATGAACCAAGCCATGGATGGAAAAGTAAGATTCCCCCTGTCATGCTGATATCCCAGGACACTGAGCATCAAACCCTCACCCCCTTCTCCAAGCAGCCCCTGTGGCAAGGACTGGGCCGCTGTACTGAGCACTGGTTTGCACTCTGGTCCTGGGCTGGAAGGCATAGCCAGCATCTTTGTGAGGTACAAGAATTCAGAGCCAAATCTTACTCATTTCCTCTACATACCAACCCTGCTGCCGTGTCCTTGCATCCTCCTAAACTTCCTGCAGCCATCCAGTGTGTGTGTCTCTCTCTCTCTCTCTCTCTCTCTCTCTCTGTTTTGTTTTGTTTTTAAGATAGGGTCTCATGTGCTCGCTTTGGCAGCACATACACTAAGACAGGGTCTCTGGGCTGGAGAGATGGCTCAGTGGTTAAGAGCACTGGCTGTTCTTCCAGAGGTCCTGAGTTCAATTCCCAGCAACCACGTTGTGGCTCACAACCATCTGTAATGGGATCTGATGCCCTCTTCTGGCACACAGATGTACATGTAGATAGGGTACTCACACATTAAATAAATAAATCTTTAAAAAAAAAAAAAAAGAGTTTCTTACAGTATGGCCCTGGCTCTCCTGGAACTCCCTATGTAGATTAGGTTGGCCTTGAACTCACAGATCCACCTGAGTGCTGGTATATTTCCTTGATAGTCTAGCCTAGTTGGGCAAAAAGGTAGCAGTAGGGTGGGGACAAATCTAATAATTTTTTTTTTTTTTTTTTTTTCGAGACAGGGTTTCTCTGTATAGCTCTGGCTGTCCTGGAACTCACTCTGTAGACCAGGCTGGCCTCGAACTCAGAAATCCACCTGCCTCTGCCTCCCGAGTGCAAATCTAATAATTAAGAGTAAAAATTCGGGCTGGAGAGAAGGCTCAGCAGTTAAGAGCACGAACTACTCTTCCAAAGGCCCTGAGTTCAATTCCCAGCACCCACATGGTGGCTCACAACATCTGTAACGGAATCCGATGCCCTCTGCTGGGGTGTCTGAGGACAGCGACAGTGGCTGGGCATGGTAGTTCACACCTTCCATGAGAAGGTTCACTGCAAGTTTAAGGCAAGCCTGGGCTATATATATCAAGTTTCAGGCAAGGCAGGTCTAGACCTTACCTCAAACAAAATACAACAAAATACATAAAAGCTAAAGGATAGCCAGGCCTTTACTTCCAGCACTCAAGAGGCAGAGGCTGGCAGATCCCTCAGTTCGAGGCCAGCCTGGTCCAAGACAACTAAGGCAATTACAGAGAAACCCTGTCTGTGGCAGGGGGTGGGAGTGGGGAGCCAAAGGACAATTTTCCCCTACTTTGGATTTATATATAAAATAAGTAAGATAAAAAATAACTTTAAGCTGGATATGGTGTAACACTCCTTTAATCCCAGGCAAAGGGAGAGGGATGGAGGCAGATATCTATAAGGGAGGCTAGCCTGGTCTACAAAGCAAGTTACAGGGATGTTACAAGGAGAAACTCGAAGAAAAAAATTTTTAAAAACACCCACTTATATGTGTGTGTGTGTGTGTGTGTGTGTGTGTGTGTGTGTGTGTGTATTTGGTTTTTCAAGACAGGGTTTCTCTGTGTAGCCCTGGCTGTCCTGGAACTCACTCTGCCTGGCCCTTCAATAAGTATATTAAAGAGACCTTTTAAAATAATATGCTGGGATGGAGAGATGGCCCAGAAGTTAAGAATACTTGTTATAGGCTGAAGATGGCTCAGTGGTTAAAAGCACCGACTGCTCTTCCATAAGTCCTGAGTTCAATTCCCAGCAACCACATGGTGGCTCACAACCATCTCTAATGGGATCCTCTTCTGGTGTGTCTGAAGATAGTGACAGTGTATTCATATACATAAAATAAATAAATCTTTAAAAAAAAAAAATACCGCCGGGCAGTGGTGGCGCACGCCTTTAATCCCAGCAGGTGGATTTCTGAGTTCGAGGCCAGCCTGGTCTACAGAGTGAGTTCCAGGACAGCCAGGGCTACACAGAGAAACCCTGTCTCAAAACACCAAAAAAAAAAAAAACCCCCAAAAACCAAAACAACCTGTTGCTCCTGCAGAAGATGCAGATCCAGTTCCTGGCACCCACGTGGTGGCTCCCACCGTCCATAAGTCCAGTTCCAGGGGTCTGACACCCTCTTTGGACCTCCAAGGGCACCAGCCATGCATGTACTACATAAACACACATGCAGACAGAACACTCACACATATCAAATTAAGTAACACCCTATTTTTTGTTGCTGTTCGTTTGAGACAGGATCTAAGTAGCCCAGACTGACTTTAAACTGTGTGATGACATTAAGCTCCTAATCTTCCCCTTGCCCCAACTTCCCAGGATGCCCTAGTCTGTAGACACTCTGAATTCCCGTCTAGAGTTCCTGGAAGTGGCATCACTCCTAACTACATGGGTTTCCCATCCCTGACGGACGTCACAGAACCGCCCCATCCCAGTCTGAACCAGGGAGAATGTACAGGACACGCAGTCTATTCAACAGAATTTTACTCCAGATGCTGACCTGGCCTATAATTAGAAAAAAGAAACCTGCTGTCTGACCCCACAGTCCTGCGGGGAAAGTCCAGCATCGCATTTGCTCTCTCCTGCTGCTTCTCATTTCACCTCCGAAGCTAAACATGGTTGTATAAAGATGCTCCATGGCTGGGCATCCCAGCCACCACCTGGGCCGCCACACACATCAGCCATGACTGTAAGGGGCTGGGGGGCTGCTGACCCAGCCAGGGCAGGGGAGAGCAAGGGAAGCCTTCAGGGTGGAGCTGATTTTGCAGCCCGACCACCTGGGCACCTCTCAGGAGTCTTCTTTTCTTTTTCTTTTGTTTTTTCTGAGACAGGGTTCTCTGTGTAGCTCTGATTGTCCTGCAACTTTCTCTGTAGACTAGGCTGGCATTGAACTCACAGATATCCACCTGTCTCTGATTTCTGCATTCTGATTAAAGGTGTGCGCCACCACTGCCAGGCTCCTCAGGAGTCATTCACGCCATCAGGCTAGCTGAGGCTTATTGGCCTCTCCTTGTGTCTCTTCATACTCCTCCCCGGGTTTCAGCTGAGGACCAGGAATCATCAAGGTCTGAAAAGAACAGGAGGAACTGAAGTTACCTACCAAACACGCCTACTGTTTACCCAAAATGTCTTCCTCCCTCACCTACACCCAGGGAAAGTTCCCCTTCCCTAGAGACAATCATCCCGTCTCGCCACTAGGTGGAGCCCCAGAAGAGCGTTTGTGCGTGACAAGGCTCTCTACATACAGCTGGCGTTTGCTCTAATAGCATGCAAGCAGCCTTACCTTGAGGATGGGCTGCTTAGGGGGTGCCCACGGGGGCACAATCTTGGCATGCATTCTCCAGCTCCCATACGGGTTCATCAAGTGTCTTTCAAACACCACATACTCCAGGACATCCTTGGGCACATCTTCCTGTCCGTACATCAATCTGCCAAACCGATCATAAATGGCCAAAGTCTGCAATGATGAAATAGAATCTGGCCTGTCAGAGGACTTTGCCTTATTTTATTTTGCCATACAATTGTTTTTTAAACAATCTTAACAAAAAAAAAAAAATTAAATTAAAGAAAATTAAAACTATTTAAGGTTCTTAATTTAGAACCAATCACTTGCTGACATATTGCTCCTCAAGGGTCTCTGAAGGAAGGGGAAGGGTGGGGGGCCAACAGCAGGAAGAGTAAAAACCCCCACACCACATCTTAGTGAAGATAACACTCAGCAATGGCAAGAAGACCATGGCAAACTTCTCCTGAGAAACTACAGTCCTGGGCCAAGAGGTGGAGCACAGCAGTGGGAGCACTTCCCTAACATGCATGAGGTTTTGGGTTCAACCCCCAGAACCACAAAAAACAGCTGTGAACTGAAGAGTCCAGAGACAGATGCCCAACCTGAGAGCTGCAGTGATACAAGTCAATGAACGTTTCTCTTGCATTCAAAGAGACAGAAGGTTTCTGCTGGACCCTGGCCAACTTAACACCTCTGAGTTCACTTAAGTCTTAGCCTGCAATCCTACTGTGCCCTCAGCATGCTTAAGTTTCACTAGCCTTTAAGAGAACAATGTAATTCATGTCTTGGACTTCCCATGTAATCTGCTTTTTCAACTTAGGCTAACACATAGTTATGTACTCTTCCATGCCCCTGACCCAGAATACTGTATACATGTATGCTGTGATAATGATTTGCTGAAAGCAACCTTATACAACAAATATCCCCCAAAATGCTCGAAGAAACCTTGAGAACATGTCTGCACTACCACTTACTTTTCTGAGTGCTTCAGGGTCAGTTGGGGTCAACAAAGTTCATTCCCTTGTAAAACTCTGCTAAAGCCCTTTGTCAGGGACAGACACACAGTGGCAGTCAGACATCAGATGGCATGCAGGCAGGCACAGACACAGTCAAGAGATAGGCCAGGAACCACAGCATACACACAGACAGGAAAGAAGCAGAGAATTCCAACCTGGGCTTGCTCTTGATCACACTATCCAAGAGAAAGCCTGAAATCTCACTGCTTAGAGCGACACTGATGTTTTCTGGTGTCTCTGAGGTTGTCTTTACTTAACCTGGAGTAAAGAAAGGCTGCAGTGAACGACGGTGACTTTACCTGACGAGTGTGCAGGCGCACGGTGACCTGGCCGTACATGTTGTTCTGGTTCACCATACCTGAGGAACGGACATGAACCACTTGAGCTGGCTCTAGAGATTCCACAAAGCTCCAGCGCACAGTCTTGTACTTGAGGTCCCAGACCATGTCCTGAGGAAGAAGAGAAGAGTTCACTGGGGTTTCCCTCCTGGGAGGCACTGCCCGGCCTATGCCTGCAACGCTGTAATCAACAGGAAGTACCTCCATTCTTCCTCCCCATTTTAGGGGTGAGAAAGGAACAGAGACTCGGTCTGTAGCCAGCAGTAACTCTGATTCAGTCTCCCGAGCACTAGCATTACAGATGAAAGCCACTAGGCCCAGCTCTCTGCCCAAGTTTCTATGTATTTATTTTTTATTTTATTTTTTATAGATGTTCTGCTTGCATATATATCTGTGATCAAGTGTATGCTTGGTGTCCATGGAAGTCAGAAGAGGGTGTTAAAGGCCCTGGAACTGGAATTACAGGCAGTTGTGAATTGCCAAGTGCATGCTGGGAAATGAATCTGGGTCCTCTGGAACAGTTAATGCTTTTAACCACTGACATCTCTCAAACTACTCACTGTGTTTTTAACCTTTCTGTGTGTGTGTGTGTGTGTGTGTGTGTGTGTGTGTGTGTGTGTGTGTGTGTATTGAATGGATGCTACATGTATCTAGGTTCCCATAAACACTAAGGTGTGAGGTGCCGTGAGGCTGGCCCTACCAGGCATTGTGGGCCACCTGACATGGGTGCTGGGACCTGAACTCTAGACTTCTGGAAAAGCAGCAAGTATTTAATCTCTCAGACATCTCTAGCCCATGTCTCCAAGTTCTGATCAAGCTACTGGCATGTCTGTCTCTCAACTACATTCTTATTAAAATACTATTGGAGATCCACCCACCTCCGTGTCACTGGAAACCCCTCCACACCACCAGCGACCCCCGCACCGCTCCCTTCTACACACCTCCGTAACCTGCTAACCAGCCAGGTACCTCACTGGCAGTACACATGGCTTCTCTCTTGTATTCACTTTACCCTCACATGGCAGCAGAGCTGTTGGAGCTACAACACATGAGCTTGCCCCCGGGGATACTGACAGAAACACAACCGAATTTGTACAGAGTGAAGTTCTTATTCTAGAACCTCCGGCTGAACTACAGGGCCTCCATTCTTCAGGGCTCTTCAAAGTAGTGGGCACCCCTGTCACTCGGTAATATAAGCCTTGTGAATTTTGGCTAAAACCTTTACTACAAGGTAGACATATGAAGCACGGTCTCACAGAACTAACTCCCAACCTGAGCATCTACATACACCCCGTGGTTCATTACGGCCCACTGGGGGACTTTCTCTTTCCTCATTTGCCATGGCCCTCATCAGAATCTATGCCAAATCATGATTCAGCTGAAAATAAAGGACTTCGGTTAGAGAGATGGTTCAGCAGTTAACAGTATTGTCTCTTCTAGAGGACCTGGGTTCAATTCTTATCACCCACATGGCAGCTCACAACTGTCTATAACTCCTGTTCCAGGGGATCTAGCATCTTCCCACAGACATACATTCAGGGAAAACACCAATGCACATTAAAAATAGATAGATGGATGGATGGATAAATTAATCAATCAATAAGTAAGTAAGTAAGTAAGTAAGGCTGGAGAGATGGCTCAGTGGTTAAGAGCACTGGCTGCTCTTCCAGAGGTCCTGAGTTCAATTCCCAGCAACCACATGGTGGCTCAGCACCATCTGTAATGGGATCTGATGCCCTCTTCTGGTGTGTCTGAAGACAGCTACAGTGTACTCATATACATAAAATAAATAAATTTTTTATTAATTGATTAATTAAAAAGAAAAGGATATTTAAAAAAAAAATAAAGGAAAGAACAAAGAAAATAAAAGAATTCCCTTCCAAAGCCAGAGTAGTGGCATATACACGCAATCCTAGCACCAGGGAGGATGAGACAGGAGGACTATGAATTGTTACCTGAACTACATAGTAAGACCCTGCTCCCCCCCAAAAAAAAAGAGAGAGAGAAAGAAAGAGGAAAAAACAGCAACGAAAGGGAACCCAGCAGTGGTGTCTAAAATTCATCTTTTCAGCCATCCCATCTTTCTAAGGATGAAAACCTACCGGAAAACAGTGTTCAGTTACCAAGGTATGCAGCCGGTCATGGTCTGAGCTAGAAAAGAGAGAGAGAGATTTATCATTGATTCCTACTTTTATGGTACCCACTATAAAATCTGAAAATGGGCTGAAAAGAAGGCACAGTGGGTAAAGGAGACTAGCACCAAACCTGCAAGCGGAGTTCAATCCCCAGAACCCACATGAGAAGAACTGACCCTTCACAGGCTGGAGAGATGGCTCCACAGTTAAAAGCACTGTCTGCTCTTCTGGAGGATCTGGATTTGAATCCTAGTGCCTACTTGGTGGCTCACAACCATCTGTTCTAGGTTACCCTCTTCTGGCCTCCAAAGACAATGCATGCAAATGGTATACAGATATACATGCAAGCAAAACACTCATACATAAAATATGCATAAATAAATCATTAAAAAAACAAAACTGATTCCTGAAACATGTGTCATCTGTGTTGCTAGTCACATATACACCAACAAATAAAGTATACTGAGAGAAAAACTTTTTTTAAGTTGAAAATGGTGGTGGCGCACGCCTTTATCTCTTGGAAGGCAGAGGCAGGTGAATCTCTAGGTTCAAAACCATCCTGGTCTACAGGGTGAGTTCCAGGACAGCCAAGGCCACACAGAAAAAAACCTGTCTCGGGGGCTGGAGAGATGGCTCAGCAGTTAAGAGCACTGACTGCTCTTCCAGAGGTCCTGAGTTCAATTCCCAGCAACCACATGGTGGCTCACAACCATCTGTAATGGAATCTGATGCCCTCTTCTGCTGTGTCTGAAGACAGCTACAGTGTACTCACATACATAAAATATAATAAATAAAATAAATAAATAAGAAAAAAGAAAAAACCTAACTCAAGAAAGAGAACAAAATTTTTTTTAATTTAAAAATGGTCCTGAAGATAGAGAAACAGTTCATTTATACAAACATTTTCTGTATATGTAAGCCATATGATAGATTAATTTATGAACTATCACAAAACCTTGACATTTAATAGCATTTAATACTTTATGTTTCTGGAGCAGGAAGAAATTTCTCTGAAATCACATCTTTTTGTTTGTCTGTGTTTTGAGAAAGGGTTTCTCTGTGTATCCCTAACTGTACTAGAAAGCATTCTGTAGATGAGGCAGGCCTCAAACTTAAGAGATCCACCTGCCTCTGCTGGGGTTAAGGCCACGTGCCACCACCACCCAGCCAAAGATCACATCTTTTAGGTGGGCAAGGATATTCACTAAGACTTGGAGTTGATTCTTGCTCTGCGCTGGTAGAGGGAACAAAGTCCAACAGCATACAAGAAGAAAAGTTCCTTATCTCCTCACCAGTGCCAGCGACCGACCTCATCGTACACTGTCATCTTTGAGCTGTGAAGCATGGCCATGTGTCTTTTCTGACCTCCCCATTTTTAGACTCCTGAAGTGCAGGACATTAGACTTAGATCTTACACCTCTCCAAAGAGCCTTGCATCACAAGGAAGAACCGGAAAGCCAGCCCACCAGGACACAGATGAAAGGCTTTCTCTGCTCAGATCTCAGTGTGAAGTGAAAATGAAAACTGAAGAAAGAAAGAGAGGAAGAAAGAAAAAAGAAAGCAGGCAGGCAGCCGCCTCCTCTGGGCCAGGGACTATCACAGATGAGAGTGTACGACGACCATGACAGTCTTCTGGGCACAATGGGACCACCAGATCCATGACGTCACAGCAGCTGGGACTGCAGCATAAAATCAAGTCAGTCAACATTCTAAAATGGCTTGAGGAGAAGCTCAGAAGCTCCATCCCTAACTGAGGAGCTAGGGATAGTTAATGGATTCTGGGGGAGAGAGACTGAGTTTCCTTTAAGGGTAGGTCAACTACACTGCAGTGCATGGCCCTAGACTCATGTATATACATGGGCAGCACAAACTGAACTTGTCGGGTTATTCAAAAACAAGGGGTAGCAATAGGAGGTGGAGCTGGGAGGAGTTAGAAAGACCAGTGGAGGATGAACATGGCCCAATCCTCAAAGCATTAATAAAAACTTTTTTTAAAAAAAGAAAATCAGGGGCTAGAGAAATGGCTCAGTAGTTAAGAGCACTGACTGCTCTTCTAGAGGTCCTGAGTTCAATTCCCAGCAACCACATGGTGGTTACAACCATCTGTAATGGGATGTGACACCTTCTTCTGGTGTGTCTCAAGACAGCTACAGTGTACTCATATACGTTAAAAAAAAAAATAAGTCTTTTAAAAAATATATTTAAAAAAATAATAAGTTTAAGGAAAGGTTGGGATACATCATGAGATCCTCCTCCTAAAAGTAAAAACAAGTCCCTTGTAGTGGCATATACCGTTAATCCCAATACTTGGGAGGCAGAGGCAAGAGAAGGTGTGTGAGTTTGAGGCCAGTCTGGTCTACACAGAGAGTTCTAAGACAGCCAGGGGTACACAGAGAAACCCTGCCTCAAACCACAACAATAACAACAACAACAAAAACTACTAGAAAAGCACAGAGAAAAGAAAAACCATCTTCAGTTACTACTTCTCACATTAGGAAGTTCTAGAATCCTTACCTGAAGAAAAAGGGGAAGGGGGACCGTGTGTAGAACAGCAGCAGAAGAGATTGAGCACACATAAGACAGAGCATCACTTACTTGTTTAGACAAAGGTGAGCTTCAATGAAAATATCCTTAGCTTTTTCAGGGAAGTCTTTTGTTTTAAAATTAGCATCAAATTCTTTTATCTTTCGAATTCTGTAAGATTAAAGCAAGAAAACCATCATAAAGATGACGTCACAGCAAATAAAGGTGCTTACCACCAATCCATACAACCTGAGTTCAATCTTAGGAACTCACATGGTAGAAGGAAAAGACTCACTCCCACAAGCTGTCCTGACCTCCATATTTGTGCCATGGGAGAAGCTAGCAAGTACACATACACAAACAAAGAAAGAAACTACAATAGAGTTATGAAATCTTCATATAATCTCCATAACTCACAGTTCACACTAATCCCCCATGTCCACCTTCCCATTGAATAATTACTGTCTGAATGTGTCTAGACTGTAAATTCAACTCTCTCTCACGTCAAATGTAAAGAAAGAACAAGCAGGCCAGGGTGCAGTGGTGCATGGGTGGTGCCTTGAAGGGGGCAGGCAGCAAGGCTGTGGTGGCGCACGCCTTTAATCTCAGCGCTCAGATGTTTGAATTCCAGGGCAGCCAGGGCTACAGAAAGAAACCCTGTCTTAAAAAGAAAAAAAAAAAAAGGAAGACAGAGACAAAAAGGATCAGGTTTTCTTTGGTCTGAAGAAGTGATTCAGAGGCTAAGGGAACACGTACTCTTGCAAATGACCGGGGCTGGTTCCCAGAACCCCTATCAGGCAGGTCACTAACTGCCTCTAACTGCAGCTCCAGAGGACCCGACCCTGGGCCTCAGATGTCTGCATGCAGTTGCACACACCCACCGACAAACACGGACACAATTTAAAGTAAACCTTAACGGAAAAAGGAAAACAAATTTAAAGTAAAATTTTAGGATTAAAGAAAACAGTTTGTTTTAAAAAATAAATAAGAAAACAGGGGCTGGAGAGATGGCTCAGTGGTTAAGAGCACTGACTGTAGTATACTCATATACATAAAATACATAAATCTTTATAAAAAAAGAAAAGAACTTACAAATACTGGAGTTGGGGGCTACAGGTTCAGCTTGATGGTAGAGCACATGTCCAACATGGGCAAGGTCCTAGCTCAATTTCCAGCTCTGGAGTACCAAAAAGAGGAGACTCCAAAACCAGGTAAGAATCAGAACAGAGAGCTTTTAAGAAGCAACACTGAAAACTTTTTTTTTCCTTTTCACTCCGGCCCCACTTTTTCCAGCCCAAAGATTCATCTATTCACCATATGTAAGTACACTGTTGCTGTCTTCAGATACCCCAGAAGAGGGCGGATCTCATTATAGAGGGTTGTGAGCCACCACGTGGTTGCTGGGATTTGAACACAGGACCTCCGGAAGAACAGTCAGTGCTCTTAAACACTGAGCCATCTCTCCAGCCCCAACACTGAAAACTTAAAAAAAAAAAAACAAACTGGTGGCTCATGCCTTCAATCCTAGCACTGGGCAGGCAGAAGCAGGCAGATCTCTTGTGAGTTTGAGGCTAGCCTGGTCTACATTGTGAGCTCCAGAACAGCCAGGTCTACATAGAGAAACCCAGTCTAGAACAACAACAACAACAGAAAATGCAGGAAGAGAAAAGCAATCATGATGTACTGTATGGCCCAGCTGTCAGGAACCTTGTACAGTTATAGTAACATCAACTGACAGTCGGACTGGCAATAGATTAAAATAAGGGGCATCAGGAGCAAATGGAATTGATTCTAAGAATGTTAGATTGGTATGACACTAAAAATCAATGTAGTGGCCCAGCTTGGTGACATACTCTGTTAACCCCAGTACTCAGGAGGCCCAAGCAAGCAGATCTCTATGAATGCAAGGCTAAGCTGGTCTACATATTGAGTTCCTTGGCTGGCCACATAGTAAGACTTTCCCAAAAAATAAAACAAGCTGGGTGTGGTAGCACATGCCTTTAATCACAGCAGTAGGGAGGCAGAGGTAAAGGCAGAAGTTCTCTGATTTTGAGGCCAGCCTGGACTATACAGCAAGACCTTGACTCTACTTTAGGGTCTGGAGAGACGGCTCAATGGTTAAAAGCACTTGCTGCTCTGGCAGAGGACTGGCTTGGTTCCCAACATGTATATGACAGCTCAAAACCACTTGTAACTCCAGCTTTAAGAGATCAGATGCAACCGGGCAGTGGTGGCGCACGTCTTTAATCCCAGCACTCAGGAGGCGGAGGCAGGTAGATTTCTGAGTTCAAGGCCTGCCTGGTCTACAGAGTGAGTTCCAGGACAGCCAGGGCTACACAGAGAAACCTTGTCTCAAAAAAACCCAAACAAACAAACAAACAAACAAACAAAAGATCAGATGCCTTCTTTTGGCCTCCACAGGCATTGCACACATGCGATACACTTACATGAAGGCAAAACCCATAAAAATAGAAAGAAAAATCAATATGATATACCATATAACGCAATAAGAACCAAATATCACATGTTCTTCTCAGCCCTGAATATTGAAGCCCAGTTGTCTTGGACACCTACGCCAGCTGTGATGCCACATTCTTTTTTAGTCGCTCAGTTGTCTGTGTCAGTCCTTCCTTTGAAAGAGGTGACATTCGAGCATCGCCCTCCGGTGGAACATAGGGATCAAATATACCAGCTGTAAAGAGAGAAGAAAATTAGGAAACCGTTGAAAGACTGAGACAACATCATCTTGTGGTCAGTCACAGGGCACAAGTGGACTAATCAAACACACTTGCACATAGAGGAAACTCTGTGACTCTTGTGTAAGTACCAGGAACTAAGTGTTGCACTATTGGGACATCTTTTGTTATATTAAGAAAAAAAAGGAAGAAAAACAAAAAGAAAGAATAATTTAACTTCTCCTAGAGTCTGTTTCTATTTCTACAAACTGGAGAAATTGCATTCTTTCTAGAAGTTGTAAAAGCAAAATCAAAAGATGACCTCATGAGCAGGAGGACCAGCAGTACAGCCCTAAGTCTCAACTACCATTTATGCAGGAGGATCCACCTGTCTCAAAGGCAAAAGAAAGGGAGAACAGGGGTATAGCTTAGTGGTAGACTGCTTGTTTAGCTATATTTAACCCCAAGTACTATAAAAACAAAATAGAATTGACTTTATGAAATATAGTATATATAAAGTAAATCATTACTGAGGTCAAACTTAGTGGTTAATTTTTTTATCAATTTTTTAAAAAAAGATTTCTTTATATGAGTACACACTGTAGCTGTCTTCATGCATACCTGAAGAGGGCATCAGATCCCATTACAGATGGTTGTGAGCCACCATGTGGTTGCTGGGGAGTGAACTCAAGACCTCTGGAAGAGCAGTCAGTGCTCTTATCCACTGAGCCATCTCTTCCACCCCACTTATTGGTTAATTTAATGCTGTCAATCAGAGTCTAAACGCCAGACCTCTGACAGTAGAGAATTGAGTCAGGCTCCCAGAAATGCTGTTCCTTACCTGTACAGGCCAAATGTATAGGCCGCTCCAACCGTTCCTGTGGAATAACCAATCCTGCTTTCCTGGCATATTCCAAAAACTCCTTTTCTGTTTTGTACTTCATTTCAGGAATTGGGGGTCTGAAACGGCTTTTGGTTTTTACTGGAACTACAGCTGTGGACCGAGTCACCAGAATGGGCTGGGAGATTAAAAAAAAAAAAAAAAAAAAGTTAGCATATAGGTGATTTGGAAAGAAAAAAAAAAATCTATCTTAAGCAAACTGTATGCAAAGTCTTATAGAAAAGACATACCCAAAGAATGCTTCAGAAGTTATGAAATAACTATTATGGAGAAACTATATTGCTTCTTGAACACCTATGGATGGCTTTTATCACAAGCCAATTAATAACCTGTATCAACATCAGTCAACACTTACTAAAAACTTTCCTTTAATACATTCTGTAGTACTACTGTATGCAGAGATGATTAAAGCAAAGGTCCTACCATCAAAGAACTTTTTGTTTTAAAGATTTATTTATTTGTATATATGTGAATACATTGTCACTGTCTTCAAACACACCAGAAGAGGGCATCAGATCCCATTACAGATGGCGCTGAGCCACCATGTGGTTGCTGGGAATTGAACTCAGGACCTCTGGAAGAGCAGTCAGTACTCTTAACCACTAAGCCATGTCTCCAGCCCCCAAGAACGTTTAGTTTAATAGTGAACCCAATTTAATAGTTATCAACCCAATTCTGAAAAGAGTGGAATGCTATTACTAAAGCATTAAGCAAGATCTCCCGGGCATTTCCTCCACACTTCTATTTTGCTTTTTCAGAAGCAAATAGCTTCTAGTTCCTAACTGACCAGTAAACTTTTACGAAACCAGGTGACCTTTTCCCTCCAGGAACCCCTATCCTTTCCATTTATTTTTTTTTAAGAATGTAAAAGAAGCGGGTCCAACTTCCAAGCCACTACTTTCCTTTTAACATCTTCTCAACAGAGACTAGAATTTAGTACAGAAGCTTAATGCCAGGAAACTTACAAATCTCCCTCAAGGCCCCGTCTAGGCTGTCTAGAGAGAGTTAGGGGGGAATTACACTTCAAATTCTTCCCCAGATGAAGTCTAAGTCATATCGTCCAAACTCAGCAACGGCCACAGGATGATTATTCCCCTCTACTCTATCCCTCTCTTTCTGTCCCTATAATTACATTCGCTTCATTCCTACCCACCTGCCGAGACCACCATCCCAAAGTCCTGGATAATGCGGACAAGCCCCGAGGCATGGAGGCTGCCATTTTGCTCACGCAAAGGCCGCCGGGATGTTAGTCGAGCCGCAGATCACCAAGCCAGAGAAAAGACGCATCGGGTGGAGCGAGCTCGGGAGTGGAATTTTCCAGGGCGCGCGCCCTCGGCCGAAAGGTGAGCCGCACGCACGCGCACGCTCTCATGGGGGAGGGCCGAGCGCGCGCGCGCCGCAATGGATTCGCGCGTGCGCAATGAAACCACTTTGGAAGTAGGGTAAACCGCACGGTTGTCACGCGCCAGCCTGAGAATGGTGGAGAGCCAGCTGCGCCTGCGCATGAGGCTTTCTGTGGGACTCTGGGTGCTGCATTCCTGGTTGCTTAGGACATTGTTACACCTTATTTACAAACGGTAAAAAAATGAAAAAGTGCTTCCCTCTGAAATCAGAGGCCTTTGAGATAAGTGTTTTCTTTCTTTACTTGGAATTCACTGGAGGTATTTAGAACGAAAATGATAGTTTCTGGGTGTGTATCTGACCTCAAAATGCAGTATAACCTTAAACCTTTAACCAACCTAGTTTTCTACATGAAAATTCTTTCTTACCGTTCCGTAAGGGAAACTGACCGCTGTGATTACTGAAAAGCAAAAGGCACGTGGGTTGACAAGAATCTGTCATTTCCCAAAACATATCAATTCCAAAAATACCACTTACCAAATTTGGTAATAACTGGTATTTCAAAATTGTTTACTAAGTACCTGGCAATTTAAGCATTTTACGTATATCAACTTAATCCTCACCACAAGCCAGGCAGTGGTGGCGCACGCCTTTAATCCCAGCACTTGGGAGGCAGAGGCAAGTGGATTTCTGAGTTCGAGGCCAGCCTGGTCTACAGAGTGAGTTCCAGGACAGCCAGGGCTACACAGAGAAACCCTGTCTCGGGAAAAAAAAAAAAAAAAAAATCCTCACCACAAGTAATAAATATTCCTGCTCTTTTACATATATGGTTGGGCCAGAGATACTAAATATGTAATTCAAATTTAGACAACTAATAACTGGCAGAACTGAGAGTCAGGTCCATAGAGTGTAACAACTCAAAAATTGCTTCGCAGCTGGGCAGTGGTGGCCCATGCCTTTAATCCCAACACTTGGGAGGCAGAGGCAGGCGGATTTCTGAGTTCGAGGCCAGCCTGGTCTACAGAGTGAGTGGACAGCCAGAGCTATACAGAGAAACTCTGTTTCGAAAAACAAAAAAACCAAAACAAACAAAAACAACAACAAAAAACAAAACCAGACTTAATTACGGAAAAACAAAACAAACAAACAAACAAAAAATTGCTTCGCATTCAGTGGTTAAAGGAATCCCAATGTGATGATCAGGTCATTCTGGAGCCACAAAGACTAGGTAACACATCCTAACTGATCTTTGCCTGGCCTCTGCTCAGTTTCTCAGCTACTGCAAGCTAATTCCATATCAGCCCAGATAAAATAAGAGTACTCACTATGGTTTCATTCACTCTGGGATGGATTGTAGGTGATCACTGTGACTTTTGATTAGCTGTTTTGGAAATTTTTTGTATTAGCCTTCTACCTCAGTAAGTCCAAGGGGAATTGTCAGCTGTCTGCTAAGGACATAACAGCAACGGATGTTTCTTAATCCTTTAACATTTAATGATTTGCATTTCTCAGAATGCAGGATAAAAAGAATTTGCCCCATGCTTCCTTTTTTTTTTGTTTTTTTGTTTTTTTGTTTTTTGTTTTTCAAGACAGGGTTTCTCTGTGTAGCCCTAGCTGTCCTGGAACTCACTCTGTAGACCAGGCTGGCCTCGAACTCAGAAATCCGCCTGCCTCTGCCTCCCAAGCCCCACGCTTCCTTTAGCAGCACACACACTAACATTGGTGTGACACAGAGACCAGCATGGTCCCTGTACAAGGATGATAGGCAGTGTACATGAAGCAGTCCTTGGTTTTATCATCAGGATGAGTTTTCTACAGAAATATTTCTTATATTTCTTTCTTTCTTCAGTTCATACAATTTCTAAGTGTACCCAGAAGCTGCCAACCTCACTAGTTCTACTGGTATTTACATATGTACCGTTAAGCTTAGCTTTTTTCTTTTTCCTTTTTTTAAATGTATGAGTGCTCTGCTGTATATACATCTACAGACCAGAAGAAGGCATCCAACCCCATTACAGATGGTTGTGAGCCACCATGTGGTTGTTGAGAATTGAACTCAGGACCTCTGGAAGAGCACTCAGTGCTCTTAACCCCTGAGCCATCCCTCCAGCCCCATTTTAAAAATCTCTTAAAGGCAGGCCTTTCTTTCCCATCTCTCAATACTCAAGGTGTTCCCAGAACCTAATTTTTTCCTAGTGAAACTTTCTTTTTTTTTCTTTTCTTTTTTTTTTTTTTTTTTTTTGGTTTTTCGAGACAAGGTTTCTCTGTGTAGCCCTGGCTGTTCTGAAACTCACTCTGTAGACCAGGCTGACCTCGAACTCAGAAATCCACCTGCCTCTGCCTCCCAAGTGCTGGGATTAAAGGCATGCGCCACCACTGCCCGGCGCGAAACTTTCAAATTGAACCTAAAGAACAGGAATCCTTGTTAGCATCAGGGTATATATATATATATATATATATATATATATATATATATATATATATATATGTGTA
>CM052710.1:23117172-23204984 GCA_028551405.1 Uromys caudimaculatus
TTTTTTCAAGACAGGGTTTCTCTGTGTAGCCCTGGCTGTCCTGGAACTCACTCTGTAGACCAGGCTGGCCTCGAACTCAGAAATCTGCCTGCCTCTGCCTCCCAAGTGCTGGGATTAAAGGCATGCGCCACCACCGCCCAGCTTATACCCTACCTTCTATGCTGAAATTTCCAGCCCAGGGGCTGGACGATCTCTCACCCATAGGCTCTTCACAATATAATCCAGACATTTTGGTTCTCTCTCTCTCTCTTTCTCTCTCTCTCTCTCTCTCTTCCCTCTCTCCTCTGTCTCTCTCTCTCTCCAATGGTAGCTTACTCACACCATAACTCAAGTTCCAGGGGATCTGATGCCTTCTTCTGACCTCTGCAGCCACTAGGCATGCACACAGTGTACAGGTATAGATGCATGAAAAACATACACATTAAATTAAATATCTAGCTATATGAAAGTTGGGTATATCTGTGTGTGTGTATAATATCAATCCTGGAAAGTAGATATCTGAGAAATTGATGGCCAGCCAGTCTAGCCAAAAGGACAAACTTATGGATCAGGAAGAAACTGTCTCAAGACAACATTTTTGAAAGCAATAAAGAAAGATCCTGGACGGGCGGTGGTGGCGCACGCCTTTAATTCCAGCACTCGGGAGGCAGAGGCAGGTGGATCTGTGAGCTTGAGGCCAGCCTGGTCTACAGAGTGAGTTCTAGGACAGCCAGGACTACACAGAGAAACCCTGTCTCGAAAAACCAAAAAAGAAAGAAAGAAAGAAAGAAAGAAAGAAAGAAAGAAAGAAAGAAAGAAAGAAAGAAAGAAAGAAAGAAAGAAAGAAAGATCCTGAAGTTTTGCTCTGACTTCTGCAGAACCACACATGGGAACAGGCATGTTTGCACAATGGTCTGTGTGTTACACACATCACATACACATACATACACATACATTTTGGCTTTTGCCTTTTTTGGGTTTTCTTTTGGGACAGGGTTTCTCTGTGTAGTCCTGGCTGTCTTGGAATTCGCTCAGTAGTCCAGGCTGGCCTCAAACTCAGAGATGGCCTGCCTCTGTCTCCTGAGTGTGGGATTTAATGCATGTGCCACCACCACCCAGCTTAGGTTTTCTTTTTTAAATTGGAAGTTCAGAAAGTTCTCTGAGTGACCTACATCTAGAAGAACACAGCTGATTTAGACATGAACATTTTCCCGAAGTGTTGGAAGAATCTGATTCTAAATAAGATGACCCATGGATTACAAGTAATTACTGCTTGAGAAATGTGCTTCTCTGACATATGGGAGAGCACAAAGAGAAGGGCTTATCCAAGCAGGTGCCACAGAGGAAACAAGAATGGCGTCCTCCCAGCCCATACTCTCAACTAATTTTAGCTAACAACATTAGCAACGCTTCTCTGTCACCCTAGCTAACTCTCTGTGATTCTCACAAGTGCTTAGGAATGTCCTTGACGCAGCATCTTGACCACACCTGATTCTCATCTATAGAAAGGTGCTAATTCCATACCTAAATTACAGAATTATCAATTCATTAAAAACCAAATGAGTTCCACTCTGGTTAGTTATGGCTCCTCCTTGCAAGCCTGCTGATATCCCAGAAATGCATCTATATGAGGAGCCCAGTAGTATGCTAAGAAATGTAGCTGCCCTTGATGTTGGAGACCGAAGAGAGAGAGAGAGAGAGAGAGAGAGAGAGAGAGAGAGAGAGAGAGATCCTTGTCCTAGAGGCCGCCCCAGTGCAGTGCCCCTAAACAAGAAATTTCCAGATATGAGCTGGCTCCTCAGGGAAACCTAACACGCAGGTCTCATCTCTGCTAAAGCTTAGCCACAGGAACACAGGAAGTTTCCATGGCCCAGCGTGATTCCTTATGTCAGCTCTGCAGAACTTCTCAAAGCTGCCTTTCTTTCTGCTCTGTCTTTCCACTCTCCTCCGCTGCTGGGGACTGAGCCTTTTCCTTTGTGCTTGTCCTAGATTCCTCATTCTGAAGGCATGTTCAGGGAGAGATATTATTCATCCTGGCTCAGCCAGGAAAGAAGCCCATACTGGAGAGGTCTAGGGAATTAATCCCTAGCCTCTCCTTGCTCCACTTTCTCCCAGCTGGCTAAATCAAGCAATAATCCTAAGAGGGAATTTCAGGCTGTTTGTGACTCTACCTCCGCCCCACTCCGCCCTGTACACGGCGTGTTTAGGGAGGAGAGGCCAAAGCCCTTGGACCAGAGTAATCTGTTTCTAACCCACTTCCATTCTAAAGGATTACTTGTAGGGGAAGGGAGAGGGAAAGAGAAATAAACCAAAGCCATAATGCTGGAACAGAGGAGGAGGAGACTCCAGCTAGGCCCTGGAGGGCTTTAGGCACAGGATTCCAGGAGTCTGGGAGTGTCCTCCCTCCCCAGGGTCCGAAGGCTGGAAAGGCAGAGCCTTCGGGTTTGGCAGTAATAGGCACTAAACGCAAGAGTGGAAAAGTTCATGGCTTGTGGGCAGATGAAGGTAAAAACTGTCCTTGCTAGTGTTTACAAGTTTCATGTCTTTATATGCTCTCAAGTCATGGATAAAGTCAGCCTTATAGCAAATAAAAAAGAAGGGGGAGAAAAAACTCTCTTTGGACAAGGGAAACACGGCCCCACAATTGCTGGCTTCCACTTGTCCTGTGGCCTTCGACAAATCACTTTGCATTTCTGACTACTAACTTGTCCTCAATAGAAAAAAAGGGGGAGGAGGGGAGTCGTTCTCGTGTGTCTTAAAAGCCCAGATTCCTCAGTGATGTGGCTCTCCTTCCTATTCACCATGAACGAAGGCGGGAGCCCAGGAGTGTGGACCAGCTGACTCTTGTGGACCTCGTGTGACTCAAGTCAATCTGGCTCTTGACTCACACTGTCTCTAACCTGCACCCCATCCCGCACACCCACAGACCCCCAACAACCAAACGCGCATTTTTTTGAGACGCTCTCCAGTAGCTGAATGCATGCTAATGCAGGAAACTTCCACTAGAGGGTACCAGGACTGCGCTGGGATCTCAGATCTCAAGACCCGTGCAAGTAGGGACTTGTAAATCTCTGCTTTGGGAAGTACAGAGCTCTCTTTTCAGTGCAGCTTGGTCTAATGGAATCCAACGGGAGTTCTGGCGACCGATGCGGACCTTGTATGATTTCCAAATTCTGTGAGCAAATTACTTAAACCTGCGGTGGCCCATACCCTTTGGTGAAATGGGGATTGCAAAACTTGACTTCACACGGAGTGATAGTGTATTTATCTTGTGACTGTATAGCGCGGGTTATTTCCGTGCTAGAGGAAAGTTTTGAGACTTGCTGCAGACAGGGAATCTTGGTGTTATAGCCGATGGGCTCGCAGGAGCCTAGAATCCCCTCCACACAGAAGTGTGACTCTTTGCCATTTTATTCTTCAGCCTTACAGATTTGCACGCTGATGCCGCTGGTTGTTCCGTCTTCAGCCACGCCTCATCACCACAGCTGCCTAAACATGTTGCTCCTCTGTCTTTTATCTTAGTTTTCATGGAGATGAGTGAAATGTCTACTTCCCACTCACGCCTCCGTGAAAACCCTCTTTGATTCTGCCTTGTGTTTCCTGAGCTGCCTAGCTCTGGCCTTCTCTTTCTCTCTCATCTCTCCTCCATTCCCTTCTGGAGATTCCTAAGGAGTGAAGGTTTGGGAAAGGGGGAGGGACAGAGTGTCCAGGGCTTGCGTGTCAGTAGACACGTTACAGCCGCAGGGCAGCCCGGGGTGAAACCACAAGGCAGAGGCCCCAGGGTAGGCAGCTGACAGGTCCGCCCCTTTGGCTCCTGCCTTTGCTGTCTCACCCCAGAATTTTCCTGGCAGGAGTGGGAGAAGTTGGTATCGTGAGTCCTTGAGCCCTGACTCATTCTTTGTCCTAGCTGGGTGCTCCTCAGTTATATCTCTTCAAGTATCTCTCCCAGGTTCTCTGTTAGCCAAAGGGCTATGTCAGCTAAGACAGGAAACACCTATGAAACGGAAACATACTACCTACTCATTTAATTCCCATCTGGGGACCCCCCAATAACTTAAAGTTTGTACTAGTGGCTATGAAATGAACAAGCCCATCCTATATTGCTACATTAAGGATTCAGTATTTTTCAGATTGCTTTAAACAATCGTGTTTAACTTTATGAAAAAAAGTATAAAAGAAATTGTGCAGGAGAGAGGGGAGGGGCAGATGGGTCCAGGAAGTAACACAGTGACTCAGGGCTCTGTCTAGGTGCATAACTCATGTGTCCCCACCCAACTCTAAATTACATTCTTTTCCTTTACCGACTTACTCAGGGACCATACTGTGATATTCTGGTTTTCTGGACGTTATAAAAATGTTCTTTCTTATGTTGCCACATTAACTTCTGTAGATTCAATAGAAAAATCAATTGTCTTATACTTCCTGACTTAATATGTCCATTTTGCTATTTGTCCTGTGTAAAGGGTGAGCTAGACATGTACTTCCTACTAGGCACGGTGTCAAAAACACTTAGATGCACAAAGATTAGTGTAGCAGTCTGCCATGCTGAGGTGACATTTTAAGAGACTGGAGGTTAGAGTCTATTGAGTCCCTGTACCATGGGTGCTAAGAATCATTTTCTTTTTCCCCTTTCTTTCTTACTTTTTTGTTTTGTTTTTCTTTTTTGTTGTTGTTTTGGTTTTGGTATTTTCAAGATAGACTTTCTCGATGTAGTCCTGCCTGTCCTGGAACTTCCCTGTACACAAGGCTGGCCTCAAACTTAAGAGATCTACCTGCCTCTGCATAGAGTTCTGAGATTAAAGGTGTGCACCACCATGCTTGGCTTGAGAATTATTTTTTTACCTTCCCATTATTTAAAGGTTCCAGTCTCTCCTAAACTAGTGCTGAGCTTCCTAGAGACATCAACTGGTTTCCAGGAAAGTCAGTTTTAGCATTTCCTTTGGCAGAGGGAATGGAGTCACTGCACACAAGCCAGGACATCCTTTCCAGAGCTTTCCATCTGGAAGAAAGAGAGCTTCAGAGTTTCCAGAAGGACTGCCTAATGGGGCGGAGGGGAGCAAGCCATGGAGAGAAGAAAGTCATGAGGCAGGAACCCTAAGCCTCATGGTCTGAAAAGAAAATCAAAGTGTGGGGACACGGCCCAGCATTGCCATACCCCTTTGTCCTCCTGATCCTTTAATGAAATTTCTTGTTTCTTAACTCATCTTTCAATTTTATTGTTCAGACAGGGGTTCTCTGTGTATCCCAGACTGGTCTTAAGCTTGTGATCTGCCTTGTTCTTTTTTTTTTTTAATGTACTTAATTCGTAGACTTTTTTTTTTTTTTTGGTTTTTCGAGACAGGGTTTCTCTGTGTAGCCCTGGCTGTCCTGGAACTCACTCTGTAGACCAGGCTGGCCTCGAACTCAGAAATCCACCTGCCTCTGCCTCCCAAGTGCTGGGATTAAAGGCGTGTGCCACCACGGCCCGGCTTGCCTTGTCCTTTCAAGTGCTAGAATTATAGATGTTCACCTCATATCTGGCTATTTTATCTCTCCTGTGTGTTTACCTATCTCTCCCACCTCCACCAGAGCTTTTGTTCTATTTAAAACTTACATCTATGAGTGTTTTACCTCCGTGTATGTCTGTGTCCCTGCATGTCTGGTCTCCACAGGATCTCCTGGAACTGGAGTTACGGCCGGTTGTGAGCAACGATGTGGGTGCTGGGGATTAAACCTGTGTCCCCCCCTGCCCTGTTTCTGCCAGTCCTGGATGGCCTGGAACTCTCTGTGTAGAGTAAACTGCCCTAAACTTTGCAGAGATCCACCTGCTCTTGCCCCCCTAGTGCTGGGACCAAAGGCATGTACCACCATCCTTGCCTCTTAGACTATATTATGCATGGAAAAGCAGGATTACAGAATGACAAGAACTTTCTTATAACCTGTGTCCCACAGAAGGGCATTGGAGCCTAGGAACTTGAATGCTGTTTTTTTTTTTTTTTTAATAATTTCTTATTTATTTTATGTGTATGAGTACACTGTTGCTGTCTTCAGACAACACCAGAAGAGGACATCAGATCCCATTACAGATGGTTGTGAGCCACCATGTGGTTGTTGGGATTTGAACTCAGGACCTCTGTAAGAGCAGTCAGTGCTCTTAACCCCTGAGCCATCTCTCCCCTTGAATGCTGTTTTGTATGTTTTTTTTTCTGGGAAGAAGATCCACATTTAAAAAAAAAAAAAAATTTAAAGATTTATTTATTTCACTTGGGAGGCAGAGGCAGGTGGATTTCTGAGTTTGAGGCCAGCCTGGTCTACAGAGTGAGTTCCAGGACAGCCAGGGCTACACAGAGAAACCCTGTCTCAAAAAAAAAAAAATTATTTATTTTATGTGAGTACACTGTAGCTGTCTTCAGACACACCAGAAGAGTGCATCGGATCCCATTACAGATGGTTGTGAGCCATCATGTGGTTGCTGGGAATTGAACTCAGGACCTCTGGAAGAGTGGTCAGATCTCTTAACCACTGAGCCATCTCTCCAGCCAGGCCCACATTTTTCACATTTTTTTGTTTTTGTTTTTGTTTTTGTTTTTTGTTTTTTGTTTTTTTTTTCGAGACAGGGTTTCTCTTTGTAGCCCTGGCTGTCCTGGAACTCACTCTGTAGACCAGGCTGGCCTCAAACTCAGAAATCCACCTGCCTCTATAGGCCCACATTTTTTTAAGCCAGGTTCTCAAAGGGTTCTATGATCAGACTGCCGTACTCTGTGTGGTAGAATACATGCACAGGGTCCTGTGTTTCTTCCTCATCATAGGGAAAGAAAGAAATACTCAAACATATGGTCCTACCATGAAGCTCAGCGTGTGCTTGCTTTTTGGTTTGGTTTGTACTGTTTTTCCAGAATAAGGCTGGGAAGCCAAGTTAATTTGGGAATCTGGGAAATGACTTCCCTTAGAAATAAGTAGAAGAGAATAATTACTATCTCACTAGCAAGGCCATGGGTAAATTAACACTGGCGTAGGAATTCAGATATAGTACCATTCTTTCTTTTTTTTTTAGACAGGGTCTTGCTGTGAGGCCCAAGCTGGTCAAACTTACCAATCTCCTGCCTGTGACAAGGTGCTGGGACTATACAGGTGTTTTCTTTATGCTGGTTACTCTGCCTCCTCTAGCACTCGGTCTCTCTGTCTCTCCACATGGCCTGCTTCCAGCTCCAGCCAGTGTCCCTTCTGTCTCCTTCCGTGTCTCTGCAGATCTGCCTGCCCCAACTCCAGTTGCCAGCTCTATATTATGCAAAAAGTCACATTCCTTACTCAACCTAGTAGGTTGAGGAAGGGAGGTCACCTTCCCTACAGCTTGCCTTGCTTTAGAGACCAGTGAGGAATTGAAGTTTATACATCCTGCTGGTCTAGTCTGGTGTTGCAGGCTCCAAATAATAATTGAAACACAAGAACACTTTTTTTATAGTCAGAAAATACAATATGTGGGTCACCCTAACTTGTTTTTGCTTTTTTGATTTTTCAAGGTTTCTCTGTGTAGCCCTGGCTGTCCTAAACTTGCTTTGTAGACCAGGCTGGTCTCAAACTCACAGAGATCCACCTGCCTCTGCCTCCCCAGTGCTGAGATTAAAGGGACGGGCCACCACTGCTCAGCTCTTCCCTCATCTTATACCTGGTTATTCTTACTGCCCTCTGCAGCATTGCGAAATGAATGTATACCCTTTTTCTATTAGGTCAAACCAAGCAAAATACGTATGATTGTAGATCAAAACAGTTGAAATATGGGCAATTTCAAATTGCCAGCCTTCAACGGGGCAGCTAGGTATATGAGAACAGGTATTTGTCACCTTAGTTTTTCTTCCCTGTGTCCTCTTCAGTGCTACTGGATCACAGGAATGACTACCAAGACAGGGTCTCATGTAGCCCAGGCTTGCCTTGAACTTGCTATGTAGTTAAAGGTCACCTTTTTCTCTCACCTCCACTTCCAGGCACCGGGCTATCATCGTGTGTCACTATACACAGCTCACCTCATAGGAGGTCTTTCTCATGGCAATCTCTCACTAGGCACATACCTTCTCAGTATCTCCGTTAACTGGCAAGACCAGAGCTAGTGTGAGGAACCATGAGTCACCAAAGAATGGCACCTCAGACTCAAATCGTTTGTAAACGCAAAGAATGTTTTATTCTGCAGAAATCCAGTGTGCTGGGGTCTCCCATTACCAGACTAGAGAGACAGTCAAGTGAGCTTGCAGACCTCATTTAAAGCACATTAGGGAAATCCAGTGTAGGTGACCTCTATGTTAATCCGTTGGGTCCATCTCTACGGACATTCCATTACCATTACCAGGGTGTCAGGGCTGAAAACTTGCTGAGGAAGAAGCTGAGAAGTCTGGAAACTGCTGCTGACCCATTGTCCTTGCCTCAGGCCAAATGGCAGGGCAGCTTCTGAGGCCTAGACTTGCCTGGAATTGCCCAGTTCTTGGAAGCAGAGATTTAGGCCTATTCTCCTTAATTGTCAGTTTGAAGCCTGTCATGGAGTCAGCATAGCCTTCTCACTAGTCATCGAAACGCACAGTAGGGTTATGATCTCTCTCTCTCTTGACATTCTGAAGTGGCAACTGAATTGAGTTTGTTGACAACCTTTTCACCTAAAATGTTGTCAAGCCAGTCCAGCTCCTCCCTGTGCAACTGATTTTAAAAAACAAAACAAAACAAAAAACAAAACCACCACCACCACCAAAAAAACCACCATAAATGTAAGTCTTGATTTTTATCTCTGATAAATTTCTTCTTCTTCCTCTTCCTCTTCCTCTTCCTCTTCTTCTTCTTCTTCTTCTTCTTTTTTGTGGTTTTTCCAGACAGGGTTTCTCTGTGTAGCCCTGGCCGTCCTGGAACTCACTGTGTAGACCAGGCTGGCCTCGAACTCAGAAATCTGCCTGCCTCTGCCTCCTGAGTGCTGGGATTAAAGGCGTGCGCCACCACTGCCCGGCTAAATTTCATCTTCTTGATTTTGGCACTTTGTTCTAATGTGTCAAGATAATTTGGTGACACAGTAAACATATATCCAAATATCATACCAGGTTGGTCAGGTTGTGCACACCTTTATTCTCAGCACTTAGGAGGCAGAGGCAGGCAGATCTTTGTGAACTTGAGGTCAGCCTGGGTTACAATACAAGTCCAGGACAGCCAGGGCTCTGTTTTACAGAGAAATCCTGTCTCAAAAAACCTCCACCGCCGGGCAGTGGTGGCGCACGCCTTTAATCCCAGCACTTGGGAGGCAGAGGCAGGTAGATTTCTGAGTTCGAGGCCAGCCTGGTCTACAGAGTGAGTTCCAGGACGGCCAGGGCTATACAGAGAAACCCTGTCTCGAAAAACAAAAAACAAAAAAAACACCACCAACAAAAATCACACAGTCGAGCTTGAGAGGATCTGACACTGTCTTCTTACCTCCATGGGCACTGGACCCATACGTACATACCCCCCTCCCCCAACACAACACTCATAATTACATACTCTACACAGATGCAGACAGACAGACACACACACACATATGCACACACGCTTATAATTACTTACCTCACATAGACACACACACACACACACACAGACACACACACACACACTCATAGTTAAAAATTAAAAGCCGGGCAGTGGTGGCGCACGCCTTTAATCCCAGCACTTGGGAGGCAGAGGCAGGTGGATTTCTGAGTTCGAGGCCAGCCTGGTCTACAGAGTGAGTTCCAGGACAGCCAACGCTACATAAGCAAAACCCTGTCTCAAAAACCAAACCAAACAAACTAACAATTTTTTTTTAAAGATTTATTTATTTGTTTATTTATTTATTTATTTATTTATTTAATGTGTATTAATACACTGTAGCTGTCTTCAGACATACCAGAACCTCATCAGATCCCATTACAGATGGTTGTGAGCCACCATGTGGTTTCTGGGAATTGAACTCAGGACCTCTGGAAGAGCCATCAGTGCTCTTTACCACTGAGCCATCTCTCCAGGCCCAAACAAATTTTAATAAATAAAAATCAAAAGCAAACAAACAAACCCCCATCATATTGTAACCCAGAAGAATACGCAATTTTTTTTTTTTTTTTTTTTGTCCTCAAAAAAAGATTTTGAGCAAAGTCATGATTGGCCTCACACTGGAAATTCTCCTGTTGCAACTTCCCAAGTTATGGGAACACAAGTGTGTGCCAATACCACAATGCTATGCCTGTGCTGGCTAAAAGAGGAATCTACATTGTTTTCCAGGTGTGTTTTATGTTTGAAATCCCACTTTTATCATCAGTCAGTCTTTCACATAAACACAAGCAACTTTGACTTTAAAAGTACTAGGGCAGTAGCGCGGAAGCTCCTCCCCCATCCTTCCTCCCTTCCTTCCCTCCTTCCTTCCTTCCTTCCATCCTTCCTCCCTCCCTTCCTTCCTTCCCTCCTTCCTTCCCTCCTTTCTTCCTTCTTTCCCTCCTTCCTTCCCTCCTTCCTCCCTCCCTTCCTTCCTTCCTTTCTGCCTTCTTTCTTTCTTTCCTCCCTCCCTGCCTCCTTCCTTTCTTTTCGAGCAGGCAGGGTCTCACTAGGTTTCTCTCTGTTCAACCTAGAATTCACAGAGATCTCCCTGCCTTTGCCTCCGAATTGCTGGGATTAAGGGTCTGTGCCACTATGCTGGCCCACTAGCTCTTTTTCATCTCAATGTACTAATCATCTGTGTGTGTGTGTGTGTGTGTGTGTGAGAGAGAGAGAGAGAGAGAGAGATGTACTGAGGATTAAAAGCCCCAGGAAGGCCTCACGCATGCCACATGCTAGGCCAGCATGCTCTGTTACACTTCTGGACCCCCTCCCAATATTTTTTGAGATCAGTTGAAAAGATAATTACAAGTCACATAACTGTGTAGGGACAAACAAGGCCGCAAGAAGCCCTTGCCTACCCATCATCAGGATCATGGCCAATATAATAAAAGAAGAGAAGAGTAGATCCTGACTGGTGGCACATGACTTTAATCCCAGCATTCCAGAGACAGAGGCGGACAGGTGCCTGTGAACTGGAAACCAGCCTGATCTATATAGGCAGTTTCAAGAAGGCTAGGGCTACATAGCGAGACCTTGAGGGGGTGGGAGAGGGTGGAGGTGTTTCATAGTTTGACACAGGAGCTTTCAGATTAGAGACCTAGAGACCCATTTACATGTTCTAGGAAGTTTGGACTGTAGTGCTGAAAGATTGGACACAAGGGTGTGACCGAAGCGTATTAGACAAGGGGGAAAACCCAGCAAGGCCTGTCTGTTGAGATTCCTGGTCTATGCAATGTTCTTCCTTACAGGGTGGGTGGGGTAATAGGTTACAACTGAAATGTAAAGCAGAAGTTTCTTTATAGTCAACTCACATAGGGAGGTGGGGACGCTACAGTATTATCTTGAGCTTATGTGGCTGGCTTTGGGAGAAAGGGCTAATTTTCTTCTTGTTGCACTTGTGAACTGCCTTGGGGAGGAGGACTCCTACTGTCTGGGTGGCTTGCCTGGAAGAGCAGGAGGAAAGGGTCAAAGGAAAGCAGTCAGAGGTCAGGACAACACTTAGCCTTTGAGATCCCTATTTGGGGATATTTTCTGAGCCACACACAACTTTCTTTTCCTTCCTTCCTTCCTTCCTTCCTTCCTTCCTTCCTTCCTTCCTTCCTTCCTTCCTTTCTTTCTTTTTTTTTTAAAGATTTATTTAGCTCTTATCTCTTTCTCTTGCCTCTCTCTTATTTCCCTTACCTCTCCCCGTTCCCTTCCCCCCTCTCTCCACATGGTCATGGCCGGCCTCCACTCCTCTACTTCTCTACTCTCTCCCTTTCTCTGCCTCTACTACCCTCTTATTTCCCCTTCCCATGCCCTAAATAAACTCTATTTCTATACTATAAAAAAAAGATTTATTTATTTATTTAGATTTATTTATTTAATGTATATTAGTACACTGTTGCTGTCTTCAGACACACCAGAAGAGAGCATCGGATCCCATTACAGATGATTGTGAGCCACCATGTGGTTGCTGGGATTTGAACTCAGGACCTCTGGAAGGGGGGTTGGTGCCCTTAACCACTGAGCCATCTCTCCAGCCCCATCCACAACTTTCAAGCTCATTTTCTTATCCACATATTTCTGCACTTTTTTTATTCATTAATATTAACATATTAATACTGCCAATCTGGGGCTGACCCATTAAAGCAAACCATGTCCACCAAGCACTCCACATGACATACTTCTGAAGCTAAGTCACAAACATAGCTGTAAAGGCATCATTGAGGCCTTCCCTGGTGAAAAGTCTCTCTTCAGGTATTCACACCCTCCAGCAATTCTGAGAGAGGCTTTTGATCTCCAAAACTCATTCCCTCACCAATCTCTGAAAAAGTCGTCTAGATTATTCTGGATGTTGTGATTCTAGCTTTCAACTTCAATTAGATTCTCCTCTTTGAGACTGTCCAAAAAATTACATTAATCGATTAATTTGTTGGTTTATTTGGTGTGTGGGTCTGTACGTGAGTGTGTGCCTCTGTGGGTGGGTGTGGCATTCCTGCGTATGTGCAGGCCTCACAGCAAGTATGTGGAGGCCAGAGGACAACTTGTGGGAGGTGGTTCCTGGCTCTCACCTTGCTGGGGCAGGACCCCTCATTTCAGCGCTGCATACTTTCTTTCTTTCTTTTTTTTTTTTTTTTTTTTTGGTTTTTCGAGACACGGTTTCTCTGTGTAGCCCTGGCTGTCCTGGAACTCACTCTGTAGACCACGCTGGCCTTGAACTCAGAAATCCACCTGCCTCTGCCTCCCAAGTGCTGGGATTAAAGGTGTGTGCACCACCACTGCCCGGCAAGCAGCTGCATACTTTAAGGTAGCTAGCCCTGGAGATTCTGGACAATTCTGGGCTGGCCCCTCTTCTCACAGTATAAGTGCTGGGATTACAGATGCGAACACCACTACATTCCCGTTGATGTATTGGCTTCCTGTATAAGCTGAGCCAGCTCTGTAGCATTAGAGATCATTTCTTTCTTTTCTTTTTCTTTTTCCTTTTTTGTTTTTTTTGATACAGGTGTGACGGGGTTTCTCTGTGTAGCCTTGGCCGTTCTGGAGGTAGCTCTGTAGGTTGGCCTCAGACACAGACTAGAGATCATTCTTTTTTTTTTTTTTTTAAATTTATTTATTCTACGTATGTGAGTACACTGTCACTGTCTTCAGACACACCAGAAGAGGGCATCTGATCCCATTACAGATGGTTGTGAGCCACCATGTAGTTGCTGGGAATTGAACTCAGGACCTCTGGAAGAAGAGCCAGTGCTCTTAACCACTGAGCCATCGCTCCAGCCCTAGAGATCATTCTTAATCCTAGCAGAAGTTCTGCTCTTGGATTAGTTTTACTTGGGTCCCTCCCAACTTCTAATGTCACTGTTATAACAATCCAGCCCTCTCTCAACCTATCCCATACAGCCGGTTCTGTTAGCGTATCTGCTTGCTTCTGGACTGCTTCAGCCTGTGGCAGAGCATGTGTGAGGCGGAAGTACAGGGAAGCTCTTTCCCTCCGAAGCATGGAGCCTCCCTCGGTCTTCTGGTCTCTGGGTGGATCTTCGAAGGCAGCAAGCAGTTGGCCTGTCAGGCAGTCTCCTACGATTCTGGCACACTGTGAAATTCAGGAGGTGCCTGAGGCCAATTGAGGCTATTCAAACATCCATTAAGACCCAAAAACAGCCAGGCTTTGCTGCGGGGTTGGGGTACAACACAATCAAGTCACACTTTGTTGAAATGAAACTGAGGCCTGGGTTGCTAGCTGCAGGAAAGTGCTAAGTGTCTAAGAAACTGGGGCATTATTTGGAGGAGAGGCAGCCAGGGGAGAAGGGAGAAGGGAAAGGAGGGTAAGATGTTTATCCCTGGGGTTTTTTGACTTTTAGGGACAGTTGAGATTAAGGAGCTGCTACAGAGGGAGGCGCTTTTCACAGTGGAAAGCCTCTACTCAATCAAGGTGAGTCAAACACCTTGCCTGTTTATCTGGAATGGGGGTGTGGGGGTGGGGAGGGAAGGGAAGGCGGGAGGGCAAAGAGTAGAGAGTAGTTAGGAAAAGTGCCAAGGCCTCTGAGTGTGTGGGAGTGGTGTGAAATGCTAATTCCTGCTTCTGCTTGGCAGCTTTTCTGGAAACTGTGATGACAGTTACTGGTGGGAAAAATCACTCTTGCAACCAGAACCAGATCCCTGCTTCTAGGTAACTGGTATCACCTGAACCACTCCTCATGACAGACTACTTCTATGACAGACTACTTCTATGACAGACTACTTCTATGACAGACTACTTCTAAGAGTTCCAGACCAGCTTGGTCTATGGAGTGAAATCCATAAGATTAAAAGTTTCCAGCCCAAGAGTGGTGGTGCACACCTTTAATCCCAGCACTTGGGAGGCAGAGGCAGGTGGATTTCTGAGTTCGAGGCCAGTCTGGTCTACAGAGTTCCAGGACGCAGGGCTACACAGAGAAACCCTGTCTCGAAAAAAACCAAAAAAAAAATTCCAAAAGAGGGGCTGGAGAGATGGCTCAGCAGTTAAGAGTGTCGACTGCTCTTCCAAAGGTTGTGAGTTCAAATTCCAGCAACCACATGATGGTCACAACCATCCATAATGAGATCTGATACCTCTTCTGGGGTGTCTGAAGACAGCTACAGTGTACTTACATAATAAATATAAATTTAAAAAAAAATTCCAAAAGATTAAAAACATAGAAAATAAATTAATCATTAAGAGTTCATACAAGTATTCACATACCTGATAAAGCATTCATATCCAGAAAATATAAGGAATAGCTATAAATGACCAACAAAACGCTGATGCATTGAATGGCAAGCTTTGAACAGATACTTTACCAAGATGAATGAATGAACTATACGCCATGAATGGGCACTTTCCGTAATCGCTATGATTCTCCTTTCAGCATGAAAGACCTTGTCCTCAGCTGTTGGGAAAGCAGCCAGCAAGTAGCCCTCAACTGTCAGTCCTCTTTAGTGATTACCTCAGCTGGTCTAAGGTCACTTCCTTTTCTCATGGTGGCTTGTATCCAAAGACTAATGCACACAGGTATATAAAGACCCAGCCCATTGCCTGAATTCAGAAAATCTTGAAGGTTATCCTGGTTCATTGCTTTTTAGAGGGTCAGCTGAGCCCTCTGAGACACTGAGCACTCAGCTTCTTCCCACTTTGGAATTTTACACTTCATTTCTTCTTATTGTTTTATTTTTTGTCTTGTTTTGTTTTCGGAGGTAGAGTTTCTCTATGTAGCCCTGGCTGTCCTAGAAATCACTCTGTAGACCAGTCTGGCCTCGAACTCAGAGATCTGCCTGCCTCTGCCTCCCAAGTGCTGGGATTAAAGCTGTGTGCACCATTACTTAGCTCATGTCCTTCTTTTTAAACATGATTTCACTTCATAGCCCAAGCTGGTCTGGGACTCAGAAATCTTTCTCTCTCTCTCTCTCTCTCTCTCTCTCTCTCTCTCTCTCTCTCTCTCTCTGTGTTTACCTTTCACCTTCTTTGAGGCAGGGTCTCTTTTGTTGTTCCTGGCTGCAAAGACCAGACTGCCTCCCTCAAGAGTTTCTGGGTATTCTCCTGTCTCCACCTCTCAGCAGGAGAAATGGAATCACGGAAGCACACTAGGATTCTAGCTTGCATGGCTTCTGGATTTCCAGCTCAGGTTCTCCTATTTTCACAGCAGGAGGTTTGTCCATCCGAACTCCACATTACAGAGGTTTACCCATTGCTATGGCTCAGATATAGTTTCAGTGGACCCACTGGGGGTTTATGTCCTAGAAGTCTGTAGCAGCATGAGTAATGGAACCTTCCAGAAGTGGAACCTGATGGGAGGTGATTAGATTGTCAGAAGAGATTCAGGTACTACCAGAGCATCCTCCTTAGTCCTTTTGAATACGTATCCTTATGAAGCAAAGCTACCCAACATGCTCAGGACCTTCTGCATGAGGCCCTTTCCCTTTTTGAGAATCTTCCATGCTGTTATGTAGCTAAGGGCTTTCTCAGACAGTCTGAACAGATGGGGCTGCTTGATCTTTAGTTCCCAGCCTTCACAAGTGTGAGCTGAACCAACACGTTTTCTTTATAAGGTATTCATCTCCAATTATTTTGTACAGCCTCCCAGGTCATCATCTTAATGATGGCTGGAAGTGGGACCCTGGGGAGGAAGTGAAGGTCAGGTGAGCTTAAGAAAGCAGGGCCGGGGCTGAAGAGATGGCTCAGCGGTTAAGAGCACTGGTTCCTCTTCCAGAGGTCCTGAGTTCAATTCCCAGCAACCACATGGTGGCTCACAACCATCTCATGCCTTCTTCTAGTGTGTTTGAAGATAGCTACAGTGTACTCATATGCATAAGATAATAAATAATTCTTTAAAAAAAAAAGGGGGGGGAGGTCCTGAGTTCAGTTCCCAGCAACCACATGGTGGCTCACAATCATCTGTGATGGGATCTGATGCCCTCTTCTGGTGTGATTGAAGACAGCTACAGAGTACTCACATACATGAAATAAATAAATCTTAAAAAAAAAAAAAAAAAGAGTCAGGCAGTGGTGGCGCACACCTTTAATCCCAGCACTTGGGAGGCAGAGACAGGTGGATTTCTGAGTTCGAGGCCAGCCTGGTCTACAGAGTGAGTTCCAGGACAGCCAGGGCTACACAGAGAAACCCTGTCTCGAAAAACCAAAAAAAAAATAAAAATAAAAATAAAAAAAGGAAAAAAAAAGAAAGCAAGCAAGCAGGGCCACCATAATGGGATCAGTGGATTTGCCTCCAAGAGGAAGAGACACCCAAACTAGGGCTTGCTCTGCCTGACCATGGTACACACCAGGGGATTCTAGGTCCTGGAAACGTGTGGGTCATGTGCCTAGAGCACAACATAGTAGAGCATCAAAACCAAGAGCAACTCTGATTCAGCATGGTAGAAGCTGAGAGCTGCTTCCCAAGCTGTCCTCTGAAAAGAAACCCGCTGCAGCCTACACTTGCAGCCACATGAATAAACGTTTTGGTTGGATTGTTGGTTTTGTTTTTGAGACAGGTCCTTAACCATGTAGATCTGGCTGGCCAAGAACAGCTATGTAGACAAGGCTGGCCTTAGACTCACAGAGATGTACCTGCTTCTGTCCCCTGAACCCTGAGATTGAAGGTGTATACCACCATGCCTAGCTAAATAAACAAGTTTTTAAAAAGAATATTATGAAAGCAGGTTATGGTGGAGCATATCTATCTACAATCCTGGAAGTTGAGATATGGAGACAGGAGGCTAGCCTAAGCTACATAAGACTCTATCTGGAAAAAATTTATATGAAAATGCCAGGTGTGTGATAGCTCACATCTCTAATCCCAATATTCAGGAGATAGATAGGAGAGTCACAATGAATTCAAAGTCAGTTTCCTAAGGAGTTTTAGAGCATCTTAGGCTACTGTGTGAAATCCTACCTCAAAATTAAACAAACAAGTCCTGAAGAGCTAGCTTAGTAGTTAAAGTACCTACTGCTTTTGCCAAGGACCCAGGTTCAGTTCCCAGTACCTACGTCAGATGATTTTTAACTCCCTGTAACTCCATTTCCATGTGATCCAACACATGTTAGCTTACAGGCCATCCCATTAGGCTCCTCCCAGGGACCTAGCGAGGGCTTAAGTTGTCATCTGTTACCATCACCTGCCACTACCAGGTGCTCCAGGTATGGGCTGCTTATAAAAGGGTTAGGGTTAGGGGTTAGGGCATTCTCTCTCTCCCCATCTCTGTCCTTCTCTGCCCCACATCCCCTTCTCTGCCCCCATGACTCTTTTCCCATCTGTCTGCCTGTCTATATGTACACTCATCTGCCTCTACCCCTTCTCCAGGTCCTCACTCTCTTCCCCCAATAAACCCCCTTTATACTAGCTCTGTTGCATGGCTTAAAGTCTCAGGGGCACAGTTGGCATGGGCCCGCCAGGTACCCCTCACAGCATTATACTTAACAGCACCAATACCCTCTGGCTTCCTGAAGCACCTATTTGTACATGGTACACATAAAAATAGACATGCACCTGTCTCGAAAAACCAAAAAAAAAAAAAAAAATAGACACATACACAAAGAAAAAGAAAAATTAAAAGCAAACAAAACAAAAATTTTGCTGCTCATGAATAAGTAAATAAATATAATAAAATACTTTTCAAGGAGGCTGGAGAGATGGCTCAGCAGTTAAGAGCACTGACTGCTCTTCCAGAGGTCCTCAGTTCAATTCCCAGCAACGACATGGTGGCTCACAACGATCTCTAATAGGATCCAATGTACTCTTCTGGTGTGTGTCTGAGGACAGCTACAGTGTACTCATATAAATAAAAATAAATAAATCTTAAAAAAAAGAATAATTTTCAAGCCAGCTGTGGTGGTACACACCTTTGATTCACACACTGTGGAGGCAGAGGCAATTGGATCTCTGTGAGTTAGAGGCCAGCCTATTCTACATAGTTTCAGAAAGCCAGGGTCACATAGAGAGACCCTAGCTAATAAACAAACAAACAAACAAACAAATAAATAATTTTCACAGTAGAGGCAGAAATGGGTCTGGAATGTCAGCCTGAATCATTTTAAAATAATGGATATGGTCAAAGAATACTGAGCCAGTACCAGTGGCAAGAGAGAGAAATATAAACCATTACTGGTTTCTCTGTGTGGTATGTCAGCTCTTGGCTGCCACCTGCCATAATCTTGCCAATATCACTCTTAAAGTAACTTCTTACAAAACACAGATTGCTTGCTACTCTATTCTGCACACAAGTATCTAATTTCAGATATCGTATGTAAAGTATCTGAAATATTTGATGAGACAAGCTAATTTTGGTTTTATTTTTGCTTTTTGAGACAGGGTTTCTCTGTGTAGCCCTGGTTGTCCTGGAACCCTGCTTTGTAGACCAGGCTGGCCTTGAGCTCACAGAGATCTGCCTGCTTCTGCCTCCCCAGTGCTGGGATTAAAGGGGTGTAGTGCCACCAGAGCTTGGCTGAGGAGGTGATTTTTATCGAGCCAGTTGAAATTAACTGTGATAATGAATACTACTCAGCTATTAAAAACAATGACTTTATGAAATTCACAGGCAAATGGATGGAACTTGAAAATATCATCCTGAGTGAGGTAACTCAGTCACAAGAGAACAAACATGGTATGTACTCACTGATAAGCGGATATTAGCCCAAAAGTTCGGAACACCCATGATTCAATTCACAGCAACTGTTGGACTGAGCGTGGGGTCCCAGATGGAGGAGTTGGAGAAGGAACTGAAGGAGCAGAGGGAGTTTGCAGCCCCATGGGGAGGGAGCAGCAGTGTCAACTGTTCAGGTTCCCCCATTGTTTCCAGAGATTGGACCACCAACCAAAGAATGCATATGGAGAGACCCATGGTGCTGGCCACATATGTGGCAGAGGAGGGCCTTGTTGGCCATCAGTAGGAGGAGAGGCCCTTGGGTCTGAGAGTGTTAGATGCCCCAATATAGGGAAATGCCAGGGAGGGAAGATGGGGAGTGGGTGGGTGGGTGGGTGAATACCTTCATAGAGGCAGGGGGAGGGGGATGGGATAGGGGGTTTCCAAAGGGGAGATCTGGAAAGGGGAAAACATTTGAAATGTAAATAAAAGTATCAAAAATAAAAAAAATAAAAAATAAAAGAATAAAAAAAGAAATTAACTGTGATGGTTTGAATGAGGATGGTCCACATAGGCTCATACATTTGAAGTATTTAGTCACCAGGGAGTGGAACTGTTTGAAAGGATTAGAAGGATTAGGAAGTGTGGCCTTGTTGGAGGAAGTGCACCAATAGGGGTGAGCTTGGAGGTTTCTTTCTTTCTTTTTTTAAAGATTTATTTGGGGCGGTGGTGGCACACCCCTTTAATCCCAGCACTCGGGAGGCAGAGGCAGGTGGATTTCTGAGTTCGAGGCCAGCCTGGTCTACAGTGTGAGTTCCAGGACAGCCAAGGCTACACAGAGAAACCCTGTCTCAAAAAAAAAAAAAAAAAATTTAAAGATTTATTTATTTAATGTTTTGCGGTACACTGTAGCTGTCTTCAGACACACCAGAAGAGGGCATCAGATCCCATTACAGATGGTTGTAAGCCACCATGTGGTTGCTGGGAATTGAACTCAGGACCTCTGGAAGAGCACTCAGTGCTCTTAACCACTGAACCATCTCTCCAACACGGCATAGAGGTTTCAAAAACTCAAGCCCAGTGTTTCTTTCTTCCTCTGCCTGCTGACTATGTATCAGAATGTAGCTCCTGCTACTTCTACAGCACCAGGAGTTCTGCCATGCTCAGTCATGATGATAATGAACTAAGCCTCTGAAACTGTAAGCAAGCCCCTAGTTAGATGCTTACCTTTATAAGCGTTACCTTTGTCATGGTGTCTCTTCACATCAATAGAACAGTGACTAAAACATTAATTACCCTATGTTGTCTTCTACTAACGTAAGCAATCTGGCTATAGGAAAATCAAAATAGAATCTCCTTAGGGTTCCCTGGGTTAAAAAACTAAACATGACAGTCAACTCTCAAGAAAAAGATTGATAAGCCGGGCAGTGGTGGTGCACACCTTTAATCCCAGCGCTTGGGAGGCAGAGGCAGGTGGATTTCTGAGTGCGAGGCCAGCCTGGTCTACAGAGTGAGTTCCAGGACAGCCAGGGCTACACAGATAAACCCTGTCTTGAAAAACCAAAAAAAAAAATAATAATAATAAAAAAAATAAAAAAATAAAAAAAATAATAATAAAAAAAAAATAATAATACATAAATAAATTTTTAAAAATTCAATTTAACTAGGTATCTTTTTTTTTCCTGGCATACCTCTGACCTGGCTGGTGAGAGTGTACCTTTAGTCATAGCCATGGTGAGGACCACAGAAACTACTGCTCTGTGGGTTTTCACTCTGTCCTCTTTACATTGTGAAAAACGTGTAAATATATTTTTTAATCATTGGGTGCAGAAACAGATCGACTATTAAATAAAGTGGATACTTCATTTGCAGCCCCTCAGTTAGTGTTTGTGTAAGGGCTAATAGCCTCGGATTAACCATACAGACTTAAGGGTAGAAAACCTGTTTCTCTTGCTAGGTTTGCTGTTCCTAGTAGATTCACTTTTGGAAAGCAGTTTGAGGCCTTCTCGAATGCTGAATGAGAATATTTTGTTCTAATGAAGTCATCCCTTCTCTTCCCTAATGGATTACCCTATTGTTTGGCCTTCTGGGACTTGTCAGACCTCCAGGAGAGAAGCCTGCCAGAGAAGGGAACATTGTTATTCCAGAGGAGGCCTGAAAAACAACTAGCCAGGCTGGGGATGGTGGCACACAAGCTGTCATAACTGAACCCGGGAGGCAGAGATATGAGGAGGCCAACCTGGTCTACATGGTGAATAGAAAGAAAGGGAGGAAGGGAGGGAGGGAAAGGGAGGGAGAGAGAGAGAGAGAGAGAGAGAGAGAGAGAGAGAGAGAGAGAGAGAGAGAGAGAGAGAGGAAGGAAGGAGCCCTGCAGTGCTCAGCTGGAGCACTTCCCCAGCATCAGGCTCTGCAGCACAGGATTCTGTTACCCTCATTTGAGTAGCCTCGCTATTCCAGCAATCAGATCTTTCTGTCTCCTTCCTGTTACCCGACCTTGACACCACCTATTCGTGTGCCCTCTGTGTGCCTCGACTCCAGGCATATGATACTTTCATTTTCTTTAAAACTCAAACGCCAGGCTATTGGAATTTTCCAGACATTGGCCTGGCCTATGACAACAGTGGCAGACCACATCTGCAGTCAGGAGGGTCCTATAAAGCCCAGGTCATCGGTGCTTCACTGATGTCTGAACATGTATTCCGTTGCAGAGGACAGCAGGAGTCGTTGGACAGTGGATGGGGCTGGCGCCCTGAACCCCTTCTCACTGCGCTTTCGGCCTTTGCTTGTAATCAACATTGGCAGATTGCTGAATCTTTGTCCTGTGTCAGTTTTCTCTCCCTTCTATTTGAAGAATCAGTGACAATAATGAGGAAAAAACAAAAACAAAAAAACTAGTTTTCAACTTATTTTGGTTATGAAATAATTTTGGAATGCAACCTAAGAGTCTCAGCAGCAGCCTGGGTTTCCGTGGCCCTTTTACCACAAAGTGGGAGAACGGGGATGAAAAAGAAAGACTTGAAAGTTTGCTGAAATTCGAATCTGAATTCCTTGATTTTCTTGCCTGTGTTGTTTGGCAGTAGTGGTTATTTTGTTCATTTTGACAAATGTGTAGATGGAACCCAAGGCCTAGTACATGCTAGGCAGATAAGCTTTGTGCTGAGCTGGATTCCTCCTGTGCGTACGTGCACCAGTTTGTGTATGTGTGTATGTGTGTGTGCGCACGCGCACACACATGAATGTACTTTCTATGGAGGCCAGAAGAACAGGTCAAATCCCCTGGGGCTGTAATCACAGTTGGTTGTGAGCTGTCTGATGTGGGTGTTAGGTCCTTTACAAGAGCAGCAAGCCATCTCTCCAGTGTGCTCCATCCCTTATTCCAATTTCTTTTTTAGGAAAAGGATGAAATACACCTGCTTTTATTTTTTTTATTTATTTATTTATTTAATTAATTAATTAATTATTTTACACCTGCTTTTAGAATTGCAACTTTCACAATTCATGTGTGAATCCAACCTGAATAGAACTCCAATATTCTAGTTCCTTGACAAAGTGGAAGGGGACAGGGCTGATAAATGATTCGCTCTAGCAGACAGTCACACTAGAACTTTCTGTCAGCTTTCTGTCACTTCCCATGCATCTACTGAGCTGTTCTTGCTTTAGGATAAGAAAACAATGATTAACAAAAGTACACGGGGTTAAAGAGAGATGACATGTTTTGGCGTCTCTCAGCACAGACACATTACTAGGACAGGACACCCCAGGGTTCACTCAAGTGTTTGCTGATGCAGACTGGGTAACACTGTGGCTTTCAGTTCTAAGCTAACATAGGTGGGGTGATAACAACATAAATCTCTCTTGCATGGTTCAAACTGTGTCTTTTGTCTTTTCAGTAAGGGCTTTTTTTTTTCTTTTTGACCTGCCCCAATTTCTGATGTCAGGTCCCTACAGTATTCCTGCTCTGTCTCTCAGTTCTCAGTGAATGTGTATTTTATACAGTGTGATCACACTTTGAACTAAAATAGACCATATCCAGAAACCTGCTTGTGCAGGCTTCTCAGGCTCAATGAGCAGGTTCAGTGGCTTTTTTGTCTCTTTGGTTTCTTTGAGTTGGTTCAGAATAGAGAGATGCTGCATCTCCATCTTAGGTTGTATTTATAATTCTTAAAAAGATTCTCAAGAAATGGCTCCATGCCAAGACCCTTTTCCTGAAAAAAATGTATAATAACTGAAAATGGAAGTGGCCCAGATGCTCTCTGTTCACCTCTACTGTCCTTGTTTCTTAGGGACATGACAGCTTTCAGTTGAATCATGGAGTCAATTCCCAGCTGTCCCTCCATTTTGTTTTGAGACAGGGTCTCTTGTAACCTAGGCTGTCCCAAACTCTCTACTGTAGCTGAAGATGACCTTGAGTTCTTTAATTCTACACCCCTACCTCTCCTAGGCTGTGATTACAGGTATTTGCCACCATACCTGGTCTCTGATGCTTTTTAAGTATCTTGATTCTAATACTGTCTCTAGGGAGGCTGGCAGGAGAGGATTGTCATCTTCAGTGATTTATGTGGCTAAGACTCCAAGGCGAATTGCTGTTATAAAGTCACACCCCCTGAGATGTACTAGCAGGTACTAGCAGACCTTTGTGTCTTGGATCCTTTTCCTTTGCCGCACCCTTAACGGGTAGTTGGACAAGGGCTGGGCTATGCTCTCTGCTAGGTTTGAGATCAGGTACTGGGGGAGGCCTAATTCTGATGTCAATTCTTCTTGTCAGGGATTTAAGAAGCAAACAGACAAAGAGCTGAGGGTGGATAAATTGACGCCCCATGACTATTGTCACACTGAGGAGGTGTCTAATCATCTTGGTTACACCAATGTTCTGGTTCACATTCAGTCCACAAAGAAGCAAGAAGAGGGAATTAGATTCTTTAGACCTGGAGTTATGAGTGGTTGTTAGCCACCACGTGGGTTCTGGGAACCAAATCTGGATCACCTAAAAGATTAACAAGTGCTCTAACTTCCCAGCCATCTCTCCAGCCCCCATTTATTATTTACTTTACTTTGATTTTACATCCTGATGGTGGTTTTCTTCCTTCCTCCCTTCCTAGTCCTCCCTCCCTCCCTGCTATTTATCATTTACCCATGTGTGAATCTATGTGCATGGATGATTCGTGTGTGGGTGCAGGTGCCAGGTCATGCAGTTGGTCGGATGACAACATTGTGGAGTTTGCTCTCTCCTTCCTCTCTTACATAGATTCTGGGGGTGTGGGACTCAGATTGCCAGGCCTGAGTGACAAGGGCCTCCACCCACTGAGCCAACTCCTGGCTGGATTTTTTTTTTTTTTTCAGTCAACGCAAATGCAGTTGAAATCCAATGCCAGCATGCCAGGGCTGGAACACTGTAACCTTTAAAGACTTGGGATTCCATGAGAAGTGTTGCAGCAGCATTCCAGAAACCACGCTGCAAATGTTGACATCTGTATTCTTGCCTGCAGCTGTTGGCTTCACTCCCTAACACAAAGCCCTAGTGGCTCACCGTTCCCAAGAGAACAGACGTGAGCAGGCCCAACTTAATCTGAAGATCACCAGTGAAGGGCTTGGTCTGTCTGAGGCTGCCAAGCATTCAGGGTGACAAATAAACTGGAAGTGATGATTATGAGGAGACTAGGAATGACAGAGTGGGGGTGGTGTGGGGGTGCTCAAAAGGAAACAAGGCAGGTGGGAATGTATGACTCTCAACTTCCTGATGGAAAGATACCAAAAGAAACAGAAATCTTTTGGACTAAACAGGACCAATCTTTAGCCTCACTTGAATCTACAGAATATCATTACCATTTTCGTTTGTTTTTTGTTTGTTTGTTTTTCGAGACAGGGTTTCTCTGTGTAGCCCTGGCTGTCCTGGAACTCACTCTGTAGACCAGGTTGGCCTTGAACTTAAAAATCTGCCTGCTTCTGCCTCCTGAGTGCTGGGATCAAAGGTGTGCGCCACCACTGCCCGGCTCATTACCATTTTCGAACAAAGAAACCTAGGCTGAGCCGGGCAATGGTGGCGCATGCCTTTGATTCCAGCACTCAGGAGGCAGACGCAGGCAGATTTTTAAGTTCGAGGCCAACCTGGTCTACAGAGTGAGTTCCAGGACAGTCAGGGTTACACAGAAACACCCTGTCTAAAAAAGCCAAAAACCAAACACCAAACACACACACACACACACACACACACACACACACACACACACACACACACACAAACCCCCAAACCAGAAAAACTCTACTGTATAATACAGTGTGTGTGTATATGTGTGTGTCAACTAGCATAGTATTTTTCTAATAGTTATTTTGCATGCGCATGCTGTTAAAGCACGTGTGTGGTCAGAGGGCAGCTTGCAGGAGTTGGTTCTCTCCTTCTACCACATGGGTTCCAGAGAGCTAACTAGTCATCAGGCTTGGGATCAAGTGACTGTCCTTACCTGCTGAGCTCTCTTGGTAACTCCAATAAAAGGAAAAAAATAGGGAAAAAAGTGCACTCATTATGTAGGTCAGGCTAGCCTCAAAGTCAAAAAGATCAGCTACCCTCTGCCTCCTGAGTGCTGGGATTACTGCCCTGCAAGTAAGTATACTGTGCTTCCTAATGCATATTGAATTAACTTCTTTCTGTTTCAGGAAGAACACGGGAGAGAGGCAGCATTATTTATTTACATTTCCAACTGTCATCACCACAGCCATTTTAACTTTCAGAAAAGAGGCAAAGATGAAAGGTGCTCTCCATGGATTGTGCTCCAACTTTCTGCATCTCTGGCTTTTGGAACCCCTTCATCATATGCCACAAGTAAGACTCATTAGCAGAAGCAGAGTTATAATTTCCATCCTTGAAATCAACATTGAGGCCATAATTTTCAAGTCAGGAGTAGTGATGTCCTGTTTTGATCTAACATGGTGGGTTTGGTTCTGGTCTCCCATATTCTTTACATCTTTCCATGTTTCAAGCTAGGGGTTCTCTCCTGTCTGGATATTTTGACTCCTTGCTCTAAGTCCTATGCTATCTTTGCTTCAAATCCTCTCTCAGTGATCTCCATTTCCTCTGTCTCCTTTATGCTGGCCCTTTACTTACTCATATTACAAGAACAGTAAGAGTTTTCATAGAAAATTTCAAGCCACAATTACAGCATGTATCTCATTTATGGATGGTGAAACCAAGGAAGGAAATGTGTATGTCTTGTTCTTGGTCAGAGATGACACTGAAATTATCTCCGTGAGAGCTCTAGGCAAGCAAGCACTGTACTACTCAGCTAGACCCCAGCCTATTTTCTTAGCTTTTTAAATTTTTATGGTTTTTTAAAATTATTATTTTGGGGTTTTAGAGACAGGGTTTCTCTGTGTAGCCCTGGCTGTGCTGGAAATCACTTGGTAGCTGAGGATGACCTTGAACTTCCAGAGCCCCACCTGCCTTCTGAGCTAGGATTAAAGGTATAAGACACAATACCTGTCTATTCTTTTTTTGTTATTGTTGTTTGAGACAGGATTTTATGTAGCCCAAGCTAGTCTCAAACTCTCTAGGTAGCAGAGGATGACCGTGAATGTCTGCTACTACTGTTTCACTTTTCAAGTGCTGTTGTTACAATTGCAACGTCACCTGGCAGATGCAGGCAGCATGCTAGGGGATTTGTTTGGTTGTTGTTGCTGTTTTTGTTTTGGAAGATTGCTCAAGCTCACTAAGTAGCCCAGACTGGCTTCCAACTCCTGGCAATCCTCCAGTCCCAGCCCTCCAAATAATTGGACAGGTAGGAGCTTCCGACACATGGCCTTCTTAACTTTTAATTTTACATTTTTCTTTCTCATACACCCCTGCCCCATCCATTGTGTCTGCAGGTTTTATGTTTGAGACACAGGGTAAGTGGAGAGCGAGGACAACTCCTAGGAGACTGTTCTTTTCCCCACCGTGTGGGTTCTGGGGACTGAGATTGTGAGGTTTGGAGGCAAGTGCCTTTACCCATTGAGCCATCTTGTCAGCCCCCTTTTAACTTTTAAAAAAATATGACTTTTATTTTATGTACATTGGAGTTTTGACTGCACGTATGTCTGTTTGAGGGTGTCAGATGCCCTGGAACAGGAGTTAACAGTTGTGAACTGCCACGTGGTTGCTGGGAATCAAACCTAGGTCCTCTGGAAGAGCAGCCAGTGCTCTTAACCACTAAGCCACTCTCCAGTTCTCCTCCCACACCCCCACCCCAAGTTTTTATTGATGCTTATAGATCAGAAGAGGTTTTTTTGTTTGTTTGTTTTTTGTTTTTTTTTTTTGCACATTTTCAAGGACTTGGTAAACAGATGCCCAGAAACCTGGCAAAATAACACTGATGATCTTGTCACATCACTGACTTTGCTATCTTGTCGTAAGCACCAGGGAGAATTTCCAAGTGCCCTGGAATTCTTCATTTCAGTCATTTTAGAGAAGCCGTGATAGACTATATGTTAGGGAGTATCCAGTCTCAGGTAGGAACTGTCTTGATATATTGAAATCTCCTGTGTTATGGGATCAGGGATGGGGCTGAAAACAGTTAGTCTCTTCCTTCTCAGAAAGTTCAAAATTACTGATTGAAGTTGTTTTAAAGCACATGGCAGGAAAGCCATCTACTACTAAGCCTAGACCCCAGCCCTTATGCATTGTCATTTTTAATCCTGCGATTTAATAAAAGAAGATTGTCTATAGTCTTAAGTTCACAGTTTCTCTGTGGGACACAGATTTTTGTACAGGAAAGACAACACAGACTGATACTCTCTTGGCCTATTGTTAGCTCAATAGCAACAGAGATGTACTTTGTTCAGAGTCTAGTACTGAAAACAATAAAAGAACTAGAGAGTGAGCTCTTTGAAAAGTAAATTAATCAGAAAGAAAGAGACCAAGGTGTGGTGGCTCAAGCTTATAATCCCAGCACCCTGGAGGCCCAGGCCTCAGTGTGAGACCCTGTCTTAAAGAGAAGAAACATGACATGGTGGTTTATGACTTTAATTCTAGCACTTGGGAAGCACAGGTGAGCAGATCTTTGAAAGTTAAGATCCAGCCTGTTTACATAGAATTCCATGCTAGCCAGGGCTACATAGTGAGACCCTGTCTTGAAAAAAAAGAAAGAAAGAAAGAAAGAAAGAAAGAAAGAAAGAAAGAAAGAAAGAAAGAAAGAGAAAACAGGAGAACAAACCAACTGGTGGTGGTGCATGCCTGTAAGGCTGAGGCAGGAAAACTGCTGAAGGTTCCAGGCCAGGCTGGTCTATATGGTGATTTTTGAGGCCAGCATGGGCTATAGAATGAGACCCTGTCTCAGAAAAAAACACTAAAAACAAAACAAAAAAGCAAGCCAGCTCTTGCTAGTGTTCAAGATCTACAAACAAAACCAAACCCCTAATATTCAATTGCAAAACTTAATAAAGAGTCCCCATTAATCAGCAGAGTTCTTGGGTTCCTGGGAAAGGGCTAGTACTGGGTGGAGTTCCTTAAGGACTCTTCCTGGCAAGGTGAGGGAGGGAGGGGCACACATTTCACAAAGAAGGATGAGGAGGTGCTGAAGCACTAATTCCTGAGCAAATTAGCAGTCTGTAAGGGCTAAACAGTAAGCAAGTTAGACTGGAGAATTTATGTTAAAAGGTAAACAGCTCATAGACAACCGTAGATGGTTATAAATCAATTTTGCTTTGACACAAGGAAGCCTTTTGGGTTTTTTCACAATGCAAACATTTTGAGGAGCTGATACACAGTTGGATTAGAGTAAACCAAACTGGCAGACTTATGAAGAAGGAAGCTGTTGCAATGTTCTCAAGGAGAAAAACAGAAAGGACTGGGTTGCAACTCCAGCTTCACCAATTATTAGCTGTACACAGATCTTGGGCAAGTCATGAACTTTCTACGTGCCTGTTTTTGCATATATAAAACAGGTTGGGGTCCACCACACAGAGCTTCTGAGAGATTAAATGTGTAAAAAGTGCTTAGCAAGCATTCAAGAAATATTAAAGGCCCATCTCTTTAAGGATTGCATCTGTCTTTCTAAAAAGCATGTAGGATTCAGAGGAAAACAGGGAAGGTTGAGTATCTGAAACTGTGCTGCCCAGTACACTAGGCATTAGCCATGTATGAGTATTAAGCATTTGAAATGGGCCTAGTGAGAATTGGACTGTAAATATACAATACATACTGAATCAGTCTATTAAGTATCTCATTAACACTTTCTTTTTCTTTTTTTTCTGAGACATGGTTTCTCTGTGTTGCCCTGGCTGTCCTAGAACTCATTCTGTAGAGAAGGCTGGCCTCAAACTCACAGAGATCTACCTACCTCTGCCTCCAGAGGCCTGTATCAGGACAGCCAGGAACCTCAATAGCACTTTTAAAATTCATTACATGATGAAATTATACTCTTCTGGATATATTGGGTTAAAGAGATGAGATGCAATAATTTCTGTTGTTTTAATTCTAGCTAGTGGCTCACAGTGTAATGTCTGTAGGACAGTGCTTGTTTAGTTTAAAATTCTTCACTGAGTTTTGAAAATTAAGCTTTGGCTTTACCTTGTAAGTTTCTATAAAGAAATATGCTTTTAGGAATAAATATTTTTGCCTTGATTTAAACATAGGTCTTAATTAGAGTGATAACTACAGAATAGAGAGAGCCATAGTTAGGATACTTTTACAAAAGTCACAATTGGTAAAGGGTCTTTTCATTAAAAAAATAAAATAAAATAAATAAAAAAAGCAGAAACAAAAAAAGGAGCGTGGAGTGTGGCTCAGCGGCTCTGCACTTGCCTAGCCTGTGTGGAAGCCATGAGTTCAATGCCTATCACCACAAGAAGGTAAGAATCCGGAAACATATATTTGATTATTAGTATCATCTGTGTTTTTTGAATCAGAATCTTAACTCTGTACCCAGACCATCCTAGAACTCACTCTGGAGTCCAGAATGGCCCATGACAATCCTCCTGCTTCAGCCTTCATGCCAAGCAATGAAGCATCTTGTTTTAAACATTAAATCGTGGGATCCAGTCTTTCTTTTTTCTTTTTTGGTTTTTCGAGGCAAGGTTTCTCTGTGTAGCCCTGGCTGTCCTGGAACCCACTCTGTAGACCAGGCTGGCCTCGTACTCAGAAATCCACCTGCCTCTGTCTCCCAAGCGCTGGGATTAAGGGCGTGCGCCACCACTGCCCGGCAGATCCAGTCTTTCTAATGCTTGAAATCACTCTCCTGAAAGTCTAGATTTCACTGGCTGGAGCGACTTGGATAACTAAACGTTTTCTGCTAAAACTGTTTTCAGATCTTCCCTTCAACTGGCTATTTAATATTAAAGAGCCTCAGGTCAGGATCACACCGCTGAGGTAGAATGGCTGTTTCCACACGTCACCTCGGCCGACTTGACCGCTGTTAGGCTTCCATTTTCCACAGCACCTCAGGAGCTCCTCCACGCCCTTCATGGCTCTTTCCTGCCACAGGCCGACAGGTGCAGCGCCAAGAGCCGCCTCGCCTCTTACCTTCCGCTGGCCGCGCCCTCGCCGCCCCGCCCCGCCCTCAGCGCGCGCCCTCGGCGGGGGCGCGCCCGCCCCACGGGGCCGCGCACGCAGTCGCCACCGCCTCCCTCCCCGCCCTCCTCCCTTGCCCTCCCCTCCGCCCCCTTCCCCGTAGGCAGCTAGCCCGCCCGCACCCGCCGCCCGCCCGGCCCAGGCGCCCGCTGGGTCTGTCCCCCGCCCCAGCCTCCCCGGCAGCTCTCGGCAGGCGGTCGTCCGCGCCCGGTGGATGTGGCTGGCAGCCGCCGTCCCCTCCCTCGCTCGCCGCCTGCTCCTCCTCGGCCCTCCGCCTCCTCCCCTCCTTCTCCTCCTCAGCCGCTCCTCTCGCCGCCGCCGCCTCCACAGCCTGGGCCTCGCCGCGATGCCGGAGAAGCGGCCCTTCGAGCGGCTGCCCGCCGAGGTGTCGCCCATCAACTACAGCCTCTGCCTCAAGCCCGATTTGCTGGACTTCACCTTCGAGGGCAAGCTGGAGGCCGCCGCCCAGGTACGCGACCCTCGGGCGCCGGGGGGCGAGCAGCGGGCGGGCGAGCAGTTAGGCCGCGCCCGCGGGCTGGGCTGGAGGCCGGGGCGGGCTGGGCGCGTGGGCCGCGGGCCGAGCGGGAGGCGGGTGCGGCGCGCCCCTCGGGGCTGGCTTGCTGGGCCCCGGCCGGGCGGGGACCGCGCTGCGGGAGCCTGCGGGCGGCGGGCAGTGCGCCCCTCAGGGGCCAGCACACCTGTGTGCAGCGCCCCTGGTCCCCGCCTTCCGGGCCCCGAGCTCCGGGAGAGGCTGGGTGGGGGGTGGGGAACTAGAAGGGGCTAGGACTGCCTGCTCGGTGGCAGCCCTGCGGACTACTGCATTCTTTCCTGGTCGCCCCTTCACCCCGCGGGGGATAGATTGGAAGGGGCGGTCATCAGGCACTTGAGAGCAAGGAGGGGAGAGTCTAGAAGGTGGTGGTGGTGGTGGAACGGGAATGTTAATCCCGGGCAGCCTCACCGAGTTCTCTCGGTCTGATCCTGCCCAGGGGCCGGGTTTCCAGGATGATCCGCCCCCTCCCCCTTCCCCTCAAATGACAGTGCAGCAGTGACTTTGTTCTCCCCTAACCTCCAGAGAAGCTGCAGAGGACCCTAGCTCCTCTTCTATCTTATCTGTCTTGCTCTGGAAACCTGTGAAGCTGGTGAATTTATTGCTTCTGTGGTGGTGGTTTAGCAGTCCCCTCTTCTGAAAGAAAGCTCTCAGTCTTAGCCTTCCACTGGTGAAAATATTCCATTACTCTTTGCAGTTTTTTTGGTGAATCATACGCTCCTCCCTCCTCCCCGAAGCATTATCTGACAGTATTGTTTGATTTAGGAGACCATCCTTATAGATGGCTCACAAAGGTCCCAAACAGTTAGGATAAATAACCATGGTGTATGATGTGTTACATGAAATCGGAAATGAAAATTGGGAGCTGTTTGATAGCTATCGGTGAAATGCATAGTGTAAATGTAATTGGTTCCGTTTCTTTTCCTACCCCAGCTAGGGGTTGGGGAACAGGAGTGGTGGAGGAAGCCAGGCCAGCAGGCCTCAACCTAAAAGATGAGGGAAGGTGTTGCAATGAAGTGAGAGAAACGTAGACTAGTGCTCGAATGATTTGAATAGTCAAGTTTGAAGATCGGTGTAAAAGTACAGAATTTAAAAGTATGCTGTTAGGTCTGAATATTGGCTTTGCTGGCCTTAGATGCTGTGAGCATCACTGTCAACAGTAGGGTGCCGTGTGACCTTTGGAAGAAGGACCTAGACTTGGATGAACCCGAGTTCATAAATCTGGAAGGCGGGCACACTGAGTGAAGACATTGAGGAAAATGTAGTACAGATTTGCTTACTGGTTATTGAGGTTTATGGAAGTGTTAGAACAACAAGCAGCAACATGCTGCTCTCCCCCCACTTTAAAAATGTGTTTGTGTGTGAGTGGGTGGGGGTGCGTGGGAGCTAAGGCATGTATGGTCAGAGGCCAACTCTGTCTCTTACCCTTTCACTGTGGGATCTTGGGTTCTAACTCAGGCTGCTTGGTTTCCATAGTAATCACTTTTACCTCTTCTTTAAAGAGTTGAAAACAAGTTGGGGGCACGCCTTTAATTCCAGCACTCAGGAGGCAGAGGCAGGTAGATCTCTGAGTTCAAGGCCAGCCTGGTCTATAGAGTGAGTTCTAGGTCAGCCAGGGCTATGCAGAGAAACCTGTCTTGAAAAACAAAACAAACAAACAAACAAACAAACAAAAGGAGATGAAAATAATGTGGACGAATGGTTTCTGCCATTGAGGAAGCACACGGTTGTATGTTACCTAGCAGCAGGACTTCCTTTCTTTGAACTCACTAGCTTATACTTCAGCCTCCAGAGTAGCTTGGATTCTAGGCACACACCATTGTGTCTGGCTAATTTGTGAATCTGGTACGAGGAAATAACTGAATCTTTTTTATAGAATAGACTTTACAAAGAATTAACAAAACATTTCCCTCCTTTATTTTCTGTGTTCAACTGTGAGTGCATATGTGTCTGTGGGTGTGCATACATGAGTGCGGTGGCATGAATGTCTATAGAGGTCATTGGACAATTTTTGGGAGTAGGTTCTATGTTTCCACCATGTTGGCTCTGGGATTGAACTTAAGAGTCTTGGCAGCAAATGCCTCTACCCAATGAGCCATCTTTCTGACCTTCAAAAAAGGAAAAAAATGAAAAAAATAGACCAAAACAATTTTTTTCCCTAGAAATTCTTTTTTTTTTTTTTTTTTTTCAAGACAGGGTTTCCCTGTGTAGCCCTGGCCGTCTTGGAACTCACTGTGTAGACCAGGCTGGTCTCAAACTCAGCCTGCCTCTGCCTCCCAAGTGCTGGGATTAAAGGTGTGCGCCACTACTGCCCGGCCCCCAGAAATTCTTTTCAGGCAAATGGCAACACAAAGATGGGGTAATAGTAAATATACAATTAGTATATAGTAAATATGATAATTAGACTTTTTAGTTGTCCCTTTGGAAGTGTAAAAAGAATTAACAGTAGTTAAAGCAACTAGATCCATGATTGGTGCTGTGTGTTGGAATTGTGGCATTGGGTGGTATCACTGTGGAGATTAAAACTATTCTAAATTTTAGATTGGTTAGTGATATTAGGTCACTTTCTTAAAACTGATATCGTATTACACAGAGTATTGAATGTTGCATGGTCGCCTTAGTTGTTTGAGTTGCAAAATTTTATGGCAGAGTATTTGTACAGGTTATATATTAGAAACTTGGTGGATTTTTAACCTGGTCTCAGGTGTTGGACTCCTGAAAGGTGAATGTAAAAATTGTCTTTTTACATAGATGACTTTTTTTTTTGTTTTTGTTTTTCTTTTTCTGAGACAGGGTTTCTTCTCTATGTAGCTAGCCCTGGCTGTCCTAGCACTAACTCAGTAGATCAGGCTGACCTTGAACTCAGAGATCTACCTGTCTTGTCTCCTGAGCGCTGAGGTTAAAGGCCTGTGGAAACCATCGCCCAGCCATAGATGACTATTCTAATTCGACAGGTTTTTGAAATGGGGTCTTAAACTGCGTGGCTGACTTGGAACTCAGCTGTGTATTCCTGGCTCATCAGTCCTTCTGCCTTTGGAGTGCTAGGATTGTGAGTATGAGCCACTGTGCTCAGTTTCAGTAGGCTCTAGAAATGGCTTATGGGCCTGGAGAGATTTTTTAGGCTTATAATTAATTTCGTTTTCATTTTTATATTTGATGTTTTGGCTCAGTAGATACTTGAGAGATTTCAAAATGTGATCTGCCATTTTTGATGATGAAGTAACTTGGGTTCTCGGCTTATCTGAGTGTGACTGCAGCCTTGGCTTACCTGAGTGTGACTGCAGCCTTGGCTTACCTGAGTGTGACTGCAGCCTTGGCTTACCTGAGTGTGACTGCAGCCTTGGCTTACCTGAGTGTGACTGCAGCCTTGGCTTACCTGAGTGTGACTGCAGCCTTTGCTTATAGCTAGAGCAGGAGTTGGATGCTCCTGTGAGAATATCTGTCTCGGGAAATTAACTTCATCCATGAAGCCCAGAAATCAGGTTATACTAGCCAGATTCTGGGCTCTACCAACAGAATAATCCATGTTGCTGATGACTGCATTGGCATAGAGAGGAACAGAAACGGGGTGGGTTGGCAGCTAAAAGCTTGCCATCTAAGTGATTGTTTTGTTAACCTTGTGTTAAGAAAATTTATGTCCATATTTTCATATTTTCTCAGTAATCATGGTTGACAGTTTTTTTGCTTGTTTGTTTGTTTTGGTTTTTTGGTTTTTCGAGACAGGGTTTCTCTGTGTAGCCCTGGCTGTCCTGGAACTCACTCTGTAGACCAGGCTGGCCTCAAACTCAGAAATCCACCTGCCTCTGCCTCCCAAGTGCTGGGATTAAAGGCGTGCGCCACCACTGCCTGGCTATGTTCAGCTTTTTAAAAATGTTTCTATAAAATAAGAAATATAAGGCTTATGCTTGTAACTTTAGCCCTTAGAGGGCAGGAGGATTAATTACCACGAGTTCAAGGCCAGTTCCAAATCAGCCAGGGCTGTGTAGTGAGACCTTGTCTTGAAATACGGAGACAGACAGACAAACAGACACACAAAGGGAAGATAAAGGGAGAGATAAAGAGCAAAGCAAGCAAACCACAGCTGGGTGGTAGAGCTCATGCTTAGCATTTAGACTGTGCAGAGAGCTTAGTGCTGAGACCCAGTATCGCCAATCCCTCAAAATAGAATTTTTATTTATTAAGCTTTTGTCTGAGGCCACCTGACATTGAATTCTTTTCTTTTTTTTTTTTTGGTTTTTCCAGACAGGGTTTCTCTGTGTAGCCCTGGCTGTCCTGGAACTCACTCTGTAGACCAGGCTGGCCTCGAACTCAGAAATCCGCCTGTCTCTGCCTCCCAAGTGCTGGGATTAAAGGCGTGCGCCACCACCGCCCGACATGTTTAAGCTTTGTAATTCATTCTCTAGATTTCTTTTTCTTTTTTGAAGTATTGGATCATTCTGAATGTCTGTCATTGATGCTAGAATACTTAAAGAAGTTACCTCAAACTACACTATATATTTCATTAACTTAGTACCTGTCCTTTAGAGTTGGTTTGTGGGTTCCTTGCTCTTGGGCATACTGCTTTTTGTTGAGGATTATGTCTTGTCACACTGCCTGTTTTGCACATTCTTCTCTTGTTTTACTGAACCTTGAGCTGGAGAGGTCTATGTAATGAGTCGAGCAAAATGGATTTCTGAGTGAGAGTTTGATGGATTTGCTTCTAAGTAAATGGTATCAACTTTATTGTATGGACTTTGTATATATTCTGGTGTTGTGTTCAAACCTTTTTTTTTCTTTTTGTTCAGCTTCCTGGTTTTAGATTATCAATGTCTAATATAGCCGGGATAAATGCAGGCTTGAGTAGCAAGTTATTTATGGAGCTTCTTTGAACTTTGCTACATAAATGAGCCTGTTTTTATTGTAAAGTAAATCTATCTGTTCGTGAGTCAGTGGCAATGAACCAAGCCTTCTGATAGTTGTTTTGTTGTTGAGTTTAGCACCCAGATTTTAGAGATTTACTTTTTCAACACCTTATGAATCTGTGGTTTTTGGTTTATTTGGTCATTTGTAATCTGTTTTTATTTTTATTTGGAGTCAGGAAATTTTTTTTTGGTTTTTTGAGACAGGGTTTATCTGTGTAGCCCTGGCTGTCCTGGAACTCACTCTGTAGACCAGACTGGCCTTGAACTCAGAAATCCGCCTGCCTCTGCCTCCTAAGTGCTGGGATTAAAGGTGTGCGCCACCACTGCCCAGCGAGTCAGGAAATTTTTTAGAAATACAGAAAATAACTTACCTAGATTTAATATTTTTCCCCATTGCTTTAGACTGTTTATACTATTTTTTGGAAAAAGTCACAGATAGGGGCTGGGGTTGCAACTCAGTTGACATGTGCCTTTCTAGCATGCACAGAGTCCTGGCCCCCTGGGTAGTGAGTAACCATCTGCCTATAATCTCTGTGCTTGGAAGGTAAATGAAGAGGATCAGAAGTTTAAGGTTGTTTTTGTCTGCACAGTGAATTCAGCACCTTTGTAGTCTACATGAAACCTGCCCCTCTGAACCCCCACACCCCCAGAAAAAAAAGGCTAGGTATTGGTACACACCTCTAATCCCAGCATTTGGGAGGCAGAAGCAGGCAGATCTCTGAACTCGCTGCTATCCTGGTCCACTTAGAAAAGTTCCAGGATAGCCAGAGCTACATAGAGAGACCCTGTCTCAAAATGGGGGTAAGGCGAGAATAATAATGAATACCACTGAAATTCTCTTTCATGTTTTACCATGCTCAGAGATAACTTCTGTTACCCACCTAGAGATAAGTGCATAATTCAACATAATACAAACAGTTTTAACTTTATCATGTTTATAAGTAGTCACAAAATATAAATGTCAATAATCTGTATTTAAACTTTTTATTTATTTATTTTGTTTTTTTGAGGTGCCTGTCTCTGCCTCATGTGTTGGGAGTAAAGGTGTGCCACTGTGCCCAGCAAAGCTATATATATAGTGGTGCATGCTTATGATCCTAACTCTTTGAAGGTAGAGTCGGCTGGTTCTTAAGTTCCAGCCCCTGGGTTACCATAGTAAATTTGAGGCCAGCTTAAGCCACAAAAAGTCACAAAACAGTCTTTTTTTTAAAAAAAAAAAAAAAAAAGGATGCCAGGCAATGGTGGTGCAGGCCTTTAATCTTAGCACTTGAGGGGGCAGAGTCAGGCAGACCTTTGAGTTCAGTGCTAGCCTGGTCTTCAGAGTGAGTTCCAGGACAGCCAAGGCTACACAGAGAAATTCTGTTTTAAAGAATGAGAGAGAGAGACACACACAGAAAAAGTACTCACTTGGTTTTTCCTTCAATTTGCTCTTTTCAGCATCTCTTGTAAGAAAATTTAGCTCAGTTCCAATTGACTGATTATTTGCTTCTCGTTGACTTGGGAAATTATAGTTCTGTTCCACCAACGCAACAACCATTGCAAAGTTTTAACAGTGGAGTCACTTATTAGGGAAAGTATCCCAGGCTTCCAAATGATTGTGTATAGAGTTACAACACTGGACATTTTAAAAAAATTTAATCTGGATTTGGTGATCAGGAAAAAAAATCTACTGAGTCTTACTGTAGTAAATGCAAGATGTATTTATTATGCATGTGGTTACAGCACAGTATGAAGTCACCCTTCCAGCACAGCAAGGCCTGAGGATGTAGCATGTTACTTCATTGCACTGCCCTCCCTCTGTCGTGCCTGGGAGTCTTCCATTGTAGAATTGTTTCCAAGGTCCACGCTGCTACTTTAGAGCAGCCATTCTTACGTGGTTCATTTGAAGTACAGTTTGTATAGAAGTCAAGACTTAATCCTGGAGCTGAAACAAAGAAATGATATTCTACTCTTCTATGGCATAGAAGCATTTCACTTGTTGACAAACACCCCTCCCAACCCCCCCCCAACGTTTCTTTGTGTAGTCCTGGCTGTCCTGGAATCTACTCTGTAGACCAGGCTGACCTTGAACTCAGCAGATATTTGACTGCCTCTGCCTCAGTGCTGGGATTGAAGGCATGTGCCACCACTGCCTGGCACATTTCACTTTTTAAATTTAGAAATAGACAGTTTTAGTGGAAATTTATTTGAATTAATACCTGTTTCTCGTTTTTGTTATTTTGACTTATTTATTTTATGTGTATGAGTAATTTTACTGCATGTGTATATGTGTTCCACATGTATGCCTAGTGCCCATGGAGGTCAAGAGAGGGCATCAGATCCCCTGGAAGTAGAGTTATGAATGGTGGTGGATACTGGGAACCCAAACCAGGTCCTCTGCAAGAACAAATACTTTTTTAAAAAAAGACTTTATTTTATATTTACACTCTCTTCAGACACACCAGAAGAGGGCATCGGATCCCATTACAGATGGTTGTGAGCCACCACGTGGTTGCTGGGAATTGAACTCAGGACCTCTGGAAGAGCAGTCAGTGCTCTTAACCTCTGAGCCATTTCTCCATCCTACTTGGTGTTTTGTTTTGTTTTGTGTTGTTTTTTTTTCTTTCTTTTTTTGTTTTCTTTAAGGCATGATTTATCTGTGTAGTGTTGGCTGCCCTAGAATTCTCTCTGCAGACCAGGGTAGATCCTTCTGTCTCTGCCTCCCAAGTGCTGGGAGTCAAGGCTTGTACCACCACTGCTCAGCAATTATCTTGTTTTTATAGCAGAACACAGGTGATATTTACTAACAAGATGGTGTCAGTATGAGAAGTAACATGCTACATCGTCAGTTCCTTGCTACTGTTGGAAGGATGACTTTATATTTGCTTATGTTCACATGCTTTGTTCATATGCTTATTTTAAATTATCTTTCTTTGGTTGAACATTTGTGCTGGTACCCCAAAAACTATACAGTAAAGCACAGAGTTCTTTTTTTTTTTTTTTTGGTTTTTTGAGACAGGGTTTCTCTGTGTAGCCCTGGCTGTCCTGGCTGTCCTGGCACTCCCTCTGTAGACCAGGCTGGCCTCGAACTCAGAAATCCGCCTGCCTCTGCCTCCCAAGTGCTGGGATTAAAGGCGTGCGCCACCACTGCCAGGCAAGCACAGAGTTCTTAAATTTTAAATCAGGTACTGATTACTTACTTTATAAACTGTTAAGTAAATGATACTTTTTAAATCATGTGAGAATACAGTTAATCTGGTGTGTGTGTGCGCGTGCGCACACACATGTACACCATATCTTTTAAGTGGTTACTCCTTACCAGGCAGTAAATGCTAATTCAGTCACTTTCCATAGATTATCCTGTGTTTGGTTGCCTTTTAAAATGCATTTCTAATAAGGTGTAGAAAATATTGACTGACATTTAAAAGGCTTAATGGAGTTCTATTTTTAAGGTACATATTTTTGTTCCTTCTTTTAAGCTTCTAAAAATGTCAGGATAGTCAGTATCCTGAAAAGAGGAAGAAGCTGTTAAGTAACAAATAGCTTGATTTATTAGTTAAACAGGTGTATTTTCCCTAAACATAGGAGGAATGAAAAAATACTGGTAATTTGATGTTGTATACAGTGTTTTCCAAAATAAACATTTTAAGCACTTTCAAGGTGGTTATAGTAGTAATTAGCTAAATGTAATGTGGTTCAGGTATGTTGACATTTAATAAATCAAGTGCTTGGCTGCCATGAGAATTGACTGTAAGTGTTGATGGGTGACAAATGGTTGCCTAGGTGAGGATTAAGATCAGCAACTAAACCAGTTGTTATGTTGGCAGAAGCTTCAAACTTTGAAAATACTCATTTCTCTCTTTGGAGCAATCTCCAGCTAAGTGCTTCCTTTCCTCTGCATTTCTTTTCTTTTCTTTTCTTTTCTTTTTCCGAGACAGGGTTTTTCTGTGTAGCCCTGGCTGTCTTGGAACTCACTCTGTAGACCAGGCTGGCCTGGAACTCAGAAATTTGCCTGCCTCTGCCTCCCAAGTGCTGGGATTAAAGGCGTGCACCACCACTGCCCGGCTCTGCATTTCTGGTTGGGGATGCCATGGTGTCTATAGAGGTCCTGGGGATCAGATTCAGTGTCAGGGTTGACAGCAGGAGCCTTTACCCACAGACCATCTTCTGCCACCATTTTGGTTTTTTTTTTTTTAAAGACAATGTATTGTTATATGACCCTAGTAGGTCTTGAACTCAAAGCCTCCTATCTATCTGTCTTCTGAATACTGGCTTTACCGGCATGCCTCACGGTTCCTGGCTCCCACCCTCCCTTTTAAATTGAGTTTATGAGTAGGCAAAAGCTTTATTGTCCACGACCAGTTGGGCGTAAAAGTTTTGGGAACTGATTGGTATGTTCTGATAAAATACAATGGAAAGGAATATTGCCACTTTTAAAAAAAATTAAGTTAGGTGACATTTTTATTTTGAAATAGGAAGATTATAAGAGTTTTTTTAAAAAAGTGTGTGTGTGGGTGGTTTGGATCTTGAACTAAGCACCTTGTATGTTCTTAAGGCATAGAGTTTAAACAAACACTCGGGGAAACTCAAGATGTTTAATAATCAGTGTTAGTAATTCAGGAGATTATAATTAAAACCATAGAATGACATTTAATATTCACCAGATTGTTAGACATTTTAAAGTGGTTTAGAAGGTACTGAAATTTGTTGTTCTTTGTACAGTGGAATGTCAGTTGGAGTCACTCTGGAGGGAGTTTGTCAAGTATTGGTATTGTTGAGATACATATCCTGCAGTCCAGAAAGACTACCATTGGGGTTCTTTCTGGGGGAAAATAATGTGCATGTGTAGAAGAAAACACTAGACCAAGATGTTTATTGTAGTACTGTTTTGTTTATATGTAATACAGACAAGCAACAAAGCAATGTTTTTAACATGGAAATAAACTTTAGGAAGAGTCTGGATAAACAACTGCTTTATTTATAGGATGGAACACTATAAAGGAGTTCAAATTAATAAGATTGTGCCAGGTGTGGTAGTACGTACCTTTAATCCCAATAGAGGCTGAAGCAGGTGAATTTCTCTGAGTTCCAGGACAGCCTGGTCTACATAGTGAGTTTCAGTATAGCAAGGACTATATAGTGATACTCTGACTTTAAAATAAACAGAGACATATATGAGAGTACACATTGATATAGGTAAGGTAGGTCTGCATCGATTACATTAACCCATTTCCAGAAAACATCATGTTAAATTAGTAAAGTTAGGAAAAACTGTATGTACCCTTGATATTATTGTGTAAAATGTAAAGAACAGTTTGTAGATCCTTGTGTGTTTGAACATATATAGGAAAGATAGACAGTAGCATTAACTTGGTAGTTATCTCTAGAAAATGCAGAGTGGGAGACAATTTCATTATATTCATTCTGTAGCCCCCTGTTGTCCTGAGAAGATGAAGTCCAAGACCGCTTGTGGATATGTGAAATATGAAGGCGTATTTTGTCTCTTCTGTGTATCTTTTTTTTTTTTTTTTTTTTTTTGGTTTTTCGAGACAGGGTTTCTCTGTGTAGCCCTGGCTGTCCTGGAACTCACTCTGTAGACCAGGCTGGCCTCGAACTCAGAAATCCGCCTGCCTCTGCCTCCCGAGTGCTGGGATTAAAGGCGTGTGCCACCGTGCCCAGCTTGTTCTTCCATCATTAATGTTTTAATCCCTGCTTTATATTATTTTTGTATCTTTGTATCATTTATCCCATAACTTGGATTTCTAAGTGCCTGTTTGTAAGTAAGAGTGTGTAGTCTACGAATGCTGGACAGAGGATTCCCAGGTGGACAGGAGATTTTATGCTAAGTTGGCAGTTTTAAAAAGCATTCTTTAAAAAAACCAAAAACAAAAAAACATTTATTTTATGAATGTGAGTACACCGTTGCTGTCTTCAGACACACCAGGAGAGGTCATTGGATTCCATTACAGATGGTTGTGAGCCACCATGTGGTTGCTGGAAATTGAACTCAGGCCAGAGACAGGTCCTCCAGGAGCTGAGGTTATAGACAGTTGTGAGCTTCCTGGATGTAGATGGGATGCTGGGAACTGAACTTCACCCTTCTGCTCTTAGTGGCTGAGCTATCTGTCCAATCCCCAATATAAAATGAAATTTTTTACATAAAGATTTAAGTAGAAAAGATTTTATATATTGATCAGATGTTTAAGTGGTATGAAAAATGTAAGCATGTATTATTGCTTTTAATATAATTTAGAAAATGCGAGTTGCTTTGAAGTATTAAAACAACTCATTTATTTTTACTATTGTATAAATAATGAATCTAGGTTTTAAAAAATAGCATGAAACATTAGCCCAGGTTGAAGGTGAACATATTTTTGTGCTGTTTCTAATAGCTGGTTTTTCTTTTCTTAGGTAAGGCAGGCAACCAATCAGATTGTGATGAATTGTGCTGATATTGACATTATTACAGCTTCATACGTGCCAGAAGGAGATGAAGGTAAGAACTGTTTTCTGTTTTAATTTGGTATGTGAGAGAGACAGATAGAGCCTGACTGACTTAGACTTTCAGATTGGAACTTCAATACTGGCTGCTTTCAAATGTGCTGGGTACGGTGGTGGTGCATCCCTGTGACCCCAGCCAGGATTTGGGAGGCCAAGGCAAGCAGACTGTTTCTGATCAACCTGGTGTGCAAGTGACACTCTGTCACAAAAAGTTACAAAACAAAGCAAAGAAAGTAAGTTAGTTGTTTATGGGACTGTTTGAATAGTATTATCTAATTGTATGCTGAGATAAAATAAATGTCAGAATTTAAAATCTCCTTGAAACAACTTAAGTAGTTATCCTGGGAAATCACATTTTATAAATGTAAAATGAATATAATAACAAACATAACAAAGCTGATAAATTATTTTTTAAATTAAGTACTTTGAACATGAAAGGTTCATCAAAGAAACTTAGTTTTATATGTATTTTTCTTAAAAAGACCTCACTACCTTGAACCTTGAGATAGTAAGTCTTGCTTATTTATTATTGGAAAAAATACTTGATGAGGCCAAGTGTTAAGGTTAGGAGCTGGATGATGGTGTTAGTCATGAGGGTGTTAGAAGGACCGTGGTGTGGTGTGTGGGAGTCCTATTAGCATCTTTAAAATGAGGACTATTGGAGATATGTGGGTTCAGTAAGGATGGAATAGGATTGAGGTTCAGATGTTACCCCACAGAAGCTAAATGGAGCCAAACTTTTTACTTTTGTGTTTACCTTGCCATTCCTTGTCAGAATATTTTACTGATTAATTGTAGAAAATCTCATTTGACATAGATTAAATTACCAATATTTTTCTTAGTTTCTATTTTTTATTCTTCTGCTTTATATTATGTTGAAATGAAGCATTCAGGTTTATTTTAAGGTCTAGCATTTGCATCATGACTTTTTCTTAAGATATCTTATAGTAGAAAGATAAGGTAATAGTGGTTGCCCATGCTGTTGCTACAGTTAGCTTATATGCTCAGTGGTTTGTGAAGTGGAACTACTTGCCACATTTTAACATTAGAAAAAAAAATTCTTCAAGATAGATGTGAATGAGTGTGGACTTCTGAAAAATTGCTTGGCAAATGAGATGATAATTTCTTCACTTCTGAGGAAAAGTGGACACACTTGAGAACATCTCAGTCAGTATTGGTTTTTGTTTAAAAACAAAAACCTGCCATTTATAATACACTTAATTAGCCTAGCCCCTGTACTTTGTGCTAGAGAAGATAGATAGACCCACCCATTCTTTCTCTTTAATTCCATCTGCATATGTCTGTGTGAGGGTGTCTGATCCTCTGGAACTGGACTTACAGACAGATGTGAGCTGCCATGTGGGTGCTGGGAATTGAACCTGGGTCCTCTGGAAAAGCAGCCAGTGCTCTTAACTGATGAGCCATCTCTCCAGACCCATCACCGTAGGGTTTTAATGTTAATGAGGCATCCAGTATAGATAGGCAGATCTAGTAAAATAAACATGCGCCCTTCAGTAGGCATTTTAGCTTACTTAAAACACAAGAACAAAGGGCTGGAGAGATGGTTCCGTGGTTAAGAGCACTGACTATTCTAGAAGTCCTGAGTCAATTCCCAGCATCCATGTAGTGGCTCACAACCTTCTTTAATGGAATCCGATGCCCTCTTCTGGTGTGTCTAATGACAGCGACAATGTACAAACAAATAAATAAATCTTTTTTTTGTTTGTTTTTGTTTTTCGAGACAGGGTTTCTCTGTGTAGCCCTGGCTGTCCTGGAACTCACTCTGTAGACCAGGCTGACCTTGGAACTCAGAAATCTGCCTGCCCCTGCTTCCCAAGTGCTGGGATTAAAGGCGTGCACCACCACTGTCCGGTTTGTTTTTGTTTTTTTAAGATTTATTTATTTAGCCGAGTGGTGGTGGTGCACGCCTTTAATCCCAGCACTTGGGAGGCAGAGGCAGGCAGATTTCTGAGTTCGAGGCCAGCCTGGTCTACAGAGTGAATTCCAGGACAGCCAGGGCTACACAGAGAAACCCTGTCTCGAAAAACCAAAACCAAAACCAAAAACAAACAAACAAAAAAAACCCCCAAACACTTCCTAACCAAACTGCAGGAAAGGGGCAGAGGCTTTACAAGGTTTGGCGTGTGTGCAGCTGAGTGGTACTAACTGGTGGTGACCTGCACTGGAGCAACCTGAGGAGTGCTCTCACCATGTAAGCAGCAGGGCAGTTCACACTTAAGGAGTAGGATCTGTAGAGAGACTCTGATAAAACATTGCCCTTTTTAGATACTTAAAATCTTTTCCACCTGGCAGTAGTGGCCTTTACTCCCAGTGCTTGGGAGGCAGAGGCCGGTGAATCTCAGTTGGAGGCTAGCCTGGTCTACAGAATGAGTAGACAGGAGAACAGCTATGGCTACACAGATAAACCCTGTCTCGGAAAAACAGAAACAACAAAATTTTCCTTCAGATCTAGCTAGGGCACATTTCTCAATCCTTTTCTCCTGTAACGTCAAGAGAAACCCAGAGTTATGCAGGAGCTCATTTGATATTAGAATGTAATTTACAAAATGGTAGTTTTATAGATTTGATATTTTAAGGTTTGCATAAGGAACAGTGATAGATTTAGCCTCTACACACACACACACACACACACACACACACACACACACATGAATTATAAATTTGATCCAGGTCTTTCCAGAGTTATTTGCTGGTAATACGGAACATTTTAACCTAACTAATGACATCAGGTACCCATTAGCACTTATGATCTATTACTTTCTGCAAGATTGATTCAGCCAGGCATGGTGGCCCATAGTTTTAATCCTTGTTCTATAGAAGCAGAGGAAGGTGGATCTTGTATGAGTTTTGGGACAAATTGGTTTTATATAGTCAGTCCCAGTTCAGCCAGGAGTATACAGTGAGACCCTAGAGAGAGAGAGGGAGGGAGGGAGAAAGGATATGAAAAATAGAAAAAAATTGATTCAGCTATTGGGAGCCACTAAAGTTTGGTGCTTTAAGGTAAAACCAACCAGAAAAGTATTTGAAGCCATGAAGTCGTTGCAGTGTAAGTTTTTAGCAGGTGAAGAAAGGTCATCTTGTGATATGTGCATTAATCCTAAGGGACCATTAGACTCTTAAGGCACTGTCTTTTAAGCATGGTTAATTTAAAACAACTGAAATCTTACTCAGCAAAAGTGGCTGAAAACTCTTTTTTTACTGTTCTGCACTTCAAGGGTTGGTGAAATACTAGCACTTAAGCCAGTGCAAGGAGTGTACCTCCCTACACAGGGCAGGGTTAGTGTTGTCATCAGCGTCTGCAAGAAAAATACAAAACTCTTGAGTGCCTGAACTCAGGTCCTGACAGGTAAACAGTCTTCTATTTATCATTAATGGATAGCTTGAGTAAAGCCACGTAAAAAAGGATCATTGGAAAATTTTGTGCTGGTCTTTTCCTGCGTGTATCCTTCAGATAATCTGCTTGCAGCGTTAGTGTGTGGGAAAGGATTTCCCCTGGTGAAGTATGTCTGTTCAAAGCTCTGGTCCATAGTTCCAGATTTACCAGCATCACTTTGGCTTCTCTATATAAGCTTGACCTAAATTTACGTTGTTCTTGAAGTACAGTTGTGTATTTGAATGTGTGCTCATGGAAGTGTGCGTATATTCAATGTAATAAAAGGATATTGCCAAATACATCATCAGAACAAATTGTTAAACCTGACAAAGAATGGTTCTTCACTTGACTGTAAACCCTTGTCTAACTTCTAGTAATGTATATTCTATCATATAATTGTATATATAGATAAATAACACTAATCACCTTCTTTGAAGTCGACTTAATGTCATTATTCTGAAAATCATGTGGCCCTTATAATAGGAAGACTGAGAAGGGGAAAAGGCACTCGGCCACCCTCCCAGCCTCATGACCTATGTTGGAGCTCCTGAACCCACATGGTGGAAGGTGACATAATGTGGTGTGCCTCTCTCCTGCCCCCCCAAAATAATGCTTAAAAAAAGCACATATTTATGGCTGGTGTGTAGTTCAGTGGTAGAATACTTGTGTAACGTGTAAGGCCCTGAATTTCATCCCTACTACTCTAAATATTGAAATATTCAGAATCTTTCAGTCAGCTCCTTTTGGTAGATTTTTAGACTGCTTTGTGTGGAGAGGTCAGGCACATGGTGGACTACCAGGGCTAGACTCCTCATGCACTCCACCACTGAACTGTCTTTACCCAGTTTACTTTTAGAGAGGTTTTTGTTTTGTTTCATTTTGCTTTTTGAGAAGGGGACACACTATATAGTCAAGACTGGCCTTGAACACTTAACAACCTCCTGCTTCATCTTTTATTTATTTTTTTGAGACAGGGTTTCTCTATGTAGCCCAGGCTGGTCTCAGACTCAGAGATCCACCTACCTTTGTCTCCAAAGTGCTGGGATTAAAGGCGAGCACCACACCGCCTATCTTTTTTATTTTTTATTTTTAAATTTACTTTTGTCTCTGGTTTATTATCTGAATGTAGTGAGTTTGGAGAATGGGAACATGTCTATTTGTCAGAATGGGTAAAGTTATGTGTAACCTGACTGCTCCAGACTACATTAAGGAACCAAATCCTGTTTTCTAAATTAGATGGCCATCACGTTTAACATAGCTTTACTTTCAGAGCTATTTTAGGTTAACAGCAGAACTGAGAAGAAAATACAGAGAGTGCCCATACAACCCCCATTCCTGTGCACTCAGCAGCTTCTTCTAGTCAGCACGCTGTACCAGAGTGCAGTTAGTGGTTCCAGTTGATGAATTTCCTCCGAAATGTCTGCTTATGCTTCAGTCTTGGTGTACTGTGTGTAGGCTTTGACAAATGAACGATGACAAGCACCCCTATTGTAGAACCACATGGAACTGATTTCCTACCCTCAAAACCATCTCTGCTCTACCTGTCCATTCCTCCCTGTCTGTCTATCTCCAGACAGCTGCTACTCTTACTACTTTTGTGCCTATAGGTTGTCTTATTACTAGCATTTTTAATTATGTGTATGTGTCTCTCTCTTTGTGCATATGATTGTAAGTACCCACAGTGGCCAAGGGGTGTGGGATATCCTTAGATACCCTTAGTTACAAGTGGTTGTGAGCTGCATGATGTGGTGTTGGGAATTGTTGTCTGGGTGAGTAGTATGTGGGCCTAACTGGTGAGCCATCTCCGACCCAATGCCCATAGTTTTGTCTTTTCTAAAATGTCAAAATTGGAATCATACAGTATACAGTTTTCCCCAGTTGGCTCTTTTTGCTGTGTATACATTGGAATTTTTTCCATGCCCTTTTGTGGTTTAATAACGTGTTTCCTTTTAACACTGAATAATATTCCAGCCGGGTGTGGGGGTACAGGCTCTTAATCCCAGCACTTGGAAGGCAGAGGCAGAGGAGGTGGGTTTCTGTGAGTTGTGCCAGTCTGTTCTACACAGCAAGGTCCAGCCAGGGCTGCATAGTGAGATCCTGTCTCAAGCAAAAAATGTCTGCTTTTTGCACAGGCTACAATTTATTCACTTACCGGAATGTTTTGCTCGCTTCCAAATGTTGGCAGTTATGAATCAAGCTGCTGTAAACATCCATATTCTGGTTTTTGTTTGAGCTTGAAGTTCTTAAGTCCCTTTTTTATAAACACCAAGGAGTATTTCTCTGTCTCTTTCTGTCTCTCTGTCTCTCTCTTTCTCTCTTTTCATTTTCTTTTTTCAGATGTTCTCACTACATAGTTAAGACTGACTTTAAAATGAGGGTCTCTTGCCTAGGACTTTCTATCCCTCAGAATATTTCTCAGTAGTTATAACCAACACTATGTTAAACAGTTTATATAGAGTATAATATACATTTAATTTTCTGGTATTTTTGTTTGTTTATTTTTTTGAGATAGGGTCTCACTGTGTAGCTCTGGCTGTCCTACAAGTTGCTCTGTAGACTAGCCTGGACTCAACTCACGCAACTCACGGAGTTCAGCCTGCCTCTGCCTCCTAAGTGCTGGGATTAAAGGTGTGCACCACCAGGCTCAGCTATATCATACATTTTATTTATTTATTTATTTTTGGTTTTTTGAGACAAGGTTTCTCTGTATAGCTCTGGCTGTCCTGGAACTCACTCTGTAGACCAGGCTGGCCTCAAACTCAGAAATCCACCTGCCTCTGCCTCCCAAGTGCTGGGATTAAAGGCGTGCACCACCACTGCCTGGCTCATACTTTTTTTTGTTTGTTTGTTTGTTTGTTTTGTTTTTTCGAGACAGAGTTTCTCTGTATAGCCCTGGCTGTCCTGGAACTCACTCTGTAGACCAGGCTGGCCTCAAACTCAGAAATTTGCCTGCCTCTGCCTCCTGAGTGCTGGGATTAAAGGTGTGCACCACCACTGCCTGGTGTGGCTCATACATTTTATTTTTAAACAATTAAGAAGTACATAATGGGGCTTTGAGAGATGGCTCAGTGGCTAAGATAAGAGCACTGACTGCTCTGCCAGAGGTCCTGAGTTCAATTCCCAGCAACCACATGGTGGCTTACAACCATTTGTAATGGGATCCGATGCCCCCTTCTGGTGTGTCTGAAGACAGCTACAGTGCACTCAAACAAAATAAATATATTTTTTTAAAGCAATACATAATGATATTATTTTAATCTTTGAGGTGTAGAAGTAGTGTGGAATAATAACTTGTGTCTGATCACATTTTCCTATTCCTACACACATGGAACCATGTGTGCTAGGTAAGCTCTGTGCCAAGCACTTAGCCTTATTCTTCCACGTTGATGATTAATTTTTTCAAGTGCTTTTAGACAAGGTCTTACTGTGTAGCCTAAGCTAACTTCTAACTCAGCTTCTCTTTAGCCTCTAGAGTGCTGGGTGTATAGGCATGTATCATGCCTAGCCCACCTTTAAAACACTTTTCAGTAAAGTTTAAAATAAGTTTGTAAGTCAAACATTGTGGTCCATGTGAAATCCTGACACTCAGGTTGCTGAGGCAGAGGGATTGAGAATTTGAAGCTACTCTGGGCAACATATAAATAGTATGATCTCGGCTTAGAGAAATGAGAAAATAACATAAAAATTTATTTATACTTGGTGTATAGTTGTGTCTACTTAGAGATTTACTTTAAAGATTTATTTGTGTTTTGGGACTTGAGAGATGTGCTCAGTGGTTTAGGACGCCTGTCCTTACAGAGGACACCTCATATGTTGGCTCGCAACTCTCTATAACTCCATTCCAGAGGATCCAATGCCCTCTTTTTTTTTTTTTTTTTTTAAATCTCTGTTGACATCAGGCACACATCTAGGCAAAATACTCATATACATAAATATCCATGTGTCTGTTTATATGAATGTATGTATGTAGGTAGGTACATATGTATTTTTGTATACTACATGTGCTAAAGAGATGACTCAGCTGTTAATAGCACTTTAAATTCCAGCAAACTCACAACTGGCAGTAACACTAGTTGTAGGGGATCACATGCCCTCCTCTGGATTTTTCAAGCACCAAGCGTATATGTACTACAGGCAAAATACCCATACACATAAAATAACAATACATTTTGTTTTACTTTGGTTTTTTTTTTTTTTGGTTTTTCGAGACAGGGTTTCTCTGTGTAGCCCTGGCTGTCCTGGAACTCACTCTGTAGACCAGGCTGGCCTCAACTCAGAAATCTGCCTGCCTCTGCCTCCCAAGTGCTGGGATTAAAGGTGTGTGCCACCACTGCTGAGCTGTTTTACTTTGTTTTTGAGACAGAGTTTCTCTGTGTAGCCCTGACTGTCCTAGAACTTGCCTTGTCTGGTCTTGGATTTGCAGAAATCTCCCTCTGCCTCTGAGTGCTGGGATTAAAGGTGTAAGCCACCATGCTCATACCTTTATGTATGTATGCATGTATTTTTGTATACCATATGGGTGTCTGATCCCCATAGAGGCCAGAAAAGGGCATTGTGTCACCTAGAACTGGAGTTGGTATAGGTTGTGAATAACTAGCATGTGGGTGCTAAGGACTGACTGAACCTGGGTCCTGGTTGAACAGTAAGTGCTCCTAACTACTAAAATATTTCTTAGACCCCCACAAGACTTAATTTATATGTGTGTGTTTACAATGGGAATATAGGAACTGGGAGATGACTCAGCAGTGAAGAACACTGACTACTCTTCCAGAGGTCCTGAGTTCAATTCCTAGCAACCACATGGTGACTCACAACCATCTGTAATGGGATCTGAAGCCCTCTTCTGGTGTGTCTGGAGAGAGGGACAATGTAGTCACATACATAAAATAAATACTTTTTTTTTTTTTTTTTTGAGACAGGGTTTCTCTGTGTAGCCCTGACTGCCCTGGAACTCACTCTGTAGACTAGACTGGCCTTGAACTCAGAAATAAATAATTCTTTAAAAAAAAAAAAAAAAAAAAAAAAAAAAAAAAAAAAAAACCCAAAATGGGAATATAAGGTGTTCTTAGCTCAGTGTGCAGCACATACATATCACAAAATGTGAATGTAAACTGTAATGTTTGGTAGTTGTTATAATTATTAAGGTAAAAGTAACATTGAGCCATGGTTTGTTCTTCAGTTTGTTTTTCTTTGATGATGTATATATTATTTAGTCTTTTTGTTTTGTTTTTATTTCTGGAAACAGGCATGTACCACCGGACCTGCCCGTTTTTAGGTTTTTGTATTTATTTTTTAGTATTAATGGCTTTCTAATCTTTGTACAATCAAACATATACTATTTGTTGAAGTGTTTGAAGCACAGCAATATACTAGACTGCAGCTTGAAATTTTAGTATGCTCATTCATAAAACATTAATGTTGCCAGACTTAGGGGTCATAGCCTGTGCCCCCAATAAGCCATGTCAGCCACCTGTTCTTTATAAGCCAATTAAAAGAGCCAAATTAATAGTGTAAAGCAGAAAAAGATTTACTCAGTTTGACCAATGAGAAGGACAAAGAGGACCAGTAGGTTCCCACTTCATCTTTGTGATTTTAGCTTGAGGGTAAGGTTTAAATAGAAGGCAAGAAATATGCCTAAGTCTAGCTAAGGCATGGTTGGGTGCCCATGTTTCTCCTGCAAGTTCAGTCTCTTGAATAACTATCTGCCAAGTTGATAGATAATAATGTCTTAAGGCTTTTCTCAGCAGGGGATTGCTAGGGAAACTCTGATCTCTTGGACTCCATTCTTCCAATGTCTGATAGCCAGGGAGGGGCATACAAGTGTCCCTTTCCAGAATGCTTTCCTGCCAGCAATCCAGTTGAATTAGTAAGGGTAGTTTTTATCAGTACAACTTGGATGATGAACTCCAGGGCATGACCACTTTTGAGCCCATTCTTTTTATAAGTATTTGCCACTGTGTCCAGAAATTGCCTAGCTATCATGCAAAAGAGAAAATGAAGTTTCTCTTAGCATTTGAGGTCCTGGGTGTGATCCCCAGCACTGAAAAAAACAAACAAAAAAATTCATCGATCCAAAAAATCAAAACAATTAACCCCAAGGAAATCTTTTTCTTTTTCTTTTTTTTTTTTTTTTTCTTTTCTTTCTTTCTCTGAGACAGGGTTTCTCTGTGTAGCCCTGGCTATCCTGGAACTCACTCTGTAGACCAGGCTGGCCTCGAACTCAGAAATCCGCCTGCCTCTGCCTCCCAAGTGCTGGGATCAAAGGTGTGCGCCACCGCTGCCCGGTTTATATCTTATATCTTAACAACCATTCTTTTTATTTTTTGATTTGAACCAGGGTCGCTGTGTAGCCTTGGAACTGGCTATGTAGATCAGGCCGGCATAGAATGCAAAGATTTGTCTGTCTCTGCCTCCTGAATGATGATCACATTTGTGGGCCAAGTGCGGGGCGTGGTGACACATGCCTTTAATCCAAGCACTCAGGAACCAGAGGCTGGCAGATCTATGAGTTCAGGGCCAGTCTAATCTACATAGTGAGTTCCAGGACAGCCAACCTCTGTAGAGAGACCCCATTTTAACTCCTGCCTTCCCACAAAAGCATGGGCCGACACATCCACCCAGCTAATCTCAATTTTTTTTTTTTTTTTTTTTGAGACAGAGTTTCTCTGTGTGTAACAGCCCTGGCTGTCCTGGAACTTACTTTGTAGACAATGCTGGCCTCTGTGTCCCGAGTGCTGGGATTAAAGGCATGTGCTACCATAGTAGACTTATCTCAACATTCTTTCTTGGTAGTCATATTTTATTTGGGAAAATAAATGATCTACATCATACTGCAAGACAGGAAACTATAACCTCAAAAAGTGTGGGTCTCCCTACCCCCAGCAAGCAAGCAAGCAAGCCAGCCAAAGGGATGCCAGCTGGGTGTTATCTAATCAGATTTTGTTCTGACTCCATCTACCTATAGATAGTGTCAGATCCCATGGGTGGAGAGTTCAGATCCCAAGATATTTGCTGCCCCTCTCTTCAGATATCAGTTGCAAACCCTGGGCGATTTTTACCTGTTCTTTTAAATCTCCCCACTACTCCAGGTCCTCACAGCAACTTCTTCAGTTCTGATGAAGACTGTTTTAGCAGCTCACAGATGTCTGGGAGTTGTCTACTGGTTTATTACAAAGGATACAGATGGCACCATATATAGTACCATGTACAAGCCTGTAATCCCAGTACTTGGGAGGCAGAGGCAGGTAGATCTCTGCGAATTCAAAGTCAGTCTGGCTACCTCGTGAGAGAGATCCATAAAACAGAACATGGGAAGGCTCTCCTCTGGGGCTTCTCTGTCTGAACTTTGTCTTTGTGAGGTTTTCGGTTTTGTTTGTTTGTAGACTTGCTTATCTAATGCTAATGGAATTGGTGAGAAATCCAGGAAAGCCTGGCCAGATTCCTCTTGGCATCTCAGTATAGCATTCCTGCCTCAGACATGACATCTTGTGAAATGTTGGGGGCAGAGAAAGACAGGGAAGATTAAGTTATGCCTAATTAATTAAGACCTACTTTGGGGATGGAGTATGGCCATTGGGTAAAACTCCAAATACTGATAGATTAGTATATCCTAACAGGCAAATGGGGAAGGAAAAGGATTATCTACAATGAGGATTATTCTTTTTTATTTATTTGTTTATTTTTTGGGTCTCATGTAGCCAAGGTTGGCTTTGAACTCACTATGTAGTGTTGCAGGATATTTGATCACACTGTGAACCCTGAGATTGTGTTATTTACTGAAAAAACCTATTTCTAGTTCTGGTGTGGCTCATCCCTTAGTATACACCTTTAATCGCAAACAGTAAAAGTAAACTTAGTTTGTAGAAGGAAGCACCTATGTTTAAAAGTGATGTCTAATTGAGCAGACAAAGTGACGAATCAGGAATAGGATCTGCCCAACTCTCACAAGGAGAAAGAGGAAAGGGAAGCTACTTTATGAGAGCAGTTGAGAGAGTGGGGAGAGGGAGGGAAGGAGGGAGGGAAGGCAGTTTTACAGAGACAGCTTAAAAAGAGAGTATAAGCTACACACAGGTGAAGACAGAATGAGCCAGGGAATGAGGAGGAGCCAGAAGATTAGAATAGATTGCCACAGTTAGTTTGAGGCTGAGCAGAGCAAAAAGTCAGGGGCAGCAAGAGAAGCCAGATTGAGTCAGTTGGTATGGAGAGGAGTTTTGAGCCAGAACAGCTGAGTTATCAGCCAGCCAGAGCTCAGAAAGAATTAGAAAAGGTGTTCTTATTCAGCAGTTTGTCTCAGAGGCTGTAAACATTCTAGGCCTAGATAAAATCATATGGAGGCTAGAAGCTTCGAGGACTAGGCCTAGGTTAGCAGACAGAGGCAGTCAGCCTTAATACAGGTGAATAAAAAGTTACTTTTATGGGGCTGGAGAGATGGCCCAGCAGTTAAGAGCACTGGCTGCAATTCCAGAGGTCCTAAGTTCAATTCCCAGCAACCACATGGTGGCTCACAACCATCTGGATTGGGATCTGATGCTCTCTTTGATGCTTTCTCTCTTTGAGGCTCTCTTCTGGTGTGTCAGCAATGGCAAACTCATCATACACATTAACTTGATAAGGGGGGGTGTCAAATGGCTCCTTAAAAATAAAGTTATTTTTACAATTTAGTTGTGATTGACATTGAAATTCTGAGTTGTATCTGCCTCCTGAGCCCTGGGACTTCAGTTACAGCCACTTACCACCATGTCCCATGTTAGTGCTGGGATAGGACCCAGAGGTCCTGAGTTCAATTCCCAGAAACACCATGGTGGCTCACAACCATATGTAATGGAATCTGATGCCCTCTAGTGGTGTGTCTGAGGACAGCTACAGTGTACTTATATTCATAAAATGAATAAATTTAAAAAAAAGAAGCAGCACCAGATCTACACTCCCAGCCCTGTGAAGATGGTTCTTAGAAGTGATAGAACAGATGGTTAAAGAGGAGACGTGGGAATGCTCTCCAGCGTTTACATAGCTGGGGAAGAACTGTCCGCAAGCACCGGAGCCCCAAGGTTGATTGGAGAAGGTTTGCACTAACAACATTGTTTTAATTTGGGTAACATTGTTGTTGCCACTCAGCTAACCATTCCTCTGTGTGTGTGTGTGTGTGTGTGTGTGTGTGTGTGTGTGTGTGTGTGTGTGTGTGTGCGCGCGTGTGCGCGTGCGCGTGCGCGTGCGTGTGTGTGTGTGTGTGTGTGTGTGTGTGTGTGTGTGTGGTGGTTTGAGTTAGTATTTCCTTGATGAATATTAATGTTCAGCACTTTTTTATTTTTGCTTTGGCCATTTATGTTAGGGTTCCTGAACCTCAAAGTTTTAGGTTTCAGTGCATCACAAGACTTTGATTTGGGGCTATGGAATGCTCTACTTACAGTCATTAAACATAAAATGATTGAAATAGTTCCAATAATTCAAGGTATCTTAAAAGAATTCAAATCCATGACTACTTTCTTTTCAGAGCAAACGTTAGAGGGACTTTGGTCCCTTGGTAGTTATGAAGCCTGGTTGTACCTACAGTTGGAAGTGTGTATTGCGAGGTGGAATGTAGCAGTAGAGCACTGGGCTGGGCTGGTCTCACGCTGTTGTTCTTTAGTGTTTTATTAGCCTCTTGCAGTTTGACGTGTTTCTATGGATTTATAAGAACAAATTGGTTTTAGTAATCCTTGATCACAATAGTTGAGAGCTACTGGAATACCATTTTCTCTTAGAAAGAATTTTGGCTGGGGAGGTGGCCTGGTTAGGAAAGTACTTGCCACACAGCGCTGCAGACTTGATTTAGATCCACAGCGTTCACATAAAAGTGGACTTGGGGGTCACTGGCCTGCTAACCTAGCCAAACCATGAGCTGCAGGCTCAATAAGAGACTGTCACAAACATGAGGTAGAGACATCCTGGAAGATACCTGATGTTGCCCTCGGTCTGCACATATGCACACACCACATGAAAATGTACGCACCACACACAGACAAAAGAATGTGGACAGCCTGGTGAAAGGCAGCTTGAATGAAAGGCAGCCTGATTTCTGGTTGAGCTAAGGTTTAAAACCCTGGCGACCCAGTAGTGGGTCCCCAGCAGGGGATAGCCTTACAAGGGACAACCTTACAAGGCACAGTAGGTGTTCTGCCATGCTCCTTGGTGCCAGGCTCCTGACAGGAGGCCCCAGCTCTCTATATAGGTCTGTGACCATCAGTCACGGTAAGGGCAATGCCCCAAGCCCCTCCACAGGTAGAGGTATGGTCACATAGCCTCAAGACATTCCCATTTTAAGGAGGCACCTAGAGGCTTAGCCAATAAACTCCCCTTCCCAGCCACTCCTCCCTACAAAAGGTATTTTAACCTCAGACCCGCCCTGAGGTTGTGGGGTACGGTTTCACTCATCACCACTCTCTGCCATGACAATAAACACCCTAGAACCATGGACTGTCTCTCTTCATCGGATCCACTGTGGGGAACGATGGAACAGGCCTTTGTCTAAAGAGCTGTGTCTAGTCTCCCACAGAAGGCCTCTCAGGGCTCCTAGCCACGGTCTCTACCAAACCAACCCAGCTAGCCTGGCTCCTCCCCACCTTTTCCCCTCACCCCCAGGATGGCCTGTGGGCCCCCACTCTGTTCTCAGCTCTTGTGCCGCATCCAGTGGTGCCTGGGATGCCTAAGAGCCTGAGGACCAGACAGAGCCAACTCCGTGAAGTCCTAGGGACTGCAGGCTGTGCTCCCCCATCCCCGGGCAGTGTCCCACACAGCTTCTCACAGCGGTGCCATGGGGTGAACATGGTCAAGCTTCCAGTTCTCACCTCCCCCACAGGCCTAAGCTCTGGGGTGGATGCAGGACCTCTCTCCACTTTAACCCAACAACTGGCGCCCAACGGGACTCATACCATTCTAACCCAACAAAAGAAAATTTTTTGTTTGTTTGTTTGATCATTTAAGACAGTAGTTCACTGTCATTTTAGACAGTGACTCAGACTCATGATCTTCCTGCCTTAGCCTCCCAAGTGCTGGGATCGCTGCTGTGTGCCACCACACCTGGTAGAGGGGACATTTTCAGTCATTGAGGTGGTAATTGCCTTCCCATCAGGCTATTTTAATTGTATTTTAGGGAATCACTTTACAGCATATTTTTAGTTTTTGGTCTAGTAGAGTTCTCTCTATACCAAATTTTGGATATCTGTTTAAATTTAGAAGAAATTTTATGATAGCAAAAAGAATTTTAGAAATAGGTACAAGACTACTGAGTTCTAGTGTAACCATGCTGTCTTCATCAAATCCTTCACTATATATTTCATTTTCTGCTTTCCTTATCTATAGTGAGGAAGCTTTACTCAGATGATTGCTGAAACTCCTTCATAGTCTGAACTGCTTTTATTGGTTTTGTAAAGGTTTTAGTTGTACAGACACATGTATGAACCATAGTGATAACATAAAAATGTTTAAAGCATATAAGGGGTGTGGATATGGTAGTGCATGCCTGTAATCCCAGGACCTGGGATAAAGAGCTGGGAGGATCACTCCAAGTTACAGCCCAACCTGAAATTGTGGAGTGAGTGCTGCCTTATAAAGTCATTCATTTTAAAAGTGAATAAAGTGGCCACCAGCAGACCCAATCAACATTTCAAAGCTCCAAGAAGAAAGTACTCATTAGTGCTCATTGCCCATTTCTCCTCAATTCACCACTCATTTATTTAAAAAAAAAAAAAAAAAAAAAATCTTTGAGGCAGTTTTTCATGTAGCTCAGGCTAGCCTCAAACCTACAACCTCCAGGGCTGGCCTTGAGTTTCTGATTCTACTTGCCTAATTTGGTTTATTTGGGCAGGGTGGTGGCATACACCCCATAATGTGTTTGTGGAGGTCAGAGACAGTTTTCAGGAATTCTCTCTTTCTACCATGTGGGTTTCAGGGATCCAGCTCAGCTTGTCAGATATGGTGGCATGTACCTTTACCTACTGAGCCACCTTGTGGCACAGCACTCTTTTTTTTTTTTTTTTTTTTTTTTTTGGTTTTTCGAGACAGGGTTTCTCTGTGTAGCCCTGGCTGTCCTGGAACTCACTCTGTAGACCAGGCTGGCCTCGAACTCAGAAATCCACCTGCCTCTGCCTCCCAAGCACTGGGATCAAAGGCGTGCGCCACCACTGCACAGCACTCTTAATTGTTGAATAATAAGTGATTTTGTGACTTTACCACACTTTACTCATTAGCTGATGGGCATTCAGTGACAGAAGCCCTACATTGGAACTATTATAAATACCATCATGATCTTCTATACATCTGTACATACAAGTCTGTGTAGACGTAGACACAGAGAGAGAGAGAAAACACATGGGAGTGGGTTGGCCACCGCAAATAAGGCAACCGTATATTTAACCTTTTGATGAAGTAACAAACTGTTTACTAGGTGTCCGCCCTTAGATAATCTCCCAGCAATGTATGTGTTCTTCAGTTCTTTAAAGCCTCCCTAGATATATCTGTAAGTTTGGCTGTAGTCATTATAGTGGGTTTGAATTAGCATTTTTTTGTAATTTTGATGCTGAACATCTTTTCACATGCTCATTAAGGCCACATCTTTACCCATCATTCTTACTTGGGGTGAACTTAAGATATGTTGGTTGGAACTGGTTTATGGCTTTTATTTGCATGTGTGGCTGTGTGAGTGTCAGATCCCCTGGAACTGGAGTTAATAGACAGTTGTGAACTGCCATGTGGTTGCTGGGAATTGAACCCATGTCCTCTGAAATAGCAGCTGGTGCTTTTAACCACTGAGTCATCTCTCAGTCCCACCTGTAATTTTTTTCTTTTTAAGATTTATTTAGGACTGGCTCAGCAGTTAAGAGCACTAGCTGCTCTTCCAGTAGGTCCTGAGTTCGATTCCCAGCAACCACATGGTGGCGCACAACCATCTGTAATGAGATCAGATGCCCTCTTTTGGGGTGTCTGAAGCCATCTCTCCAGCCCCATGTGTAATGCTTTACTGATTATTGAAACTTGATTTACTAAATTGAGAATGTTACATTTTGCCCAGGCACACACCTTTAATGCTACCACAGGATCTCTGATTTCCAGGCCTGGCAGAGCTATATAGTGAGCCCTCATCTTCAAAATACAAACAAACAAACAAAAGGGACATTTCATTTTAACACTTGGAAGGCTAAGGCTGGAGGATTGCTGTGAGATCCGGATCAGCCTGGGCTGCTACAGCGTACCAGGGCTGTATAGCCAGACCTGTCTCACAGGAATAGTTCATTCATTTTAGTAGACATTTTGTTAAAGTTCTTAACTGTGGCAGTTGGGATTTGTTCTTTTCAGTGTACTCAGGTTTGTGAAATAATTTCTTTTCTTCTTCTTTCCAGAAATCCATGCGACAGGATTTAACTATCAGAATGAGGATGAAAAGGTCACCTTGTCTTTTCCTAGTACTCTCCAGACAGGTAAGAACCTCGTCGTTTGTGAAATCCTATGAGAGAGAGCGCATTTACTGTTCCAGAGAAATCATCCTGTTTCTTCCACTATTAGTGCTTACAGATTAAAATGTTAAGAGCTTTGCTTCCCCCTTAAAATTTCTGAATTATGAAAATAAAAGTTTCAAAGTTCTTTGTCTTTGTGTTTTACTTAAACAGAAAACTATGAAAAACTAAAGATTGTTTGCTATAGAATAAGATATATAACTCTCAGTTTTTGTTTCTTTCCTTTTTTTGTTTTTTTTTTTGGTTTTTCGAGACAGGGTTTCTCTGTGTAGCCCTGGCTGTCCTGGAACTCACTCTGTAGACCAGGCTGGCCTCGAACTCAGAAATCCGCCTGCCTCTGCCTCCCGAGTGCTGGGGTTAAAGGCGTGCACCACCACTGCCCGGCTATAGTTTGTTTCTTAACAATACATTTAAGTAGCTCCCTCTGGCTGACGCCGCTTGAGATCTTTGAGGAGAATGTTTCACATAGCATTTTGGTGTACAACCAGAGTGAGAAATTTTACTAATGAGGGCACAGAAAGGAAGATTTGTTGGTAAGATATTATTTATATGACATAAAAGCACAAAGAATATAATAGACTTTTTGAGCTTAATATAGAAAAAATTATCTGCAAATCAATTAGGAAAGCTCTAGGAATTTGATAAATGAGTAGATGAAAGAAAAGGAGAGATCATAGAGAAAAAATGTAAATAACTATTAAATGTGTGAAAAGATATCTAGCTTCCTAGTAATCAGAGATTTCAAAATAAGTTACTATACTTCTAAAGCAATTTTTTCTTGTCACGTAAACTAAAGTTTAAAAAAGTTCTTAATGCTGAGAGATGACTCAGTGGTTAACAGAGTGCCTGTCGTCCTTCCACAGGACTAAGCTTGGTTCCCAACACCCAGCCCTGGGGGTTCTGACACCCTCCTCTGTCAGAACCTGATTCCTCTGATTCCTCTCTCTCTCTCCTCCCCCCCCAAATAGAAATAAATCTTAAATGAAAAAAAGATTCTTGATAATAAACAAGTGTCTCTGCAATACTAGTTAGAGATAAACCCTTGTAAATACTACGAAAACCAGCTGTCACCACCAATTCTGTTATATGAATACATTCTAAGGAAAAGTCATAACAAAAGTATTTTATACCTAGAGGAGTATTTATTGAGACATTTCATGAGTTGGTGAAAGCATTAGAATTAATATATTTGTTCAACACTGAGATTCATTTTGACACATCCGTATAGCAAGGTGTATTTAACAATAAGTTTATGAATTCTTTTTAACATAGTAGAGTACTAATTATAACACAAATTAAAAAATATATACATACATGTACATATTCAAGTAGATGGATCATATGTCTAAAATACTACAGGGCTGGGTGGTGGTAGTGCACATCTTAAATCAAAGAGATTGAGCCGGGCAGTGGTGGCACACGCCTTTAATCCCAGCACTTGGGAGGTAGAGGCAGGTAGAGTTCTGAGTTCGAGGCCAGCCTGGTCTACAGAGTGAGTTCCAGGACAGCCAGGGCTACACAGAGAAACCCTGTCTCGAAAAACCAAAAAAAAAAGAAAAAAATTAGAGAGATTGATTGAGAAATTTAAAAAAAAATTGCACCCCAAAACAGATGTTAGTGCCTTGGGAATAAAGTGAAGCTTTAAGAGAATTTTCTGTTGGGATAGGATGGAAGCTGACATATACCTTCAGAGTTTAGGAATCAGATTAGACTACCCTTGTTTTATGTTTTGAAATAATGTATCATGTAGCCCTGACTGGCCTCAAACACTATGGCCAAGGGTGATGTTAAACTTCTGTTCCTCATACCTCCATCTCAAGTGCTGGGATTACAGGCCATTAGGCACATCTGATCGGGTGCTTGGAGTCAGACTTAGGGCTTTGTACATGATAGACAAGCATTCTACCAACCGAACTGCATTCCCACTCTTGCACTAGACTTTTGTTAGGGATTGCCTGTTTAAAATACTAGGTAAATTTGATTCTCAATTTAGAATTCTGTATTTAGTCAAATCATGAATTTGTGTAAGTATTAAAAGTTCCCAATAGCAGGCTGGAGAGATGGCTCAATGGGTAAGAGCACTGCCTGCTCTTCCAGAGGTCCTGAGTTCAATTCCCAGCAAACACATGGTGGCTCACAACCATCTGTAATGGGATTTGATGCCCTCTTCTGGTGTGTCTGAAGACAGCAACAGTGTACTCATATACATAAAATAAATAAATAATTCTTAAGGAAAAAAAGAAAAGAAAAAATAACCAACGTTTTTAAAAAAGAGAGAGTTAAAAACCTTCGGCTGCTGCATGCTTATGGAGAGTTAAGGGCACACTGGCTAGGACTCCGTAGTTTATAGGTGAGCCTGGGGCTACTGTAGTTTAAAAATATGAACTGGGGCTGGAGAGATGGCTCAGCGGTTAAGAGCACCGAATGCTCTTCCAGAGGTCCTGAGTTCAATTCCCAGCATCCACACAGTGGCTCACAACCATCTGTAATAGAGTTTGATGCCCACTTCTGGTGTGTCTGAAGAGAGCAATGGTGTTCTCATATACATTAAATAAATAAATGAAAAATTAAAAAAAAAAAAAGAACTGTTAGTTGATAAAACTAGAGCAATTTTATGCTAGGCCTTGATGGCACAGGCCTTAAATGCCAGCATTGGGCATTTAAGACAGAGAGATCTTGTTCAAAACAACACAATCAAAACAAGTAATTTTATGTGTGTGATTGTTTTGCCTACATGTATGTCTGCACATTAAATATGTGCCTGGTGCCCATGCAAGCCAGAAGAGACAGATTCCCTGGAACTGGATTTACAGGTGGTTGTGTGCCATGGGAAGGCTGGAAATCAAACCTGGGTCATTTAGAAGACCTGCCAGTGATCTCCAGCCCTCCCACCCCCCCAAAAGTCTGTATATCATTAAGGAGCTATATTCTCTGTTGATACTATATCAATGTTAGAAATCAATAGCAGAGCTTGGAGTGGTTGTGCATATCTTTAATCCCAGCATTCAGGAAGTAGAGGCAGGTGGATCTCTGTGAGTTTCAGGCCAACCTGGTTTACATAGTGAGGTCCAGGACAGCCAGGACTACATAGAGAAACCCTGTCTCAAAAAATAACAACAACAACAACAACAAAACACACACATAAAACCGATAACAACAACAACCCCTCTTCCTAAAAATAGAAAAAAATTTCTTTTTCACATATTTAGAATAATTCAGTCAAAACTTGTTAGGAAAGTTAAGTTTGGCAGAGTCCTTGGTCAAGATGTGTATGGCAAAGTACAGCCCAGTACTGCAAAATCAATAGGGAAAAAGAGGGTTAGAAAAAGCTAGGCAGAATGGCATACATTTATAGTCCTGCTATTTAAGAGGTTGGAATGAGATCATTATTTGAACCAAGGAGTTTAAGAACAGGTTGATTAATCTAGTAAGACTCTATCTAAAATAAGAAACAAAAGCAATGAAATAAGAAAACATTTGGAACTGAATAAGAAATTTGCCACATATGAAAACATATGGGATATAAGTAAAATACTATACAAGTAGGATATTTAGTTAAAAAGAGTGAAAATTAACCAACTTAACATCAGGCTCAAGTAAATGAAAAGGATGTGGATGTAGCTAGTGTTATTAAAACTTACTGTCATACCCAAGGACTTGGATTCAGTCCCCATTGTTACTAAGAAGGAAGAAGAAACGAAATGTAAGAAAACAAGGTTTGCTGCATACATGAAGCCTGACAACCTGAGTTTGGTCTCCAGGACCCACATGGTAGAAGGATTTTTCCTGTGTGTGTGTACATGCACAAGTGCACACACACAAGTTTAAGAGCAAGCAGGAGTTGAGTAAAAACGGAGCCTCATAAATATTAAAATGAGGCTAAGGAGATGATCAGGTTGCTTCCACACAGGCCTAATGTCCCAAGTTGGAGCCACAGAACCCAGATAAAAAGGTAGATCTAAGTAGATGGGAGGTGGAGATGGGAGGATTGCTTTGAAGCTTGTCAGCCAGCCACGAGCACCAACCCATCCTGGGCAGCAGAACAAAACAGTTGAAAAATAAACAGAGCAAACAGAAGCCTGTGTCTCTGCTGCACACGCCTTGCTTTTTGGTTTGATTCACAGTATTAGGAATTGAACCCAGGGCCTCAGACCTGGGACTCCATCTTTAGTTTATATCACCAGAGCCACTCTCTGTTTTTTGAAATAGGTCTGGCTGATCTGGAACTCAATATGTAAGCCAGGCAGGCTTTGAACTTGCCTCTTTCTTCAAATGCTGGGGGTTCTAGGTATACGCTACTTCGTCCTGCTCAGGTTTTTTGTGTGTTTGCTTTATTGTTTTCTTTTGTTTGAGGCAGAGTCTATGTAGCTCTGGGCTAGAACGTGGTAAGTCATACACCATGTTGGCTTCAAACACAGATCTCCCTGCCTCTCCCTCCTGAGTCCTTGGATTTAATCCCTATCCTCACCAACCTGGAATTGAACCTAAAGCTTACACATGTTAGATAAATGCCTTTATTACTGAGCCACATTTTCACACCCCTAGCCCTGCTTTATTTTATTTTGACACAGAGTCTTGCTTAGTTTTAAAACTCATGTGCTGTCTGATGAAGCCTTGTTTTGTCCTTCTCTGAGTTTGCCCTCAAAAGTGATGAGTTTCTTATGTATCATTAGAAACTCTGTCATGGTTTGTAGTCATTCATATATACTATTTTTTAAAATAATCTTATGTATATAGATGTTTTCTCTGTATGTTTATCCGGGCCTGGTCCCTGAAGAGGCCAGAAGAAGGCTCAGATCTCCTGTAACTGGAGTGATGATGGAGTAAATATTGAATGAACGGAATCTTATGATGTCTTCAGTAGCCTTTGCATTTTGTCTCTTCAAACATAACAGTTGTACAGTTATCAGATAGCTAAGAAATGCATCTCTGATACTGGCATCATTCTGTAATAGAGGTTAATAATATCCCACTAAGAACAGTTTTCAAAATCTTGTAAAGTAGCATGAATATGCAGAAGCACATTGTTCATAGCGGTTTCCTTTTATAGAAATTGATTTTTGATTTTTTTTTTTTTTTTTTTGGAGACAGGATTTTTCTGTATAGCCCTGGCTGGCCTGGAACTCACCCTGTAGACCAGTCTGGCCTCAAACTCAGAAATCCACCTGCCTGGCTAGAAATTGATTTTTAGTTTCATAGAATTTAGTAAGCTTATTAAATTGCTTTAAGATATGTAGGTTTTAGCCGGGCAGTGGTGGCGCACGCCTTTAATCCCAGTACTTGGGAAGCAGAGGCAGGGGGATTTCTGAGTTCGAGGCCAGCCTGGTCTACAGAGTGAGTTCCAGGACAGCTAGGGCTACACAGAGAAACCCTGTCTTGAAAAACCAAAAAAAAAAAAAGGAAGACATGTAGGTTTGCAGATTTAATTTCCTAAACTTTCAACTTTTATGTTTTTGATGGATGTTGTGATTATCTTAGTTTTTAATTTTAATCATTAGTTTATGGTTTGGGTTTTTTTGTAGGGTTTTTTTTTTTGGTTTTTCGAGACAGGGTTTCTCTGTGTAGCCCTGGTTGGTCTGGAACTCACTCTGTAGACCAGGCTGGCCTTGAATTTATGTTTTTTTTTGTTGTTGTTGTTATTTTGTTTTTGTTTTTTTTTGTTGTTGTTGTTTTTGGAGAGAAGGTCTCATTTATAGTTCTGGCTGACCTAGAAGTCTCAACAATGGAGACCAGACTGGCCTCAAACTCAGAGAGATCTGCCCAAGTGCTGGGATTAAAGGTGTGAGCCACTAAACTGGGTTTATGTTTTTAAAGGTTTACCATCCAAACATAAGTAGGTTGGATATTGAAATTAAGTATCTAATGTGAGGAAACAATGTAGTTCCTTATGAATAGGTGTAAAATTAAAGATCAGCTGGCTGTTGGTTGACCATGGTATTTAATAAATGAAATTTGTCAAAAAGTCCTTTTTTCTAGTCACCTGAAAATTCTGTTGATAATAATGTTTTGTGATTAGAATTGTATAATGTGAAACTAATTTAATAATGATTTAAAAAAGTCTTTAACTTGTGTTTTGTTTGAATTTCAGGTAATTATCCTTTCCAATACTTTGTATTTTGTTTAGTAAACCACTCTTTGGAAGTGGTCACTGTCAGTATCTTGTTATGGTTTGATGGCCTTGGAGATTTAAAACCAAGTAAAAGTGTAAGCAGCCTTTCTTATTTAGTTATGAGTTTTAAATCCACTTTTGTTCCAAATAGGAAAAATTGAAAGTAGATTTACTATGAATATGAGTTATATTAGAAATCATCTTGACAGTGAAAGCAGACTGCTAATATCATCTGTGGAGCTGTAGCATAAGATTCCATCAAACAATTCCCACTAAGGGTAATGAATTTCAAAAGTGATTGTATTTTCTTTGCAAAACCTTAATAATATAACTATATCTGCTTTTAAAAAAGCAGTAAATTCTATAGAAAATAGAGAATAAAATACTTAGTTATTTTCTTACATTTTTGCACTAGTTATTAATTCTTTGTATCCATCATTAATAATGCTTGTAGAGTCTCATAACTATGTTGATACTTACTGTCCTGATAATCTGTCATTCTTGTTAAAGCAAAAGGCACTCCCTGACGTTTGGGATATGGCTCAGTGGCAGGGAACTTTGTAGCATTATTCATGATGCCCTGGGTTCATCCTAGCACACACACCAGAAAATATTCATTGTCTCTTGAGATGTCACAGATCAGTGTCTGATTTAAGCATTCAGACGTCTTTTCCGTTGAGCATCAGTTGAGCCATCAGTGTTTCTTTGCAACATGAGTATTTTACTCATGTGACACTATTTTAGTGCTTACTTTGCTATCAGAGTTAAAATTCTGTCTTAAATAACTGTCAGAATCACTTAGTGACGCATGAAAAAATGAGTTTAGCCATATGGCAGACACATCTGTTTTTAAGTAGAAGCCATGCCCTTTGTCCTTTGTTGACTTCCACTTGTGGGACTTTGAACCTTTCCAAAGAGCAAATTCAGTTTCAGCACGGAATTTGACTTTAAGGCCATATAAAAAGTTAATATCAAAGGAGAAAAAAATCAACAACATTGAATCAATGTCAGACATCATTACTTTTAGCATATCAAAATGACAGTTTGAAATATCAGGCTGCCTGGTATGATTGGCTAATCATTACCTCATGTCTTTAGACTCATATACACTCGATCTTGTTATAAACACATGGAAAAGATCAAGTCCAACGTCAACATTTTTTCCAATTACTTTGGTGCTGTGACTTGATTTGTAGGATGTACAGTGCATTATTGTTTTGCCATGCATCTGAGTTCAGCAGGTGAATGCTAGATAGAATTATCTTCATCCTGTTAGTAAAATAGCACTTTTTTTCTTTTTTAGCAGAAATCACACATATAGGCAAAATTGATTTTGCTCTTAAAACAATAGGGTGTGTATTTAGATTGCATCTGTCCTTCCTTAGCTTAGTAACTTCTCTCTCTAGTGCTCACACTCGGGTGACTGAGGGAGCCTTGTGCCTAAATTGATCAAATAATTGTTCTTCCCTATAATGCCTTACAAGAATATGCAATCAGTGTTCTATCTGGATCAAACAAGCATTGTCTTTAGTGGTAGAGTAATTGGCTACATTTTGTGTGCTAAAGTTACCTAAAAAGGCTAAAGACATGATGTAATTGGCTGAGAGCATGTTTTAGGCCAAAGCGGTCTTGCTGCTTACTAGTTTCAGGACTTTCACTTAACATTTTTAGCCCTCGAGTTTCTCTTCTACAAAAGGGGACAATACTTCCAACTTTATAAATATTCATAAATACTTTTAGAAGTCCCATGCACAGAAACATGTTAGACATTTAATAATAAATGTTTTCTTTCCTATTTTTATTTTCATGTATTGTGGTAATTTGAGACTTAGTGAAATTATTTTCTAAGCAGTCCCCCTAAATAAAACTTAAAGCTTTAGTTTGCTATTCATGTCAATCAGTAGAGTATTCTCTCCAGTGCCAAAAGGAGTATTTGAGAAAGGAAATGCTTTGAACATTGTAATAGTCTATTGAATATAGTGTGTTGAGGGCATATTTTGATACCTGTATTTATTATTAACATGTCAATAAAAATTTTTATTCATCTTCAATCACAGGTACAGGAACCTTAAAGATAGATTTTGTTGGAGAGCTGAATGACAAAATGAAAGGTTTCTACAGAAGTAGATACACCACCCCTGCCGGCGAGGTGCGCTATGCTGCTGTCACACAGTTTGAGGTATGTGTGGTTGTTGTCACTAATGCTATTCTTGGTTATTTTATTTTATTTTATTTTATTTTTTTTTTTCAACACAGGTCTCACTATATATCTCTGGCTATCTTAGAACATGCTTTATAGACCAGGCTGGCCTTGGACTCAAGAGATCTACTTGCCTCTGCCTCCTGAGTGCCAAGGTTAAAGGAGTATGCCACCACACCTGGCCCTGGAATTTTTATTTTATATTTAGGATTATTTTAGTCTATATAAAGAATATAAGTAGGGCTGGGAAGGTATGGATAATTGTTTAACAGACTATTCTGCTCTTAGAGAGTTTGGTGATTTCTAGCACCCAGGTTGGGAAACTGAACAACTCTAGCTATAGAGGATCTGACACTCTGGCTGAGGGCACTTGTTCTTACCTGCATGCATGTACACATACACTTAGAAATAAATCTTAAAAATAGAAACCTTTTAAAAACAACATGAGAGAATGAGAGATAGGTTGGAGAATGATAGTATATTCATGGGTATATATACATTTGTATCCAACTTGTTCTTGTTCTTGTTGTTTGAGGCTGCAGAGTGAATTTGAGAGCTGCCAGTGCTACACAGTACTACTCTACCAAAAATAAACCAAAGTAAAAATACACATCACATTTATGTATGTGTGTTTCTTTGCAGTTATCCTGCAATCTTAGCTACAGTACGTCTCTACTTTTTTTCTTTTTTTTCTAATTTTTTAAATTGACTTTTCAGGGTTTTTTAAATAGTCAAATGAACCAGACTGGTTCATTTCAACTCCTTCACTACAAACCAGAGGGCAGGGACTGTTTTATCATTGCCTTCTACTTATCTGTGATGCCCAGGCTGTGAGGCTACCTGCTGCAGTGAGCCTTGAACTTCACATAATCCCTGTTCTTGATCTTGGCATCTTCCCACTGGGCTGTGAGCAGAAAGTCTTTGATTTCCTTAATTTTTAAAGGCATGACGCTAGGCGCTGGCAACTGCATTGGCTTCACATTTTTTTTTTTTTTTTTTTTTTTTTTTTTTTGGATTTAGCTTTCTTCTTCACCTACCCAAAAACCTCACACCTTTGAGGTTTCTTGAAACATGATCTCTCTATGTAGCTTTGGCTGTCCTGAAACTAATGATGTAGACCAGGTTGGCTTCAGACTCACAGAGATAAGCTTGCCTCTGCCTCCCAAGTGCTGGGATTATAGGTGTGTGCCACAGTGTCCAACTGGTTTTGTTGTGTTTTTAAGATATTATTGTGAAATTAGTTCTTTGACAGTTTCATACACATATATAGCATATCCCCCCTCTTTTATCTATCTCCCTTCCACATACACCCAGATCTCTTTCTCACATTTCTGCCTTTTTGTTTTACTTGGTGACTCAGATTTTATATACATGTATGATTTTAAACTTTTTTTTATGCTTGCATGCCTGCGTGAGTGCTTGTGTGTGCGTAGGTTCAGGTACCCACAGAGGTCAGGTGTCGCTTCTTGAGTTCTGGAAAGTTGTGACACCCCCAGTATAGGTGCTGGAAACTGAATCAGGTCTTCTGTAAGAACAATACATATGCCATTCTATAGCACTGACTCTCTAGTTTTAGCCAGGACTGACTGTGTGGCCATGGGGTTGGAACTATCCACTAGAGAGAACCTGGTGGGTTTACCATTTGGCACACAACTGAAAGCAAGGACTGTTCTTCTCCCAGAATCTATCAGTCTTTAAAAGTTAGCATGGAGAACGAACAGTTGGGTTTTTGTCTGATTTATTTTTTATGTGTATGGGTGTTTCGCCTGCTTGTTTATCTGTGTGCCACTTGTATATAGTGCCTGTGGAGGCCAGAAGAGGGTATTGGATCCCCTGGGCTCAAGTTATATAAATGGTTGTGAGGACCATGCGGGTGCTGGGTCCTTTGCAAGAGCAGGCAGTGCTCTCAACCACTGAGCCTTCTCTCCAGCCCCTACTTTCTCTTTTCCTTTTTTTCGCTCCCTCCCTCCCTTCTTCCCTCCCTCTCTCCCTCCTTCCTTCCTTCCTTCCTTCCTTCCTTCCTTCCTTCCTTCCTTCCTTCCTTCCTTCCTTCCTTCCTTCCTTCCTTCCTTCCTTCCTTCCCCTGGAAGAGGAGCCGATGCTTTTAACTGCTAAGCTATCTCACCAGCCTTTTTTTTTTTTTTTTTTTAAGAGTTTCAATAGGGCTGAGTGGTGGCACACAGAGAAACCGTGTCTCAAAAAACAACCAAGAAAGAGTTTTAATTAGGCTAGACTAGATGGCCAAGGAGCCCTAATATCTTATCTCTGTTTCCCCAGGACTGCGATTACAAATACTACCAAAATCAAATTAAGGATCAAAGTTGTTAATTTATCCTACTTGCTTAGTATGCACTATCTGACTAAGCTATCTCCCTAGTCCCACTTTTAATTTTTATAGAATGCTGTCTCTAAGTAGGTCGGATAGTGAGTTTGAGGTAGTTTATAGTCAGGCCACTAAATAATCAGCCTATTTTGAATTTATAGAGCATCTGTGTTTATTTTCATTCTAGATAAAGACCAGAGTACATCAGAGATTGGGAATATTTTTACTTATTTATTGTATTACCCAACATATTTTTATTACTGTATTGCTTATTGCTAATTTAAAATAAAACCCAGAGGCACCTTCTCTCATACTTTCCCTAATTTGAATCTTTACAGCATGGCATTAAATGGTCTGTGCTTTGGTGTGTGTCTGCTGTGTTAGCAAAGCTGATCATGTTAAATCTGAAAGGTTAAGTAAAATATTTTAATAAAAGCAAAAAATAATTACAAATCTCATTTTGTCATGATCTACAGCAGAATAGTTGACAAATAATTGCTAATGTGACATTGGTAGCAAGCAGCATTATATTTACTTTGTAGTCAGCACTTAGCTCATTACCTGGCAGAGTAGAAGGTAAATATTTGAAGCCTGGGAATAGAGATGAGTAGATGAGATCTTACCTATTATACATAGAGCCCTGAGTTTTGGTTCTCAATCCTGAAAAAAAAAAGAAAGAAAAGGAGGTGGAGAGATAGTTCAGAGGTTAAGAACACAGGCTAATCTTCAAGAGAACTTAGGTTCAATTCCCAGCGCTCACATGGCTACTCAAAACCATCTGTAATTCTAGGTCCACGGGATCTGATGCCTATTCTGGTGTCTGAGGGTACCAGGCACACACTTGGCATACAGATATACATGCAGAAAAAACACTCATTACATTAAACACAACCTTTACAAAAAGAAAGAAAAAAATAATTGCCTCATGAGCAATAGCAAAAAGGCAATAATTTCACGAAACAATCTCTGAGGTTAATTAAATGATATTTAAATGAGTTTATATTTTTTCCTTAAGGCTACTGATGCCCGAAGGGCTTTTCCTTGCTGGGATGAGCCTGCTATCAAAGCAACTTTTGATATCTCGCTGGTTGTGCCTAAAGACAGAGTGGCTTTATCAAATATGGTATGTATGTGCTAATGAACTTTTAATAGTCTCTGGTATATTTCCTTTGTTGATTTAGTAGGAGATGTGAGACCACCTAGCACAGTGCTTACTACAAACAGAAGCATTGTTATTGGTTTCCTTTATTTTCAATAAGTCCTGTTTTTCTCAGTTGTGGTCTGATGGTTTCCTCAAGGAAAAACTTCCCCTAAGAGAGCCACAGTAGGGCAAGGTTCTTACTCTGTGGTTTGGTTTTAAGGCAGGTTGTACTGTATCCAAAGCTGTCCTGTTACTCACTTTGTAGCTCACACTGGCTGTGAACTCACACCTGTCTTCCTTTCTTACCTTCTCGGGTGCTAGGATTGTGTCCAGGAGCTGCCATTTTATCTACTTTTTAAAACTGAAGGATATAAACAAGGAACATTAATATGTGAAATAACCTGCAATAAGAGTGTCTTGGCTTTCTCATTAAATCCTAGAAGTGATAGCTATATTAAAAAGTATATTTAGGTTTTTGGCTGATTATATTTTCAAATATGCTCTTTACTATTGTTATTGATCTCATTCATAAACAAGATAAGCTTTCATTCTTTTTTTTTTTTTTTTTTAAAGATTTATTTATTTATTTATTATAGGTAAGTACACTGTAGCTGTCTTCAGACACACCAGAAGAGGGCATCAGATCTCATTACAGATGGTTGTGAGCCACCATGTGGTTGCTGGGATTTGAACTCAGGACCTCCAGAAGAGCAATCAGTGCTCTTAACCGATGAGCCATCTCTCCAGCCCAAGCTTTCATTCTTAAACTTTATTTTCTAAGACCACCTTGTTTAAGATTGATAGTAGCCAAAAGCGTAGGTTCTGACTGTGAACTAAGAGCTACTAGTTTGTTATGTGTGGTGATTCTTGCCTGTAGTCCCAGCACTTGAGAGACTGAAGCAGAAAGATTGCTACAAATTCCAGGCCAGCCTGGGCAACATAATGAGTTTCAGACCAGCTGGGTTAAAGACCCTTTACCAAAGGCCAGAAAATAACAAAAACATCTAGCTTTGCCTACTCACTAGTGGAAAGAATTCCGGTGAAATGCCACTCTCTTCGCATCCATTCCTAAGAAGGAAACCAGTACACTACACGGAACATTTGTTTACATTTTAGTGTAAATGAATTTAGGGTCTGTTTCTTAAATACAATAGGGCTTTCTTGGAAGAAAGGATAGAGTCTTAAGAAACTGAGAGCTAATCAGAACCAACCACACAGAAAAAAAAAAAGAAAAAGAAACTGAGAGCCACTGGATTGTGGTGTTGGACTATGGTGGTGGATCTCTGAGTTCGAGGCCAGTCTGGTGTACAAAGTGAGTTCCAGGACAGCCAGGGCTACACAGAGAAACCGTGGGGAATTTCATAGGTAAAGGTGAAGTTTCACGTCTTCCCAGAGCTTTGGGACACGGTATTTGGGATCTAGAACTCACTAAGACCCTTTATGACGTAAGATTCAAAAAAAAAAAAAAATGATGTAAGATTCCATAATCAATTTTATTAATTTACTTTATCCTGTCCTTATTTTTACTTGAAAAGTATTGAGGTCTTTTTTAAAAAACAAAATCTAAAACCTCTTAATGCAGGCCCTGGGTAGTGTGCATACCTTTAATCCCAGCACATGGGAAGCAGAGACAAGTGGATCCCTGCGTTCAAGGCCAGACAGAGCTGCATAGTGAGACCCTATCTCAAAAAAACAGAACTGAAACAAAGCATCCCAATGTTTGCCATGTAAACTATTCAGGAAAAGTTATCTTCTCTTTTTAAGTAAGTTCTTAGGTTCCTTAACACTTTGCCTTCAATTTCCTAGTGTAAGAACTTTATCGAAAACGAGGCAAGGTGGTACGTACCTTTGATCCCAGCACTTTGGATCTCTGAGTTAGAGGCTAAACTGTTTACACGGCAAGATCAAGGCCAACCAAGGGCACATAGTTACTGAGACCTTGTCTCAAAAAGGAAAGAAGAAAAGAATTTGCTTGTTTGGTTTTGAGACAGGGTTCCTCTGTGTAGCTCTGGCTGTCCTGGAACTTACTCTATAGACCAGACTGGCCTCGAACTCTCAGAGATCTCTCTACCTCTGCTTTTTGAGTGCTGGGACTAAAGGTGTGCACCACCACCATCCCACTGAAGGAAAATTTTCTTCTAAGAGCAAAGACCTTCATAACATAAAAACAATGATGAACTTGATTAAGCTTATAGGTTTTTGCCTAGTATTTACTCTAAAATACCAATATAAATCTCCTTAAATTTTTCTTGTTTTCTGTTTTTGTTTTTCCCTTAAGAATGTAATTGACAGGAAACCATATCCTGATGATGAAAATTTAGTGGAAGTGAAGTTTGCTCGCACACCTGTTATGTCTACGTATCTGGTGGCATTTGTTGTGGGTGAATATGACTTTGTAGAAACAAGGTCAAAAGATGGTGTGTGTGTCCGTGTTTACACCCCTGTTGGCAAAGCAGAGCAAGGAAAATTTGCGCTAGAGGTAAATGTCCTTAAGGAGGATTGTTCCAGTAGTCTATGACTCCAGGTTGGGGAATTTACATGTCTGATCAGTTATTAGTACGGTTAGTTGTGATTTAATGGAAAGTTGTTTTGATACTTTCATTTCACTTTTACTAGAATTTTGGATATGCCATCCTTGTTACACTAACATTTTGTGAGATAATGATCCAGAAAGTACAAAAGTTGTGGCTGAGGGTAGTGGGAGAGTTTGTGTTTAACAGTGCATGATGTCTTGAGTTCAAACCTCTTGCTCTGGAGAAAAGAGAGAGAGAATATAAAAACAGAATTTGTTTTTCTATGGAATACTATGAAAATATATAGTCATTATTCATACCAACTTATAAATGGGCTAGAGTTAGGTCAGCGACAACGTTTGTAACGAACATAGTCTTCGAAGCAGTAGGGTTCCCAGGGATCCGTTTCTAGAAGCTTAAGATAGTTTGGCTTAAAGCAGGTTTCCTTTGTGGATTTCTATGTGACTTACGATAAAGTACTCATAGGGTGTTCTTGTTCTTTGTACTTTATAGGTTGCTGCTAAAACCTTGCCTTTTTATAAAGACTACTTCAATGTCCCTTACCCTCTGCCTAAAATTGATCTCATTGCTATTGCTGACTTTGCAGCTGGTAAAGTAAATTTCATTTTATTGCTGAATTGTATGACTTTATTTGAATTTTGTGATTTTTGAGGAAAGTATGCATATATATATATATCAATAAATGTTTATATTTATTTTATGAAGGTGCCATGGAGAACTGGGGCCTTGTTACTTATAGGTATGTTAATGACATATTACCCTGCCTTCTTTTAAATCACCGATTTCATAAGGGCTTCACTCTATTCACAATTGAATGGCTTTTGCTTTATGCTCTGGGAAAAATTTCCTGCCTCTCCTGAGTCTCATGAATATTTGAAGCATGCAGATGGACTTCCCTCGCTGGTGCTACTGTCTGAGGCTACAATATCTTTAAAGGGAGCATTTGGCCCTTGTAGCATTTTTAGCTGTGTTCTTGGCTGAGTCATGTTCAGCGTGGTTTCCTCCCAAGAGTTACATAGCTGTTGCCCAACATGAAGAGCCTCCCTGATTATGTATTTTCTAGGCAGATTTTTACATGGCTGTCAGCACAGTACAAACGTGTGGGTTGCATCCGTTCTGAATCTTGAGTCTGTAAACAGTTTTTCCTTCCACTTTCAGTTGTCTTTGGATGAGCTGAGCTCTGTAGAGCCAGCCTGCTCAGTGTCCTTTTTGGGACTTTAGATTGTCTTCTGCTGCTACTTTCTTGTGTCTTCTCTGATTAGCAGCCTTCCTAGTCACCAGACAGCACACTGATAAATTTGGATATCTTTGATATTCTGTTGTACATAGTCTGTCAAAGTAGTCTTCAGATTTCCTGGACCCTATTTATCTTACATTTGCTAAAAAAATGTTTACTTGATATTGATAAAGCCTAATAAAAAGCCAGTTGGTTTATTGCCTGAACCTCCTTCAGTTCTTTATGCCTGCTTTTACTGAAACGCTTTTACCATTTTATTTTATTTTTTTAAACACAGGGAGACGGCATTGCTTATTGATCCAAAAAACTCGTGTTCTTCATCACGCCAGTGGGTTGCTCTGGTTGTGGGACATGAACTCGCCCATCAATGGTTTGGAAATCTTGTTACTATGGTATTTAATATTTTTAAGTGCTCAAATATATCCATCTGTGTCCTGCTGCACATTATTTTGGCCACACACTTTCAAATTTGGCTATGATGCTATGCCAAAAATTAAACATTTTCATATACGCTCTGTGCTGGTGGTGCTTTAATTCCAGCACTTGGGAGGCAGAGGCAGGGGGATCTCTGGCCAGACTTGTGTACAAAGTGAGTTCCAAGACAGCTAGGGCTACACAGAGAAACCCTGTCTTGAAACAAAACAAAAAAGAAACATTTTCTTTTAAAAGGTCTGAACTCAGGACTTCTAGAACAGTCAGTGCTCTTAACCACTTAACCAGGGAACCATCTCTCCAGCCCTTTGTTCTTGTGTTTTAAGTAAGCTAAAATGCCTACTGAAGGGCGCATGTTTATTTTACTAGATCTGCCTATCTATACTGGATGCCTCATTAACATTAAAACCCTACAGTGATGGGGCTGGAGAGATGGCTCATCAGTTAAGAGCACTGGCTGCTTTTCCAGAGGACCCAGGTTCAATTCCCAGCACCCACATGGCAGCTCACATCTGTCTGTAAGTCCAGTTCCAGAGGATCAGACACCCTCACACAGACATATGCAGATGGAATTAAAGAGAAAGAATGATGATTCTGGGTCTTTACTTTATGTGCATTGGTGTTTTCTTTGACTGTATGTCTGTGTGCCGGTGTCAGATCTTGGAGCTGCTGTGTGGTTGCTGGGAGTTAAACCCAGGTACCCTGGAAGAGTGTTCAGTGCTCCTAACTGCTAAACCATCTCTCCAACCCCGGTGTTTTTTATTTTTAATACAATTTCATCGGAACTATATGAGTTAATGCCTGCATTCAAATGTTTGTAAAAATTTATATTCTTCCTCCAGTTGGGGTGGGGTGGGGTGTTGTTTTGTGTTTTTGGTTTTTTGAAGGTTTTCTGCATAGCCTTGAACTGTCCTAGAACTTGTTCTGTAGACCAGGCTGGCCTGAAACTCAGAGATCACCTACCTTTGCCTCCCAGATACTGGGATTAAAGGCATGTGCCACTACCACACCTATTTTTGTTTTGTTTTGAGACAGTCTTTCTATGTAGTCCTGGCTGTCCTAGGGCTCATTATATAGACCTGGCCAAGCTGGCCTTGAACTCACAGAGATCCTCCTGCCTCTGCTTCCCAGGTGCTAGGATTAGACTCATATTACAATTATTATCAGCAGTAAATTTTAGCAGAGGAAATACGTGCTTATTGGGTTTTTTGGTTTGTTTGTTTGTTTGTTTGTTTTTTGTTTTGGTTTTTCAAGACAGGGTTTCTCTGTGTAGTCCTGGCTGTCCTGGAACTCACTCTGTAGACCCGGCTGGCCTCAAACTCAGAAATCCTCCTGCCTCTGCCACCCAAGTGCTGGGATTAAAAGTGTACGCCACCACTGCCCGGCGTGCTTATTGTTTTGAAACAACTTTTTATTGAGTTTATGTAACTGTCTTTATTAGATGCCAATTGTTCCGTAGACTGAAATTCTAAAAGGTTTGTGTTCAGTTGCTTTGAACTAACTTATCTCAGCGAGACTTATTAATACCTAATTGACACTTAGACGAACAGCCCTCATTAATATTAAAATATTTGATCTTTGCAAACTGTGTGCCTTTTTACTATTGAACAAAAAATTCTCTGGTCGCTGTTTTGCATCCATATATCACTTTACTAAGGTTTAATCAGCATTGATGATAATTAGACATGTGTTCTAAAAATAGTTCTTAAACTCTTTTCATGTCACCACTTTTTTTATTATACAGAAAATTCTTTATTAGTTTCTGTGATCAAACCCACATAGATAGACCTCACAAATTTAATAGTATTACCTCTGTACAAATAAAAAGGTTTAGTGTTTCTAGACCAGGCTCTTAATTGCTGTACATTACCACTGTTCAACTCACTATACATTCTTAGATGTGAATTTTCTGTTTCATAAATCCTTAAATGTCATTTGTTTTTTGAGCTACTTGCTATGAGTGATATTTCTGTTAGATTTACATAGTTCTTAGGGCTGTACTATATTTCTATTTATTTAGAAATAAAAACCCGAGTCACTGTTTTCTCCCAGTCATTGTGTGAATGATTTCCACCTTTCCCATTTGGCCCTGAGAGCTGTGGTTTGGTTTGGGTTTTTAAGAGAAGTTCTTGGCTGCAAATAGTCCTCTGGTTTTCTGCCCAGCCTGATGCCCTTTTGCAGTAAATTCAAAAATCTTTTTCTTGTGAGGGGGGCAGCATTTGGGATATAAATGCAAAAATAAATTTTTCTTGCTGGATAGTAAGGGAAGGAGATTGAGACTCAACTTTTTTTTTTTTTTTGGTTTTCCAAGACAGAGTTTCTCTGTATAGTCTTGGCTGTACTGTTGGAACTCACTCTGTAAAGGCTGGCCTCGAACTCAGAAATCCACCTGCCTCTGCCTCCCAAGTATAAGATTCAACATTCTTTACTAAATTTATTTCTTTCTCCTCCTCCTCCTTTTTTTTTTGAAATGGTCTCACCGTGTAGCCCTGGTTGACTTTGGAGCTTGCTATGTAGAACTGGTGGCCCAAAATTTGTAGAGACCACCTGTCTGTGCTTCCTAAGTATTGGCACTAAGGTATGTGGTACCATGCCTGACCAAATTGTTTTTTTCTTTTTTGTAGCAGGGCCAGGTAACAAGGTTTTACTTTGTAACCTAAGTATACTTCATCCTCACAAGTTCTCAGATCACAAGAGTATATATCCCTGTAGGGGCTGGAGAGATGACTGGGAGGTTTAGACTGCCGACTGATCTTTTAGAGGAACGGAGTTCAATTCCCAGTACTCACGGGGCAGCTTACAGCTATCTGTAACTCCAGTTCCAGGGGGTCTGACATTCTCACAAGACATACGTGTAGGTAAAATGACAGTGAACATGGAATAAAAATATATAAATGGGGAAAAAAATTAAAAATAAATAAAATTCAGCCGGGCAGTGGTGGCACACGCCTTTAATCCCAGCACTTGGGAGGCAGAGGCAGGCGGATTTCTGAGTTCAAGGCCAGCCTGGTCTACAGAGTGAGTTCCAGGACTGCCAGGGCTACACAGATAAACCCTGTCTCAAAAAACCAAAAGTAAAATAAAAATAAAAATAAATAAATAAATAAAATTCTGAAATGGAATGTACCCCCATAGTTGGCTCAGACTAAACTTTACAAGGTGAGAATTTTATATCTCGTCTTTCCTGTGCTCACATGTCCCGTTTATGCTTCCCGTGCACGTAAGATGCCTTCCTCCTTTTTACATCTGGCAGCTAGATGTAATTTGATGAGAGTGTCACCAGTTGGCATTTCTTTTATTCTCTTTTTTTCCCCTCAAATAATGAGTTCATTACTAACTGGTTTCTGTTGAATTTTATTTCACAAAATTACAAATTTTCAAGTACAATAGAAGGGAGAAATGTTTTCCTAGTAATGCAGTGACTGTTTCTATGTGTCCTTCACTCGTGTCTACCTTTTTCTGTTTTAGGAATGGTGGACTCATCTCTGGTTGAACGAAGGCTTTGCATCCTGGATTGAGTATCTTTGTGTAGACCACTGCTTTCCAGAGTATGATATCTGGACTCAGTTTGTTTCTGCAGATTATACCCGTGCCCAGGAGCTTGATGCCTTAGATAACAGCCATCCTATTGAAGTGAGCTATACTTTGCAAACATTTCAGTGAAATAAGTAATTTGCTATGTCTCAGGATGTTTAGGATTCTGAAATGCAAAAAAAAAAGCTGCATGGGTGATTTGATTTCCTTTGGGTGATTTATTTATTTTTAGCTCATGCCTCTTACACTAAGTTCTAAGTAACATTTCTCTTTAAGGTAGGGAATATAAAGAATTTTTTTTGTAAAGGCAGGAACTATGGGTATTTTTATTGACTAATAGGAAGAAGCCAGTCTATTGAGCAACACTGTAACTGGTTCCAACAACAGCTGCAGACAAGCTCTTTGTCCCCATCACTCCTTGTGCACACAGGTCATTGTCCCCACTGCTCCTCTGCTGCGTCTGTTGCTGTTTGGCTTGTCTTTATCTCTTAAAGCTTTTTTGTTTGATTTTTTTTTTTTTTAACTTTGATTTTTATTGATAGATAGGGCTTTTTAAATTTTTTGTTTTGCTTATTTTTGTATGTGGGGGGTTTGAGAAAGGGTTTCTTTATGTATCCCTGACTGTCGTTGCTCTGTAGACCAGGCTGGCCCTCAACTCAGCCATCTGTTTCTGCTCCCCAAGTCTCAAGATTAAAGGTGCGCACCATCGTTTCTGGCTTTGTTTTACTTATTATTTTTATATGTGAGTGAGAGCATTTGCCTCAATCTGTGTTGATACCAGAGAACTTTTGAGAGTCAGTTCTTTCTCTCATTTCACTGTAAGTTTTAGGGATCAAACTTATGTTGTCAGGCTTTTTTGTGGCTAGGTCTTTTACCCACTAAGCCATCTCGTAAGCTTCTTTTGTTGTTGTTGTTGTTTGTTTGTTTGTTTGTTTTTTGAGATAGAATTTTGTTATGTGACTATGGCTAGCCTAAAACTTATTGTGTAGATTAGGCTGGTCTTAAAGTCATGGGTGATATTCCTTCTTTTGCTTCCTGAGAGCTAAGAGTGAGCCACCATACCTGGGTAGCTCTTGTAGTTTATAAATTTTGCATCCAAAGAACTGGAGTTACAGTCCTGCCTTGTCTTTAACCATTGCTCTTGCCCTTCCTAGGCTGACAGCTTTTAATACAGTTTCTCTGTTATGCTGACCCCCAACTCTAACATTTCAGTGCTACTTTATAACTGTAGTTTTGCTACTGTTATTAATTGTAATTTAAATATCTGATATTTGGGATATCTGATATTTGACGCCCGTGAAAGGGTTATTCAACCTCCAAAGGGGTTGTGAAGAAATCAAGTTGTTTTCATCTTAATATTTCCCCAGACACATTTAAGAATAAATGTAACGTTAACAGCTTGACTTTGGTCAAAAAGAGAATCTAGGCTGTGAACAGTAACAGGGATTTAAAAGGTTATATGTTATTTTATTTAGATTAGTTATTATTTTTTTAGGATTGTCATACTTTTATGAGTAAGTTAAAAGAAGACTATCATGAGTTAGAAGGGTTTTCCTAGAAAGCTTTTTATGTAATTCAGTGTTACAGGCTGTCTGCTTCCTGTCATAACCCTGAATCACACTGTCTGCCAGGTCAGTGTGGGCCATCCGTCTGAGGTTGATGAGATATTTGATGCTATATCATACAGCAAAGGTGCATCTGTAATCCGAATGCTACATGACTACATTGGTGATAAGGTAAATAATAAAAATAATAATTCCAATCCTGTGTCATGAAATCACAGTTTTAAAAAGCATGAATTAAATTTTGATCTGATTTTTAGTTTATTGACATTTCTGTTTATATGGATTATTAAAGGTTCCTAGAAGAATGATAGACAAGTTAGTATGTTTGTGGTAAGAATGGGAAGCTAGCCGGGCACTGGTGGCTCATGACTTTCATCCCAGCGCTTAGGAGGCAAAAACAGGCAGATCTCTTTCAGGACAGCCAGGGCTACGCAGTGATACCCAAGGCTACATAGTGTCCGTATTAGTTAATTTTCTGTTGATGTGACAAATACCATGACCAAGACAACTTTTAGAAAAACATTTTTAATGGGATTTACAGTTGCAGAGGGGTAGGAATCCGTCTAGGCAGACAGGGCATTGGGGCAGCAGCTGAGAGCTCTGAGACAGGGATTCTCTGTATAGTCCTAGCTGTCCTGAAACTCACTTTGTAGACCAGGCTGTCCTTGAACTCAGACATGGGCCTGCCTCCAGAGTGCTGGGTGTATAGGCAATTGTTGGGAATAAAAGCATGCACAGCCACTGCTGGCTAAGAGCTATCTTGAGACATAACCACCAGGCAGTGAGAGCCAAAGGGGAATTGCAAGAGTCTTTTGAAAACTAAAAGTCTGCCCCTAGTAACATACCTCCTCCAAAAGCCACAACTCCTCATCTTTCCCAAACAGTTCTACCTACTGGGAATCAAGATTTCAAACACAGGGCCATGGTGGTGGATTTCTGAGTTCGAGGCCAGCCTGGTCTACAGAGGGAGTTCCAGGTCAGCCAGGGCTACACAGAGAAACCCTGTCTCAAAACACCAAAACCAAAAAAAAAAAAAAAAAAAAAAGATTTCAAACACAGGAGCCTATGGGAACCATTCTCAAAACACCACTGTCAAGATAAATAAATGAGGCACCACATCGGAAAGCAAAGCAGAAGACAGTTTTACTTTTAGATAAAACTTATAGGCTTCAGAAGGATGCATGCTTTTCAGCATATCTGATATTTTAGTAATTGAGTACATTTATTTACTTGTGATTAATGTTTGTATCTGCTATAAATTCTGAGATCTGACTCACTTTTATTTAAAATTGTATTTTTTCAGGACTTTAAGAAAGGAATGAATATGTATTTAACCAAGTTCCAACAAAAGAATGCTGCCACAGGTAATCTTTGCATTTTTAATTTTTTTAAAAAAGATTTATTTATATTATATATTTGAGTACACTGTCTTTGATTTCACACACACCAGAAGGGGTCATCAAGTCCTATTACAGATGGTTGTGAGCCACCATGTGGATGCTGGGAATTGAACTCCGGACCTCTGATCTCTTAACTCCTGAGTCATCTCTCCAGCCTTTTGTTTTAATTTCTATACACCCTTGCTTTCCCCTTTTTGTCATGCTGGACGTCAAACTGAGGATTTCATGCATACAGTGCTCATGCTCTACCGGACTGAGCCGCACCCTGGCCTCAAAGGTCATATTCAATAACTTGAAGTAGAAATAGATAAAGGCCCTGAGTTTGATTTCCCAGCACCAGACCATGGGGTGCTGGGGATAAAATGCCGTTCTACACAGGAAGAGTCATTCATTTATGATGACTCCTTACTGATGTAGTGCATGCATATGTGGACTGCACTTTGAGCTGCAAAACCTACTATTTTTTTTTTTTTAAAGATTTATTTATTTATTATATGTAAGTACACTGTAGCTGTCTTCAGACACCCCAGAAGAGGGCATCTGTTCCATTACAGATGGTTGTGAGCCACCATGTGGTTGCTGGGATTTGAACTCAGGACCTTCAGAAGAGCAGTCTGTGCTCTTAACCGCTGAGCCATCTCTCCAGCCCCCTATTTATTGTTTTTAATCCAGCTATTTATTGCATTCGCATATGCTTAGGCTTACCATGAATCTTTTTCATCCTCTTGTAGAAATTTACTGCCTGTCAGTATTCTTCCCTAAATTTATGACTTTATGATCTCTCTATTAGAATTTTGTGATTTGCCTTCTAACCCAGTATTTATAGCTTTGCTCTGTACCATCTTTCTTGCTTGTTTTCTTTCCTTCCTTCCTTCCTTCCTTCCTTCCTTCCTTCCTTCCTTCCTTCCTTCCTTCCTTCCTTCCTTGTTCACTTAAAAAATTATTTATTTATTTATTTGCAAGACAGGGTTTCTCTCTGTAGCCCTGGCTATTCCAGAACTCACTCTGTAGACTAGCCTGGTCTGGAACCCAGAGATTGCCTGTCTCTGCCTGCACAGTGCTGCGATGACAGGCGTGTGCCACCATACCTCTTTGTAAACTCTACTACCCTGAGCACCTTAGTCCTTGCTTATGTTTTTAGTGTCATCTATTTTTCTATACTTTTCTGTTTTAGAACTTGCTGAACATATTGGTGTTACTAATTTCTTTTTTGTTTATTGCTTTGTTTGCTGTGTAAACTAGGCTCTCCTTGTGCATGCAGGAAATCCTCCTGCTTCTGAGATTCAGGGCATGCTCCCCACACCCAGCAACAACCTTTGGTGTGCGCCTGTGTATGTGTACATACATGGGTGTAAAGGTTAAAGGTTTATATTGGATGCCATTTCTAGGTTGCCACCCAGTCTGTTTTGGGTTTTTGTTTTTTAATCATCAGTGTACACATTCCATAGATGTGGAAGTCAGAGGACACTGTTGAGAGCGTATTCTCTCCTGTCATTAAAGGTGAGAACAGAGCTCTGGTTTTAGGTTTCTGTAGTAAGTGCTTTCACCTACAAGCTCCACCCTAGTTTTGTTTTGCCTGTTTGATTGATTTAAGATTTATTTTATTATTTTTAATTATGTATATGTGCCTATGTGTGGATATGGTCACATGAGTACACATAATACCCCTGAAGCTGGAGTTATGGTCTGTTGTAAACAGCCTTGCATGGGTTTTGAGAACTTAATTTGGGTTCTTTACAAGAACTGTATGTGCTTAGCCATTGAGTCATCTCTCCAACCCAGCCCCTAAATTTCACAGACCATTTTTTTAAAAAATATTATTTATTTATTTATTATTATTTATACGAGTACACCACAGCTGTCTTCAGAGACACACACCAGAAGAGGGCATCAGATCCCATTACAGACGGTTGTGAACCAACATGTGGTTGCTAGGATTTGAACTCAGGACCTCTGGAAGAGCAGTCAGTGCTCTTAACCACTGAGCCATCTCTTTAGCTCTTCACACACCATTTTTAAAGGCACTATCTTTAACTAACCCAAGGTTCAAAAAGTAGGCTTATATGGCTAGCCAGGAAACCCTGGGTTTCTGCCTGTCTCTACCTCCCCAGGGCTGGGATTGCAAATGTACACCACAACCTCAGCTTTTAAGTGGTTCTAGGATTAATCTCAGGACCTCAACCTTCATGTGTGTTTTCCTTGATTTATGTGCTCTCCTTCCAGACACGGCATGCGTTAATGTTACCATTTTGCTTTCCCTCTATAACCAGTGAAGTTTAACCAAATTAGTTTTATTTCAGTTCCATTCACATTGAATATATTTAAACTTAGATTAATTGAATGAGTGTCATTAAGTTTGTCAGTAAATGTTTCATGAGCATATACTTGTTTCTGTTTGTCTTATTCATGATCAGTTTTAATTTTTTTATTTATCAGAATGATTAAATTCATTTTAGAACAAAAGTCTAGGTATTTTGTCTATGTGTGTGTAGAAGCCAAGAGTCACTGTTGAATGGCTTCCTCAGTTGCTTTCCTCCTTACTTTTCTTTGAGGAAGGGTGTCACTGGACCTGGACCTTAACCAATTAGGCCAGCCTAGCGGTCAGCCCCCAGAGACCCCCTTGTCACTGCTTCCCTAGTACTGGGATTATAAAGCTTCCCTCTTCCCCCTATATAGTCTAGCTGTCCTGGAACTCAGGCTGGTCTCAAACTTAGATAAATCCTCATTCCTCTGCCTCCCTTTTGCTGGTATTAAAGGCACATACTACCACACCCAGTTCATGTTCCCAGTTTTCTTATGGGTGCTGGGGGGAAGGGGATCTGAACTCATGACCTTGTGCTAGTATGGCATGCACTTGCCCGAGTCCCCAGAAACAGTCTTTTTAGTAGACTTAGCTGTGGCATTGTGGGTAGAGCACTTGTTTAAGCCTCGTATGATGGACCTAATAGTTGGTAAGCCATGCAGTGTTAAAAGATATGTGAATATTTGACAGGAAATAACCATTTCTGGTTATTGTTTTCATTTACCTTCTAGAGGATCTCTGGGAAAGTTTGGAAAGTGCCAGTGGCAAACCCATAGCAGCTGTGATGAATACCTGGACCAAACAAATGGGATTCCCTCTCATTTATGTGGAAGCGGAACAGGTAAACTATTAGAATCTTTGCATGGCCAGGTGTGGCGTGTCATACACATAGTCTTTGTGCTGTGATGGAGATAAGCAGTCTTGAGTTTGAGGGCACCTGGGCTACCTAGCTAGACAGTTTGAAAAACAAAGAGAATATTAGCACACAAGAATAATTGTTTCTTCTCTGAGGATTTCATTTCTCAAAACTGTTATGCTTATTAATGATTACCCTTAATGCAGACTACTGGTTGCTACCTTTTTTTTTTAAGGCTCAGCACCCTTTTAAACTTAGGACTTGTGAGGCAGAGGCAGATAAGAGCTCTTGTGAATTTGAGGCCAGCCTGCTCTACATAGTTTGAGGACAGCCAATGGGCATGCATGTAGAAAGCCCTTTTTTTTTTTTTTTTTTTTCTTCCTTAGACCGAATATCACTGTGTAGTGCTAGCTGGCCCGGATCTCTTAAATTCTAAAATGCATGATATCCACAACCCATAATACATACCTATTATTAAAATTATTTTTATTTAATCAGCCGGGCAGTGGTGGTGCATGCCTTTAATCCCAGCACTTGGGAGGCAGAGGCAGGTGGATTTCTGAGTTGGAGGCCAGTCTGGTCTACAGAGTGAGTTCCAGGACAGCCAGGGCTATATAGAGAAACCCTGTCTCGAAAAACCAAAAAATGAAAAAAAAAATATAAAAATAAAATAAAGTTATTTTTATTTAATCATAAATTTTTAAAAACTTTTGATTTCATGTGGATGGATGTTTGCCTGAATGCATGTCTCTGCACCATGTGTGTGCCTGGTAACCGTGAAGGTCAGAAGAGGGCATTGATCCCTTGGACCTGGAATTGCACAGATGGTAGTGAGTGTGAACACTGGGGAATTAAACCCAGGTCCTCTGGAATGAAGGACACCCAGTGCTTGTAACTGCTGAGCCATGTCTTCAGCTTGGATATTTTTTTAATTTAATTTTATTCATTCATTTATTTATTTAGTGATGCTGTGTGTTGAACCTAGAACCTTTTCTTTCTTTGCTTGCTTGTTTGTTTTGTTTTGTTTTGTTTTGTTTTTTGGAAACTGAGTCTCCCTATTTAGCCCCAGCTGTCCTTGAACTTCTAGAGATCTGCCTGTCTTTCCTCCCCAGCGGTGAGGTTAAAAGCTTATGCGACTATGCCTGGACTTCAGTTCTGTTTCTTGTACTTAGTTTACTTACTAAGGTTGTTATTTATTTAGTTTTACATTTGATTTAAGTAAGTTTACATCTGTTATAGTGTGTGATCTTTGAAATATCCCAGAATGCAATTATTGATGAGCAATGAGGCGAGTGGCTATTTGGTTTTTTTTTTTTTTTTTTGGTTTTTGGTTTTTTGAGACAGGGTTTCTCTGTGTAGCCCTGGCTGTCCTGGAACTCACTCTGTAGACCAGGCTGACCTCGTACTCAGAAATCCACCTGCCTCTGCCTCCCAAGTGCTGGGATTAAAGGCGTGCGCCACCACTGCCCGGCAGCTGCCTATTTGTTGAAGGCTTTTTTTCCTTTGGTTGTGGTGGTGAGTGGGGTAAGTACATGGAGTGAGTGTGCGTGTTTGTGAGTGTGAAGGACAGAGGTCAGTGGGCTGTCCACCTTGGTTGCTTGACAGGGTCTTTCACTGGGTCCTGGGATTTGTTAGTTCAGCTAGGTTGGCTGGATAGCAAGCTCCAGGGCTCCTCAGTTCCTGCCTTGCAGACACTGGGATTATAAGTATTCATTATCACACCCCAGTGTTTACATGGGTGCTGGGGATTAAACTCAGGTCCTGAGGCTAGCATGCAGGTATACTGCACGGCAAGTGAGTCCTCATCTTACTCAAAAGTATTTTTTAAACACATAAGCTATTGCTTTTGATTTTCTAGACTTGCAGTCACCCTTACCTTCACATTTTTTCTTTTTAAGACATTTAAAAATAAATTAAAAAACCTCATTGCATGCACATGAGTATAGGGCCATCACTGGGACATGAACAACCTACCAGGAGCCACATCTCTGGAGAAAATTGAAAGCAGCTCCTTATCAGCTAGGGGTGCAGCTCATGATCCCCTTCCTGAAGAGTGACTTTCTTTTCCTATTCTTTAGTATTCTCATTTCATCACAGAAGATAATTTGTACTGGCTCCATGCCTATATTGTCATGGAAACACTCCCACCCAAAATCACCATTGTTGTTACAGCCTATGCTTTGCCTCTTTAGGTAGAAGATGACAGAGTGCTGAAGCTGTCTCAAAAGAAGTTCTGTGCCAGTGGACCGTATGGCGGTGAGCAAATATGATCTCAGAGGGAACTGATCAGTAAATTTGGGTTCCTTACTAGTAGTTTTCAAAATAAGAGTAAAAATGTTATGTCTTAGTCAGGATTTCTGTTCCTGAGCAAACATCATGACCAAGAAGCAAGTTGGGGAGGAAAGGGTTCATTCAGCTTACACTTCCATGCTGCTGTTCATCACCAGAGGAAGTCAGGACTGGAACTCAAGCAGGTCAGGGAGCAGGAGCTGATGCAGAGGCCACGGAGGGATGTTCCTTACTGGCTTGCTTGCTTCTCCTGGCTTGCTCAGCCTGCTTTCTTATAGAGCCCAAGACTACCAGCCCACAGATGGTACCACTCACAAGGGGCCCTCCCCCCTTGATCACTAATTGAGAAAATGCCTTACCGCTGGATCTCATGGAGGCATTTTCTCAACTGAAACTCCTTTCTGTGTGATAACTTCAGCTTATGTCAAGTTGACACACAAA
>CM052710.1:23205084-23233003 GCA_028551405.1 Uromys caudimaculatus
CCCTTTTAAACATCCAATCTCTTAAAATTCAAAGTCTTTTAAACATTCAAAGTCTCTTAACTGTGGACTCCACTAAAATACCTTCTTCCTTCAGGAGGGAAAATATATCAGGGCACAGTCACAATCAAAAGCAAAATCAAACTCCAACCATCCAGTGACTGGGATCCACTCACGATCTTCTGGATTCCTCCAAGGGCTTGAGTCACTTCTCCAGCTCTGCTCTTTGTAGCACACACCTTGTCTTCTAGGCTCCAGATGCCTGTACTCCACTGCTGCTGCTGTTCTTGGTGGTCATCTCATGGTACTGGCATCTCCAAAACACTGCTGTCTTCTGCTGCAACTAGGTTTACCAACAGCCTCTCATAGGCTTTCTTCATGGTGCCAAACCTCACCTTTGCATGACCCCTTCAGTCCTGGGTCATCAATTGCAACTGAGGCTGCACCTTCACCAGTGGCCTTCCACGGCCTGTCACAGTGCCCAGGCCTCAGCTGCTCCTCACAACTCCTTCACGCCTTCAAAACCAGTACCACCTGGGTGACCCTTACACATTACCAAGTCCTGCCACAGCACAAGGTACAACCCTGGCTATCTCTGGAACGCAGCCTCTGTGCTCTCAGAAAATAGTTCTCAGAAGATTTCACCCCAATGATGCTGATCTCTTCTTAATCACCGCTAATATCTTAGCTCCAGCTAATCAGCATCAATAGTCCCAGCAATGCAATGGTTTTGCTTTAGTAGTTCTGGTATCTTGTCAATCACAGCTGATTTCTTCAGCCCCAGCTAACCAAAACCACAGAATCTTCACAATCAAAATAGCAACAGCCCTGATAAGAGGCTTTAATCTTCCCTCTGAAATTTCAGAAGCCAGGCCTCCATCTTCTGCACTGTTCTCAACATTATCTTCCAAGCTCCTACACAGCATCCCACAGAGCTCTTAACACCGAATGGATCTTCTAGCCCAAAGTTCCAAAGTCCCTCCACAGTCCTCCCTAAAACATGGTCAGGTTGTCACAGGAATACCCCATATGCTGGTACCAATTTGTCTTAGTCAGGGTTTCTATTCCTGAGCAAACATCATAACCAAGAATCAAGTTGGGAAGGAAAGGATTTATTCGGCTTACTCTTCCACGTTGCTGTTCATCACCAGAGGAATTCAGGACTGGAACTCAAGAAGGTCAGGGAGCAGGAGCTGATGCAGAGGCCATGGAGGGATGTTCCTTACTGGCTTGCTTGCTTCTCCTGGCTTGCTCAGCTGGCTTTCTTATAGACCCCAAGACTACCAGCCCACAGATGGTACCACTCACAAGGGGCCCTCCCCCCTTGATCACTAATTGAGAAAATGCCTTACCGCTGGATCTCATGGAGGCATTTTCTCAACTGAAATTCCTTTCTCTGTGATAACTTCAGCTTGTGTCAAGTTGACACACAGAACTAGCCAGTACATGTTATTTATTATTTGTCTAGTTATACTTTGGATTTAGTTTTATTTATATATCTGTGTGTGTGCCTGCTTGTCTGTATGTGCACCAGTTATGTGCAGGTACCTGAGGAGGCTAGAAGAGGGCATTAGACCCCCTAGATCTGCAATTATAGGCAATTGTTAGCTACAGTGTAGGTGCTAGGAGTTGAACCCAGATCCTTTGGAAAATCAGCCAGTGCTCTTAACTGCCAAGCCATCACTCTTGGCCTAATCTTTAAAACTGTGTGTCTTGTACTAGGCTGTGGTGGCCTTTAATCCCAGCATTTGGAGTTCAAGGGCAGCATGGTCTTGCCGGGTAGTTCCAGGACACCCAGGGCTACACTGAGAAACCCTGTCTTGAAAAACAGCAATAAAATGTATAGCTCTCTTATTGAAAGAGAATAAGAAAGGATTGGAAGACCCTAAGAAATGTAAGCAGTGGTTCTCAGCCTTCCTAATGCTGCAGCCCCTTAATACAGTTCCTCGTGTTGCTGTGACCCCAGCCATAAAAAGTGTTTTTACTGCTACTTCATAACTAATTTTCTTACTATTATGAATAATAATGTCAATATGTGATATGCAGGATATCTGATGTGTGACTCCTATGAAAGGAGCCAAGGCCCACAGGTTGAAAACTGCTGCTCTGAGGACTTACTGTGTTAGTTTTGTTTTTTTTTTTTTTTTGAAGTGATTGGACTTAATAAGTATTAATTCAGCGGTGATTGTCTTAACTTACCATTATCCTAGGCACTGCAGTTGGTTCTTTATTTTCTAAGCATAGAGTAATGCTTCTCTTCTACACATAAAAAAGCTGAGATATGGCTATGGTAGTTAAATTGCTGCGGTGACACATACCTTTAGTCACAGCCCTTGGGAGGCAGAGTCAGGAAGATTTCTGATTTTGAGGCCAACCTGGTCTACAGAGTGAGTTCCCATACAGCCAGGGCTATCAAAGACCTTGTTTGCTCCAAGTTACCTATTTAATGAGTTTAGAAGAGTGGCAATTCAAATAAGATAGTGGAAGTCCTCCAGTTTGTCCTCCCAACTACTGTTGCCTTCTCAGATAACTCTGCTTGTCATTAAGCCCTTTTTACCTATAAAGAATTAACCAGACAATTTAATTTTAATTGAAGAAACTAAATTTCATTTTCTTTAGAATAGTAGTCTCAGTAGGGGAGGTATATTTGCACCTACCTCTCTATCACCACCGTCCTGTCATGTTGTGTTCACAAGATCCAGGAAAGGAGAATGGCCCTTCACTGTCTCACTTTGAACTACTCTTCTCAGTGGAGGCCATGGATTTGATCTCCAGTGATCCTTACCTAATGGGAAAAAAGACTTAAATAAGTCTAACAAGTCAGTTTATGACTTTACTATTAAATTCTTAGGTGCCACAATTGCTATTTTCTCCCTCATATTTATAATCTGTATTGTAATACTGACAGGTTTGCAGTTTCTTCCATCTCTAAGACCAATGTAGGTGACATTAAAACCTTAAGGCATGTCAGTGGTTTAACCTTCTAAACAAAAGGCATGCAGCTTACTCAATGTTGACTCTGCTGTCTTTAAATAGTTCTCTCAGTATACTAAGGCAGAGTCTGCTCTGCTGTTTGGTGCCTGCGACCCTGGCTCTGGATGTGACCCCTCAGTGATGACATACATAGTTCCCAGGATCGGCTCTGCCCGGTGTCACTGGGGTGGGAGCTCTTTAATGGATGCACCTTAGAACCCTGACTCCTCACGTTAACTGTAGAATCATTGCTGTCTTTATTGCTTTGCAAAGGGAAAAAACCATTCTCTTTTAGACAATTGTGATTTTGATAGTATCTTACCTTGTCCCCTGTACGAACAGCGTGGAGGGCGTCTGAAGGCAAGGTTTAATGTTGAGAGTGTCCTGGTTACAGCCTCGCAGTCCTTTGCTTACCTTATCACCTGCTTCTTTCAGTGTAGCTGTCTTCTAAGTTGTCCGTTGGTTCTCTTCGTGCTTAGGTGGAGACTGTCCTCAGTGGATGGTTCCTATCACAGTTTCAACCAGTGAGGATCCCAACCAGGCTAAACTGAAAATACTGATGGATCAGCCGGAGATGAGTGTGGTTTTGAAAAATGTCAAACCAGACCAATGGGTAAAGGTGAGTTTAGAATGGCATACCCATTTTTACTTTATTGAAATGATTTCTTTTACTCCTATGTCTTTGTGGCTGACTCTGAATTCTATTTTTTTCAATTTGCACTAGTAATTTCAAAGGAAAGACATTTCTAAGCAGATAGAAGGAAAGAATGAAAAATAGAAGTTGACTGGGTTTGGTCATGTACACCTGTAACCCCAGCGCACAGTAGGCTGAGGCAGGATGTTAGTTTGAGGCTAGCCGGGCAGTGGTGGCACACGCCTTTAATCCCGGCACTCGGGAGGCAGAGGCAGGTGGATTTCTGAGTTCGAGGCCAGCCTGGTCTACAGAGGGAGTGCCAGGACAGCCAGGGCTACACAGAGAAACCCTGTCTCGAAAAACCAAAAAAAAAAGTTTGAGGCTACCCTAGGCTAGTGAGACTCTGTTTCAAAAAAAGGAAACAAAGGAAAGAATAAATAGCACACTGGCATAGAACATCTGTAGTCTTGCAGCTACAATTGCCTCCCTTTGTAAAAAGCCAGTCTTTGGTGGCTCTCTGTGAGTTCGAAGCCAGCTTGATCTACAGAGTAAGTTCGGGGACAGCCAGAGTACACAAATTGACTGTCTTTGAAAACCAGCTGCGCTGCGCTACCATTCTGAGCACGCATTAGCCTCAGGTCAGTGTTGTCCCCATATACCTTTCCTCAAGTGAGAGCAGAAATAGATAAAAATTTGTTTGTCACTGGAATATGAAAACACCAATGGGTAAGTTATTTTTACTTTGTAAAAAAATTTTTGCTACAATTTCTTACAATTATAGGTTATCCCAAAATTTTAGTTGCTAAGAAATAAACAGCCGGGCAGTGGTGGCGCACGCCTTTAATCCCAGCACTTGGGAGGCAGAGGCAGGTGGATTTCTGAATTTGAGGCCAGCCTGGTCTACAGAGGGAGTGCCAGGACAGCCAGGGCTACACAGAGAAACCCTGTCTCGAAAAACCAAAAATAAATAAATAAATAAATAAATAAATAAATAAATAAATAAATAAATAAATATTTTTCTATTTTAATATTTAAAGTATACTCTGGAATATATTAGCATTTGAAATTATGATCTTAAGATTTTACTTATTTCTTATTTTATATATGAGTGCTCTATCTGCATATATGCCTGCATGCCAGAAGATCCCATTACAGATGGTTGTAAGCCACCATGTGGTTGCTGACAATGGAACTCAGGACCTCTGGAAGAGCAGGCAGTGCTTTTAACCACTGAGCCATCTCTCTACCCCTATTTTTACAATACTTGTGTGTAGAAAACTTTATAATTTTATTTTACCTGTGTTGTTTGGTTGGTTTTCAAGACAAGCCTTAGCTTAGTGGGTGAGCGCCTGAGAAGCATGTAGGAGTCGTGAGCTTGATCCTCATCACTACCCCAGAATTTCTTTGCTTCTTTGTTTTGGTGGTGCCGTCGTTATTCCTGCTGTTGTTGCTGTTTTGGGGCAGGCTCTCACTGTGTAGCTATAGCTGCCCTGGAACTCAGTGTGTAGTGCAGGTTGACCACCGTACCCACTCAAAAATATCTTTTTAAAATGGAGTGGCTGGGGCTGGAGAGATGGCTCAGTACTCAAGAGCACGGGCTGCCCTTCCAGAGATCCTGAGTTCAGTTCCTAGCGCTCATAATGGTGTCTTACAACCATCTGTAATGGGATCTCATTCCCTCTTCTGGTGTGTCTAATCATAGAACACTCATAGTAAATAAATAATTTTTAAAAATAAAAAAAGAAAGAAAATGAAGCGGCTGGCCATGGTCCTGCTCACCTTTAATCCCAGCACTCAGGAGTCAGAGGCAGGCAGATCTCTTGAGTTTAAGGCCAGCTTGGTCTACTTAGTTAGTTCCAGGACAGCCAGGGCTACATAAAGAGAACCTGTCTCACAAAAAGTGAGGAGAAAGGAAGTGATTAATAGTATTTATTGGCTCTTTTCAGCTAAATCTGGGAACAGTTGGGTTTTACCGAACCCAGTACAGCTCTGCCATGCTGGAAAGTTTATTACCAGGCATCCGTGACCTTTCTCTGCCCCCAGTGGATCGACTTGGATTACAGAATGACCTCTTTTCTCTGGTGAGCATTCTCACTTTCACTTAGGTCATATGATGCATTTCTTTGGTTAAAGGCTATAATGGTTAAATGTATATAAAGAATATTAGAAGGATATGGTCCTTCCTGAAGGTTAGCTCATTTGGGACGACAGCAAATGGCTAATTATTAATTAACATGACAGAATTAACATGACAGAATTGTTACCTATATCATTTGTCTGAAGCAAGTTTCATTTCACTAATCCAGTTTTGTTTTGTTTAACTTATCTGTGCTTGAACTGTCCTTTGTAGGGACAAAAGTCCATTCTTTTAAAACAAATGGATATGCGTCATGAAGAGATTTCCCTACTGATTTTTTTTCTTTTTTTAAGATTTATTTATTTTATGTATGTGAGCACACTGTCACTGTCTTCAGACACACCAGAAGAGGGCATCAGATCCCATTACAGTTGGTTGTGAGCCAGCATGTGGTTGCTGGGAATTGAACTCAGGACCTCTGGAAGAGCAGCCAGTGCTCTTAATCTCTGAGCCATCTCTCCAGTCCCCTCCCTATTGATTTTTTTTAAACACTAATTCAGAGTGATTTTATGTTGTTCTTAAGTAGTGCTTGTACTTTGCTGAGACAGCCAGAATGTTTTAACAGTATGTTATTACTCAAACTATACCATATCAGCCCAGAATTATATACATATTTGGCTTTGTTCCAGGAAGGATTTAAAACAGCAAAATTCATATTGTTGTCTTTATGACTCCAGCAGGTTAGGTAATTTCAGGATGTCTTTGCCTGTGGTAAAATTATCATTCTTTCTAGTGTTCCTTTAAATTGGACCTGAAGTCTCCCTGCCCTCTGTGATTGCTGATTGGATTCCTTCTTTAAATAAAGGCAGATTAGCATTGATGGGCAAAACCTCCCATCTGCTGATCTCACTTCCAAGGGAGACCTGTCCCAGGAGAGCGGGCTGTTTGTGCCGTTGGCTGCTAGAATAGAAGTTCTTTTTCCAACTCTTGTTAGTGGGCGCTGAAAGCTCTGATTCCGCAGAGCCTTGCCATTCATGTTTCTTTAGAAGTGAGTAAAGGAGAAGCCCAAGTTGACACAGTTTGCAGAGTCAGCCCTGAAAGAGCCTTTGTCAAGATCCAGAGCCCCAACTGGTTTTTGCATCTTTTCTCAAAGTATAAGAAATTTAAAACATCAAAGTGATGCTCCAGAAACTGAGCAGAAACAAGAAATTACCTGGTTTTTATTGGTCCCAAATGATGAGGTTCAGTGTACATTTTCTTAAGGAGTTCTTTTACAGATAGCAAAGAAATTAACAAAAGATGTTGTCATGATAGGATTTCTCTTCTAACAGTATTCTGAACTTACTGAGCCTCATTTTAGTAAACCAAGAAAATTGCTAGCAGTAGATAATGCCAACGTACATGTTTGTTTTCTTTTGTCTTGTTTAGTTTGAAGGCTGAGCTAATTTGTGTTTTTTCCTATCCCAGGCTCGAGCTGGAATCATTAGCACTGTAGAGGTTCTAAAAGTCATGGAGGCTTTTGTGAATGAGCCCAATTATACTGTATGGAGCGACCTGAGCTGTAACCTGGGGATTCTTTCAACTCTCTTGTCCCACACAGACTTCTATGAGGAAATCCAGGAGTTTGTCAAAGATGTCTTTTCACCTATAGGAGAGAGACTGGGCTGGGACCCCAAACCTGGAGAAGGTAAAAGATGGTCCTGTATGGGGAAAGAATCAGAAGTTAGTACTTTCTGTTCATATGTAGCTAACAGTTAGCAGCAGCATCTCATTTCTGTATCCAAATTTTACAGTACGTTCAGTCGGCCAGAAATGTAGTGTTGTGAACCTGCTGGTGAGGTTGTTACACCAGCACAAAACAGTAGCTCAAGTAGCTTGGAACCCATAGTGACTCTCCTGCCTCAGCATGAGTCATCATACTTGGCAGGGTTCAGCTTTCCAAAATAAGGATTTTAATTGCTTTCTGCCTTTCCATGATTATGTTTATAATCATGTTCCATTTAAAAAATTGTCATTTAAATGTTGAGAATGGTGATTTGGAGGTTTTAAATACAATTATTTGTTGCTATCTGTTTACTAAATAAGGTGTTTTCTCCTGAATAATCTTAATCTAGGATTTATTTGTTTATTTATTTTTCTTCTTATAGTGCTGGTTTTAAACCCAGGGGACTAGTCTGTGCCAGTGAGCTACTCCCAGACTATTACATTAATCTGGGATTTTTAAAAATAAGAACAGGCCGGGCAGTGGTGGTACACGCCTTTAATCCCAGCACTCGGGAGGCAGAGGCAGGCAGATTTCTGAGTTCGAGGCCAGGCTGGTCTACAGAGTGAGTTCCAGGACAGCCAGGGCTACAGAGAGAAACTCTGCCTCAGAAAAAAAAAAAAAAATAAGAACAGTAATAACAATCAAATTCTTGGCCACTGTCTTTCCTTCATAATTCAACTAATATTTATATAACTAGTAAAAGGCAGGTGCTATTTTAAAAACTGGTAGTAGAGATAAGCAAAGCATTGTCCTGTATAGCTTACATTCTAATGGGAGACATAACAAACAAATTATATTAAAGTAGTGTATAGTATCACAAGAAAAATTAGGTAGTGTGAATAAGGAGTTCTAAGCCAGTATTTTATAAAATAGTTGGAGAAAACTCAATACTAATAACTGATCTTTGAGCATAAATGGAGAACTGAAAGAGAGATACAAGAGCAGAGCAAACAGGGTCCAGACCAGAGGGACTAACAAGTAACAGGAATCTACAGCAAGAGCATGCCCAGAGTATTCAACAACAAAAAAAAAAGGCTGATGAGGTCAGGACTGGAGAAGAGGTGAGAGGCCCGTGGCAAGTCAGTAACTCCCTTACAGTGAGGTGGACTGAAGCAAAGTCCCTTGTTTTTCACATTTTCTGATACAAGATGCTATTTTGTGTGTGTGTGTCTGTGTGTTTTTCGAGACAGGGTTTCTCCGTGTAGCCCTGGCTGTCCTGGAACTCACTCTGTAGACCAGGCTGGCCTCGAACTCAGAAACCCACCTGCCTCTGCCTCCCAACTGCTGGGATTAAAGGCGTGCGATACCACTGCTGGCTAAGATGCTAGTTTTTAAAGGTTTGATCAAAGGAACTTGATTTGATTTGTGTGACTATGAAACTGAAGGAAGGCTATTTGAGTATTCCACTTGAGGTGTTGGTTGCCACTAACACATACAAGTGGTGTATTCTCTCTGTGGCTTTGGAGGACTGAGTGTACTAAAAAGAGAACTCATGAGATTAGGGCTACTTAACTGGCTGGCAGTGGCATATATCTTTAATCCTAGCACTTGGAAGGCAGAGGCAAGCTGATGTCTTAAGTTGAGGACAGCCTGGTGTATAGAACAAGTTCCAGGACAGCCAGGACTGTTGCACACAAGAACCATGTCCAGAACACACAGACACACACTACTCCTGACACCCTTGCCCCAAAAAAGAGTACTTGTAGAAGGACAGGCATAAAGAGTTCCAGGTTCCAGGACAGCCAGGGTAAAACAAAAATTGGCTATAACAGCTTTGGTTGCAAAAAAAGAGTCAGGAGTTTGGTTTAGGGTCTTTCAGATTGAGGTAATTTTCTACATTTGAGAATGCCTAGAGATGGAGGCTAGGTAAACGCAGTTTGGAGTTAATAGCATGCAGTTAGGATTTATAACTGTGAGACTAGAAGAAACCACCTAAGGACTAAGAATAGGTAGAGAGATGTTTGAGGACTGTATCTAAATTCAGGAGTTAAGAGATTGGCAGAAGAAAAAAGCCAAGCATACTGGTGGTACATTCCTGTAATCAGGAAGCAGAAACACTCAAGGCCAGTCTGGTCTACCTATGGCTCTTTTGTTTCAAGAAACAAAACAGAAGAGAGGCCTGGCATGGTAGTCCACAACAGTAACCCTAGGAGGTAGAAGCAGGAAGATGAGGAGCCACCCTCAACATCATAGAGAGTTGACCACCGCCCTGGGTTATGAGGCTCAGTGAGAAGACGATGAGAATCACAAAAGAAACTGACTGGCCTGGGAGGAGCGTCAGGAGAAAGCAGAGTGGCCCATGATTTCACAGTATTGTATTTAAGGCAGAGGGAAAGTGGTAAGCTGTGTTGGATGCCACAAGCAGAAAGGAGTAAAGAATTAACATTTTTGGTTAACAGATTCTGTGAAGTAGTATGACTATACTAGATTCTCCACAATAGGAGGAGTTGGAGACAGTGTATCTAGACAACCACATAAAAGGAATTTTGTTGACCACAGGAATAGACTTGATGTGAGATTGGAGAAGAAATGTTCTTTTAGGAGAACATTGTGCAAGAGTATATAGGGAAATTGGAAGGTTACCCCGGGGAAGGAAATGTGGTATTGGAAATGTGTGTGTTATGAGAAAAGTCGAAGGTTATTGCTGGTGTGGCAACTGAGTAATCCAGAGGAGTCCAGGCCCAGCAAGTAGTTAGCTCTAGAGAGTGACAGGACAGCAGAGAGGAAGGGGCACATACAGCTTCGTTCCTGAATGTTGCACTTGTCTCTGGAAATAATGTATAAAATCTTTGATTTAGAATGAATACAGGGTGAATGCCTTTGTTCTGTAGCTGTACAGACAGGGGAATTAAAAAGCAAAACAGTTCTTGTGTTGCTTTGACCTACAACATAAGTCAGTAGCAGAGTCCCAGTAAGAACTGGGAGACAGCTTAGCTCTGTTTCTAAGAGTGCATACCTGAAGACTTGTGTTTAATCCCTTGAAAATATCCTGGAGTGGTGACGTGTGCTTGTAACCCCAGCACTGAGGAAAGGAAGACATGTAGATCTGTAGGGCTTGCTGGCTATCAGCTTTTGCCTACTTGGTGAGCTCCGTTCCAGGGAGAGATAATGTCTTAAAAGAGTGAAGTGGCTAGGGTCGCTGGCATACATCTTATCGCAGCACTCAGGACAGAAGAGGTGGATCTCTGACGTTGAGACCAGCCTGCCCTTCAAGGAGAGTTCCTGGACAGCTAGGGCTAAGGAGTAAGACCCTGTGTAAAAGATAAAATGCCCAAGGTTGACCCATCCTCCACATGTATGGACACACAAATATGTACTCATGTACACACATACACACACACACACACACACACACACACACACACAAAATCATAGGCGCTAGAGAGCTGGCTTAGCAGTTAAGAATCCTTACAGCTCTTGCAGAGGACAAGGTTCAGTTCACAACCATCTGTGGTTCCAGTTCCAGGGACTCTGACCTCCATTGTGGTGTAAACTATATGCCTAAATAAAATTATTTTTCAGTGCAAATACCTCTGTCATGCTCTACCACGAAGCTGTATCCTTGGTCCTTTCATGGAGGTCTTTATTACAGTGGCAGTGATACTGAGTTGGGGATGGCTTTGGTAATTGTGCGTGTCATTGGGGGATGGATCCACTGAATGTTCATGTTAAAATCTAAGGCTTTAGTTTATTGAACACAGAGCATTCTAGTTCTATGTGGGTCTCAAACAACAACCAAAAAATCAAAAACAAAAAAATCTTTGAGGAGCTGGAGAGATGGCTCACTGCTCTTAACCAGAGGTCCTGAGTTCAGTTTCCCAGCAACCACATGGTGGCTCACAATCATCAGATGACCTCTTCTGGTGTGTCTAAAGACACCGACAGTGTACTCACATACATAAAATAAATAAATAAATAAATCTTTAAAACAAAAAACAAAGCACTTTGAGTCAAACCTGCATGATGTAAGTCTTCCTTTTTTCACGTGTAGTCTTCTAACAGTATAACCACTACGTTAGTAGGCTCTGGTCGCTGGTACCTGTGAGTCCACACAAAGTCAGCAGATTTGTTTGCTTGTCTAGTATGTTTATTCCTTTCCTCTTACAATTTGGTAAGTTAAATCAAGTATTCTTATAAGTACCAGAGTGATCGATTGTGTTTATTCAAGACCATAGTCTTGGTATGACACAGTTGTGAGTTTATCAACCAGGCTTCTCCAGTCATGCGTGTCTTCCTTCTCCATCAGGTCATCTAGATGCACTGCTGAGGGGCTTGGTGCTGGGCAAACTGGGGAAAGCAGGGCATAAGGCAACTCTGGAAGAGGCCCGTCGTCGGTTTAAGGAGCACGTGGAAGGGAAGCAGATTCTCTCTGCTGATCTAAGGAGTCCTGTAAGTTATCTTAATAAATTCCCCTGAAAGCTGGGTATGGTAGTACACTCCTAATCCCAGCACTCAGGAGGCAGAGGCAGCAAACCACCCTGTCTAGAAAAAAAGATAATAAATTCCACTGAGTTGTAGATATCAGTTTTAGTTTGTGAAGTTAAAATTGTCCCACGAACTGGCACTCACACCCTGTCTTGACTGTTTTAACAAATACTACATAGGTGGTTTGCATCCAGGCTCCCCTTTGTTTCTCAAGTAGCACATCAGTGCTCAAGGCGACTAACATGGCGCAGGCTGTTGTCGGACACATCAGCCCTGTGTGATTTTTCACCAGGAGTCTATTAGTGACTGTAACCATAGTCTGTTTGTGCATTGGTATGTAACTATAATTTTTAAACTGGCCTTGTAGCCTTTTTTGTTTTGTTTTGTTTTTCCCATAGAGTCTTACTGTGTATCCCAAAGAGGCCTTGACCTTACCGTCCTTTTCCTTTCTTTCCCACCCCTAAACCCCAGTTCTACAACAGGGCTTTGCCAACATACCCAACTTTTTTTTATGTTAGCATTAGACTATTTATAACAAAATACTTGTAACTCGAATGACTTCTTTTCTTCCTGGTGTTCTTTTGTAGGTTTATCTTACTGTTTTAAAGCATGGTGACGGCACTACCTTAGATATTATGCTAAAGGTAAGTGTACTTGGAAAAGGCCTCCAGAATTCTGCATTTGAACTTGGATATATACCACTTTAATGACTTGGCTAGTAGAGGAAAGCCTGGGCAAAGAAATATATATGCTGGGTTAGGCTTGTAATCTCAGGTAGTGAGGAGACTGACGCAGAAGGATGGAGTTTAAGGTCTACTGGGGCTACAGAATGAGTTCAAGGACTTACTGGGCAACTTTGTGAGACCCTACTCAGAATAAAAAGCACAGAGCTCTGGGAATGGAGCATAATGGGGAAGTTACTGGCCTAGCATGCCCGAGATGCAGTTCCCAATACCACAGACCCTGGGGTTCAGGTTTATTTGTTGGTTTTCCCTTCACAACTTCAGTATCTAGCTAAATCAACCCTGAAATGATGAGGGTTGACCCCAGGTCCTCATGCATGTTTTGAGACAGGGTCAAAATAAGCTTACTTCTATCATCAAGTGATTATGTAAAATGTGCCTAAATACCCAAATCACCCATCAGAACTGTGTATTCATTAAAAGATTTACACGTAAGCTAGGCATGTTAGCACACACCAGTGAATGGAGCACTTGGAAAGTAAAGCTAAGAAACCAGGAGTTCAAGGTCATCTTCATCTACACAGAGAATTCAAGGCCAGCTGAATTATATGAGAACCCTGTCTCAACAACAACATCCTCCCTGGGGCTGGGGGATCACTTAATGGTTAAGGGTACTTGCTGCTCTTGCCTAGGTTCATCCCCAGCACCTATGTAATGGCTGTCCATAACTCTAGTTCTGTGGGATCTGGCACCGTCTTCTGGCATTTGAGGGCACCAGATGCACACACAGTGCACTTACATACATACAGGCAAACCCTCATGTACATAAAATAAAAATAAATATGTCTTTAAAAACAGATCCATGCATCAAATAGGAATGGAATGTGCTAGTTCATAGATTAAAAGAATACTTCTGATATCACAGGTGAGTCAGAAAGTGTAAAAGTAAACTATCCGGGAAAATTAAGTGGCTGAGGGGGAGGGGACAAGAAAAGGCAATAGTGAGGTGAGTATGATCAATGTCCGTTGTATATGCTTATGAATATGTCACAACTTGCTGGGCAGTAGCAGCACACATCTTTAATCCCAGCATTCAGGAGGCAGAAGAAGAGGTAGGTTGATCTGAGTTCAAGGCCAGCCTGACTGGTCAGCCAGGGCTGCACAGAGAAACTCTGTCTTGAAAAACATAAATAAATAAATCAAGCCAGGCAGTGGTGGCGCACGCCTTTAATCCCAGCACTTGGGAGGCAGAGGCAGGCGGATTTCTGAGTTCGAGGCCAGCCTGGTCTACAGAGTGAGTTCCAGGACAGCCAGGGCTAGACACAGAAGAAACCCTGTCTCAAAAAACCAAAAAATAAAAAAATAAAATAAATAAATAAATCAAATTAATTAATTAAATCCTATTATCTTGAACTGTGATATTAAAGTGCTATCTTGTGGATGTGTGGTACATATTCTCTGGGACAAAAATGTTTCCTGAAAGTTAAAGTTTAATCCTTGAATACATTGCACCTTCAAAAAACTCAGAAAGCAAGCGGTAGCGGGGTTGTCACAAATTTGAGGCCAATCTGTCTACATAAGGAGTTCTAGACTGTCCGGGACTGCATATTGAGACCCTGTCTCAAAACAAATAAATATTCTGGGTTTTGTATTTTCTTTCTTTCTTTCTTTTGTTTTGTTTTGTTTGGTTTTTGAGACAAGGTTTCTCTGTGTAGCCCTGGCTGTCCTGGAACTCACTCTGTAGACCAGGCTGGCCTTGAACTCAGAAATCCGCCTGCCTCTGCCTCCCAAGTGCTGGGATTAAAGGTGTGCGCCACCACTGCCCGGCTTCTTTCTTTTCCTTTAAATGTGTATGAATGTTCTGCCTGCGTGTATGTCTTTGTACCACATGTGTACCTGGTGTTCTGCATAGCTCAGAAGAGGACTTTTGATCCCCCTGAAGCTAGAGTTAACAAGCAGTTATGAGCCACCATACGTGTGCTTAGAACCAAACCCAGGCCCTCTACAAGAGCAGCCAGTTCTCTTAACTTCAGAGCTATCTTTCCAACTCCAAATAATCTTATGTGACTTTTAGGTTTTGTAGGTAAAAAGCTTGCTGCACAGCAAGAGGACCTCAGTTTAGAGTCCGTGTATAAGAGTCAGATGCAATGGTACACATCTCTGTAACCCAGCGCAGTGGGCAGAGGTAGTCAGGAGCTTACAGGCCAAGTAGTCTAGGTGAAACAGCAAGTTCCAGGTTCATTGACAGATCCTGACTCTAGGAAACAAGGTAGATGGCAATACAGGAAGACTTGACAGCAACCCCTCCCTCCACAGGTGCACTCCTGAGGAAGCAGAGCTGCAAACAGGAGACACAAATTTTAAGCAACATTCTACAATATATATCTTTTTGTTTTGTTTTGTTTTGTTTTATTTTGTTTACTTTGGGGGGACAGGGTCTCATGTAACCAAGATTGACTTCAAGCTCTGTAGCCAAGGATGTTCTAAAGTTTATGATCCTTCTGCCTCCACCTCCCTATTATTAATGCATCTTTTCTTAAATGAGTAACTAGCTGCATCCAGCTACTAGATGTCTAGATTATTTTCAGCTTCACAGGTTAAATTAATGATAGTTAATGATAGTTTAGTAATAGTTTATTTATCTAATACAAAACTTTAGTCAGGTGTCAGTGATGTAAAGAATCTGACAGCCGGACAGTGGTGGCGCACGCCTTTAATCCCAGCACTTGGGAGGCAGAGGCAGGTGGATTTCTGAGTTTGAGGCCAGCCTGGTCTACAGAGTGAGTTCCAGGACAGCCAGGGCTACACAGAGAAACCCTGTCTCGAAAAACCAAAAAAAGAAAAATAAAAAATAAAAAAATCTGACCATGGCAGACTTACTCTTTAGATCTTGATATTAGACTCTAGAACTGAGACGTACTATTTGACTAATGCACACCTACATCTAGTGGCTTACTGCTATGGCAAATGTAGGGTTTAGTGCTCAACCACAGTAGCAAAGTACTAAGTGATGTAGTGTCCCACCAGTCTTGCCCAGTGAGAAGGCAGGGCAGAAGTTCCACCTCGTTGGAAGAGAAGCTGTTATGGACATGCATAGAATCCAGGGAAGAGCTAACTGTTCCTCTGTAATTTTCCCTTGTAGCTTCACAAACAAGCTGATATGCAAGAAGAGAAAAACAGAATTGAAAGAGTTCTTGGGGCTACTCTTTCACCTGAACTGATTCAAAAAGTCCTCACTTTTGCACTTTCAGTAAGTTATAAGTTACATTTCAAGAAAACTACTGCTGCTGAACCATGAGTTGCTGGCACAGACCTTTAATCCCAGCACTCATGAGCAGGGATTGGAGGATCTCTGAGTTTGAGGCCATCTTAGTCTATAGAGTGACAGCTACATAGAGATACTCTGGAAAAATAAGAAACAAAAGAGAACTGGTGTATGAGTGTCTTTGATTCAGCACAGCTTTTGTTTTTGTTTCAATTTTTTATTGCTTTATTTTGTATGGCAGGGTGGGGGTGGGGATGAGAGGAGGTGAGTGGGCCTTCCTTCCATCTTGTGGTTTCCAGAGATTGAGTTGGGGTGAGGCTTGGCTGCTGTGCTGATCTATCTTCTCCTACTAGTAGTGAGAATTAGAACAGGTTGAAGAGAAAGTGGAGGCCTTTGGAATCCCTTTCCGTCCCTGGGAGTGGGTGCTTTCCCTGCTGTTGCTTCCGTTTTCCCACAGTCTGTTGTATTCTCTGGTACCAGGAGATACTCTAGATAGCCTGGCTTCCAGTTCTTTTTTTCCCCCTAGGAAGAGGTACGTCCACAGGACACTGTGTCGGTAATTGGTGGAGTAGCTGGAGGCAGCAAGCATGGGAGGAAGGCTGCTTGGAAATTCATAAAGGACAACTGGGAAGAGCTGTATAATCGATACCAGGGAGGGTTCTTAATATCCAGACTAATAAAGGTATGTAGGAGTCTTGAGTAGCTTGCTGATCTTGAATGTTATTAATGATTATCCATATCTGTTAGATCATTGGTTCTCAGCCTTCCCTAATGCCAACACTTAATACAGTTCCTCCTGTTATGATGACCCCAACTATAAAATTATTTAATTGCTACTTTATAGCTATAATTTTGCTACTGTTATGAATTATAATAATGTAAGTATCTGATGTGCACAATATTTGATCTGTGGCTCCTAGCCCTGCCCCACAGGTTGGGAACCGCTATATTGACCCAAAAGTTAGGGTCTTTGCTCTTTACAAGGTTCTCAGCCAGGTGTGGTGAGCTATGCTTGTAACCTCAGCATATAGAAGCTGAGACAGAAGGATTGCTTTGAGTTTGAAAGCAGCCATGGCTATATAGCAAGACCTAAACCCCCACTCCTACCTTCAAATAAAGGGTCCCCAAGGGCTGCGGTTGCATCTCACTGATAGGCCTATTCTGCTCTGGCCCTGAATTCAACAAAAAACAAAAATCTCTCAAATAGTTTACTGGGGTTTGTTTTATAAGCATGCACATCCCCATCTTATCTTCTGTGTAACAAACCAGAGTGAGAGAGAGCAGAATTGTTTGTCTTCGGGGTAAGTGGAAGTTTGTGCCTGGTCTCTTTGTTTCTCTAAACTATTTAAAACCTCTGGTTTGTTTTCAGCTGTCAGTTGAGGGGTTTGCAGTTGATAAAATGGCTGGAGAAGTTAAGGTAAGGACAGTGTGGTTCACTTCTGTTTTCAGTCCAGAGCAGAAGTGAACCTGCCTTTCTTTCTCTTTTCTTTCTCTCCTCTCTTCCTTCTTCCCTCCCCCCATATCTATCTCTCCTCTCCCCCCCCCTTGACTTTATTTTGTGTGTATGGGTGTTTTGCCTGCACGTATGTATATGTATACTCCATGCTTAGGAGGGCATGGGATCCCCTGGATCTAGACTTCTGGGAAGTTGTGAGCCACCATTTGGATGCTAAGAACCCAGGTCCTCTGGAGCAACAAGTGCCCTTCACCTGAGCTGTCTCTCCAACCCAATGAACTTTGTTTTAATGAGTATTGGGGTGGTGTGCTTTTGTGGGTCCTTGTGTCTTAGACAGATTTGACTTTGCCTTCAATCTCTGAGAGTCTACAGTAGAGAGATGATCAGTTTTGTATAGACCCTGGACCTGGTAAATGCCAGCATTTGGGGGACAGATTTATTCTAAGTGGGAAATATGAAACTCCAGACTTCATGATGTCATTTGTACTGCCGGTTTTACCTTTATCTTCTCTGAGGCAATACTGAGAGCTGTGATCTGGTTCACTGTAGGAATCATTGTTGGGGATAAGTTTTATAGCCAGGCTCAGGCCTAAACACAGAGACAAGTGGATCCCTGAGTTTGAGGCTATCCTGGTCTACAGAGCAAGTTCCAGGACAGCCAGGGCTACACCTGTTTGGGAAAAAAAACAGGAATACATTTGACTATTTTTAGGTCTTGAGAAAACAGTGAAATACTTTATTTCAGCTGTTGTTTAATTTACATTGTGAACAACTTCATTGTAAAGGTAATGGGACTACAAAGGAGAAACACCTAAACAGGTTTAGGAGGCAGAGTAGTGGCAAAGTGGAGCTAGTAAGGCAGACTTAAGATTGCAGATGGGAACGCTGTCTTATGCGGGCAGGTTAAGGCAGGAGGATCGCTGTGCTTCAAGGCCAGGCATGCTGCAGTGTGGAAGATAGTTTGAGATGGTTGAGACACTCGTTCTCTGAACAAGAAAGACACAGTATAGCTCAGCGAAGAATAATGCAGTCACGATGGATTTTCCCAGTAAGCATTGGAGTGTATGGGGTGAATTAGAGCCATGCTCTGTAGCCATGCTGGCCCTAAAACTCACTGTGAACCCCAAGTTGGCCCTGAGTTCATAATGATCCTCCTACTTCAGCCACAAAGTACAGGGATTATATAATTTATGAGCCACCACACCTGACTTCCATTAATCTTTATACTTCAACAGTGTTTATGTGTGTTCTGACTGTCTAAGGCAGTATGTGTCAACCTTCGGGAGGAGACTTCTGTGGAGATCAAATGACCCTTTCCCAGGGGCCACCTATGAAAAGAGACCAGAAAATATGGATATTTACATTCCAATTCATAACAGTGGCAAAATTACAGTTACAGAGTAGTAGTGAAAATAATTTATGGCTGCAGGTCACAACAGCATGAGGAACTGTATTAAAGAGTTACAGTGTTCGGAAGGCTGAGAGCCTAAGGCAAGGAAAAGAGACAAGGACACTTTCCTTGTGGAGCCTGCCTTTCAGCCCAGCACTTGGGAGGCTGGGGCAGGCAGGGCTCTAAGGCTAGCCTGGTTTATATAGTGAATTTCAGGACAGCAAGAATGTGTAGAGAGACTGTCTCTGGGTATTGGCGATGATATTGCTGGTGCTATTTGCTGAGAAGGAACAGGAGGAGTGCTACTGAGTAACTCCAGCCCTGAGAAGCCTCCAGAGCCATTGTCTTCTTTGTAAATCAGGCTGTTGGTATCTGAAGTTTACACTTCATCTGATGAGTTATTTTCCTTTTCACCAAGATAGGCCTGTGGCCATATGCTGGTTGGTGTTTTCAGATGCTTTGAAACCAGACGAACTTAGTTAGGAAATAGTTTAGTGATTTTTAATAATAAACTCAAGAGGCATATTACTCTATGAAAAATGTAAACCTCGGCAGTAGAATTGGATTGGTAGCAGCATTTTCTTTCTTTCTTTTCTTTTCTTTTCTTTTCTTTTCTTTTCTTTTCTTTCTTTCTTTTCTTTTCTTTTCTTTTCTTTTTGGTTTTTTTTTTCGAGACAGGTTTTCTCTGTGTAGCCCTGGCTGTCCTGGAACTCACTCTGTAGACCAGGCTGGCCTCGAACTCAGAAATCCACCTGCCTCTGCCTCCCAAGTGCTGGGATTAAAGGCGCATGCCACCACTGCCTGGCTGGTAGCAGCATTTTAAACTCGGTGGCTTCATTGCCCTTGTGTGCTCATCGTGGGGCAGCATTGGGTCCTGAAGTGCCCTGTCTTGCTAAGTGCTCGTTTGTTTCTTCATCCAGTAAACATTTCTCGGAGATGAGAGATTGAAGCTTAGAGCAGTTAAGTTACTCAGTGACAAGCCATCACCTTGACCAAGCCTAGCCTCAGGTTCCATATATGTCACATCCTAATTATGGGAGACCTTTTAACATTGGGACCTGGCACTGTCATCTATGAAATTCATGCTTAGAGCGTGAACTCAGAAGCAATTCCCTTTTAGTCATCTCACCTTCCAAATCCCATTAACATGCTGTATACAAGAGAGCTCAATAAAGAATCTGCGCCATAGGTAAATTTTTTTAGGTATTCTAAAAAACAGAATTTTTTTTATTCTGAATTAGAGAAAACACACTGAAGCATTTGGAAGAGTCCAGAACAGAGGAGGGAAAAAAGTAGACTCGATGTGTCCAGGGCTGTCTGCAGGAGAGCATAGCAATAGATAGAGCAGGGGTGGGTGGGAGGATGGAACAAAGAGTATCTGGGAGAGGGAAGCCTAGGGAGGTGAGAAGGGTTAGGACTTTACATAGAGGCTGTGAAATGTATAACAGGGGCTTGTGAGTGAGAACTAAGAAACCCTGGAGACCAGCATGAACTTTCATACGCAGTTTTAGTCGGTGAAGAGACACCATGACCAAGGCAACATTTGACTGGGGACTTGCTTATTGTGTTCCAGGTTTGGCCTGTTACTATAGCAGGGAACATGGAACAGTAACTGAGAGAGAACAACCATGGGCCTGGCCTGGGCTTTTGAAACCTCCAAGAGTTCTATCCCCTGATGACTGAGCGAATAGTGAGTCATCAAACCCATAGGAGCCATGACCCTTCTGCCAGAAGCAAGGAAAGGCTTTGGGGAACAGAAAACGCAATTCACAACTTCCAAGGAAAGCTGGCTTTTATCAATCTTTCTATAGGCCAGCTTGAGCTAATTCCTAGACATATGGAGGGCCTAAGATCTATCACATATAACTCTTCAAAATACATTTCCAGAATATGAAGTGTAAGGGTAGGGGACATTTCCAAATGCTAGCAGCAGAATGCTTAAAAAGGACAAAGAGTCAGGGCTTTTGTCAAGTTTAGATTAGGACCAGAGATGGCTCAGCAAGGAAAAGTGCTTCCTGCCGCACCTGATGACCTAAGTTGAATCTCCAGGATCCATTTGGTGGAAGGTGAGAACCCAAGAGCTGTCCTTCTGACCTCCGCATCCCCTGGGGAACACTCAAGCCCGTAAATGTGTTAGAGGCAGTGCAGACTCTCTGGGTTTAAGAGCACTTGCTGTTCTTACAAAGGACCTGAGTTCAGTTTCCTGAATCCATGTCAGCTGGGTCACAACCACCTATATCTCCAACTCTAGGGCATCTGATTTGCTCCTTGCTTACAGGCACACATGCTTATACTTAAATAAAAGTAAGTCTTCAGGGGCTGGAGAGATGGCTCAGCGGTTAAGAGCACTAACTGCTCTTCCAGAGGTCCTGAGTTCAAATCCCAGCAACCACATGGTGACTCATAACTCTCTATAATGAGATCTGATGCCCTCTTCTGGTGTGTCTGAAGACAGCTACAGTGTTCTCACATATAATAAATAGATGGATCTTGGGGCCAGAGTGAGGGGGAAAAAAAAAAAAGTCTTCAAAGCCAGGAATTGGTGGTACATAGATTTAATCCCAGCACTCAGGAAATAGGCAGATGGATCTTTGTGAGTTCAAAGTCAGCCTGGTCTACAGCCAGGGCTACACAGAGAAACCCTATGTCAAAAAACCAAATAAATAACTAAATAGAATCTTCAAAATTCCCAACACCCATGTGGCAGCTCATAACTGTCTATAATTATCTCATGGGATCCAAAGCCCTCTTCTCATGTGCAGACACAAATGTAAACAAAATATCCATATACATATATATAAATCTTTAAAAAACAAAACTAGGTTAAGCCGGGCAGTGGTGGCGCACGCCTTTAATCCCAGCACTTGGGAGGCAGAGGCAGGAGGATTTCTGAGTTCGAGGCCAGCTGGTCTACAGAGTGAGTTCCAGGACAGCCAGGGCTACACAGAGAAACCCTGTCTCAAAAAACCAAAAACCAAAAAAAAAAAAAAAGCACCGGGTTCGGTCTCTATCAGTTTTGATTAGGTTTTATGCTTTCACTTGTTAAGGAAGGCTTCTTACATGTATGCTCAAGGAGTTGCTCATTAGGCTGTGGTGGCAGTGGTCAATTCTCATGAAATCAGTTAGGCCAGGTGATGCTTTACATAGTCCCAAGGACGTTAACTTCTTGCTGTTGCTAACAGTGATTCTGCATTCTGGATTGTTTTCCTGCCAGGCTTTCTTCGAGAGTCACCCAGCTCCTTCAGCTGAGCGTACCATCCAGCAGTGTTGTGAAAATATCCTGCTGAATGCTGCTTGGCTAAAGCGAGATGCTGAGAGCATTCACCAGTACCTCCTTGAGCGGAAAGCCTCCCCAGCCTCGGTGTGAAGCCCCCGCACCATGGTCCGTCTCACTGCCTCTCTGCCGGGATGAGGAGGAGCTACCAAACAGCTGATTGACATGCCAAGAACTTGGAGTCTTACGCCAGTGGGGGTTGGACAGTGAATGTAGTTAACTGGTTCCTGCTACACTCCAGAATTAAATTCTATTGAAAAAGGAAAATCAGCAATTCAGCAAAAAATAAAATAAAATAAACAAATAAAATAAAAATGTAAATATGATAGTAATAAACTAGAGCATAACGAAACTGTGAAACTTCCCGAAGCCTGTCATGGTCAAAGTGTTGACCGCTCTCCTATTAGTGACGGATATTGTCTCATAGCCTGCCAGGAGGGAGGAGGCTTGGGGGTTCTACATGCAGCCTGACAGGCCGGGTATGTCCATCGCTGGGGATCGCTGGCTCACATAGTGGAGTCTGTGCGTAATTATAAGTGGGTTTTCTTTTTCCTTTTTGGCATGGGAACCGACCAGGAAGATATGTTTTCCTGTATAACTCAATCTGAACCAAGGATTGTAGTTCCCTCCTTGCCTCCCTTCTGTGTGATTCCCCACCCCCCCAAAAAAAAGTAATGAAAAGCTTTAAAAAACAAACAACAACAACAAAAAAACACCCTCCCTCCCTTCCCATAGTTCTGCCCAGCCCTGACCTGTCCTTAGATAACCGAAACATCTTTGATGGCCACATTAAATAAGAGGAGCTGATATGCTTTTATTTTCTAAGATAACCTTTAAGGAACCCAGAAATGCATAAGAGGTGAAAGTAGAAATAAAGATTATCAGCTAGGCCTTTCTGCTCAAAACTGTCCCAGTTACCTGACAGGCCAAATGCTGCACCTCTCCCGAACAGTATCAGTGAGCTCTGGCTCACCACTTGTGCATATGAGGGGCCAGTGGGGACTGCTGTGGGGCCCAGAGTCCGCTGCACCGCGGTGTCGCCAGTGTGCCCGCTAACAAGCCTTGCCACCTAACCCAGTGTGTTTTTACTAAGTCTCAGCCCCTTCCCCGTCCCCTTTTTCTATTTTCTTTTCCTTTTATTTTTTTCTGAATCCTTTTATTTTGTGTTAACAGAAATTCATACTTGGTGTGGCTTAATGTATTTTGGAGGTCATCAGATTGTGAGACTGCTTCCTTGAAACATTTTTGTGCTATTGTTTTAAAAAATAATAATTAAAAAACAGTTGGCGTTAATAAAAATGTCAATGTGAAGTTTATGGCCTGGTTCTTTCAGTCTCCTTGAAAGGAAACTAAAGTTTCCCTGTATGTAGAATTACAGGAAGTCAGACAACCATAGGAGTTTTGAAATTTTGTATTACATTTTATGTATATAGATATATACCTACCACAGTATGCATGTGGAGGTCTGCCAGCTGTAGGTTCTGATTTGCCCCCTCCTCCTGTGGTAACTGGAGATTGGAACTTTAGCTTTGTAGCAAGAACCCTTACCCCAGCCATCTTGCCAACTCCCATTTGTATTTCTGAAACAGAGCTTCATTTTGAAGCCTGGCTAGACTAGAACTTGCTATGGCACCCCAGGCTGGGTTCAAACTCAAAATGACCCTCCAGCTTCAGTCTCCACAGTGTTGATATTATAGGCATGAGCCAACAGGCACAGCTTTACCACAGGATTTTTTTTTTTTTTTTTTTTTTTTTTTTTTTTTTTGAGTTTTAAGAAAATTCAAAACCAGGTGGTAGTGGCACACACCTTTAGTCCCAGCAGTTGAGAAGCAGAGGCAAGAAGATCTCTGAGTTCCTGGCCAGCCTGGTCAACAACTAGTCCAGGACAGTCAGGGTACACAGAGAAACCCTGTCTCAAGAAGCCAAAAAAGAAAAGATCAAAGTAGGTATGGTTTGTGCCTATCTTGTCAGAAGGATGAAGCAGGAGGATTAAGAGTTTTAGGGTTGCCGGGCAGTGGTGGCACACCCCTTTAATCCCAGCACCAGGGAGACAGAGACAGGTGGATTTCTGAGTTCCAGGACAGCTTGGTCTACAGAGTGAGTTCCAGGACAGCCAGGGCTACACAGAGAAACCCTGTCTCGAAAAACCAAAAAAAGAAAAAGGAAAAAAAAAAAAAAAGCGTGCCTCATCACAGTGGCTGACTTCCACATTTTCTTAAACTTTCAAAAGCTGAGAAAATACGGTCAAAATATTCCCTGGCTTTCATTATCAGGTCCCTAGAGCCCTTGGTGTCTGCCTATTAAAGACCACAGTGTCTGTCAAGCAGCCTTACACAAGCAGACATAAGACAGGACACCTCACCTGCTCAGTCTGGATTCCTATCTTACTCCTTGTTAGCTCCTGTGAATTCTGCACTTGTTTTTGTAAAGAGACCTTATATTGTAATTGCCTGTATGTGAGTGTGTTCTGCGTCCCGATAACACCTTGACTGAGTACTGTAATCCCAATGCGTTCGGGGCTGGCCTCCTACCTCAACCTTCACTCCGATCTTCAACAACCTTCTCGAGAACTCCGTCCTCAGTTTGGCAAATTGTGCAGTTGAAGTCCATGTCTTACTGTGTCACGGTACTGGTCAGCTGGCTTTGCTCATGGTAATCTGCACTCTGCTGTACTGTGTGTGGGCCTAGGCTTTTGGTTTAGTTGGTTGTTTTCCCTTTTAGAATAATTGTGAAGTCTAGTGGCTTTACTTTTTATTTTTTATTTTCATGTATGCCTGTGTACCACATGCATGCCTGGCATCCAAGGAGGTCAGAAGAGAGCATCAAGGGGCTGGAGAGATGGCTCCGCGGTTAAGAGCACTGACTGCTCTACCAGAGGTCCTGAGTTCAATTCCCAGCAACCACATGGTGGCTCACGACCATCTGTAATGGGATCCGATGCCCTCTTCTGGTGTGTCTGAAGACAGCAACAGTGTACTCACATATATAAAATAAATAAATCTTAAAAAAAAAAAAAAAAAAGAAGAGAGCATCAAGTCCCCTGCAGCTGGAATTACAGACATAGTAACTGTAATTAACCATGTGGGAATTGAACCCTGGCCCTCTCCAGACCAGCTTGTGTTTGTAACCACCAAGCCATCACTCCAACCCCAACTCCTTTCTTGTGTTTTTGAGAGAGTGTTATTTGTATCCCGGCCCTCTGTTCCTTTCTGATGTGAATTCATTTGCACTTCTGAAGAAAGCTGAAGCAGGCTCAAAGTACAACAGGTAAAACACCTTTTTTTATACCCAGCTACCTGAGTACACCAGGACCCACAAGGTGGAAGAGGAGAGCCAGCTGCTAGTTCTCTGACCTCCACACATGCACCATGGCATGTGCACCTTTCTCCCACACACAAAATGAATAAACTAACCAAGCCAGCTCAGTCACTAGGTCTCAAGGGAGGAAGTGAGGATTGAGAAGAAAAATACAGACAACATTATTCTTTTTTTTTTTTTTTTTTTTTTTTGGAGACAGGGTTTCTCTGTGTAGCCCTGGCTGTCCTGGAACTCACTCTAGACCAGGCTGGCCTCGAACTCAGAAAAATCCACCTGCCTCTGCCTCCCAAGTGCTGGGATTAAAGGCGTGCGCCACCACTGCCCGGCTGACAGACAACATTATAAAATGACTCCAGCCAGTGCTGAGGCTGAAGCAGGCTTATTTTTATGTCATTCTAGGTACATGCAAACAATATGATCAGTCCTAAGGCATAAACAAAATAGTTCAGGAACAAACAAAGCATAAACAGATCCCTTGACTACTGTATTCAGAGTCTTACAAGACCCATCAAGATTCCTCAGCTGTACTCATCTTGAGCCTACTTCCTAGTCCTAGCCCAAGGTCAAATTCCTGCCTGAGCCTACTTCCCTGTCTGAGCCCAGTGTCAAATTTCTGCCAAATTCCTAGAAGACGGCTCCAAAAGCTCTCCACAATAAATACACATGTAACTTTACAAATAAAGCAGATGTGTTATATATATGTTATCCCAGCAATTGGGAAGCTGAGGGAGGAAGATTGTCACAAGTTGGAACAGCCTGGTTTACAATCGTGAATTACCAGACTACCCAGAGCTAGAGTGAGATCCTGTCTCAAAAAATAAATTTTAAGTCATGGTTCACATCTGAAGTCCTCATTGGGGAGATGGGATCCAAAGGTCAAGCTGAAATTAAAAGTGGGTGGCCTTTTAAAAAGAAAACCTAAGCCAGGCAGTGGTGGCGCACACCTTTAATCCCAGCACTTGGGAGGCAGAGGCAGGTGGATTTTTCTGAGTTTGAGGCCAGCCTGGTCTACAGAGTGAGTTCCAGGACAGCCAGGGCTACACAGAGAAACCCTGTCTCGAACGCCCCCCCCCAAAAAAAAAAAAAGAAAAGAAAAGAAAAAGAAAGAAAGGAAGAAAAAGAAAACCTAGAGATGATGGTGGATATCTGCTGTAATCCCAGCAATCGAAGGTGGAGGTCTGATCAGAAGATTGCATTACACCACACTGGTGTGGCGGCCCTCATCTGTAATCCTAGCACTTGGAAGACAGATCTCTGAGTTCAAGATCAGCCAGGTCTATACAGCAAGTTCCCCCGGCAGCCAGGTCTACATGGTGAGACTCTGTCTCAGAATGGTTTCCTTCTGCTTCCTGGCTCGGATGCTGAGGCCAGCTGCAGCTCACTTTTGCTGTCCCTATCACTATGAGCAAAAGTAAATCCTGGAACTCACTCTGTAGACCAGGCTGGCCTCGAACTCAGAAATCCGCCTGCCTCTGCCTCCCAAGTGCTGGGACTAAAGGCATGCGCCACCACCGCCTGGCTGCCCATTTTCTTCTTGAAGGAGGAAGATGAAGAGTTTGCTGTAGTAAAAGTTAAGCCAGTGGAAAATGTCTCCGGAACTCAGCTTGCAAACCATGAGGAGACAAACACACAATCATTTTTATTTCTTCGAAACTTGTCACTATATGTACATGTTCCTGGGGGGGGGGGGGTTATGGGTCTCCTCCATTTTTTTCTCTACTTTATTTTTGGTTTGGTTTTTGTTTTTTGAGAGAGGGTCTCTCACTGTGTAGCCCTGGCTGGCCTGGGACTGGCTAAGTGGATCAGATGTCCTCAAACTCACAGAGATCCACCTGCCTCGGCTTCCTGAGTGCTGGGATTAAAAACAGGCACCACCATGCCCAGCTCCCCTTTCTTTTTTTGAGATGGTCTCTTCCTGAAAGCTCACTGGTTTGATAAACTGCCCCACAAGCCCCAGGGATCTTCTGTTTGTTTGTTTTTGTTTCGTTTGCTTTTTTTTGTTTGTTGTTGTTGTTGTTGTTGTTGTTTTCTCTGTGTCGCTTTAACTGTCCTGGAACTCTGTAGACCAGGCTAGCCTCAAACTCAGAAATTTGCCTGCCTCTCCCTACTGAGTACAGGGATTAAAGGCCTGTACCACTACTGTCTGGCTCCCAGGGATTTCTTGTCTCTGCTTCTCAAACACTGAGATTACAGATACAAGTGACCATGCCTACCCCTCCCCCACATGTGTGTCTGGGATCTGAATTTAGGACCTCTTGCTTGCATTGTGTAGACTCTCTACTGACAACCAACCATCTTCCTAGCACAGATCTTTGTTTTTAGACAAGGTTTTACTCTGTAGCCGAGCTGGCCTTAAACTCATGATTCAGCCCCCTAGACTGGGCGATCACAAGCATGTTTCACCACAGCTGGCTGAGAGAGACAAGCATACCAAGATTTTTTTGTCGTTGTTGAGTGCATACTGTACTTTAATGACAGCTCCATTGATTTGATGAATTCTGTTTCAGACACAGTTGGCATGTAAACCCTACACAATAGTACTGCTGTGATTTTCTATTTAAGGACCCAAAATATATTATGCTCACAAAATAACACTTGGTATTAATCAGCTTTTATTTCTGCTCCTTCAAAAGCACTCCGTACAAGTCATCCACACTAACCT
>CM052710.1:23233503-23246798 GCA_028551405.1 Uromys caudimaculatus
TCTTTCTTTCTTTCTTTCTTTCTTTCTTTCTTTCTTTCTTTCTTTCTTTCTTTCTTTCTTTCTTTCTTTCTTTCTTTCTTTCTTTCTTTCTTTCTTTCTTTCTTTCTTTCTTTCTCTTTTGACAGGTACTTGCATCTTCCTCCCAAGTCCCAGGATCATGGGAAGGCATCACACCCATCTGGGTTATGCTTGTCTACACTAGTTTAAACACGTCAAATATTTGTAGGGATAGAGAGAGGCTGTGCCCCCTTTTCCTGTCCCCTGTGCAGCCCAGTATGCCACACCCTTGCCATCTTTGACGTTCCCAGCTCCTCACACGCTGCTCATAATGGTGTGCTTGGCAAACACACCTGGAGAAGTGCACTGCTTCCACTAGAGTCGCTGGTCATGTGTTGCAGCCTGCCCTCCTGGTGTTAGGTGTCAGTTTGGTGTAATTTCCACCCGTGACAAATGAGGTGTACCGCATCTTCTTGCTTCGGTGGTTCTAAGTGGTTCCTGTCAGTGTCCTTGTCATTGGAGATGTCAACTGTACCATAACAGACCAGCTCTTCTAACGCTGCCAGAGTGTGCAGTTCTATTTGTTAAAATTGGGTTTTTCTCTCTCTTTTTTTTTTTTTTTTCTTTTTCGAGGCAGTAAAATTGGTTTGTAGACAATTTCGCACAGTGCAGACTGACCACCCCCACTCTTACTTTCTCCACACCCCCAACACACACACTGTCAACAGCAACCCCAACTACAATTTATGGCTCATATCACCATTAACTGGATTAGAAATCTCTGTAGGGATGCGTTTTACAAAGATTTTGCAGGGAGAGATACAGCCAGCTAAGAAAATTACTACAACCTGTTTTCAGAATCCCAAACTGCAGAGACTGCAACTTCCGGAAGCTGTTAAGGAGGCGGAGAGTTCCTGTCAATGCGCATGCTCACTTGCTGAATGTGGGACACCCCAGCCGAGCAACCCTTATGCTTGCTTCATTAATCCAGTGACTGCCTTCTCCCAACAATTCAGAAAACCAACATGCTGCTGCTAGGGTACAGCTCACTGGTAGTCATGTGCAACCAACTTCCTGAATTCAGTTTCAGCATGAGAGATGCGGGTGAGGGGAACACAGGCTAGGAAGGACCTCAGGTAGGTATAGTGTGGGAAGGGTTTCTTTTGGTTGGTTGGTTTTTTAGACAGGGTCTCACTGTGTAGTTCTAACTAGCCTGGTGTAGATCTGGCTGGCCTTGAACTCATGGATATCTGCCTGCCTCTGCCTCCTGAGTGCTGGGATTAAAAGCATATACCAATACTCCTTGGCAACGTGGGTTGTTGCCATTTGTGGTCTATCCTCGACCATACCTTATGTGTGTTGGACACAGTTTCTTGCTGGCATGTGAACATTACAGGAGGAATCTAGTGCAAATGACACTGGCCTTTTCCAGTTGCTATGACAGAATGGCGTTGCGCAATCTCACAGCCTGCCATTTGCTCTGGTGGATGTACCTTCTAGTCACTGATTAAAAGACCTGGGTTAATCCTAGCACTTGGAGGTGGAGGCAATGGCTCTCTGACGGGGAGGCTGAAGAAAGAGTTCAGCAGTCAACAGCACGCATACTGCGCTTGCAGAGGGCCTCCGTAGGTTCAGTTTCCAGTACCACCATAGGAATGAACCACCAGCAACTCCATTGCCAGGGGTTCCAATGTCCTTTTCTGGCTTCTGAGGGCACCTGCATGCATATGGCATACATAAATACACAGATGTGCGTACACACACATGCATGCATACACTCGAATGCACATGTGCATAAATTTAAAAAAAAAAAAAATTTAAAGATCACGGTCATTGAAACCATGGCAGAAAAGCCCCCACCAACTTGAGTGTGCAGGCAGTGTTCAAAGCGTAGTCTGGAATGTCTTAGTTCCTAGCCCTGGGGTGTAGACAGCAGACAGTGGTTCCTCCAAGCTTTTGCTCACTAAAGAAGAATGTCAAACATGGCAGACATGGCTGTCTGCCTGAGGCTGAGGAGTTAGCATGAACGAAGGGCAGCAAAGGAGTGCTCTTCTCCTGCAGTGCTGGGGCTAGCCAGGTGATAACTCTGCCACTGTTCCACACTCACCATTTGGAATGGGAAGCACAGCATGCCGTACAATTAAGAGCATCACTGGGGATTCTAAATGCCCAGGAAAAGTCCTCGTGAAGATGTGATGTTAAATCGAGACCCGAAAGATTTGCCAAACAGGTTGGAGAGGTGGCTTAGCAGTTAAGAGTTTGATTCCCAGCACCCAATTGCAGCTCCCAAGCAGGCAAAACTCCAGTTCAGGGAATTCAGTGCCCTCTTCTGGCCGTTAGGGGCACTACATGTACACGGTATGGATTACATGCAGGCGGAACACCCATACACGTAAAATAATAAAATAATTTTTCATTGAAAGTAAAGCACTCTAGCAACACTACTACCATAATCACTAGTAGTGACTTTGCTATGTAAAGGAGCAGCACCCAGGAGTTCACATCTCCTCCTAACGGGAAGCTCTAAGGACCTGCTGCCCCCCCAGGGATCTGATGGAAAGGCCGGAAACACACTTCACTTCAAACTTCCAGTGTGAGGTCCGGAAGCCCAGGGGGTGAGCTCAGCTGCTTTGAACAGGATCCGACCATTTATGGCAATGTGCATTTCTCAAGTGCAGTTCTGCAACACGGCTTCCAGAAAAGCCCAGCTTTCCTTCTTCTTCATAACCCGGTGGGGCGGACCCACCAGAGCACACTGTCTTCCTGGTTTCTTTCAGCCTAAGTTTGTTCCCGACACCTACCAGCTTAAATGTGTTGCCATCACTCCAAATAATTCTGACCCTCCAAACTGACCTGTCCCCTGTCCGTGCAGCCTCTGGAAAAGCATCATCCCCATTAGCACTGTGTGACATCTTACGGAGAAGGCAATGTTTTGTGAGTCGATACTTAGAATGGCTCAAAAAGTACATTTAACTGGTCAAGTCAGAGAGATCTGGGACTTAGTTCATCCTTAAGACGAGAGCCTCTATTCTAATGTGTAGGACTTAGTGTTCATTCTGGGCCATTTCAATGTTCATCTATAGATGCTGACATTATTTGACTGAGGCCCTGTCTTTGTGGCTTCTTCACAGCTCTGAGGAAAAAGAAGCAGACCCAGGTGCCCCCGCCCCCGGCCACTGACTGTGGAAAAGCCCCACACAGCATAGTCGTAGAGGCCGTAAACCTGCATTTTTCTGCCTTTTTGTACAATTGGGGGTTAACCTAGGTCCTGGCTAGCCTAGGCAAGTATGCCACAACTGATCCGCATAGTCAGACCTTACAAAATGCTGTTGGTTTCAAATCCCATCTTTTTAAAAAACGTCTTTTTTAAAAAAAAAGATTTATTTTATTATATGTAAGTACACTCTAGCTGTCTTCAGACACACCAGAAAAGGGCATCAGATCTCATTACAGAGGGTTGTAAGCCACCTTGTTGTTGCTAGGATTTGAACTCAGGACCTTTGGAAGAGCAGTCAGTGCTCTTAACCGCTGAGCCATCTCTCCAGCCCCATCTTTTATTTTTATTTATGTATGTACAGGAGAGTGCAGGTGCCTGAGGAAACCAGAAGATGGAGTTATTTCCTAGAGCAGGAGTTCCAAGGGTCTGATGTGGGGGCTGGGAACCAAACTGCTGCTCATCTATAGGAGCAGGGCGTGCTTTTAACCACTGAGCAATCTCTCCAGCCCACGGTTTTCCATTTATTTATTTATTTATTTATTTATTTATTTATTTATTTATTTATTTATTTATTTTGAGACAGGGTCTCACTGTGTAGCCTGGATGGCCTTGTACTTCCTGTGTAGAACATCAGGCTGGCCTCACATTCAGCCCTTCTCCTGTCTCAGCTTCCCAAGTGTCGAGGTCATAGGCATTTGCTACTACATTCAGCCTATTATATTTTTTTTTGTGATATCATGTTGCCCAGGCAGTTCTTGACCTTTTTGGTTCAAGTGATCCTCTTACTTCAGCCTCCCTGAGTAGCTGAGATTACAGGCATGTGCCAGCACACTAGACATACTGACAATTTAGTCTTAAGTATTTAACGCATTAATTTACTAAATGAATTTCGTTCACTTGATTCTTAGTCAGTGAAAAGAAATGCAGGATACACGAGACAAAGAAAGAACCACTGGCTGGAACAGTCAGGACAGCTGGAGGTGGAGCAGAGCAGATATTCGGGCTGCAGGGGACTAGAGCATTCATGCCAGGGGCAGGAGTCAGCAGACTGTTTAAATAGTTGTCTCTAAACACACAGCTGGACAGCTTAGTCTCTGATTATGTTGTTTCTTTGTTAGGTTTTTGTCTGTTCGTTTGAGACAGGATCTCATTATGAAGTCTTGGTTGGCCTGGAACTTGCTATATAAACCAGACTGGCCTTGAATTCACAGAAATCCTCCTGCCCCTGCCTCCCTAGTGTTGAGATTAAAAGTTCTCAGGGGCTGGAGAGATGGCTCAGAGGTTAAGAGTGCTCACTGCTCTTCCAGAGGTCCTGAGTTCAATTCCCAGCAACCACATGGTGACTCATAACCATCTGAAATGGGATCTGATGCCCTCTTCTGTGAAGACAGTGACAGTGTACTCACATAAAATAAATAATCTTTAAAAAAAAAAAAAAAGAAAGAAAAAAATTCTTGCCACCAGACTTGGCTCTTTGTCATTTAAAAAAAAAAAGTATAACTTTTATTTTTCTTTCTGCTCTTATGAAGGCACCTCTTTACATGGGCTTTGGTGGAGGGTATGGGGTAGTGCCAGCAGGTCTAAATCATGATGGCAATGTTGGGTCCTTCTGGGCTTCACGAGATCTACCTTGCTAGGAATGGCAGAGCTCACTCAGTAATGCAGCCAGGGAAGCACATGAGCATCGAGGACGCTTGCTTCAGATGTGCCCCTGACAGCAGTGGCCTCTACAGTGCTCTGAATGGTGAGCCTAATGGCTTTGTCCTTGGGCGCCAGGTGGAGTGCCTGCACACGGCTGTGGCCCTTTTTGGCACGACTGTTGTTTCTTCTTTCTTTTTTGATCATCCTGGAGCCAAGACCTGAAAGCTCTTTGTCAGTTTTTAACATACTGGAATTATAAGAAACTCAGGGCTTGCAATGCTCTGTTCTCTCATTCACTGTCAAGTATGTTCTTCTAACAGCCATGTTATCTTCTTTTTATTATTAAATTTATTTGTGTTTGTGGGCATCAGGAAACAAACGGAGCAAACTGGTTCTTTCTTTCCTCTATGTGGGTTCCAGGGATTGAACCCAGACTGTTAGACTGGGCAGCAAACACCTTTCCCCAGTGAGCCGTCCTGGCTTGGGTACATCACTCTGTCCTGACTTGCTCTCTAGACCTTCTACCTGGCTGGGGATTTTCCTTCATTGTTATCTTGGAGAACTGTATTCTTACCCATGAATCCTACTTTCTAGACCACACATCTTTTTCTTCTTTTAAATCATGGTTTTGCTTTTATTCAAAAGGGTCTCACTTTGTAGCCCAAGCTACTATGTAGCCCAGGCTGATTCAAACTGATAATCCTATTTCTGCTTCCTTAATGCTACTGTTAGTGGATGAGACACCATGTCTGGCTGCCTTTCTGTTTTGCTTTATTTTCTGGTTTAAAGTGTCATGTCTCCCAGCTGGCTTCTAAGAAACAATGCATAGATAGGGTGTAAGAGGTTTTGTGTTTTAATTTTATAAGTCTGTAAATGTGCTTACTCAACGGAATCGCTATTTAGCTACTTATACAATGACAGGTCATGATCGTCAGGACAGCTGGCCAGGAGAGGATCTCTGTCAAGAGTCTGGTGCCTTTGTGAGGCTGTTCCTGTGACCCGCTTCTTCTTCCTTCAGCACTTTGGGATCCTCGTGGTTCAGAAATGTCATGATGTTGTTTACTGCTTATGGATCTTTTTTCTCCTCTGGAAATCTGTGATCCTGGGTGGTTTCTCCAATTGTTCTGTCAAGGACAGCTTTCCTTCCTTCACTCTTCTCTGCCAGTCTCTGAATATTGGACCTACTATGCTACCTTTCTCCCCCTTGGTATTTGGACAGGATCTCCCTGAGTTTCCCTTTTCAGATTCACTTTGAAGCCTAGGTAGGCCTTGAACACTCAGGGAACTTCCTTGTCTCAGCTCTTGAGTGCTGGGGTTAATCATATGCCACCACATCTAGCTTATCACTACCCGTGTGTGTGTGTGTGTGTGGTATCAATGAAGGTATGCTTACCCATGTGTGCAAGAGGGAAGGCCAGGGCTCTATGTCAAGATATCTTCCAAGATATCTTCCTTAATTTTGTCTCCACTTATTTTTTGAGACAGGTTCTCTAGTGAGAGATCTGAACCAAAGCTTTCTTTTCTTTTTTTCCTAAAGATTTTGTTTATTTTATATATATGATGAGTACATTGTATAAACCATTGCTCTCTTCAGACACACCAGAAGAGGGCATCAGATCTCATTAGATGGTTGTGAGCTACCTTGTGGTTGCTGGGAATTGAACTCAGGACCTCTGGAAGAGCGGGTTAGTGCTCTTAACCGCTGAGCCATCTCTCCAGCCCTATTGTAGTCTTTAAAATGATTTTATTTTGGTTTCTGAGACAGGGTCTTTCTATGTAGTCCTGGCTGTTCTGGAACTCACTCTGTAGACCAGGCTGGCCTCAAACTTACAGAGATCCTGCCTCTGCCTTCTGAGTGCTGGGATTAAAGGCATGTGCCACCCCTGCCCAGTGCCTTTAAAATTCTTATTCCCGGCTGGGCAGTGGTGGCGCACGCCTTTAATCCCAGCACTTGGGAGGCAGAGGCAGGCGGATTTCTGAGTTTGAGGCCAGCCTGGTCTGCAGAGTGAGCTCCAGGACAGCCAGAGCTATACAGAGAATCCCTGTCTCGGAAAAACAAAAAACAAACAAAAAAAAACCCCAAAAACAAAAACAACCCAACCAAACAAAAAAATTCTTATTCCCTAATGTTTGTTTTGTGCTTGGAGACAGTATCTTACTGTGTAGCTCAAACTGGTCTTGAACTCAAGATTCTCTTGCATGAGATTCCTGAGTAACTGAGGCTGTAGACCAGGGCTATCACGGTGGGCTGACAACTGCCAGATCTTATTTTTGTGTAGCCCAGAAATCAACATTGGTTGTCTTTCTCTATTGGTCGACACGTTAAATGTTTTAAAATTTACATGTATGTGCGCCATTTGTGTGTGAAGGCCTAAAGAGATCATCAGGTTCCATGGCGTTAGAGATACAGACAGTGGAGAGACACCCGACATGAGTGCTGGAATCCCAACTCTGGCCTCTGCAAGAACTCAACACTCTGAAACACTACGGTACCTCTCCAGCATCCCAGCCCTGCCTTTTCAACTCTTGTTCTTTTTTTTTTTTTTTTTTTTTTTGGTTTTTCGAGACAGGTTTCTCTGTGTAGCCCTGGCTGTCCTGGAACTCACTCTGTAGACCAGGCTGGCCTTGAACTCAGAAATCCACCTGCCTCTGCCTCCCAAGTGCTGGGATTAAAGGCGTGCACCACCGCTACCTGGCCTCAACTCCTGTTCTTGTTGTTTGTTTTTGATAGTGTTTCCCCTGCCTCCAGGTCCTTGTCCTGGGATTATAGGTTCACTGTGACCTGGCCGTTTGACATGGGTGTTGAGATTGACTTCAAAGTATTACTTTTACAGCAAGCACTCTACCAACCAAGTCATCACCTCAGCTTCTTTTTATGTGGCGTGGGGGTGGGGGGACAACTTCATTCTACAGTCCAGGCTGACCTCAATCACACTATGTAGTCCAGATTGGCCTAGCATGTACAATCATCCTTCTGCATTACCTTGTGCACAGCTGGTTATGGGCTTCCGATTCCGCTGTCCTGTCTCTGCCTCCTGATTTGCAGAGCTCTTCAATACCCAATTTACCACAGACCCCCTTGATTCTAAGTCATGACTGTGCCAGTGGAGGAAGTGCTTTCTAAATGACAAGTCCTACAAGGCAAAGATCCTGTGCCTCATTGCTTAAAGCAGTACATGGCACATAGTAGGTTTTCAATGTGCTAAATGGATAAAACAGACATGAATCAACATGCAGCACATTCATGGGACTCACGAGAATGATTTGTCAAAGATGCCTTATAACTTGGCTGTGTCCTCCTTTCCATCTTTGCCCACAGGAATGGGTATCAAGGTATCTCCTACACTTCTGAGCCTCACCTTGCCGAAAATCTTCTCCTCATCCCTCTCTATCCCTCGATACTGTATCCTTAATTGGTACATTCAGCTACATTAGTAGATTTGAATACTGCCCAAGCCGCCAGGCATTTTAAGTGTATTTGGGAGGACTGGTGTATAAAAGACTTTGTAGCATTAGCATGAGGATCCTAGCTCAAATCTCCAGAACCCAGTACAAGTCGGATAGCATGATTGCCTGTAATCCCAGAGCTCCTGTGGGAAGACGGGAAGTGGAGAAGATGGACGGCCAGCTAGTCCGGCATATGGACTGACATCTGGAGCATGGAGTGATAGGAAGGAACCTGCCAGGTGGTAATTAAAGGGATGGGGTGAGTCAAGGTTCTGGGGTTACAAACCAAGGATCACTCAGGGAACAGCCAGCCTAGTGAGCAAAGGCAAGAGGTGGAGCTGGAGAAGTGCTTTGGGTTCTTAAGTTTCTATTCCAAGGGGATGGGTATTTTGCCTGCACGTATGTATGGGTGCTGGGAATCAAATCAAATCCTCTGGAAGAGAGTCAGTGTTCTTTTTTTTTTTTTTTTTTTTTTTTTTTTTTGGTTTTTTGAGACAGGGTTTCTCTGTATAGCCCTGTCTGTCCTGGAACTCACTTTGATTTTAAAATCAGGTCTCTGCTTCTGAGAGTTAAAGACGTAAGAGGATCTCTGCCCTGCTTCTCTGTGAATGTTCTCAAGGTCCTACATTTCTAGGGAGAAGTGCTGTGTGTAAAGATTCATCTAGACAGACAGGCAGTCCTTGGATGTCCTTTTGTAGCACCAAGAGACTGACAGTGAACCCTCCTGCTCTGTCACTTTGCTGTGGGCTCCTGGAGGACTGGATGGGAGAGCAATGAGTGCTTTCTTTCACAGAATGCAGTACTTAGCACCAGTACTGCTATATCCCTCCATGTTTGTTTGGGGGGACTTTCCAGATGAACAGATTTTTCCCATTTTACAGATACCAAGGGTCAGACAGTGTTCATCCAAATCAACTAGAGCTGCAGAGTAAGACTAAGAATCACAGGCTGGAGAGATTGCTTGGTAGTTGAGCTCACTTGCTGTTTTTTAGAGGACACAGGTTCAATCCCCAGAACCCACATGGCAGCTCACAACCTTCTCCAGTTCCGAGGGATCTAACACTCTCCATGCTGGGAACAGATATTATGTATGCTCAACAAGTGCTGCTTGCTAAGGTACATCCACAGCCTGGTTAGCCCCATTTAACTAACGTACATCTCACAGGCTATGGAGAGCAGAGAACATGAACTCAAGCAGCCATTTCTGAGATCTGTGCTTAACACCTAATGCTATGGTAAATGTAGTGTCGTAGGAATGCCTTTAATAGGAACTAGACAGCACCATCAGCAACTTTAGCTTAACAACAAAAATACAGTCCATTTTGGTTTCACTAAGGCTCTGATGCTTGATAGTAATTTTAATGCCCCACTACTATCCTTCGCCATCTCATGCCCTCTGACTGGTCCTATAAAGTCTGATGCTGCAGCAGGTGGGCTCAGCAAACTACAGGAACGTTGTTTGTTTCCTGGAACCAAATTATGGGTCATCCTGTGTGGGCAATCTGCAAGAAAATGACAGGATTCTCAGGGATGTCATGTCACTAAGTCTTATTTTTAAATGGCTACAAGGCTGCATTGGATCCCCTGGAACTTGGGAGTTAGAAAGCTGTAAACTGCCTTGTGTGTGCTGGAAATTGAACCCAGGTCCTCTGGAAAAGCAATCGGTGCTCTTAACCACTGAGACATCTCTTCAGTCCCTATTTTTTGAGACAGGGTCTCATGTAGCCCAGAGCAGCCAAACATGACCTTGAACTTTCCCCCAGATCTTTGTACATCTACCTCTCCAAGGCACCCAGCCCTGTGGACTGATAAAACTACTAAGGAATGCTAGCTAATTCACTAAGCAAACTCTCTAATCTACATTCCCAGCTTCCCTATCATTGACTTAAAGCCATACATACAGAGCAGCCCTCCTAGTTGGTAGAGCAAAAAGTTGGAGTTAGAGAGCTGGTAAGCCAGAGGAAATCAACTAGGTAAAATATTGTATGAGGAGTGACGGGCCCACTTTTCTTGTTGCAAAACTTCAAGTTTCTGTAGCATTAAGACTGCCTTTTGTCTTAAGAATCAAAGTTATGGAGGCACAGGACTAGCATGCATCTGTGAGCATGCATCTATGGGTGTAGGTGTGTGCACATGCTTACACAGTGATGAGAGGGGAGCATGCGTAAATTCCACACTCAGGATTCTGAGAGGTTACAGAAATATTGAAGTCAGTCTGAGATACATAGTGAGTTCTAGGCTAGCTACAAAACGAGATCCTGTCTCAAAGAGGCAAAACAGAATAAACTCACAAAAAAATCTAATTAAATTCTAATTAAAACATTACAATAAAACTCATTTCCTGGGCAATCTTGGTGGCATTTGCCTTTAATCCTAGCACTTTGAAGGCAGAAGCAGGTGGATCTCTGAGATCAAGGCAGGCCATCATGGTCAACTTAGTGTGTTCCAGGCCAGACAGAGCTGCATGAAACCTCCTTTTTTGTTTCAGAGACAGGGTTTCTTTGAGTAGTCCTGGAACCCACTCTGTAGACCAGAAATCTACCAACCTCTGATTCCTAAGTGAGTCCCTATCTTTTAAAAAAAAAAAAAAAAAAAGCTCAGTATTGGGGAGGCAGAGGGAAATCTGAGTTTGAGGCCAGCCTGATCTACAGAGCGAGTTCCAGGACAGCCAGGGCTACACAGAGAAACCTGCACCCCCGACACCCCCCCCCCAGCAAAAGAAAAAAAAAAAAAAAAAAAACACACCCAAGCCAAAATCATGCTTGCATACTAAACAAAAATTTTTCTTAAAAATCAGTTAGGCTGCCAGGCAGTGGTGGCGCACGCCTTTAATCCCAGCACTTGGGAAGCAGAGGCAGGCGGATTTCTGAGTTTGAGGCCAGCATGGTCTACAGAATGAGTTCCGGGACAGCCAGGGCTACACGGAGAAACCCTGTCTCGAAAAAACAAAACCAAAACAAAACCAAAATGTTAGGCTATGAGGTGAAAGTATGCGGAACATATTATACGTACATAAGAAGTCATTGAAAAAAATACATTACATGCAAAAAATACAATAAAGAAAAAACACACAAGGTAGCTAGCTAAGACTGTAAGTGTTCCAGAGAACACTAAATCCTTCCTAATTTCCAAAGTGTGGCTAGTGTAGGGCAATTTCTTTACACGTTAAAATAAAGTTCACATGCTATCCAGACCTATATGCTCCTAAACCCCACGACTTGCAGCCCAGGTACCCGAATGAGGGGAAGGGAATGTCAAGCAACTATATGCACCAGATTTTTATTTTGTTTTTTTGTTTGTTTGTTTTTTTTGGAACAAGATCTCAGGCTGCAGTTCAGGCTTCGGGATACTGAGATGGCAGGTGTGCCGCCACATCTCGTCAATGCACATGTTCTTTATATAATTCAGAACACCAAAGGTTTATGATAACTGTTAAGTGGTCTAAGGACGCTACTCCGCGAAACTTTTAACAGCACAGGGCCCTGACGGGGGCTCCAAGGGCAATTAGGCGCGCCTGAACCCAGCTCTGACCGAGTCTGTAATCGGCTGTGTGACCTTGGACACGCTCCATGCTCTCTCTGGGCTTCAGTTTCCAAATCCGCACGTTGGAAGGTGAACCACGTGGTCCTCACGGTCCGGGTCAGCATAGAGCCCGGCAGCAAGCCGACCTCGCCATTACGGCAGCTTCCTGTGGGCGCGGCGCAGGACTTTAACGGTCTCCCTCCCCGCCCCCTCCAAGGCCCGCGAAACTCTCACTTCACCTACACCAATGCGAGTGACCGCTCTCTGTAGAGCGCAGTCCGAGCCACCCGCGCGCAGCTCCGCCCCACCCCGGAGGCGTCCCGTCGTGCTCTGCGCCAGACTATAAAGAGCCCGGACACCTCCAGCCTTTACGCGCGGCGACCCCGAACTCCCCTCCTCAGTTCTCCCGGCGCCCCGTCCTATCAACGTCCAGTATTCTGGCCAATCCGGCGCGCTCGGAGTCTTACCTTCCGCCCACCCTCCTCCCCGCGCACAGCCGGTCTGAGCCCGAAGGCCTTTACCAGGCCAGCCCAATCAGCAGCGCGCTCTTACCTGCCCCACCCTAGGGCCCCTCCCCTTGTCCAATAAGCACTCCCCATTCTGCTGCCCGCCCAGCCAACCGGGCCTTCAAGCTCGTAGGCCAATGGGCGCGCGGCGGCTCTTCAACGCTAGCCTTCCGGCCAATTGGGGATTCCGCGTGGCCCCGGCAGTAGCCAATCGCTGGGCAGCGCGGTGCCGCCGCGGAGAGGTCCGGCGAGAATATCCCTCCGCCTCCCTCCCTCAATCTCTCTCCCTCCCTGCGATCCGCCTCTCACTTACTGTCGCCCTTCCTTTCTCCCTCCGCCGCCTGAGCACCAGCCGCGCTTTGAGCTGCCCCCGGGGTCCCTCCCCCGCCGACAGAGGAGCAGCTGCTGCCGCCTAGCACATTAGGAGGGCGGAAGAAAGGAGAGTGGGGAGGAAGGGGAGCCGGAGCGCCTGCCCAGAGGCAGCCGGTGAATGGGCTTGTGGTGACCCCCACCCCCCACCCCACCCTCCCTTCCCACCCGACCCCCAACCCCCATCCCCAGTTGGAGCCGCCGCCCGAGAGGCCGGGCCGTCGTCTTGGGAGGAGTCCCCGCCGCCGTCACCTCCGCCATGGAGCTCATAACCATCCTCGAGAAGACCGTGTCTCCGGGTACGACTCGGGGCCGGGGGGTCGGACTGAGGTGACTGGGGTGGGGGAGGGGGTGGCCCCTCTGACCCTGCTGCCTCTCCCCCATTTCTCCTGGCAGATCGGCTGGAGCTGGAAGCGGCGCAGAAGTTCCTTGAGCGTGCGGCTGTGGAGAATCTGGTGCGTGCTACCCCGCCGCGCCCCATCCCGCCGCGTCCCCATCCCTGCGTGCGGGCCTTCCCGCCCTCCTGGAGGCCCAGGCCTCAGGAACCCACCCCGCCCCATCTCGTCCCCCTTCCCCCCCCCCCTCCCGGCCCAACC
>CM052710.1:23246898-23312454 GCA_028551405.1 Uromys caudimaculatus
CAGCAAGGGTGGGGGTTGGGGAGCCGGGCCTAGGGGCCATGTGGAAGCTCTGCGCCCTGCCTGCCGCCTGCCTTGTACTGGCTGCGGCCGGCTTCTCTTTCCTGTCCCATGGCTCTGTGGCTATCTGCAACTACTTCCCAACGCCCTACCCTTTCCTATCTCTGTTGGTCTGTGCTCATGGCCACGCCTGACACCCGACCACCTCTGAACTCATTGCCACAATTTTTTCTCTTTATTACCCTATTATCCCATTCCTAGCCTAAGTGTGCACGTATATTCTGTTTGGACTTGGATTGTCAGAGACCTCATCTTTAGAGATCTTAGACTGAGGCTCATTTCTGAGATTGAGCCTATTCCCTGATGAAATCACAGAAGTAACCCCGTTTTTCATATTTTCGGATTTAAGAAGTACATTTTTAAAGAGAGAAGAATATTACTGACTTGTACAGGAAAATGTGGGATTATTGAAGAAGCCTATTGCCAGATTGTTTCTCCTTTCCTTTCTTCGGGAAGGGGAATGGAGGGAAGGGTGGATGGTATTGAAAGTCTCTTAAAGGTAGTAAGTTTTAAAAAGCCAAAAAAACCAATGTAACCAAATACAGGCCTTTGTGTTAGCTTGGCAAAATAGTAACATCCATAAAGCGATTATTTGTACGGACCATTTTTCTTTTTGGTAGAGAGGTAAGCGACTTTGTATTAACGTTTTTATCTTTTAACTCACAGCTTTTCAAGCATTTCCTTGTTAGTATAGACTGAGAATTGTGCTAACAGTATATTCTTGGTTTGGCTTTTGCAGGAAGCCTTTTTTCATTCTCCTAACCTTCTTCAGTGGCACATAATAAAACTTGGAGAATTATCTCCTGTGTTTGTAGAGTTTGCTAACACTAAAAAATGTGTCTACTCTGGGCTTCTATAGCTTTCCTGATTGGGCGGATTTACCCACCCGGCACCCCCGCCCGTGGGTATGTCCCTGTATGTGTGCTCTGGAAGAGGAAGGAGTGTGCTAAGGTTTCGATGAGTGGCTTTTGGACCTGTATTTCAAAGCACAGGTTTTTGGAGGAGTCACTGTTAGTTGATAGTAGGTCCAAAACCTCATAGGCCCTCTGGTATGTCCTGCTACTAAACGAAAACAGTTTTTCTTGACAACTCATCAGTCACTGTCATGTTCTTTCAATTTCTGAATACTAGTTAACACAACCCTTTTGTTGAACATTCAGAACTAAAACGAAGAGGATTAGGTCTTACATCTGTGTTATACTTACATATACATGTGTGTATGTGTGTGTGTGTGTTAGAAAAGATGGCTTATATGAGATCAGAGGGCTGTCTTGATTGTTATTTTGGGGCAAGATTTTTTTTTTCTGAAATATACTTTTTAAGTATTTTGTTGAGCAGTTTTGCAGTCCTGGACATTCTTGTACATGCTTGGAGAAACTTGTCACTGGGATTAACACATTACCAGGTGTCAATTTGTCTTTAATTCTGGGGAGCTATTTATAAGACTTGGGTTCAAAACATGTTCTTGATAGGAAGAATCTGTCTCTTCACACAGGGTGAGGTGTTTATAGCCTTGTCCCTGGAGTGGCTTGTGTGGCCTACTCAGGCCTTAACTTTTTGAACCCAAGGAAACCTCTTCAGTGTTGAGTCTAGGCAGTTCCCTTAGATATTTTGATTTCATCTAAATTTTGTGTGCTTCTCTAGTTTAGTGCTTTACAAGCAAGTGGGAATTGCTGATATACTTACAAATGCATCTTCTCAACAGCCTACGTTCCTCGTGGAACTGTCCAGAGTGCTGGCAAATCCAGGAAACAGTCAGGTTGCCAGAGTTGCAGCTGGTCTACAAATTAAGAACTCTTTGACATCGAAAGATCCAGATATCAAGGCACAGTACCAGCAGAGGTGGCTTGCTATTGATGGTAATGCTCGACGGGAAGTCAAGAACTATGTAAGTGACTGTCAAATCCTTGATGTCATGGTCCAAGGAACGACATTGTCAGGCATGGTCATTTGCATGGCATAGAGCTTGATTGGTTTCTGAGACCTAAACTTTACCTGAATGTAAGTTTTATTTTGATTAAAGTCTCTCAGTGTGGCAGTAGGTGTTTGGTGTGGTAGGTTGGGTTCAGCTAGCTTCAGTGACCTGCAGCAGCTTGGGAAACTTTACTTGGGTCTCTTGGTAGAATTAGAGAAATACAGGTTTTGGTGCTGTATATCACAGCCACTTAAGAAATTTCACTGCTTTTATTTAGCTCAGTGGTAGAGGCTTCCAGAAGCTACAAAGCCTCAGGTTCTCTCTTTAGTGCCACATGAGAAAAAGTGTATTTGGGATCTCTAGAGTGAAGCCAAGGAATTTATTTTCCACACAGTCTCATGTAGCATCAAAATCCTGGTCTTACTGTTTCCCTTCTGAAGTACTGGGGTTATAGGTGTGTGCCACCACGCTGTACTCTAATGTATTTTTGAGTGTGTGACAACCTGTTACATAGTCTGGCCCATCCTTGATTTTATTAAAGGGTGGCTGTGAACTCTTACCTTTCTGCATTTACTCTAAATGGTGGGATCAGGTGTTTGCCACCATGCCTGGATTTTCAGAGATACCTTAAAAATATTTTCTGCTTTTTTAAAGTGTGTGTTTATGTATGTTTTAGCAACTTTGGAAGCCAGAAGAGGGTGTTGGTCCCCCTGGAGCTGCAGTTACAGCCATTGTGAGCATCAGACAAGGGTGCTGGGAACTGAACTCTTAGGTCCTTTGGGAGAGCAGGCAGTGTCATGATGTTGAGCTCTCTCCAACACAGCAAACAGCTCCCTTTTGCTTCCGTGGTGGCAGGTCCTGTTTGCTGGTTTTTACATGATGATGTGTAAAGTCAGGGAGATAATTTTGAGTCAAACAAAGAGCTTGCAGATTTTTATTTTAATTTTTTGGTCTGTGTCTCACTATGTAGTCTAGGCTAGCCCAAAACTCAACAATATAACTACTACCTCTGAGTCCTGGGTGTGTGCCACCATACCTTCTATGTACTTAAAACCAAATTATGGAAAACTTTTTTTTATAAATTTTTTTTGTTTTTGGTTTTTCAAGACAGGGTTTCTCTGTGTAGCCCTGGCTGTCCTGGCACTCACTCTGTAGACCAGGCTGGCCTCAAACTCAGAAATCTGCCTGTCTCTGCCTCCCAAGTGCTGGGATTAAAGGCGTGCACCACCACTGCCCGGCTGGGAAACTTTCTTGAGATCTTAGCATTGTGAATGAGTTCTCTGCTGGTTTGCATTGTGGCATTTTGTGATTTTGGTGTTCCTTTGTCATTGTTATTGTTGAATTAGAAAGCACGGGATTCAAAAGTAGATGGTCTTGTCTTTTTTTCTTTTTTGTTTTAAGTACTGTTACTTGGTGGTCTTTATGGATAGGGGCCAAAGGAAGCTGGATAAATTAAGAAGTCGCAGTCACAACTTGTTGGGGGTGTTAAGGTGGGAATCAGGACTTTCTATGTTGTACTTAGGCAGGTCAAGATTATGGGCATCATAATTGCTGGATTTAGAGTCTACTTTTAGGCCAATTAGTGTCTTGAGGCAGATGCTTCCCTGGCAGTGACCCTCCTCCCTTTTCCAGTCATGCTGTCAGTTAATACAAGTTAGGAAAACCAACTTATTTTGACACTTCTTGGAGTATATAAAGCTATTTCTATCTAAATTGTGTCTTCTCAGAAATGACATTTTCTGAAGTGTTATTTCTAGACAGGGTCTCACTATAGCTGAACTCACTGTGTTGACCAGGCTGGCCTCAAACCCACAGAGATCAACCTGCTTCTAGTGCTGGATTAAAGGTGTACCGGTGTGTCTAGCTACTGAGTTATTTTTAGTTACATATGTGTGTGGGGTGTGTGCACTTTAGTGCAGGTGCCTATGGAGGACCAAGGTGTGGAATCCATCCTTCTGGAGCTGGAATTACAGTGAGCTGCTTGACGGAGGAGCCAAGCTTGAGTTCTCTGCAAATGGTGCATGTGCTTTTAATGGCTGAGCCATCTTTCCAGCCAAGTGTAATAATATTTTAATCCCCACCTCCTCTTAGTTGTTGGACATAAAATATTTTTTTCTCTTTTTGTTGGTTTGAATTGTTTGGAGCTGGAGATCTCACAGTTTCCAGGCTGGCTTCTGCCACACAAACGGTAGTCCTCTTACTCTTCCCTCCCTGGTGCTAGGTGCCTACACCCTGGGCTGGGACTTAGTCAGATTGGGTTACTCCTGAGCTAGCTCCTCAAGTTTTAGAGAGCTTACCTCATTTTTCCTTTGTGGTTTTCAGAAAGGAGCTCACTGTGTAGTCCAGGCTGGCCTTGTTTTTCTTCCTGCCTCAGCCTTCTGAATGCTGAGCTTATTAGATGGGGATCACCGCTGTATGCCTTCCACATACAGTTTTTAATTGACAACCATTTTAGCTCTACTGTTCCTAGAGAGCAAAACTTTGATTTAAGATTGAAATTATTGTTGGGTGGAGGCTGGCAAAGATGATCTGCTATCTAAGAGAGCATTTATACTAGCTAATAGCTGTACCACAGGGCACTGAGTGACCTGACCTAGTCAGCATAGCCCGCCTCAATTCAATATCTGGCAGCTTTTTTCTTCTTCTTTTTTTGTCCTGTGTTCATGCCAGGAACCGTTAACTGTTTGCCTTTGAGTGGACTCATGATTCTTAGTGAGTTCATGGTCTGAATTAACTGATCATGGTAATGGTTAACCCTGCACACTTGGTGGCTTCCTCCTTTATCCGAATCTGTGCGATTACCCTGTATAAACGCCGTGTTTCCAATGAGACATGCTTAGTGGCGGATTTCCATTTGGCATCACTGACTACTTCTTGGTGATGGCTAAGAACACTATTTCGGTTCCTAAGCATACAGAACTAGTCCTCTGAGAGTTCTGGTTACATAATGGTTGAGTCTTAGATTTTGGTAACATTTACATAATGGTGTCACTTAACCCCAAGCTTTTTACATAAGTCAGTACTAGGTTGTAATGAACAGAAAGGAAGGAAGTATGTTTGTGTCCTCGGTGAGAAACTCACTTCCTTGAGTCAGATTAGATTAATGTACTAGGGATTACGTTCATCTGGGTGCTCCACAGCTCCTCATTCCACAACCCTCCCTTCCTGTCCACAAGAGGCAGTGAGCATGCTCTTTTACGAACACATGCCTAGAAAATATATTTCGCACTCATCTTTCCTACCTTGCTTTTTAGGGCTGCTTCATTCTGACATGTGTTGTGTTTTAATGTGAGATGAGTTGGGAAGAAGTCTATTTGGCTGCAAGCAAGGGATGGTTTTGCTTAAAGGTTCTGGAGACTGGTGGTGATACTTATGTAGTCTTTTTTTGTGGGGTGAGGTGAACAAAAATCAGATCTGTGTTAAAGAAGTGGTTGGTGGTGGGTAAAATATACTCCCAAGAATGTTACAGACTGATATTCTGTGTCGTTTCCCCTCTCCTCCAAACCCTTTCCTCCAGGTTTTGCAGACTTTGGGCACAGAAACCTACCGGCCTAGTTCAGCCTCACAGTGTGTGGCTGGTATTGCTTGTGCAGAGATCCCAGTAAGCCAGTGGCCAGAACTAATTCCTCAGCTGGTAGCCAATGTCACAAACCCCAACAGCACAGAGCACATGAAAGAGTCCACATTGGAAGCTATTGGTTACATTTGCCAAGATATAGTAAGTATTTGCCTACTATTTCTAATTTATATGCTTAGATTCTTTTAGCTGGCACATGAGTAGTGCTGGGGTTCTCTATCAGAATATGGAAGCACCAAGGTGCTGTAGTACTTTTTTGTTTTTGTTTTTGTTTTTTCGAGACAGGGTTTCTCTGTGTAGCCCTGGCTGTCCTGGAACTCACTCTGTAGACCAGGTTGCCTTGAACTCAGAAATCCACCTGCCTCTGCCTCCCAAGTGCTGGGATTAAAGGCGTGCACCACCACTGCTTGGTCTGGACCTTTATTCTTAAATTACTAATCATGCTCTGAAGTAAGGAACTTGAGGGCCAGGAACTTGGAATGGAGCTGAATTGGGGTATAGCTCAGGTAGAGTCCCTAGCTAGTATTCATGAGACCTTTTGATATGGTCTCCAGTACAAAAAGAAAAAGAACAAACTCAGTGTAAATCAGTAAGAGATATTTTGTTTTTTTATTGTTTTGAGACAGTCTTGTATTCCAGTCTGACCTTGAACTCCTGAACTTTCTGCTTCCATTTCTCAAGTGCTGGCTCAGGGCTCTTGGGGGGTGGGAGGTGGTGTGACATGAATGTCCCCATGCCTTTTTATTTACCGTCTGGAGGCTAGTTTTCTCATCTACTACAGTCAGTCACTGGAACCACAGAGGTCTAGGCACAGCACAGCCTCCTCCTTCTCTGGTCAGCACTGACTTATTGTACAGCCTATAACATTTGACCTGAGGTTAGATGTCCTTAGTCATTCAGTGCAGGTCCTTGACTGTTCTAAAGCTTTATTTTTGGCACAGATGGGAAAACCACCAGATTTCTGCTGTCTCTGTGTCCAGAGATAGGGTTCTGATGAGTTTGGTTTGTTTTGGTTTAGCTTTGTACCATTCTGGGGGTATTTTGCAGGTGCTTTGAAGAGCTATCCCAAATGAAACTGTAAAAAAGGTTGTAGGCTTCCTTCAGTGGCTGTTAACCATTGGAAGGACAGCTGATGGGTCAGCAGCATGTTGCTGGTGTTACTTTTCTCTGCTTGTTTTAGGACCCAGAGCAGCTGCAGGATAAATCCAATGAGATCCTGACTGCCATAATCCAGGGGATGAGGAAGGAAGAGCCTAGTAACAATGTGAAACTGGCTGCGACCAATGCACTCCTGAACTCCCTGGAGTTCACCAAAGCCAACTTTGACAAAGAGGTGTGTTTCTCTGACGTCATAGCCTACTCTGCTTCTGTGAATTTGGTTACTCTGGATACTGCATAGAAATGCAAAAATGGAATCAGGCCTCATTTGCCCTTTTAAACTTTTGAGTTACAATAATGTTCTGTGCATGCGCATGGCGTGTGGGGAGTGGTGCACTGGTGTAGCGGTCGGAACAGACGTGGGCTCCAGGGCTGAACTCTGGTCATCAGGCCTGCACACTTGAGTCCCTTTACCCACTGGGCCACCCTCCAGTCTACTTGACTTTTCATAGCTAGGATTGTTTTTTTGTTTGGTTTTTTACTTAGTATAGTATCTTCAAAAGTCATCCATGCATGATAATTGTCTCTGTAAAGCTGGGTGATGGTGGTGATGAGTGTTTTATATGTATGTACCGCACTTTGTCTATGAAGCCGTCCACTTTGGGCTGCCCCCACCTTCCGAGTTCTGTGAACAGTGCTGTTGTAAAAACGAGCCTGCAGATGGTTTCTGAAAGCTGGTTTCAGTTCATCTTATCCTATACTCAGAGGTGGAATTACCGAGCCATATGGTTTGAAAATAGTTTTGGATTTATGTTTGTTGCCACCTTGGCTCAGGTTTTGTTGTTTCTTGGCCTTTGGGGTGTGCGGTTCAGTATACCACAGCACACTAATTTGTGTATGTGTGGTTTATTACTTTTTTTTTTTTGGTTTGGTTTGTATGAGACAGGCTCTCAGTGCTGGGATTTAAGGTGTGTGCCACCATGCCCAGATTCAGAGCAGATGATTTAGGAAGGCTAACATTGAAGTTCGCTATTCTGTTTGCCCTTTACCACGTTTGATGTGAATTTGTCATTTCACAGAGAAAATTTTGTCTCAGAAATCAAATGTTCTGAAAATTCAAGGGACAGAGTTCACTGTCTGTAACCCTAGCTGACCGAGAACTCATTATAGAACATGCTAGCCTGAAACTCAGAGGTTTCCCTGCTTCTATCTCCACACATACATGACCATGTCTTGATAATCTTAAAATTTATATATAAGGAAAGTGATTTTCCTACTTTTGTAGGGTTTTGGTTTTTTGTTTTTTTCTCTTTTCACTAGCTATTTAAGCCTTGTGACAACCTAGGTCTTCCTCCTGTCTTCTGATACCTTCCCTGTAGAGTCTTGAAACCTTCCTACATGGAGTTAATATATTTCTAATGTTCTTTACCTTTTCTGCAGTCTGAACGGCACTTTATCATGCAAGTGGTCTGTGAAGCCACACAGTGTCCAGATACAAGAGTAAGTTTGTTGGTGTTTGAAAATTATCGCTCTCTGTCTTCCTAGGAAACACTCTTATCACCCAGTTGGAAATTTAGAGAATCATTGAATTCAACTTTGAGCAATCTTGTTAATGAAAGTTTACTACAGCATATGTAATAGAGACTGTTGCTCTTTTAGAGGTTGAGAAGGGTTTGATCGCCTTTGCTAATTTAGTGCCATGAGTTGTTCCAGTGATTCTCTCCTTTGTAGATATTGAAAGAACTCATTGCTACTGCTGTGACCTAAACTTGACCCTGGAAGCTAGTGAAATGAATGACTTAGCCTAGGTAGCACCAGTAGGTTTCACCCTCCGTCCTGTGGGTTTTCTTCACTGGAACATGGAGGGGGAACAGACTGAACAGACAAGAAGAGATAGTGATAATGGAGGGGTCAGATTGACTTGGGTCCGGGGACGTTACTCAGAGCTGCCTTTAGTCATTAAGTCTACCTTTGCAGACTGCTTACTTTCTTAGTAACTGTGTGATCTGTTCTTTAAAGGTAAGAGTGGCTGCTTTACAGAATCTAGTGAAGATAATGTCTTTGTATTACCAGTACATGGAGACATATATGGGTCCTGCCCTTTTTGCAGTAAGTATTACTTTATGTAATTTGAACTTGTAGTTGCTGGGCTCATTATTATTATTTTTTTTTTTTTTTTTTTTTTAAGATTTTATTTATTATATATGTAAGTACACTGTAGCTGTCTTCAGACACTTTTTCTGCTCTCTTGGCCCCGCTCTCTGTAGCTGTCTTCAGACACCCTAGAAGAGGGCATCAGATCTTGTTACGGATGGTTGTGAGCCATCATGTGGTTGCTGGGAATTGAACTCAGGACCTCTGGAAGAGCAGTCAGTGCTCTTAATCGCTGAGCCCACAAATTGTATATTTTTAATCTTGAATGGTTAAAAGGATGTCTGACTTGAGTTTGTACTTAGTTGGTGTCTACGGTGTCTTTCCTTTCAGATCACAATTGAAGCAATGAAAAGTGACATCGATGAGGTGGCTCTCCAAGGGATAGAGTTCTGGTCCAATGTCTGTGACGAGGAAATGGATCTGGCCATTGAGGCTTCAGAGGTGAGGCTGGGGCGAGCCTCTCTGAGGAGAGCTGCTCTTACACACTTCCTTTGTGGGTATCACTTCTGGAGGGGTTCTGTTCTGACTGACTGGCGTGTAGAGATAGTGGGTTTTCTGCTGACCAGATGCCCTCAGTAATGAGACAATTCATGCTTTTGCCTGTCGCAGGTATTCATACTGACAATTCTGCTGTGAACACAAGGGGGCAGCAGGTTGTCAGCTTATTGAAATGGCAGCTGATGGGGAGTTGTTTTGAAATCTCAGTACAGGACCAAGATGTGTAATTGACAACTTACTAGCTCTACAGAAGTAGTCAAAGATAGGGAAAGGGTGTCTTTGACTTGGAACCTTGAGCAGCCTCATCTTTGTGTAACCTTTTGTGTATCTCATGAGCCAAAAGAACACTATGTATCAGACTTGGTTGATTTTTAATATACATTTCCTGTTTAGAAACCAGAACAACCTTAGGTGCTCCTGTCCACCTTGGTTTTTTTGAGAAGTTATTTCATAGGACTTGGGACTTGCTGATGATGCTGGTAGCCAGTGAGCCTAGGAATATACGTGTCTCTGCACTGGAGAGATTTTTGTTTTGTTTTTGAAACAGTCTGACTCCGTAGCTCTAGTTGTCCTAGAACTCACGTATCCTGCTGCCTGCCAAGTGCTGTTTAAAGGCATGCACCACTGTGTTGGGCAACACACGGTTTTCTTATGTGGGATCTGGAGAGGAAAATTTTCAAATATTTTATTAAACTGGATTATCTTTTTAACACTAGATGTCAGGTTATTAATAGCTTTTTTTTTTTTTTTTTTAAATGATGACCCTGAATTTCTGATTTTCTTTCCCCCATCTCTCAAAGTGTGGATCATCTCCCGCTGATTTATGCAGTGTTGGGGATTAAACCACAGACTTTGCACATTTAAGATAAGTACTGTAGCAACTGAGCTTCATCCCCAGTCCAAGAATGTAATTCTAGAAGTTGACTTGGTCCTTTAAAGCATGATTATAATACATAGATCTGCATATATGTGCTACATAATACTCACTGAAGTTGATCAAAGTATAGGCACCAGTTCCAAATACCACAGCGAGCATTACCATTACCTTATGCACCTGTTACAGTTCTTACTGTAGGTCTGTAGCATTCATAACAGCTTATTTACTTTGTGTTTCTCCTTAGGCAGCAGAACAAGGACGGCCCCCGGAGCATACCAGCAAATTTTACGCCAAGGGAGCACTACAGTACTTGGTGCCCATCCTCACACAGACACTAACTAAACAGGTGAGCTTCTTGACTGGTTGGTTTCATATGGAACAGTTTCCATGGGTGACATTGGCAGTCATCTGATGTGATGACTCAGGAATAGCTAAGCTGAGCCACTGAGTTGTGAACAAACTCACACTGCTCTGATTTCCTGAATGCTGCAGCATTTATACTTAGGGGACATGTGTTTTGTATAAGTTCTAATAAAGATAGATTGTGGCTAGTAGTAGGAAGCTTGCCTGGCATGTACATGGCCTTGTTAACCCTCGGCCTCAAAGAAGAAAAAAGAAAAAGAATAGAATTGATGTTAGGGCTCTTAAATGTCTATTTCTTACCTGCAATATTTTCATGAAATCATTGGATTTATGTATTTTTAAAAATGGATGAAGTTGGCCACAATTCATTCACATCCAAATAAAGGACTCTTAACCCATGAAAAATACTGTTAGGGGCTGGGAATTTAAGCTCAGTGGTAGAGTGCTTAACCATCATGTATGAAGCCCCGGGGTTAGATCTCAGCGCCACCTAAAAATGAGGTGTGTGGTGTCTCTGTGATCCTAACACTCAGGAGCTGGAGGTAGGAGGATCAGAAATTCAAATTCCCTTGGCTACCTAGTGAGATCTTCTGTCAAAAGAACTCCTGAACCTAATCCAAAGTCTTTAATGGCAGTTATTATTCATTACAATGGCTAAGTGTGATGGCTCAGGGGTTAAGAGTGAGTGCTGGTTTTGGCAAGGACCCATTTTTCAATTCCATGTTGCTACAACTGCCAGCTCTATGAAGACCTGTGCTTCTGGCCTGCTTCCGCAGGCACATGCATGCACTCATGTATCCACACATATTTAACGCATTCATTCATATTTGTAAACAAGAGTAAGATTTGATTTTTTTTTGTTTGTTTTTGGTTTTTCGAGACAGGGTTTCTCTGTGTAGCCCTGGCTGTCCTGGAACTCACTCTGTAGACCAGGCTGGCCTCAAACTCAGAAATCCACTTGCCTCTGCCTCCCGAGTGCTGGGATTAAAGGCGTGCGCCACCACTGCCCGGCTTTTTGTCTGCTTTTTAAAGATGACTTCTGAATAGCCTTTGCTTTCCTGGGACCCACTCTGTAGACCAATACTGGCCTTGAACTCAGAGATCTCTGCCTCCCGAGTTCTGGGACTAAAGGCATGCCAGAAGGTCTCATGAGCACTGTATTTTACCACTGCGCTCTTCACTTAATTCATTGCACTGTTTTCTGTTGTCATGTTTATGAACTATTACTAAGGGTCTGGCAGGTCCTGAGGTAACACTGTGAGGACTCTGAGCTGTAGAATTATTTTGTGCAGGAATGTACTCGTTTCTCTCTGAATATGTCTCAAGTTTTTTAGGGATATGCAAAGTTTGATAGCTTTAATTCTTTTTTTAAATGTCTGGGTGTGTTGCTTCTGTGTGTCTGTATACCATTTGTATGCCTGTTACTCTTGGAAGCCTGGAGAGGGCATCAGATCTGGAGCTGGATATTGAGGACAAGCCAGTGCTCGTGACCCTTGTGCCTCTCTCCAGCTTCTGTAATGCTTGCTTACCTTTAATGTCTTTTGAATATATATTTGCTATTTCTTTTTCTCTTGAACAGATTTTTTTTTTTTTTCCTTTTCTGAGACAGGGTTGCATGGTTCACAGGCTTATCTCAAACTTGTTATATACAGCAGGATGACCTTGAACTTTTCGTCCCTTTTCTACCTGTGATTATAGGAGTATTGTAACATGTCTGCATTATGTATTGACAGCCAGTCCCATGGCGTTGCAAGTGCTCCACCAACAGAGCTACTACATTTCCATCTCCTGTTGATTTGAGACAGGATCTTTGTATATCTGGTTAGTCTCAAACTAAGATAGTCCTCAGACCCTTAAGTATTACTGTTACAGGTGTGCTCCACCGGTCTAGGCATTCTTATAGGTAGCTGAAGTTTCTTAATTCTCACTATACACGATAAATGAGTTGACTCTTCTTCCATCTGCTTCTAGGGGTGACATAGGTTATGCTGTGATGAAATATGGAAAAAGAACTTTTTTTAAAATCAGTGTTTTATATTTTATTTCCTGAACATTAAGCTCTAGTGATACTTGGGAGTATATAGTGAGCCTTCTAAGTGAATTCATTGCAAGAAAAGCTTACTTAGTGCCACATTCTCTCACCAGGATGAAAACGATGACGACGATGACTGGAACCCTTGCAAAGCAGCTGGGGTGTGCCTCATGCTCCTGTCCACCTGCTGTGAAGATGACATTGTGCCGCATGTCCTTCCCTTCATAAAAGAGCACATCAAGAACCCTGACTGGAGATACCGGGATGCAGCAGTGATGGCTTTTGGCAGTATCTTGGAAGGACCAGAGCCTAATCAGCTTAAACCATTAGTTATACAGGTAAAGCCTGGGGAAGTTTTAGAGTTGAAATAGAATAAGAGTGAGTGAGTGAGTGAGTGAGTGAGTGAGTGAGTGTGTGTGTGTGTGTGTGTGTGTCCGTGTGTGTGTCCATTTCTGTGTGTGTTCAGGTTTATCTGTCTGTGATATGCAAGCAACTCTAAATAATCACCAAGGTTATTTCCAGATAATTGAATGGTACGTAGCACAGACCTAAATACCAAAATCACATTCTTGTGGAATTTAGCAGGCAAGTTGCTCAAGGCTGCCACCTTTAGCTGTTAATAATGAGACCATCCTGTGCTTATGTGATACGCTTCCTGTCTCAGTATGGTTACTCATCATTAATGGTAAAATATATATATAACTTTAAAATTTAGTCATGACTGAGAAACTTGAAAAAAGAAGAAAAGGCTTTATTTACCTAATAACCCTCTTAACTCAGCACTTCCTTTCTGTAATTTTTGGACAATAGGATATGGAGTTCTTACTATGAAGATTCTTACCAGTTTTTTTTTTTTGTTTGTTTTGTTTTGTTTTTTAATGCTACACTGTAAGCATTTTTTGTTTGTTTTGCTTTGTTTTTTAATGCTACACTGTAAGCATTTTCCTGTTAATTTTGGACTGGACAGTCTCAGCATATATCCCAGGGTAGCCTTGAACTGCTGGCCTCAGCCTGTGAGTGCCGGAGTTATAAATATAATTTGCCATATCCACTAGTACTGAGCTCCAGGGCTCACCACATCTTCCAAGCAAATGGGAATTACAGTGTGCAGTACTTAGCCATTTACCTTCTGATTGATTGTTTTGGGTCTCATATGTCTGGCCTTAAATTAGCTATGTGGCTGAAGCTGTCACCCGTGAGCTCCAGATCTTTCTACCTCTACTACCCACGTGTTGGGCATAAAGGCTTACCCCCCTATTTCTACAATCTTTTTTTATGGTATTATTCTAGTCTTTGAACAAAATTGGCATTATATAATGATAGTCTTCTTGTGGAAATATGTTTATTTTGCTGGTTTAAATGACAGAAGAGCTCCTTGTAATTTATCTTGGTGCATAAAGAAATAAGTCTGTCAGGATAGAAGCCAGTGCTGCTGTGGTTAGTTTCATATAGACTGCTTGAAAGTATCTACCGGCATCTTTTTTGTTTGTTTGTTTTGTTTTGTTTTTATTTGAGACAGGGTTTCTCTGTGTAGCCCTGGCTGTCCTGGAACTCACTCTGTAGACCAGGATGGCCTCGAACTCAGAAATCCACCTGCCTCTGCCTTCCAAGTGCTGGGATTAAAGGTGTGCGCCACCTCTGCCTGGCTTCCACCGGAATCTTATTTCATGTATGTGAGTACTCTAGCAAACTTCAGACACACCAGAAGAGGGCATCAGATCCCATTACAGATGGTTGTGAGCCACCATGTGGGTGCTGGGAATTGAACTCAGGACCTCTATAAGAGCAGTCTTTACCACTGCCCCATCTCTCCAGCCCTTGATCCATCTCTCCAATCTTGATAATTGAATCCTATATTGGGATTTGGTGAAGGGAAAGAACATTTTACGCTTTATTTTGTTTGCTGTTATTATTTTGTTTTACAAACACCTATTTTTGCCGGGCATTGGTGGCACATGCCTTTAATCCCAGCACTTGGGAGGCAGAGGCAGGTGGATTTCTAAGTTCAAGGCCAGCCTGGTCTACAGAGTGAGTTCCAGGACAGCCAGGGCTACACAGAGAAACCCTATCTCTCTCTCAAAAAAAAAAAAAAAACAAAAACAAAAACAAAAAAACCAAGCACCTATTTTCAAAATATCTCAGTCAGATTCTGAGTTAAAATCCTTCTATCATATGAGGCCAGGGGTTGTTAATATTTCACATGATGTCTTTGTAGCCCAGGCTGGCATCAAACTTGCTACATACATAATAGCCTTTCCTGCCTTCTTATCCCAAATGCTGAAATTACAGGCATGTGTCACAATGCCCATGAGTATTTCTTCAGAATGATAGTCATTATGAATTTCCTTTTGTTTTGCTTTATTGTATTTACAGGCTATGCCCACACTAATAGAATTAATGAAAGACCCCAGTGTAGTTGTTCGAGACACAACAGCGTGGACTGTGGGCCGGATCTGTGAGCTGCTGCCTGAAGCTGCCATCAATGATGTGTATTTGGCACCCCTTTTACAGTGTCTGATTGAGGGCCTCGGTGCCGAACCCAGAGTGGCTTCAAATGTGTGCTGGGTAAGGGATTTTCTTCCTGGTGAAATCAGGAGCTTGCCCTGAGCCATTAGGAGGTGTGGGAAAGAAAGGTTACCTATCTCATTGAAAGCCTTGCTCTGAATATGCCTCCTAATGTCTTAGGGAGTGTCAACTTCAGAAGCCAGAAGGAGTTGTTGACTTACTCTGATGGGTTCTCAAAGCACTTAGGGCAGGCATGCAGCATTGTGACTGCACTGCTTTTCTCCTTAGGTTGCTTTTAGACGAAAGGTTTTGGTTAAATGTAGGCGGGTTTTTAAAATAATAATAATAGTAATAATAATTATAATTATCATTATAACAAGTAAAAAGACAGAGATGAAAGCCAAAGGAGGTAGGCAACCTCTGTGCTGAGTCTCTGTAGGCTCTGTAATTTACTGGGGGTTTAGTGTAGGAAAGGAGGAATGGGGCTAAAATCCTGTTGACTATGTTTGAGACAGTTTCTCTGTGTAGCCCTGACTGTCCTAGAACTTACTCTGTAGACTAGGCTGGTATTGAACTTACAGAGATCTGCCTGGCTCTGCCTCTACCACCCGGCTAAAATCCTTTAAGAGTGGAAAGAAAGGAAATGGTAGGCCTTAGTGAAAGAGTTCTGCCACTTAGAAAGTTGGACAGATTACTAGGCATCTGCAATATAAATACTTAAGGTTTCTTTTGAAAAATTTTTTTAGGTTATTTTATTTATCTAAAAAATACTTTGATTATCTGTATATGTGTGTTTTGTCTGTATGCATTTATATATACCTTGTATCTGGCTGGTGCCTGTAGTGGTCCAACTCCCTGGAACTGGAGTTGTGTGTAGTCGCAAGCCAACTGTGGGTGCTGGGGACTAAACTCGGATCCTCTGCAGGACAGCAAGTGCTCTCCCATACTTAAATGTTCATCATCGTTATTATTTATTTTGAGACAGGGTCTCACTATGTAGCCCAGAAATGATGAGTATATGCTTATGTACACATGTTTTAAAAGTTTGCTAACACAGCTATATCCATATAGAATTATAATACTCTTGGTCAAATAAATACATGACTAGACGCTAATGGATTCCCAGGCATGGAATCTTTAGTGGTTTCCCTGGTAGACCAAATTGCAAAAGTTGTTGTCACGAGAACTTGTTGAGGGAAGGGAATCCTCTGTGTTCCCTCCAAGAGAGAGTACCAGATATCCTGAAGCTGGAGTTAGAACCACCTGATGTGGGTGCTAAGAAATGAACTACTTTTTCTAGATGACCTTGATGGCAAAATTGGAGCTTTAATTGAATAGGGAAATATGTCTTTCTTTTACTTTTCTTTAAAACAGACCAGGCTGCCCCCAAAAACTCAGAGACCCACCTACCTCTGCCTTCCAAGTGCTGGGATTAAAGGCAAGCGCCACCACTGGCTGATCCTTCAAAGTATCTTTGGGGGGGGGGGGGGACTCCTACCTTGGAGTTCCCTTAGGGCTACCTTAAATCTCTCTACGTTCCAGGCCTTTTCCAGTCTGGCTGAAGCTGCTTATGAAGCTGCAGATGTAGCTGATGATCAAGAAGAACCAGCCACCTATTGTTTGTCTTCTTCCTTTGAACTTATAGTTCAGAAGCTGCTGGAGACCACCGACAGGTAACTGAGAATTCAGTGAAGCCACTGAAGCACACCTCACTCCTGTTGTCTGGAGAGTAAATACAGTGGGACCAAAGAATTGGAGACTGCTCTCTTTAGAACTGATGAGAGTTTTTGTTGGAGGGGGGAACGACACACATGTGTATCATGGTACAGACATGAAGGTGGGAGACAGTTTGTGGAGTTGGTTCTGTTTTGTCACCTTTAGGTCACCAAGCCAACACAATAAGCACCTCTAAACTAAAACTAGTTCCTATTATAAATACAGCCAAATATGGATACCATAAACATAGTATTAACTCTTAAATAGACTTTTGATTTTTGTTTGTTTGGTTTGTTGGTTGGTTTTTGGTTTTTTGAGATAGGGTTCCTCTATGTAGCCCTGGCTGTACTGGAGCTCATTCTGCAGACCAGGCTGGCCCCAAAGGGGTTGAAGGTGTCTGCTACCACACCCAACTACTAACCATTTTGTGTCCTATTTTATAGTCATTTGTGATAGGCTATATCCCTAATCCCTGATTTTGTTTTTGGGAAAATATTTTCTGCTTTTCGAACTCTTCTATCCCTTCTTGGTTTGCATTGTATCCTTGCAGGCCTGATGGACACCAGAACAACCTGAGAAGTTCTGCATATGAATCTCTAATGGAAATTGTAAAAAACAGTGCCAAGGATTGCTACCCTGCAGTGCAGAAGACCACCCTGGTCATTATGGAACGGCTGCAGCAAGTGCTTCAGATGGAGGTGAGACTGCAGAGTGTTTTATCCTGGGCAAGGTGGCAAAACTTCTGATGTACACAAAAGTGTTTTGTCCTTGGCCATGGCCATAGGTTCGATCACCAGCACCCAAACCCAAAAAGCTCGCCGTTGTGTCCGCCTCTGCTTTCTGGTTATACTGCTCACTGTTAGGATTGCAGAGGCTCCGCTGCTGTCCTTGGGAAGTTTCATTAGAGCACTCTTTCTTTTTTTTCCTTCAGTCTCATATCCAGAGCACATCAGACAGAATCCAATTCAATGACCTTCAGTCTCTACTTTGTGCAACTCTTCAGGTATGATGGCACCATCTCTCTCCCTTTTTTCTTTTCTTTTCTTTCTTTCTTTTTTTTTTTTTTTTTTTGAGGCAGAGTTTCTATGTGTAGCCCTGGCTATCCTGGAACTCATTCTGTAGACCAGCCTGGCCTTGAACTCAGAAATCCACCTGCCTCTGCCTCCCAAGTGCTGGGATTAAAGGCGTGCGCCACCACTGCCTGGCGAGAATCATTTTATTATCATTACAGATTCGTGGGCACACCGAGCTCTGAAATAGTGAGATATCCTGAGAGATGTAATTGGTTGTTTGTGGTGATGGAAATGCCCCAGAATATTCTCTTCTAGCTGTACACCTTTCGTGTGTCTCATGTGGCTTACTTAGTATGGCACTGGGGGCTAAGGTTGTACCACAGGTCACGAGGCATTTAGCTATTCTTGCATAGATAAAAGGGCTTAAATTTGGTCATCTTCTTTTGAGATATTACCTGATGTGGCATTTATAGTGCCTTTTATTCAGAACAGTCTTTTTCAAATAGTGACTGGGAAAACTGAAATAAAATGTCACTTTCTGCTTATGTCTTTTCTACCAGCAAAAGGAGAATGTTGAAATGTCTCTGAACATAAGTAGATCTTGGACGTTAGTATTCTAGTATTCAGTAACACTCGGCTGTGGACTTGCCGTGGACTCCGTTTCCTGAGTGCTGGGTCTGAAGGCATGCACCGCTGCCTGGCTCAGATGTCAGGGATAGGGGGGCTCCTGTCACTTTAGGTGATGCAAACTCAAGAACAGTTTTCATAAAGTATATGGCATTCGAAGGAGTTGGGGTGTAGAGGGTGTTAGTGGTGTCAGACAGGCACAATGAATTAAAATAGAAAAGATGACAATGTTGGATTGCAGGTGATTTGATGCATAAAAGTCTTGCAGAAAATGTTAATTGGCATTTTCAAAAAAAATACTGAGGGACTTTATTTTTTAGAGAAATGATGTAGTGTTCTGATTTGAGGATTTTCCAATTCTTGTTCATCTCACAGAATGTTCTCCGGAAAGTGCAGCATCAGGATGCTTTGCAGATCTCTGATGTGGTCATGGCCTCCCTGTTAAGGATGTTTCAAAGCACGGCTGGGTCTGGGGGAGTGCAAGAAGATGCCCTGATGGCAGTTAGCACACTGGTGGAAGGTCAGTGAGCAGTAAAAAGCAGGGCTGTATCTTCTCAGTGCAGGACAGAGGTGACAGTCAGACTGACACACGTAAGTTATATTATTGCCTGCCTTGGCAGCCCCCCGGGGCGGTTTGTACCCATCAAAGGTACTGTCAGGTTGCTTTTCCCCGTGAACAGCAACTTGCTCTTTTACTAAGGTTTTCTCTTGTTGAGGACTGAGGAAACAGAAGATTCTGGTTTCATCCCTGCCTTTGATACCTTTGGGTGTGGACTATAATGCTTTGGATCTGGGCTTGGTGTGGTATGGATGAATCTGAATTTTAGTAATTAATTCATATTATCATTACTATACTTATCTGACCATACAGAATTAAGGGCATCTGACACATATTAAAAGAACACATTGTAACTCTGGAATGCTTCATCAGAGGTGACTAGTACTGAGGCATTATTTAAGGATCACGTTTCTGAGGACCAGGCCTGTTTCTGGAATAAAGAGCCTGTGTCCACAACTAGGAGTAACTACATGCCTGCAGATTTACGCTTTAGAGGCAGTCAGCAGAATTGTGAGTTTGATGCGTATGATACATAGTGCCTTGTGAGCAAAGTTCAAAAGAGAACAAAGCGATGCTGAGGTTGCAGTTATTTGCTCAGTGAGCAGGAAGCTCTGGGGTGGCACACACTTGTTATCCCAGCTCTCAGGTGGTGAGTGGGAACGGGAGTTCAGGATCACCCTCTGCCACACTCAACTACACAGTAAATTCAAGGCCAGCCTAGAGTGCATGAATCTTGTTGGAAGAGAAGCACCTGTAATCCTAGTGCTTGGGAAGCCAAGGCAAGATTTTGAGTTCTGATGACACCTCAGCTATGGAATGAGGCCTCAAAATAACAAAAATGGGGGCTAGGGATGTGTTTGAATGGTTAAGAATGCTTGCTGCTCTTGTAGAGAACCAGAGTTTGAGTCCCAGCACCCATATGCGGTGGCTTACAAATGCCTGTGACTTCCTCTTCTATCCAGCCTCTATGGACCCCTGCATACATGTTGGTGCACACACAAACAAAGCACTAGAATGGAGGGTGGGTTGAGTGAGGCCCACTCCTCCTGCTATAGACTTCTCTCTCTCTCTCTCTCTCTCTCTCTCTCTCTCTCTCTCTCTCTCTCTCTCTCTCTCTCCATTCTCCTTTGTGCTGTGGGCCTAGGGCCTTGCCTGTCTTAGGCAAGTACTGTGCACGGAGTTATACCCTGCCTATCTGCTACTTTTCTTGACTGTGGCTTAAGCCCTTGCTGTAGTTGAGTAGAAGACCTTGTTTGGAGACCGGCTTCCAGTGGAAGAGGGGACATGAAGCAGTGTTGCTGGCTCTGTCAGATATCCTTTCCTTGACATCCATGCTACTTTTGGTCTTTTAGCTACAGTAAAATCTCATTCTGAGGAGCATTGGCATTTTCTCTAAAGCCCTGAATTTGTCCCTTCCAGCAGTTATGAAACTTGGCTAACATGAGACAACTTAAGTGCCTTCGCTATGGAAATCCTAATCAACACATACTCTGCTAACTCTTGGAGCGGTGACTCTGAGTTCTTCGACTCACGTTATGTCCTGTGTTTGTTCCATTGACAGTGTTGGGTGGTGAATTCCTCAAGTACATGGAGGCCTTTAAACCATTCCTGGGCATTGGATTGAAAAATTACGCTGAATACCAGGTAGGATATGCTCTTCAAAATAGTATCTGTGGTTTTTGTTTGTTTTCATATTGTTGAGACTCAGACTTGGAGCCTGGTTCCTGCTAATGCTAGACAAATGATTAAACCCTGAGCTATATCCCACACCTCAAAATCGTGTGCTCTCATTACAGAGGAGAGTAGTACAAAGTCAGGATTCCGAGGCCAAGTGCTTTCTCCTTTTGCATTATTTGTAGCCTTACTGTCTGCACTGGAGGTAGTCTATGAAAAGCAGGATATTGGATCTGCCAGATAGAGATTACAAGATGACTGCCTGAATGGTCCTAATTGAAAGGCAGCTGCCAAGTTGTGTGACACTGCCCTAAAGAGCAGCACTGTTTCCATGTTCTGCCACCACCATCCCTTCCTGTGGTACTCACAACGCTATTTCTCTTGCCGAGTCTGGTTAAAGCTACATAATCTTTACAAGGGAAGGATGTTTTCTTCTTTGATTCTGGTTCACGTAATTGTGAGAGACATTGACTAAATCAAGATGATGCTGTCTTGCTGGCAGCCTCTTCTGTTTGGATGACTGCTTCCTTGGTTCTTTGCAGGTGTGCTTGGCAGCTGTGGGCTTAGTTGGAGACTTGTGCCGAGCCCTGCAGTCTAACATCTTACCTTTCTGTGATGAGGTGATGCAACTGCTCCTGGAGAACCTGGGGGTAAGCACTGCAGTCTAATTAGCCAGTCTTTGAAGGGCTTAACAGTTGGAAGAAATTTAAGGTCCCTGGCAAGGAGCTGCAGGTTCCTAGAACACTGTCTGCTAGCTTGTGAAGAATGGAATGGTTTATTTTCATAGAGGGATCCAAAGTTACAAAGTTAATTAAAGGAGTATGTTCTGCTTGTACTTAAATACATGATTTCTCTATCCAGTAGTAACTCATTAATTTTTTTCTCTCAAGTTTCTTGCATCCTCATACCAGACAAGATTTGGTGTTTCTAAGTTTCTCTTTTCTTTTCTCCTTGTTAGAATGAGAATGTCCACAGGTCTGTGAAGCCACAGATTCTGTCTGTGTTTGGTGATGTTGCTCTTGCTATTGGTGGAGAGTTTAAGAAGTACTTAGAGGTCGTACTGAACACTCTGCAGCAGGCCTCCCAAGCCCAGGTGGACAAGGTAAGCTTGCGACTGTCCTGATGGGAGTCTGGTAAGACTTTACAGGTGTGCCTCTTAAAATGGCCAGTGTGACAGAGGTTTTGTTCTTTTCTCTTCCAGTCAGATTTTGACATGGTGGATTATCTGAATGAGCTAAGAGAAAGCTGCTTGGAAGCTTATACAGGAATCGTCCAGGGATTGAAGGGAGATCAGGAAAACGTACACCGTTGAGTATATAGCCCAGCTCCCCAAATCCACTGACCAGGATGCACAGGGCCAGTGAGCTACATCTTAACTTTGTAGCTCACTGGTGAACCTGCTCCATCTGGGGAGAGAGGAGAGACGCACGCCCTAATGAAGAGAGTGGTTTGGGGGAGGTGATAGATAGACATTGGTATTTCTGCACCCTTCTACTTTTTGGTGCTTTTTTTCTTATGGGGGTGGGGTTACAGGGGATTAAACCCAGGACTACATGGTGTGGTAGCAAAGCCCTACCTGAACCACACTTGTAGCTTTCTTTGGGATCTAATGAGGCCACTGGGGAGAGGGCAGAAGTGCCAGTACTCTCCGCTGACTGCAGGCAGCAGGCACTGAGCAGCCGAAGCCCCCAGTGGCGGTTGTTCACTCTGTGTTCCCCTTGTGGGATGCAGCTCAGTGGTGTGGGAATCCTTCCCCACTGTGTAAGGCCTGTACATTCCGTTCTTCAGTACCACAGAAAAGTCTTACGTTCTGTGTGATTACAGAAGGGATATTTATCTCTTGTGCATTTGAAGGATATCCTTCTAAACTGAAGAGTAATTTTTGTTACCATGATGTTTAGCCGGTTATCCAGCTGGAACCTTCCGAGTAGGGTAGAATGGCAGGGCCAAATTGAAAAGAGGCGGAGTCCTGTCTGACATCGGGCAGTTTAATCAGACCTCCTCTTTCCTTTATAGCGGATGTAATGCTGGTACAACCCAGAGTAGAATTTATTTTGTCTTTTATTGATCACATTGCTGGAGATGAGGATCATACGGACGGAGTGGTAGCCTGTGCTGCTGGACTGATAGGGTAAGTTATTCCTTTTTCCACAGAGCATATGTGTATGGGAAAATTTTAGGAGTGCAAATGGCAACATCCCACTTTTTGACACAGGAGTTTTTGTTTTGCAGTGTTGGTGATGAAACTCAGAGCTTCACACCATGGCCCTCTATCAGGAAGCAGTATCAGGGCCCTCAGAGTCCTTACACAGTCTGTTGATTTCTCACACATGATTTGTTCCAGACCCTAGAACTAACTTTGCAATATGTCGTTTTTGTTGGAGCATCATCTAGGGCTTTTTAACAACTTTTTAAAATTATTTATCTCTTGTGTGTGGTAGTCAGAGGACTGCTTGAGGGATTTACTTCTTTTCTATACCATGTGGGTCCTGGGGATTTGACGACAGACAGCTGAGCCTGAGCCACTAAACAGCTCTTCTGAGACCCTGAGGCGATATTGGGATATAGCTTTACAACTCAAAGGCCTGGTGCTATTGATACTTACTCCTCCCCCCCTTTGAGAAGGTCTTGCTATGTGGCCCGTGCTTATTGAACTCGTGACCCTTGTCAGCTTCTTCCTTGGTTACTGACGTTACAGGATTGTGCCATCACACTCAGTGAACTATTAACCTTGGGCGAGTCTTTAACTCAATTGATTCCAGGAATCTCTTACAATTTTAAGAAGCGAATGAATGCTAAGAAGCACACATAGTTGCCTCAGCCTAGTGTGGCCAGGAAGTCATTCTTGGGTGTTTGTTTTGCGCAGGGACTTGTGTACAGCATTTGGGAAGGATGTACTGAAATTAGTAGAAGCTAGGCCAATGATCCATGAACTATTAACTGAAGGGCGGAGATCGAAGACTAACAAAGCAAAGACCCTTGCTACGTGGGCAACAAAGGAACTGAGGAAACTGAAGAACCAAGCTTGGTAAGCTCTTCTCTTCACTCTCCGATCTCGTGAGGGTCAAGTTCTATAGGATTTCTAGTAGTAGCTGCCTGTCGGTATTTTGGCTGTACGCTTTTCTGTACCTGTGTCTGAGCAGTTAGCCTTAGTGTTTTTTTAAGCCAAATATTTGAGTCCTTGTGTTTAATGACAACAGAACTCACTGACCAAAATACTGAAAATAATTTGGAACCTAATAAAATGTTCCCATATTTTTCTGTTTCTACTCACTTCTCCATGTTCTTTTGTTTGTGCTGGGAATCGAACCTATGGTGGGGTGGAGGGTCTCTGTGTAGTCTGCTAGCCTAGATACTACTTTGTAGACTAGGCAGGCCTCAAACTTAGAGATCCACCTGCCTTTGTCTCTCCCTCCTGAGTGCTGGGTTTAAAGGCATGACCTCCATGTATGTATGGCCTTGAGTGACCATTTATTTGCTTGTTTGCTGGGAATAGAAGTCAGGACATCACCAATTCTTTTTTTTTTTTTTTTTTTTTTTCTTGTTTGGTTTTTCGAGACAGGGTTCTCTGTGTAGCCCTGGCTGTCCTGGAACTCACTCTGTAGACCAGGCTGGCCTCGAACTCAGAAATCCACCTGCCTCTGCCTCCCAAGTGCTGGGATTAAAGGCATGCGCCACCACTGCCCGGCAGGACATCACCAATTCAAGGGAGCACTTTTACCACCGAGCTGCTGATGTGCTTATGTATGGCAGCAAGTATAGGGAGCAAAGGGAGACAAGAAAAATTACCAAACTTTAAGAGTTGGTAGACCCCATTTTAACTTTAGGCCGCTTGGTTGTAGGAGTTGGGGATACATGTGGCCTCAGAACTGACCTCTTCCTCCGTTTGTTTTTAGATCTGGTACCATTGGGATGATGACCTGAGACCCCCACTGGAAATCTCCAATCTTTTGAAAAAACCCGGAAGTGAGGAGTGTGCACGGATGCTGAATGTTTGGGAATGAGAGGATGAGTGAGTGAGGCTTGAAAACACCACACTGAAAATCCTGCCACAGCCAACAGCAGCAGCGCTGTTAGTGAGCTAAGTAAGCACTGACTTTGTAGAAAACATAACATCAGCCATCTTGGAACAGAGAAACAATGGATCTACTTACTTATTAAAAACAAAAAAAGCTGTCTCTTCCCAGGGAAGGCTAGAACTAGCTTTCCTGTCTTGGCTGGTGCCGAATGGGATGACTGAATGGGAGAGGAGGACCTGGGTTCACCTGTGGGGCTGTGTTGTGAAACGCAGCCTGGCCCCTGCTACTGAGGAGAAAGATGGAGCCCGGGTCTTGAGCCCACCTTCACTGTACCGTTGCACTTGGTACTGTATATGTGCCCTTGAGAAGGCGCGTGGGGGATTTCACAGTCTGAGAATGAGTGTGTGTGAGTGAGGCGGTACCCACATTCTCAACTTCAAGTCATTGCAGTTTCTTTTTCCCAGAAAACAAAGGGGTTTGATGTTGCATTTCATAAACTAACTGAAGTTCTGGCTACTGATGCAGCACAAGAGACGTGTTTTAAAAAAAATGAGGAAAGACGCTGTTTAGGTTTGGTTTGGTTTCATTTTAATTATTCTAGGGAAAACACTGACGAATGGTCAGAGCTCCTGTCCTGATCTTTTCATCAAGGCGCCTTTCCTGATACTATGGTTCAGCTGTGAATGTAGCTATGGGGGGAGGGGGGAGAAAAGAAAACTCTGGAGTTAGAGAATATAGAAATTTAAAAGTACAGTTGTTACAAACAAATAAAGGCAGACTTCAAAGACAGAAAAAGCCACAACCCAAACCAAAATTTAAGTGCTTGAAATTGGCATCACAAACAATCCTGACTTGTATTGTGGCAGTCGGAATGCCCCCAGAAAACTGTGCCAAAGAGTTTAGAAAACAAATGTACAATAAAAGTAAATACACTCAAAACCGCAAACTTCAGGTAACTATTTTGAATTGCAAATGACGAAAATTTAATGTTGAACGATCTGATAAAATAACCATTTGGAAACTGCTTGGCCTTCTGTTCTTTTCTTTGATTGACTGCAATGCGGTATTGATCTCTTGCTGCACTTCAAACCAACTAGCCAGTAAGACAATGTGTGTATATACGTATACATTGTATATCCATATACACACACTAAATACAACTGTTGTGATGAAAATGGCACCAGGAAAAAGGTTCTATTTTTCCACTTAAGTTGAAGATTAATAAAATGGTGTCAAACATTCCCCTGCTCGCACGCTTTAGTATTTTTTTAAAGTGTGATGTGCTGTGATTATAATCAGAATTATTTTCCCTTTTATTAGGGAACAAGGCACCCTGAATTTTAGAGTCTTTCAGCAATAAGAAAGCATTTCAGTAAGCTGGCCCTCTTGGCTTGTGCAGACATTAGGAGATTTGCTGGCGTTTTGAATATGCTGCTTTAAAAAAAATAATAGACACCAAGGAAGTTTTTATTGCTTCCTGGTAGTGTGGAAGAAACACAAGACCCTCATTCCCACTTCCATTTCCATTGTAGTAAAAGATACTGGCTTAGGTTTTCTCCCATGCCCCTTTCATCTCCCCTCCCCGTCTGAGCCTGTTCCTCAGTGGGGCTGGCTCCGTTTGCCTGTCCATATACAGCATCTGTAGTAGCTCGTTACAGGGTATCAGATATTGTGCCTTTTGGTGCCAGGTTCAGAGTCAAAGTGCCGATCTGATCTGTGAACCAGTGTACAGAAAAGTATTTGAAGGAGAAATGCTCCATGGTGAGCAGAGAATCGCCAGGAGTCCAAGCCCTGGTGAGAAGAGAGGCCCAGGCCTCTGAATGCCTTGTTTCCATCTTAGCTGGTTTTTCAGATTTACTAACCATTCCTGATACTAGATAGGGTTGGAGCAGGGCTTAGGGAAGGGGGCAGAAATACTGGGGGAAAGGAAAAAACAATCTGATCATTCCTCAGTGCTACCCATTTCTGTCCTGTGTGGGCTGCTTAGTGAGACAGCAGGGGAATAAAGTACACCGAGAACCGTGATGAAAACAAGACCTTGCATGTGTTTGCCGTGTTTTGTTCCAGGGAAGCAGTTGACAAGTGCTGTTACTAATGCTTTCTCCCAGATGCACTCAGTGCTGGAGAGGAGGAAATGGGCTGATTGGAGATTGTGGTCTTGGTGCCTTGCAGGTCTATTCTGCACTGGTTATGCATTTTAATCTTTTAGTTACCTTCATCTACTGTTTTCTATGGTTTGGGTGTCTGTCTTTAATCAGTTGGTACCACTTAAGGCAACTGAATGCAAAACGCATTCTGTCCACTCACTGGGCCTTCCCCACCCTGAGTCTTGGCACATTCCTTCAAGAATGTAGTTACCGTCTGTTTGGGAAGATGTCAGTGCAAATGTGGAGAAGATGGGCATCAGATAGGCTTGGGTTTGCCACAAGTGGCAGCTGCCTGCACCAATTACATTGGTTAATTTTGCTTTTCATTTTTCTTAGTTACCCCCAGTCCTCCCTCTCTGTTGAAATGTTGAAGATTTAGCTGTCAGAGACAACTATAATCCTGCCTTAGGGTCTGAAGAAGTGGAGGGACTTGCTCAGTATGGTGTTCTAATGTTCAGAACCAAGCAGTCTCCTTACTCTTACTATTTTAAGATGTGTGTAGTCTGACTTTAGAAGAAGTCCAAATTCCATCAGCTTTGATAGCATCAATCTGTAATTGGCATTCAGAATGCCGTTGGCATGCCAGTCTGTGAAGGCATTAAAGACCTGTTAAAACACTTGAGCCCAACTTTATTAACCAAAACTGATACCACCACCTTTATCTTCTGAATAAAGTCCGCTTTATTTTTATTTTCAACATTTTGCTGCTTCGTTCTTTGTTTCAGATGCCACTGCTGTGTCAGTGAAGTGAGTGGTTTGGAAGAAGCTGGAGAGAGAGTGAATGTGTGTGTGTGCGCGCGCGCGTGTAGGTGCACAAGTATATAAAAGGACTGAAGTGGTGTTGGTGATATATATGAAGAACTGCCCTCAATGAGGGAAAGACAAGGTGGCTCCCAACTCCCATGCAGGAGGCCTGCTGGAAGACTGAGGATGTGGGGAGGTTGTCTCCTGCAGACTTCCCAGGGTCTAAGACCCCCAACTTCCTGTTTACTTAGCCTGCAACAAGGACCGGTTTTTCTTTCCCTTTCTTGCCCCAATCTTGTGTTTAAACTGGATCTTTTCCACCCTCCTTTTGACTTGTGTGCAGTGACACCTGCTGACTTAACTGTCCTCTTTTAAAGAAGCATGCATGTGGCCCTCTGGACTGCACACTCCATTAGGAAGCTCTGACACCTAGGCTATATACTACTGTCTCCATATGTCATAATCAGAAGTAGAAATTGGAATGATTGTGTGCAAGAGGAACAGTTGTGTCTTATGATTGTGAAGATTACTGTATGAGAGCAACTTGTCACAAGCCACAGCCATAAACCAGATGTGTTTCCAGTTCAGACTGCTGTTCAATGTGACAGTCATGTGAATGGTCTTCGCTCAACCTGAAGTGGAAAATAGCATAGCTTTCACAGCAACTTTCCTGTCTTCACCTCTCAGTGTAAGGAGCAGACTAAGGTCACAGGGAGCCAGAATGTTAACCACCCTGAAGACTGCATACCTGTTTTGTGGTAGCCACTTCTTTCCAAGCACCATCTAAATGTATCTTAAACTTGTTTACTCATTGGTTGTTGGCTTTCCCCACTATCATGTAGGTCTGCTGGTTTTGTTTGTTTTATATTTTTCTAGTCTCTGTAGACTGGAACTCACTTTGTAGACCAGGCTGTACTTGAACTCAGAGATGCCTCTGTCTCCCAAGTGCTGGGATCAAAGGTGTGTGCTGCTGTGCCCACTCCTCTGACTAGCCTCTTAACCTTGAGTAAAATGGAACAATGACAACAGGATTGGTCAGTATTTAGGCATTATCAGTATGGCTAATTTTTGCATTCATTTTGTATTTTATGCACTCCTAAATCAATCAAAAGACTCAGCTGTACCTCCAACATATAGCCATTCCAATTTCAACTTTTGATTATACATGTCATTAAGATGTCAGACATGAAACAGGCGCTTCACAGACACTACATGTCATTCATGTAATGAAGGTAACATTTTAATCCCATTTTACAGCTGAGAACACAGGAGCTAAGAACATTGTCAGCTTCCCAGTTGCCCCCCAGAATCTGTGTGTACTGAATATGGCCGTTTTTGAAATCCAATCCCAAGGCCCTGTAGTCATAATTTTTCAGTAAGAATTATTTTACATCTTTGACTACTGCTAAGCTTTGTGTTGGGGCAACAAGATGTCTCAGTGGGGTAAAGGCACTTGCTACATTAAACCTGACAGCCTGAGTTCAGTTAGATTCCATGGTGGAGGGGGAGAATCCATTTTTCTGACCTGCACACACACTCCATGGCATGAATATGCCCACAGTAACATCATACACAAGATAACGTCGTTTCAGTTTCTGGAGTGCTATAGTTGCAGACGTGTGTTACCATCATGTACTAAAAACTACAACTGTAGGGGTGTTTTTATTATTAACACTGGGGACTGGAGAGATGGCTGTTTTTTCCAGAGGACCTGGGTTGAATTCCCAGCACCTGAGTGATATCTCACAATCATCTGTAATTCAGGTCTCAGAGGTTCGGATGCCCTCGGCACCAAGTACACATGGGGTGCACAGATATCCTTGCAGGCAAGACGCTCATATATGAAAATTTTAAAGTTAAATATTCTCTTGCTGCATATGGTAAGTGCATACCTTTAAGCTCTGGAACTCAGGAGGCAGAGACAGACAAATCTGAGTTCAACTCCAGCCTGATCTACATAGTTCTAAGGCAGCTAGGATGACATAGTAAGATGCTGTCTCCTAGAAACAAGATGTGTGCGTGCACATGCACGCGTGTGTGTGTGTGAGGCTGCATGTATTTATGTGCACCACAAGCATGCAGATATGCATTCAGATAACCTTTAGGAAGCTAGAGAACATCAGATCCCCTGTTAGTGTAGTTTCAGAGGATTGTGGGTGGGCAATATTGCCTTGGAAATTAGCTATCGTCATCCTCAACCCAAGTGTTGAGGTCATGGCAATGAGCTATACTGTACACAGTATAACTGCCAAACTCAATTCACTAGGGGTGTGCAGAGGGGGGTTGGTTGCCTCTCTGTGTGTCTAACTTTCTTACCTAGGGTCAACTTTCTTCCTATTTGAAGACTGAACTAAACCATCTCTATTTCTGCTCCATTTCCCCTCTGAGCCAGAAGCTTCTTGAAATAGTCTATGGTGCCTGGTAGGCAGAAAGGCCAGAGGGCTGCTGAGTAAGCGGCACTTCTTAACTACCCCAGCCCTACCTGCTAATTCTGCACAGTGCAGCCTAGACAGAAAACCTGTGAGGCCTGGGCTACCTTTCTTTTTCAAGTGCTCCTTGGTCACGTACCCCAAAAGCTGAGCTATCTTCATGCATTTCAGCTTTCCCTGCAGGCTCGAGGTCTGGATGCAGACAGGTAGATAGCCTGTCACAATCCTCAGGATGAGAGATTCATAGACTCTCCAGGTAACTTCTCCATAGCAATGGCAGTCCGTGTTCTTTACTGAGTACCACCCTCTAGTGAGACAATTAGCCCTTTTAAAAAAAAAAAAAAAATGTATATGAGTACAAGCACACCAGAAGAGGGCATCAGTTCCCATTACAGATAGGTAGGTGCTAGGAGTTGAACTCAGGACCTCTGGAAGAGCAGTCAGTGCTCTTAACCACTGAGCCATCTCTCCAGCTTCCCAATTAGCTCTTTTTTAACCCTCAGTTTCTTTGTTTGTAAACATTTCATTGAAAGAGAAGGCATAGGAATTTCACAAGTCTTTGAACATAAATTAGATCACCAATCAATTGAATGATGACTATCAGACCCTAAAGGCACTGAGGATACATAGCAAGCTGTGCTAAGCCCCCCAATCCATTTCCTGTTGGGCTCATATTAATGGGTAATAAATACAAGGTGTTCAATAACTTAATAAAACTTTCTTTTTGGTTTTTGCAGACATTGTTTCTCTGTGTAACCCTGGCTGTCCTGGAACTCGCTCTTACTCTCCACCAGGCTGGCCTTGAGTTTACAGAGATCCACCTGCCTCTGTCTCCTGAGCACTGGGATTGAAGGCGTGTGCTGCCACTGCCCAGCTTATAAAACTTTCTTTTTAAAGAACTGAAGTATTTTTAACTTAAGTATGTTCATGTTTTGCCTGTATGTATGTCTGTGCACTGAATGCTTGTCTGATGCCCAAGGAGCTCAGAAGAGAGCATGGGCCCCCTGGAACTGGGGTTACAGATGGTTGTGAACCACCGGGTGAGTCCAGGGAATGAGACCTGGGTCTTTCTTAATGGATTCATCTCTCTAACCCTGCCTTTTATTTTTAAAGATTTTTATTTTATGTATGTATGTATGTATGTACCACATGATTATGTTTATGTGTAGCATATACATGGCTGGTGCTGGAAAAAGCCAGAAGAGGGTGTTGGGATTCCCTGGAACTGGAGTTAGAGTCAGGTGTGCACCACCATGTGGGTGATGGAAACTGATCTTGGACCTCTGCAAGAACAGCCAGTGCTCTTAATGGAATCGCCATCTTCCAGCCCCTATCTTGTTTTGTTTTGTTTTGTTTTGTTTTTTTCGAGACAAGGTTTCTCTGTGTAGCTCTCGATGTCCTGGAACTCCCTCTGTAGACCAGGCTGGCCTTCAACTCAGAAATCCTCCTGCCTCTGCCTCCTTCAGCAAATCCTACCGGTGTGTGCCACCACAACTGGCCCAGCCCCTATCTTTGCATAGTCCTTACTTTAATTTAATTTAACACGCCCAGGCTCATTTGAAACTTTGCTATGTAATCCAGGCATGTTTTTTTTCTTTAAGGTGTATTTATGTATTTTATGGATATGGGTGTTTTGCCTGCACGTACATCTGCACACCAGAAGAAGGCATTGGATCCCATGGGACTACAGTTACAGATGGTTGTGAGCTATCATGTGGGTGCTGGGAATTGAACCCAGGACCTCTAGAAGAGCAACAGTGCTTTTAATGGCTGAGCCATCTCTCTCAGTCCTGCCAGGCAGGTTTTAAACTCTTAGCCTCCTAAGTGTTGGATTGTAGATATAAACTACTACGTCCAGATTCAATGTTTTGTTGTTTCAGAGGTAACAAGGGTGTCAGTCGCCTAGGCTGGGCTTGAATTCATAATCCTCCAGTCTCAGCCTCCCAGGTAGTTGGGGTTAGCAGCGCATACCACTAGGGTAATTTTGTTTGGAAGCTGGGGATGTGCTCAGTGATGAAGCAGTTGCCTAGAACGCACAACTGCCCGGGTTTGTCCCCGCACCACAGATGTGAATAACTTTGACTCTGGATAAAAATGAACATCATTTTTGAGAAAATGAGACAACTGTGAAACGGTTGTACAACATACCAGGTCTCCCGAGAAAGCCTGGCTCCAGAGGCCATGGCTGCTCTGAGGTGCTGCATTCTCTGAAAGAATAGGAGGTCAGTGCAGGAATTGCTTTCCCCCACTGACTTCACCTCTGTCCACAGGGGCCCAGAAGCTACCCATGGTGGCCCGTGATGGTTCCACAGTGTCCCTAACTTCCTGAAACCTGGAAGTGAGGCATCAAAGGTGGTACTGTCACATACATCTAATCAATTTTGCCTGCCAGTTATTTGAGTCATCAGGTCTTTTTGGGGTTTTGTTTGTTTGTTTTTGTTTTGTTTTGTTTTTTGAGTCATCAGGTTTTGATTCAGCCTAATGCCCCTTCCTCCTGCTCCACTTCAGGCAAGAATGGGACAGGAAAGACAAGAGTCATGGGAGTGGGAGGCAGGCTTTCCCTGATGGTTGCCAGGAGGGTTGCTTGCTAGGGCTCTGCTTCAGCACTGTCTCTCTCTCTCTTGCCACACCTGAGAAGGCCAGGTAGGAAGGTTTCACAGACTGACTAGTACCCAACACAGCTCCCTCTTCTATCTTAGCTCTGCCTCCCTGCCCTGTCCATTTCCCTGGTGTTTCCCTTCCATCCCCTCCGTAAGATGAGCCCAGGTTTCATGGTTCTTAGAAGGACTTAGAGCAAACCCAGCTTTCTCAGAGAAGTGTAGTAACTACTGTTAAGTCTCACAGTTCTGCAGGGCAGTGGGAGCATGCCTTTAATCCCAGCACTTGGGAGGCAGAGGCAGGTGGATTTCTGAGTTCGAGGCCAGCCTGGTCTACAGAGTGAGTTCCAGGACAGCCAGGGCTACACAGAGAAACCCTGTCTCAGAAAACCAAAAAAAAAAAAAAAAAAAAAAAAAAATAGAACATGCCTTCTAATCCTCCAGGATTTACCTGAAGACCATGTCGTCTGCAGCTCTTCCTAGCCTGAAGCTGCTCCTTCCTTACTGCTCCCCTGCTGCAGCACCTTACCATCACTCTCAGGAAGAGTCCTCCCACTGACTACTCTCCAAGTCCTTACTTTCTGAGACTTTACCACGTACCCCTCTGACTCCCAAGTACTGGACTTAGAGATGGAGGCACCACGCTCAACTTTCTTTAATCTGACTGCTTCTGCTTCCCAGGTGCTAGGATCAAAAGCAAGCACTACCATACCCAGCCTCCAGCTTTTTTATTTTATTTTTTTTTTTTTTGCGGGGGGGGGTTCTCTGTGTAGCCCAGACCATCCTGGAACTCACTCTGTACACCAGAGTGAGTTCTTCTGGCCTTGCACTCAGAGACCTGCCTGCTTCTGTCTCCCAAATGCTGGGATTAAAGGCATGAGCCACCACTGCCCAGCCTTTGTTCCAGATTCTTAAGTTCCTTGAGAGCAAAAGAGGGCATACTTCTTACTGTGTTTTCAGTATCCAGTGTGTCATGGATGTTTGAGAAATTTGTGTTAAAAGTCAGACAATCCTCTCCCTGGAGAAGTAAGCTGAAGCAGGAAGATGGCTTTGCATTTGATGCCACAGAGTGAAGCTATGTCTCAAAACACACCCCCAAATAATTTTACAGTATTTTTATTGAACAACATAGTGACCATGGGCTGGGTGGGATGAGCTCTTGTCCTCAGAACTGTCCGACATAAACAAGAACTAGAAATAGAATATGCTGGAATCAGGGCCAGACTTAGGGGCAGGTTTTCAGGCATCTAATTCTTTTGGGCTTTGCCACCAGCCACATAGAGCCCAGGATAGAACCACCTGGCTCTAGGGCACCAGGTGACTCACTTAGGCCTGCATTGTGAGCAGACAGCAGCTGCAGGCAGGGGCTGACTCACCCTGGGGATGTACTCAGAGGGTACCTCGACCCACTGTCTTTTCCAACAAGGGAGGACTTGCTGTGACCAAGTCTACACTCACAGGAATTGTGGAGACAACTGGCCTCCAGTCTTGCATGGTTCCTACTTCACAAGAGAAATTCTGAAGCCTGAAGGAAAAGGACATCTACCTTGCCCTTGGGTCTACTGAGTGGGATGACCTATGTTCCAGTCAGCTTGCCTTCATATCTACAGGATAGATGGGTCTAAGAAAGTTGGTGCTTGCTTGGCCAGCAAATAGCTGACCCACCTTTGTGTTCTGAACTATAAAAGGGAGCAGGCCAGCAGGAGACCAAGCCAGTGAGAATCCCCTCCTTTGAAGAGTGTCCAAGACGGGGGCTGGTCATCCCGGGAGGAACAGCTTACCCCAGCCTAGCATGTTTCCCTACAGTGGAGAAGATGACAACTGTCCTTGTTTCTCAAAGCTCGCACTGAACAAGAGATCTTTTCTTTCATCCTTCCCTTTTCAGAAGCACTTTGCTAGAAGCCAGAAAGGTGGACTAGGGTTTCAGGCAATCTTCCCAGCTAAATACTGACCCCACCAGAGCCCCTTCCCTAGCCTATGCCCGGCCTGCGGAGTTTGCATCTATCTCTCTCATAAGGCAAGCGCCCTCAGCTTTCTTTCCTTTGGCTAGCTCCCAGCAGCAGTCAGGCTGGCTTTGCTCTGTCCACGGTTCTTAATCCACCCGGGAACGAAAATGACTCATTAACATCTCCCAGGCACTCTCAGGGCACCTTGGCGTCTGATCCCTATTCTTTCCCCATTGGGATGGCCTGTCGGGAATGATCTCCTGTCTATGTCAGAGGTGAAGTAACTTGCCCAAGGTCACACAGTGGGAACGTGGTAAAAAGACTTATCTTCTGCCTGGCAGTTTGGCAGGAGCTCAAATCTTTGTGTAAAGGGCGAGGTATGATGTTTCTTCATCTTTCTGGCCTCTGGGAGCGTCTATAAAGGGCTTGGGAGGGCTGTCCGTCTTCCCAAATGAACATTTTATCTCCTTAGTTCACTCTCACTTTCAAAGTTAGATTCAACTCTAATGTCTCTGTGTTCAAATGGATAGATCAGATCGATGCCCCTTCCTGCGAGAGCAAAGAGTAGATAGTCTGGTGATGCTTCTTCTCCAAAGACCAATAAAAAATACAAATATTTCCCCCAAAATAAACAGCTCCACTTCTTCCCAAAATGTGCAACCCCAAGTCCTGCCCCGAGGCGCCCCAGCACATAGTCCGCAGACACTGCGCCTGTCGGCGGGGAGGGGAGGCCGCGCGGCGGGGAGCTGGTGGGCGCCAGGCGCGCTGCCAGCCTCAGCCGGGCCGCACCGCGGGGGCCGCCGCCCCTCGCCACGTGGTGGTGGCAACCGCGGGGTCCCGGGCGCCGGCCCAGCTGGAGAGACCCGGAGCAGCCGGGGAGGAGGAGGCGGAGGAGACGGCGGCGGCGGAGGAGGAGCGGGGCGGGCAAGCGGGAGGGAGGGGGCCGGGAGGGGAGGGGAGGGGGTGGGGAGAGACCCGGCGGCGGCGGCAGGGCGCGGAGCGGCGCGCGGTGCCAGGGGGTGGGGGCGCCGGGGCCGGGCAGGGGAGGGAGCCGGCGGAGGGGTGCGCTGCGACTGCGAGCAGGAGCCCGTGGCAGCCGTGAGTGCGGGCCGGGGCCGGGGGAGGGGCGCGGCGGGCCGGGGCGCCTTGGGGCGCGGGAGGCCGGAGTCGGGGCGCGGGTAGGCGGGCGCTTCGCCTAGGAGCAGAGTGGGGAAGGGTCCTGCGCTGCTGCCCGCAGCCTACGGCCGGCCGGGCCGCCGCTGCTCAGTAGCCCGCCCGGGGCCCTGCCGCGGTGGGGGAGGGGGCTGCGCGGTCTCTGCCCCACCGAGGGGAGGGGCGACAATTTCTGTCCGCCGAGCCCGAGGGGTTTAAAGAGCCGCTCTTAAAGGGACCGCCGGAGGGGCCTGGCCCGTACGGGCGCCCCCTCCCCAGTAGCCTGCGCGGGCGCTCCGCGCCCGGCCCCAGGATGCGGAGGAAGGCAGCTTGGGTCGCACGGCCGGGGTGTGTGGGGACACGGAGTCCTCGAGCGGGGGGTGGCCCGAGGTCGTGGGCAGGGTTGGGGTGGGGTGTGTAGTGAGCGCTGGCCGGCGGAGTAGGGGGAGGGGGTGGCGTGGGCAAGAGAGGGTTAAAGGTGGGGCCAGCCCTACAAACACGCGCACACGCTCCTTACTCAGACCTGTCACCCGCGTCTCTCCGGCACTTAGCCGAGGCTGGGGGAGGGGGCCGAGGCCTGCACTGTCGGAACTCGCGCCTTCGGACCGAGTCCCCTCGCCGAAGCGCACACACGCTCCAGCGCGCGCACACACACCTCGGACATTCCCATAGTGCCTCACGTGACACTCTGCCCGAACGTGCCCACCCTATCCACACGTTCACGCACGCGTGCTCACACGCGCACACACAACCTCTGATCGCTCCCGAACTCCGCGCTGACCCCGGTCCTCCGCCCCGCAAAAGCGCTCATTGACGGCGGCACACCTACACTCATTCACAGACACACACTCCCCCCCCACATGCCAGCCATAGCCACACATTCATAAACAGGCCCGGGAGAAGTACACACGCACCCCCTCGCTGCCTACTCGTTTGGGGAGCCCTGAGTCATTCCTGCCCCCGTCCCAGGGCTCCCCATTTCCCTGAGTGCAAGCATAATAGGACAAGCTGGAGTCTCCTTTAATGGTCTCCTTTCCCCTAGGCCCCCTTGCCCAGTTTGCTGCCTCTGACACTCAGCCAAGGACTTCCTGTAGGTTTGAGCCTGGACGGTTGCCACAGCCCCGGTGCACTTGGGGAGGCACTTCCTTTTCCTGAACTCTGGGATCCTGCGGGAGGAAGTTGGGCGGGGGCCCGCAGAGGCCAGGCTGACTGGCCATCCAGAAGCGCTGGCCTTCCTTAGGAGCAGGCGACAGAGGCCTGGGATGGGAATCTTGGCGACTGTCGAGGTACTTGGGGGAAAAGGGAGGTCTGGGGAGGAGACCAAGCCGGGTAGTCCAGGCAGGTTCATGGCTGTGCCAGTGCTGGGACAGCAGCCCTCCAGTCCACAGGTCTCTCTGGGTTCTAAAAGGAGCTCATCCCTGCCCCTGATCCATGGCCCTGTTTATCAATTGTCCCCCGACTCCACTCATGACGTCTCTCTGGTTCCATCTCCTTCCTCTATAAGCAATCACAGCAGAGGATAGGGCAGAAGCTTGAGAGAGTTAGTTGTGAGATCTGTCTCCCAGCTGAAGCTTTACAGCTACCACAGGTTCCTCAGACCAGCATGGAAGAGTTGGGAACAAACACCAGGTTTACTCTTTACTCTGTTCCTGCTTTCTCAGGAGGCCCAGTGTGGGCTGAAGCCCTTACCATGGAGCCCATGTTTGAAGATGACATCAGCATCCTGACCCAAGAGGCCTTGGGGCCCAGTGAGGTGTGGCTGGATGGTCCTGGAGACCCGTCACTGGAAGGGGACATGTGTTCTGCCTCCCACTTTGCGCTCATCACAGCCTACGGAGATATCAAGGAGCGGCTAGGAGGCCTGGAGAGAGAGAATGCTACCCTCCGCCGCCGCCTCAAGGTCTATGAGATCAAGGTCAGAACCTAAATGTGATGGAGAGCTGTTTAGTCGTGCCACAAGGGGGGGGGGGGTGTCCAAGGAGGTGGCCAGAAGTGGAGGCTGACTGGTCCCTGAAGAAGTGATTGCTCTGGGTATGAGGAACTCGTCCCCTGCAGCCAATCTCAGGAGTGGAGGAGGAGCTAGCTTTGGAGTGGTGGGTTCCATTGGAGAGGGCAGGGAGAGGAGTCTCTGAAGCAAGGAGTGGGGTTCTGGCTCAGAGTGGTCATGGGATGGAAGCCAGGCTTCTCTGAGGACTACTCTCCCACAGTATCCGCTGATCACCGATTTTGGAGAGGAGCATGGCTTCCCTCTGTATGAAATCAAGGATGGCTCCCTGCTGGAGGTGGAGAAGGTCAGTCTGCAGCAAAGGCTCAACCAGTTCCAACACGAGGTAAGCCCTTGCTTAGCTTCCCAGCCAACCCAGCTCCCTTAGCTTCCTGCTTCCATTACCTCGCCCCCAACCCCATCATGGCCTCTGCTCTCCCTAAATCAGCTTCAGCCCTTCCTATTTCTATTGGGAATAGGGTTGGGGAGGTTTGGGGAGCCCCTCTGCTCCCTGTCAAGGATGGCCCTGACCCTGGCACACCTCTCCGGGCCTACCCAGTTGCAGAAGAATAAGGAGCAGGAAGAGCAGCTCGGGGAGATGATCCAGGCTTACGAGAAACTGTGTGTGGAGAAAAGCGACCTGGAGACAGAGCTGGAGGAGATGGTGAGGCTCAGAGTGTGGGGGAGGTACCTGACGTGGTGTGATTCTATACCAGCATTTCAACCCTATGAGTGCGTGTTGCCCCCGCGTGTCACGCACACACCCTGCTGCGTGCACACTCCCTGTATCCATTCGTCCCTGCTTGTGAATGCCGGCTTTGCCGTGTGAATGAGACAGTATCATCCGGGTCATGGGGTGACTCTGTACCCTGGGCTACACAGTGCTAGGATGCTGTGTGTGTGTATTTGACTCTCACACCGCGTCAACCCTGTGCTTACAGTACAGTGTCTGGGAGAGGGTGTGCGTGACAGGAGAGGTACCCAGAGCACTAGACAGTTCCCAGTACAAGTGTGATGAGGGTCGCCGTGTGGCCATTTGTGTGTGGGCAGGTGGCAGCATCAGGAGACAGGTCTCTGTCAACTCCTCACTGTGACCTTGGTCAAGTTATTTAGCTTTCATCCCTCATCTGAAAAGCAGAGTAAATAGTGACCGTCTCATTAAGCTGCTGTGAGGGTAATGGGACATTTGTGTAAAACGGTTTTCCTTTTTTAGTCAGGACCGTTTGCGAGGTACTCGCTGCATGCCAGGCACTGTTCTTATCCCTCTACGCATATTACTCATTTTAGCTCTCACCACAATCAAAGAGGTAGGCGTGGTACTGCTATCCCCTTTTTACACTGGAGGTAGACAAAGCCTAGAAGTGCTGAAGTCAAGTATGCAAATGCAACTTACATTCCTGAGGGGGTGGGGTGGCTGGACCTGGAGCCCAGTGTTTGCATAAATGTCCCTGTGTGGTGAGACCCAGAGGATGTTTGGTTCTGACCTTGCCAGCCACAGTAGCCAGAAGCATCTGCATTGCAGGTGCCGGGAGAGGAGGCCTCACACCTGTGGCCACTTGCAGTGTGAGTGTGGGACACTCCAGCTGACTGTGCTCCAGTTGGGAGAACGATGACTACCCAGCCTGGGGAACTCTTGGGTTTGGGAGCCCAGAGGGCTCCCTGGCCCTGTATAGAACCTTGGCCCTCTGTCTTTCCCTGCAGCGGGCCCTGGTAGAGACCCACCTACGGCAAATCTGTGGTTTGGAGAAACAGCTGCAGCAACAGCAAGGCCTCCGGGATGCAGCTTTCTCCAGCCTGAGCCCCCCAGCTGTCCCTGTCACAGCCTGTCCTGACCTGGACCTGCACTATCTGGCTCTGAGAGGGGGCTCTGCCTTGGGTCATGGTGAGATCTCAATGACCCCTACCTTCCTGCTCTCCCTGTCTCCAACTGTAACTCCCATTTCAGTGTGACTGGACACCCTTGCCTAACGCCTCAGTACAATGTTTCTTTTTGTTTGTTTCTTTCTTTTCTTTCTGTTTTTTCCCTTTCTTTTATTTATTTATTTATTTATTTATTTATTTATTTATTTATTTATTTATTTATTTAAAGATAGGGTCTCACTACACAGCTCCAGTTGGTCTGGTATTTACACTGTACTCTAGGCTATCCTTGAACTTGGAGTAATATTCCTTATTCTGTCTCCCCAGTGCTGGAATTACAATCATGTAACCCCACACCTGGCTTGTGTCTTCAGTATCTTAAATTTATTCGTAATTATTCCATTCTCCTCTCCAGTAGTTCCTCCACCGCAGTTAACACTTTTCACAAGTTTTCACCGACATCCCTTGGCCATCTAGATCATGCAATTCTCGGGTGTGCCAGCAGAGGGCGTCCCCACTCAGAGTCCCCCTAGGTTGTGATTCGTAGAGGTCCCTGAAGATGCCCCTGACTGCTGGTTCTAATCTGAGACACCTTCCAGAGCCCGCCCAACCTTATTTCTCCCCCGGCCTCCACGATTGAATCTGCAGCAAGCCCATCCTTATTTCCCCTGTCATAGTATCTGGTCCTTGGGTGTTTGTTTTTCTGGCTCCTCTCAGTAGTTTGAGCTGAGTCTCTGTCCTATCAGTTTCAGTTTGTGCGGATCTGGGAGTCAGTCGGGGCAGCTAGAGCCTACCTAAGATCATCTTGTCTCCTGACAGCAGGTTGGCCTAGCCCGACGAGTGTAAGTGTGAGTGAGCTGGAGCGGAGGCGCCTGGAAGAGGCGCTGGAGGCTGCACAGGGGGAGGCTCGGGGAGCGCAACTCCGGGAGGAGCAACTTCAGGCGGAATGTGAGCGGCTTCAGGGAGAGCTGAAGCAGCTGCAGGAGACCCGGGCTCAGGTAAAGGGGACTTTGGAGCTGCACAGAATACCCGAGAGGGGTCTGGACAGAGGTGAGGCTGGCTCCAACCTCTTACTTTTCTCCTCAGGATCTGGCCTCCAACCAGTCGGAATGTGACATGGCTTGGGTGAAGAGAGTTGGGGATGATCAGTAAGTCATATCTAGCCCTTGCCCTTTCAACCCCATTCGCTAGGGGGCTATCCCAGGTTGCCATCGTTTGCTTTCCGTCGATCCACATGATTTCAGTGACCTCTCTGCTTAGGTCTTGGGGTGTGGTGCCTGTGTTGCTTACCACTCTACCCCTGTTACAGGAAATGGGGAGGGGCTCTGAAGTATTCTGGTTCTGGACTAGGCCCGTCTCTTCTCAACACATGGGGCGGGAGATGTATTCAGTGGCATTGCCTCCCTGTTCTGTGTTCTTTATACTGAGTTTACATACTAGAAATAAAACTTAGTAGGTCAGGTTACTCGCTCTGACTTGTGAGGAGGAAGGGGGGGGTCTCCCTCATTTAGGATTTGACCTGCCTTGTCTGTTTATCTAAAGGGAGTAGTCCTTGAGATGGGTAGAGAATAGCTGTGTCTGTGGGAACGTGACAGTGGGGCCCTGGGATGTGCTGAGCAGCAACAGAGCCTGGTGACTTTCACAGCTGCCTGGTGCTTATCCTCACCCACTCTGAGAAACTGCTTAAACTTCCTTGTGATTAGTTCCTCTCCGGGAGACAAGGCGAGTGTTACAGGTTTCATACATTCCTTACCGGAGAACACTGAGGCTCAGCTAGGGAGGAGCTAACCTTCCCTCATACCGCATAGCCAGTTCCCAGGATCCCAAGGGCCCCACCTCCCAACAGATTTCCTCAGCATCCTTTCAGCCTCTAGCCAGCTAGGGTACCCCTGGCTTCCTCCCCCAGCAGGGTGAGGGCCTGGGTGGAGCTGTGACAGCGGAGAGGGTGAGAACCCAGTTTGTGGGACTGGTGGGGGAGACCCCTCCCTCAGCTAGGCTTCTGTGGGGGGTTGGGAGAGAGCTTGATGGAAAGGGTCCACCCTAGCTTGTGACTGGGGCTCTGGGACCCCTGAGGCCCATACGTTCAAACCTGGGACACACACATATCGACATAGTGTAGATTCTTGCTCATTCCAGAAGTCATGCCAAAGGCACCCTTAGGGATCAATGATTCCTACCCCTTCACACACACACACACACACACACACACACACACACACACACACACACACACACACACACAGCTTAGTGGAACTCACAGGGCTGACATATAATCATCACGTGGTTTTGATCCCCGGAACTCTGTCTGGGTTAGGGAAAGGCTTTACCTTCTTGGCTTGGACTTTGTCTCTCTGGACCCTGGGGTCCCCTCTGGGGCTCAGAAGTCAGTCAGTCATTGCTGCCAGATGTGAGAGGAGAGGGTGAAGTGAAACTTGGGAAGGGGCAGAGAGGGGAGGATGCTCAGGGGCCAGGGGTGTATGTGCGAGGGATGGGGGGGGTGGATAACACCATCTCGGAAAGTGTTTCCGAAGCTCTGTCAGTCATATTGCTTGTTCTGGCCCAGCCAGTCCCTTCCTCCCAACCTGAGGGAGCTGGCTGAGGCAATTCTCCCGTGGTGTGGTGGGCTCCTCCTAGACTTGTGTGTGGCTTCCTTTACCACAGGCTCCCTGGGTCTCTGTCAGTCTAGCAGGCCCTGCCTGCTCATTCCTTCCCTTTAGCCTATATGCTTCTGGACAGCCCTGGCGTGGCAGAATCAGTTCTCAGAGGAAGTCCTTACTCTCCTGGTAGCTTTATTTTCTTTAAACTCAGCCTTTTTGGTAATAGGCACTTCCCTGGGGCTCCTTCCCACCCTCCCACCTAAAGATGGCTCAGCCACCTCTTTCCAGCTCCCAGGATCAGCAGCCCTTCTCTCCCATTTACTTCTGCTGACTCCGTATCAAGTGGGAATTTTATTGATGGGCTTTCCTGGGAATGAAATGCTGGTACCAAATTACCTGGAGAGGGGGGTAGCTCCTGAGTCCAGCCTGCCTCTAGGTATAAATCTTCCTATCTTGAAAGGTACCTTCAGTTTCAGCTTGTTCGCTGGGGCAGCCAAAGTGAACACAGTGATCCTCCATTTAAACAGCTCCGTTCACACCCTTGCCTGTAGGAACCCCATCCTGGTGCTGTCTGTGCTTAGGAGCAGGCCTTGGGGGTGGCCGTTCCTTGTTCTCAGCTCCTGGTCTACAAACTCTAACCACCAGTGATTCCCAGTAAGCAGGACAGACGCCTGGCCAGACACACCAGGCTGGCATCCTCCAGGTCTGACCTGTGGGTAAGAGTCTAGTAATAGCGTGCTTCCTGATGTCATAGCCCAGCCCAGGGAGCCAAATGGCCATAGAAGAAGGCGATGAGGAGGAGAGGGAGGAGGTAGCAGTGGAGTTCACTGAACTGGTGAGGGGTTTCAGGAGGAAAGGACCCAGGAAGGTCCCAGTCAAGATGACATGTGGCAGATGCCCCTGGTGCCCTCCCATCCGGGCTTGTGGATTCCTGGGTGGGGCAGTTGAAAGTATGGCAAATGCTGGGGAACAGAGGCATTTTATAGAGGGCTCCAAGTAGATTATGTCTCTGGAAGGCAGATGGAATCTTTTATTGGTAAGGGGCCCAGTGCAAAGATGAGATTCGCTAGGCAGTGGTGGCGCACGCCTTTAATCCCAGCACTCGGGAGGCGGATTTCTGAGTTCAAGGCCAGCCTGGTCTACAGCGTGAGTTCCAGGGCAGCCAGGGCTACACAGAGAAACCCTGTCTTGAAAAACCAAAAAAAAAAGGAAAGAAAGAAAAGATGAGGTTCGCTATGGATAATAAGAGGGAAATCATGAATTACAGCCCTCTCTTTCGTCCTAAAGTGGGGAGCTCAAGGTTGCAACCTGGGGCCTTTTCCGCCCACTCCTCCCACCCCCCTCTCTCCACCCACAAGCCTCTGCGTGGGCTGTGGTTAGTGGTAGGGAAGTGTGAACTCAGAAGAGAGAGGATGGAAACTCTGCATAGAGGTCAAGGGCAGTGTGGGGTGGGTCAGGACGGAAGTCGGAGACCCCCATGTACTCTGAGCTTAGCCTCCTGCCCCCAGAAGCAGTGAGCCCAGGCCTCCTTCTCCAGGCTTCTCACCCTCTCTACTTCCTTTCCTTCACATCTCCTCAGGTCTGATACCCAGAGCACAAAGAACTAACTTCTTAGCACTTGCAGCCACAGGGCACCCTGAGGGTGGGCAGGGGTTCTGCTGGTCTGGTGGACTGTGGGTTTGGAAGGGATTTCCACCCTGTGCACAGCAGCCAGCTGTGCTCAGAGCTGAGAGTGGCTCCTGTCATCCCTGTCCCTGTAGAGACATGCACACCTTATCACTTATCACTAAGTGGTTTTTGTTGTTCTTTGTCAGAGCTTTGGTTTGGTTTTTGTTTTTTAAGATAGAGGTTCACGTAGTTTTGAACTTGCTACATAGCTGAGGATGCCTTTAAATCCTTCTTCCCTTGGCTCTACCTCCCAAGTTCAAACATTACAGAGTGTGCTACCAATTGGGTTATTATTTTATTTTATTTTATTTTATTCACTTATTTATTTTGAGACAGGGTCATACTATGTATCTCTGGCAGTACCGGAACTCACTATGTAGACTAGGCTGGACTGGAACTCACATAGATGCGCCAGCATTGCTGGGATTAAAGGCCTGCACCACAATACCCAGCGCTTTTGTCTTTTTTTGAGACAGTGTGTCATCATGTAGCCTTGGCTGGCCTTTAACTTATGGTGGTCCTCCTGCCTCTTCTTCCCAAGCGCTGGGATAATAGACATAAGCTACTACATCCAGCATACTAAATCTTAATCCAGTACCTTAAAAACCAAAGCCCTAATGTGGACTTTCTCATCCACACCTGTCTGTCTAGACTGGACCCAAGGTGAGGCGCTATCCCTACAAAGCTTCATCTTACTCTCATAAACATGAGGCACTAAGAAGTTGAGGAACCAGGGACAGGCAGTCCAGGCAGGTCCCAGCGAGTGGAGTGACAGAGCTCACTGTTTGTCTGCTCAGGTGGCTCTGCAGGTAGGAGGGCTTTTAGAAGAGGGTGACCATGTGATTTGTTGACCAAATTGCATCACTTTTGAAAGTGAAAGGGGACATTGTTAATTATGCAACTAGTGTGAGCAGGGACAGGCCTGGGCAAACTAGGGACCCTGGTTCCTGCCACATTGAGTTGCTCAGTCTCACTGTATCTAGGGAAGCTTCTGGACTCTTAGCCACCTGGCTCTGCCTGGTAGAGGCGCCGTGAAGAACTCAGGTCTGGGGACCACAAGTCATAGCTGGTCCTAGCTGGTGGAGGAGCATGAGGGCTCAAGACTCTGGAAAGGAAGTGGTGGACCACTGGCTTGTTGCAAAGCGACTTCCTCCTCCGCCGCCAGCCTGCAACCTCAAGTCCGCTCCACGGCCTGGTGCCTGTGGTCCCCTCCCTGAGGGTCTGGCAGGCGGGAAGACTGATGCTGGGTGTGCCTGTGGGTGGGTGGAAAGTTTGGCCCCTAAATTCCCCTGCTGGGCGGGGTGGCTGGGGCAGCGAGGGGCAACCATGGATAAAGATGGAAGGGTTGGGAGGGCTAGGGATGTTGTTTCTGCTTTTCTCCCAGGTCTGCATCCAGTGATGGTTCTGATCACAGGACAGCTATTGTCCTGATTCTGTCCCCAGCCTTGTATGGCATTGTGCCTGACTTCACCCCTATCTCTTATCTGGGCCCTCAACTGTGTCCATAACCATGGCCACAGAAGAACCACCAGCCCAGCATCTAGCTGGACTCTTACCCCAGCTTTCATCCAGTCTTTAAGCCAGTCTCATGACTTGGCTGAGTTCTGGCCTGGCTGAATCCTCCCTGCACTGACACAGGGAGCTAGGGGGTGAGGGTGGGGGAGTCTGTGACTCAGGAGCTGCTCTGAGGCAGAGAGGTTTAGGAGAGGGAGCTCAGGTCTTGGACCTTGATTGCAGGTGCTTTATTAGTGACAGTGAAGACAAGCGCCTCCAGGAGGGATTTTGGATCCCTGGACTACTGGAGGGAAGGATGAACAAAAGGTGAAGTCAGAAAAGAGAGGGAGCCCCTGTCCTGTCAGCTCTGCTGTTTGTGCTCTGGCTTCTCTAAAGATACCAACCTCGTGGGCAGAGGGCAAGTGTTTCAGTCGTTGCTCTGTGGGCACCGGATCTTCCCCGTCCCCGTATGCCTGTCAGCCTTCTTCACTCTTCTCAGGGCACAGTGCTCCTCTGAACACCTGGGCCTCTTCCTCCTCCTCCTCCTCCTCCTCCTCCTCCTCCTCCTCCTCCTCCTCCTGCTTTCTCGCTTTCTCTCTCCCACTTCCATGAGGTTTGGGAGCCGTATGAGTAATGTCTATAGCCTGGACTTAGGAACATGGGAGGCTGGTGTTCCTATCCCAGCTTTAAGGACATGGCTAAGTGACTTTACCTCTGTGTGCCTATTTCCTTACCTGTGAGGTGGATTGGCTTAGAGTAGTTGTGAAGACAAATGAAGTTCCCAGCACTGAGCCTGGCCCCTGATCAGTTCATCACCCAGTGCTGCTGCTCACACGACCTGTTCTCCCTCAGCCATGACGGTGACAAGCCTCTCAGGTGTGGCCAGGAAGCAGGGTGTGTATTTAGACGCACGTGTGAGGCTCTGGGTTGTGTTGTCAAGTTGAGATTTTTTTCCACTGAATTGGCAGTGTTTTCAGTGAGTCATTCTTGTGCGTAGCCTATTCAACCATTGGTGTGTGAGGAGAGAAATGCCAGAGAAAGGGCATGTCCCACAGGACTGTGGTGTGTCAGGAGGCCAGGACACCTCAGGCTGTCCAAGGTCTCAGAAGTCTTTGTGAGGGTGGCCTGAGGCTCTTAGAAGATTGGATCAGCTTGCCTGGGGCCCAGTGTCATCTTGGAGAGGGTCTGAGCTCTCTGAGCTAGGGGCTTCTTCAGTTTCTTGTAGCTCCATTTTTTTTTCCCCCCACTCCTAGGAGAGTGCCAGGCACTGGGCTGTGGAAACTAGGGTGGCTCCTGACAAGGGAGCCAGCAGGGGAGCAAGGGGCCTGGGGAACTGAATGTGACAGGTGAGATCTCCCAGGCAGGGTGTGAAGGAGACGACCTGTATCTGTCACCTGAGATGCAGCAGGGAAGGTGGATGAGGAGAGCAGCTGTGCTTTGTGGGCAGAGCTGACATTCCATAACTGCACTGTCCCAAACTCCCCCTGGCTCCCACTGCTGAGTGCATGGCATGGACCTGTCCTCCAGAAGCCCCCAGTTTGACTAGGAACACACAGCTCCTGCCCTCAGATTGTTTTCAGTCTAAAAAATGAGACTTCCCTGGAGGAGTACCCAGTTTGGTGTGGGACATACCTGGACTTCCTGATCTGATAGAAAGACATCACTTCTTCCCAGACTTGTGAGATGAAGGTGGTGGAGCAAAAGATGCTTCTCACAAACATGGGGCCTGAGATATGGTGGGGTGGTGGCTATGGAGCCTGAGACTGGGTTCTCTAGACAACGGGTAGTGAGGCCTTGTTTTCCCTAAGAAGTGGGTTTAGCTCCCAGAGTCCTTACTGTAATTGGATTAAAAGCAGTTTCACACCGTGTCCCCAGCCCAGGAGCACAGTCTCAGCAGCCAAATCCTGAACCTGATCTGTATCCTAGGCTGTTAGTCCTACTCCTGCATCTGCCTCCTGAGCAGCAGGGAGCTTGTCACCAGGGGCCTGTGCTAGTATGCGTGCTGTGTAAACTCAGTAGGCTTTCTTAGGAATCGCCATTTCTGCAAAAGTTACAAAAGCATTCACATATACCTGTATGACCTACGGTCAGCCTGCAAATGGGATTCAGTTCAGGGACCCCTTGGAATCTCTCTCTTCTACATCCTTGCCCTGGGCAGGGCACCTCTGTGCCAGTGTGGGATCTGCACAGGGAGGCTCCCTAGAAGAGGAAGCTGTTGAGGTGGACCTTAAGGCACAGAGGAGCCTGCAGCTGGGGTAGGTGTGAACGCCGTATGCCAGAGCAGGTTCTTTTCTACGGCCAGGGCAGAAGAACCACATCCCCTTTCTTCCTCACCCCTTACCCTCTGACCTCAGGGTGAACTTGGCGCTGGCCTACACAGAACTGACGGAGGAGCTGGGTCGGCTTCGGGAGTTGAGTTCCCTGCAGGGGAGGATCTTGAGGACTTTGCTGCAGGAACAGGCCCGCAACGCAGGTGAGACTGCCTGAGTCAGGCAGGTCACTGGTGTGGGAAGAGGGGTGCAGAGTCCAGGAGTCATCTTCCACTCCCTGGGTGGGCATTGCCCTCCGTAAGCCCTTCGCTCCCCTCTCCACCCAGTCTGTCCTGTTTTGTCTTTCCCAGGCCAAAGGCACTCACCGCTGTCGCAACGTCACTCCCCGGCCCCCGCGTGCCCCTCACCCTCCCCGCCTGCTCGACCACCGCCCTGTGCCCCGTGCCAGTCCCCCGCTGCACAGCGCCGCTCGCCCGTGCCCCCATGCCCTTCACCCCAGCAGCGCCGCTCTCCCGCCTCGCCGTCCTGCCCATCGCCAGTCCCACAGCGCCGCTCGCCGGTGCCGCCGTCGTGCCAGTCGCCCAGTCCGCAGCGCCGCTCGCCTGTGCCACCCAGTTGCCCGGCCCCGCAGCCCCGGCCACCGCCACCACCAGGGGAGAGGACTCTGGCCGAGCGTGCCTATGCCAAGCCGCCCAGCCACCACGCCAAGGCCGGCTTCCAGGGCCGCCGCAGCTACTCGGAGCTGGCGGAGGGGGCGGCCTACGCTAGTGCCTCCCCGGCCTGGCTGCAGGCCGAGGCTGCTACGCTCCCCAAGCCCCGCGCCTATGGCAGTGAGCTCTACGGCCCCGGCAGGCCGCTCAGCCCGCGCCGAGCCTTCGAGGGCATCCGCCTGCGCTTTGAGAAGCAGCCATCGGAGGAAGAGGAGTGGGCCATGCCTGCCAGCCCGCCCAGTCCCGAAGCGGGCACTATCCGCTGCGCCTCATTCTGTGCGGGCTTCCCTATCCCAGAGTCGCCTGCGGCCACCGCCTATACCCACGCTGAGCACGCACAGTCCTGGCCATCCATCAATGTGAGTAGTGTACTGCTTCCCTTAGCCTGGGTAACTTGTGATGCAGAGCAGAGAGCCTGTCCTCTCTTTGGGGTCGCACCTTATTGCTTATCTTCACAGACGGTAGGCAGGGACGACCCTGCAAACACACCCTAGCTTAGCCTTTCCCTCCCTCCTTTTCCGGTTGGTAGGAATAAGTCCCCATCCCTACTTGCACTATTAAAAGTATGGTCCTCAAAGTGACAATCCCGGCTTTGATTCCGACTCCACTGTGTAGGGTCTGAAGGACCCCCTTCAAGTTCTCTCAGTTGTCTCTCTGTAAAAGGAGGACGATGATGCTATTGCCCTAGTAGGTTTTCAGGAAGAGGCAATGGTCCTAAAGTAGTCCTCGGGATGTGTGGCTCAAGCACGCTATTGTTGATGAGCAAAGGATGGTATAGTAATGGGGACAGAACAGGCACCCACTTAGGGACAGGCCTACCTATGCAGTTCCCTCCTCCAAGCCTCAGAACCTGGGCTCTTTTCTGTCTGTCTGGCATGATAACCCATGTCAGGACCCAGTCTTTTGCTAAACTAATGAGTTTCCTGAGTGTCACAGCTACCCCTTGCCACTTGGAAAGACTAAATTCTGTATGTGGTTTAAGTTGACTGTGTCTCAGTCACTCCAGAAGCACGTTGAGGTCTTGGTTCCCCTCATTACTGATATGCCTTAGCTAACTGAGCGGTGACTCTTGCATGCTTTCTAAGCGCTATGGGCAGAGTAGTAAATGTTGAGATGCTGGCTGTGGTGGATGTTGAGCGTGGTGTTAGAGAAAGGACGCCCAGACTCCTACGCGTTGTAGCCCTCCCTGATAAGAGTCCTAGGAAAGAGCAGGCTGGGGTGTGAGATAGACTCTAAGTGCCTTCATCTTCTTCCTGCAGCTACTGATGGAGACCGTGGGCTCCGACACCCGCAGCTGCCCCCTCTGCCAGCTGGGCTTCCCTGTTGGGTACCCAGATGACGCCCTCATCAAACACATTGACTCCCACCTGGAGAACAGCAAGATCTAGGGCACCTCTCCCACAACTGGCTGTCTCTCTGTTCTCTCTCTCTCATCACCCCCCAAACACTCACTTTGAATGCTGCATGAATCTCGTGGGGGGCCCCTGCCCCTTGCGGTCCCCAGATACCTCCACTAGCTACCGAGTCAATGTGTGTGCTGTCTTCCCTGGCCCAGGCACCACTCAGTTCTGGCTCTTTCCTGGAGGTTGACCAAGGCTCTCCCCATCTTTCTGGTTTCCACTGGGAAGTGGGGATCTAGTCTGGGATGAGGAGGACACACCCTCCACTTCTCTCTGCTTTTCTGTTCTTCAACAAGGTTGTCTCCAAGAGGAAGTCTAGTGCTCAGGGGAGGGAGAGGAGGAGGTGTCAAGAGCTCTGGGAGCCCCTTCCTAAATGTCTGTCTTTCCTGGGCTGTGTTCTTCCAGGAAAGATCTCTTGACAGGGTCTCAGAGCCTGCCCTGCACACTGACACCAGTCCTTCTGTCTCATGACCAGCCAGCGTGGGGCTTGTGGTACTGTGGAAGGAGGCATCTTGTTTCTTATTAGTCACTGCAGGCCAGCTCTGTTCTCCCCCTCTGTCCACCCTGGGAAACCAGGAAAGTGGCAGAGGGGTGGGAGGACCCTGCAGGCTTTGGATGATCCAGCCCAAAGGGGCTGCCTAGAGGCTGGGTCTCCTGGGCCATTACCCTCAGTCCAGGTGACTATCTGCCAGCCTCACAGGCCTGGGCTCTTCAGGAGCCCCTGGCACTTAGGTGCAGATCACCAAGGCGGATGCCTCCACACCTGCCCCCCACGGCAGCTCCTGACACCACAGGTTCCCCAGAGCCCAAGTGTGACTCAGCCTATGCTTGCTGGGTGGGTGTCATCAGCCCCTCCCTCCCAGGCCAGAACCTGAGATTGGGCCCTGGGTGCTGTGGAGATCAATTTCAAAAGAGCTAATCCCCTTCCCCTTCCCACCCACCCACCCCTATATTCCCTCTGTGAAATCTACCTCAGAGTCGTCCCCTCAGAAAGACAGGGGAGTGGGAGGCTGGGGCCCTAGGCTGAGGTGGGAGCCTCCTGAGGGAGTCTACTACCCACTATGAATCCACCCCTCACTTTGAGCCTCCCTGGGGCCTTGGCCAGCCGATGGCAGTGAACACTACTGTCCATCGAATGTGCCATTCTGATCCAAATCTTCCAGGCCCTCTCCCCACACCCCTCCTTCCTCTGTGCAGGGGGTGAGGGGTATGTCAGCAGGGAAGGGGCCAAGGACTCCAGAGACATGTCATTGTACCCTGAGTATTCCCCAGGGAGGGGACATGGGGAAGGGGGCCTGTAGAGGGGAGAGAGGGCCGAGTGCTCTCTGAACAAGTTGGAAGTCCAAATAAAACTTACCTGTTCCATCTGCGCTCAGACTGTGCTTCCATGGGTGGGATGGGGCCTTGGCTCTCACTTGGAAGGTCTTGGAGACTGCAGCCATTGGGGAGCCGGGACTGGCAAGCTTGGTTGGCCCCTACTCTGATTCTGTTGATCTGTTGGTCAGAGGTGACTCATGTCCTCATTGAGAATAGGTTTGAAGCAGCCACCCATCTCTGACCAGGTGCAGGGCTCTTGAATTTTTCCCCTCAGCATGTCTGGTCAGCAGAAGTTCTAGAGCTCTGGCCCATCTTAATAGATGAGTAGGTAGCCCTTATTTTTCTCAGATAATTTCTGAATGCCAGGAGCCAGGCTGGGACAGCACAGAAGAAATTGTGTTCCAGGTCCTTGTGAGTCTAAGGCTACTAGGACAGGACAGGCTTTAGGCTGAACTGCTACCTCAAACACCCCAAACTGGGAGGTCAGAGCTGGGTCAAGAACTCATAACTTCTGCCCTAGCCTTGGCTGTGCCCTCTGTGTGGAATAAAAAAAAAAAGAGTCTGAGTTATTTATGAGTTATTTATTCATTGACTCTATCATTTCCACATGACTTTTCCCCCCCAGTTGGTCACTTCGAAATAGAAAAGGGGACTGGGGAGGGCTGTGGTGTGGCTTAGTGGTAAGGCTTTTGCCCAGCATGTACTGTACAAAAGCCCTGGTTGATCCCTGGAACTGGAGAGGAAATCCAGGACATGGAGGTCAATGCTCATCAGTGACTTGAGGGAGGTTCAACTCTAGAATGTGGCAGCTGTCCCTCCACATTCTGCAGCAAGGGCCAACCTCTCCAACTCCTGTGTGGAAATAAGCAGCTACTGCCTGCAGCCAAGACCTGCCTAAGTGCCGGGAAAGGTAGAGCAGCTTTCCAATGTGGCTCATAGCCTGAGAAAGGAGATTCTAGAACCCCTTAGTAGTCCCTGTGGTTCTGGAAGCACTGGCTCCTGTGACACAGAGACTTGGGGATGGTCTAGGGACACAGAAGGCAAGGGAAATCCTGGGCCTTGAGAAAGGAGATCTGGGGTGGTTATGGACTGAGAATGAGCCCACACATGGGCACAGGCAGATGGGGTGACCTGAACATAGTCCCTGGGTGTGACTGAAGTGGGAGTGACCTAGGTGTCCTGCTTGGACATTCTCCTGTCATCAGAGTAAAAAGAGCATGGGGACATTGGATGCAGACTCTGGCAGCTTGTCTCCCTGATTTCTAGGGACTCAGGAAAGGCTCAGGTACAGGGCAGAACATTGCTGGGGGCTGGAAGAGAAGGCAGAGGAGGGAAAAGGCAGTGCATCTCCATCTAGGTCTCCTGCATAGCCACAGACTTCCATCTGACACTCCTGAAAGGAAGGGGCTGGGAGCAGGGGAGCTGGAGAACCTGGGACCCTCATCTTTCCCACCTCTCAAGCAGGATTGTGATCTCAAAGGACATTTGCTATGGATTGTCCTCCGGAGCCCAGAGGGCAACAGAAGGGGGCTGAGAATTGCAGGGTTCAGGGACCAGGAGGTTGACATTTTTAGGTTCCTGGAAACGAGGTAGAAGGTTGGAACAACTTTCTCTTGAGTAGGATAGAGCTAGGACCCTTGGGAGACTAGAAGTGACTCCTGTGGACCCACTTGCTCTCCCCAGCACACGCTCAAAGTCCACGTGGGTGGTGAGGGTAAGGACTTAGCAGAGGCTAAGGCACTCAGGACGTCTCTGTCCAGCAGCCTCTCCACTTCTGGCCCCATCCCTCAGACTTCCCCATCTGGAGGTCTCAGGTCATGCAGACTCTTGCCTCTGTCCTAGGTCCAAGTGTAGGTTATGTCAGGTGATCTGCTCGGGAGGGTGGCGGGGGGGGGTGGTGACAGCTCTTTGTGGCCTCTGCTGAGAAAAAAGCTGATTGGTAATAAAGGGGTGTGTGGATGAGTGGGCCATGTTAATGAGAAACGCCTCGCCCAGCTGACGAAGACAGGGGGTGGAGTTCTTACCCCCTGACATCTTTATAAGGCAGGGGACCAGGACCTCTCTCTTTCAGCAAGAATGAAAACAGCAACTTTGGTTGCCACAGAGAGAATAGAGGTCATGCAGGAGACATTAAGAGCAAAGGGAGGGCCAAGGGCAAGTGGGAGAAGTGGGACAAGGTGACTAGCCAGGGACAGAGAATAGGGAGACATGAGACCTCCCAGCACTCCTTTCTTTTTCCCGCCCCTCTTCCATGTCCACTCCTGTGACTTGTGAGATCTTCAGTGCTCCAGAGAGCTCCTGGCCACCCACAAGCTCTCACGAGATCTAATTCCATCAGCTGGGAGAGTTCTAAGCCAGTTCTGAGTGTTAGAAACTTACTGGCCCTGCCCAGGAGCAGTCTGAGAAGGACGCTCCTGCTTGAGGTACTGGTCCGTAGCACACACTAGAGTCTATGCAATCACCAGGACACGGCTCTCCGATCATGGCCTTGAGGCCTGGTGGGGCTGAGGGCAGGCAGAGCAGGCACAGTGAAGGACTTGGATGCCCACTCTGTGCCCACCCTGTCTTCAAGGCACAAGCAGATGTCTCTCTCTGAGAATGCAAACTCAACTTACAGTTTTAGCCACTCACCCTGCCACTTTAGCTAAAGGCAGAGCCGCAAGGCGCTCTTCATAGATGTTCCAGACTGCTGTGTGAATGTGGGCACGGGGAGGGGGGAAGGCGGGGAGGAGCTGGGGGACAGGATGGGTGTCACCAGCACCTCCAGCACCTCCTCATTTGCATTGCCACTGACACCCTTCTTGACCAAGAAAATGGAGCCAGAAATAACAGAGAGGGGGAGTGGGTCCCTCGGGGATGACTGAGGGGGCTCTTTCCCTGCTTCAACTCTCCCACGGTGTGGGAGACAGGAGGTCAGCTTCCCAGCTGGCCTGGGGAGAGGTGTACCCACTGCCCTCAGACTCAGCAGACAAGCCATGCCAGCCTCTCAATGCCCTTAGCCCCACACTCTCAAGCACTACCCCATTCTTGAGGCTACTCCACAGCCCTACCCAGCGAACCCTCTGAACCCTGTCTCTGAAATCCCTCTTGCTACTGTGAAGACCCCAGGCCTACCAGCTGGGAAGTGGCCCCTTTCCATGTTCCCTAGCCTTCTCCATCAGCTTGAATCTGTCCCAAACCCTGACCTTAAACCTCCTCTTGTCTGTCCATGATCAAAGCAAGAGACCATTCCACACAGGAAACAGTGTGGCCAATATCAGCAGAACATATGGTTAGAATCTATGGCAGGAGATAGAGAAATCAGAGAAAAGTGTGAAGTCTTAGCCCCTAGGACAGTGTAGGATCCTCACAGAGGAACCTTTCCTCCTGGGGCTCCCAGTTCAGATGGAGGCCATCTTTATTTAAATAAGTTCTCCATGTTGAGCCATAGAGGGAAGGATCAGGACCACTCCTGTTAGCCTTGCACATGGTAGGAAGAAGTCTACTACCGGGCTGTCCTTCCTCAACTTAGAGACTGTGGCTTGAACCCTTACCAACACATTGGACGCTCAAATGGTCTACATTAAGTTTACTTCTGCCCCCAAAGAGCAGCTACAGCCAAGTGTGGGAGCACAGGAGACAGTGGGTATGTAGAGTGTGCCATGGTCAGTAGGCTCTCTTCCCAGCAAGGGGTTCTGGGAGAAGAGGTGAGGGAGGAGGGCAGGCAGAGCAGAAGGGCCAGGCAGGGAAACGAGGTCGCGAGAGACAGCAGAGAGAGCTGTGAACGTGCTGTGGGGAGTGAACAGTGAACTGAGAACTCCCTTCACTCCCCCCACAAGAGATGCTATTTTGGGGGGAGAGAATATATGCAGTGCAGGGGCAGTGGGGGAGGCTGCCAGCTTCCCCAGGGGTCAGCCAGCTGCGTGTAGCTTCTTCTCTCCCAGCCATCTTTCTTGGCCTCAGTACCTTCTGTTACCTCTTTCTCCCTTAAGTCTTTTTGTTCTGGACTTGAGATGGGGAGAGATGGGCCAAGAGGTTTGGAGCTAGCCTTTGACCACCTCCCTTGAAGGACCCTGGGGTACTGAGGAACAGAGATAGAGACAGAGAGAGCAGAATGCATCAGGCTGAACATTCTGGGCTGTCCGAATGTCTTCCAAAGACACTCTGAAGCCCTATTCCCTCTCAGAGTCAAACACAGGCCTTGGGTGGGTGCTCAGAGAGGCTACTGTCTAGAAGCCACAGCCCTCCCTAGGGAAGGCAATCTTGCTTCTAGGCCTCCAGAGGGGCTGCACGGATGGAGTGTGCAATCAAGAGGCAGAGCCACTGCTTGGCACAAAGGGGAAATTCTGTCACCCTGGCTTAGCTCTCAAGGGCTCTGACTCATTTTGGGATGAAGGCTCCAGTGCCCTGTGGGTTTCTGTGGTGGCTTGGGGCAAAGGGAGGAAAAAGCAAGTAGAGAGAGTATGGCTGGAGACTTTTGTTTTCATTTTTGGAGTTTGGTTGTTTATCTCCCCAATGGTATGGATTTGCCTGAAGAAGGTTGACTGGGATGGCGAGAAAGCCCGTCTCCTAACTCAGGACCAGTTGCAATAAAAGGAGCTCAGGGATAGACTTTAGGAAGGACAAAGGAATACAGTGGCCAGAAGGATGCTAGCCCTCACCCTGGAAGGGCCACAGTGGCTTGCTTTCTCCCTCTATGGCTGGCCTGGCGCCTGCATGGTGGGGCACAGAGGGAACACAGTAGGCAGCAGAGTCTGAAGGCTCTAGACAGGAGGGATGATAGTGAGTCCAGCACAAGGATGTCCCCAAGACCTACAAGTAAAGGACATTAGTTAGAAGCCATAGGACCAGAGGATCTCCTGTTATCTCAGGCCCATCCATGCTGGGTCTTTAGGTCTTTCCTCTTCCGGCTTTGCAGCCCCGGGGGGGGGGGGGGGAGACAGTTCCTTGGTGCTCTGGAGCAAGAGGTCTACAGGGCTATTTGGCAGCCAGACGGAGGTCTAAAGACAGGAGCTGATGATGGAGCCATGTACCCAGGAAAGGAGCTGAGGAACTCAATTTGCCAAGACTCCTGCTTTAAGCCCATTGAGGGAGGAGCATCCCTCCCCTTCCTGGGGCTCTTGACCTGTGGGTGTGACAGAAGCTAATCTCTCCTTCCCCCCACAGACAGCAAAAGCAACTGTGAATGGGAGGTGAGGGGGAGGATGAGGAGATGGTGTGAAGGAGATAGCTTTCCCCAGCATGGGTGAGGGGCAAGAGAGAGGCTAGTGCCCCCTGTACTGGTCTTTGTGGCGTGTCCTGTGCACAGGCTCTGTGTCAGATTCAAAGCACCAGCATCCCTTGCCTGCCTCTGTACCTCATGGTGGGCATAGATGGGTTGCCTCCTCTTGATGTCCAGGGAGATGCTCTAGACTCACCTTGCCACACCTCAGCTGTGAGTATCCTGAACAGACCCAGTATACACACACACACACATACACACACACACACACACACACACACACACACACACACACACACACACGCACATTCACACATGCACGCATGCATGCACTCACACACTCGGGCACTCATTCCAGGACACCCACATGCAAGACACATTTCCTCTTGTGCATGTGGCATGCACGCAGTCTCTCACCCAGCTGCATCAAAGTGCTACATGGGTATGTCTCAAGTATCACAGGAACACCAGAAAGAGTGCACACTAACACATGTGTGGCACTCTTGGGTTTGAGGCGGACCCCATCACCCAGTGGCATGCTGATAAACATTTAGTAATCGGCTCTCCATTTGACCGATGACTAAGATGGTGGGAAGAGTCACACATCTGTGTTCTTGCTGTGTGAGAGCTAGCTGCAGCCACCACTCCAGTGTCCTTAATAGAAGTTACATGACTAAGGGAGCTAGAAGCTGAGAATGCTGAACCTGGGCAGCAGTGACTTATCAGGCCAGCTTTTCCTGGGAGTTGGGGTTGCCCCCTTTGCAAGCTTCATTTATTCCCTTCTCCTGTGAACCTCTCTCTCCTACCCTTTCTCTCCTCCTCCTGCACCCCTGGACCACAAGGGATAGCTGATATTCACATGTGTCTCTTTTTCTTCCTTCCAGGCCATCAGTGACTCCAGGATGTCTTCCAGGAGAAAGGCTCTGGGGTGCTGTTTGTTGCTAAAACATCATGTCTGGGCTGCAACTGTGTCTCTTAAGCACCTCATTCCTTGTTTCTCATTCTTCTAGGTCATGGGGCCAAATGTCTGGCCTGCCCTGGAAAGCTGAGAGAAGGAGATAGAACCTGCATTTGGCAGAATGGTCTGAGGGTGAGGCTGTACACCCTGGGGTGGGGCAGCGCCGTGGCTCAGCTTCCACTCCTAGCACGAAGATAGGAAGAAACTGGATTAGGTGATGGCCATCTCTTTTCCAGAGCTGACATATCGGCATTCTGTACTTCTAGATTCTTCCAGACTCTCTTTAAGGAGAATTTTTCTTATAACTCCATCTCTTCCCCTGTAGGCCATAAGGAGGTAACAAAGGTGTTTTGGGAACATTGAGAATTCCCGACAAGATGGCAGGAGAGGAGAAAATGAAGGAGAAAGAGAAGACAGTAGAAAACAAGGAAGGAATGCAATAAGAGGAAAGAGGAGAAGAGAGGAGAGAACAGAAAAGGGAAATGTACTGGAGATGGGAAGGAAGAGGAGGAGGAGGAGGGCGTTGGGGCGGGGCTCTCCCAGCATTCAGGAAGCGAAGTTACCAGGGGTACGGCAGGGGAGAGGGAGCCTCGCTAGTGCCTGCTTGACTGTGTGATCATCTGGGACGCAGCCCACTCTTCTGCCCAGGGCCAAGCGCTTCATTCTCTCTGCCTTCTGAAAACTGAAACCACAAAATTGGCTTGTGGTTGAGTGCATATCAGTCAATGCTATTCAGCTTGGCTTCCTAAGATGACTAAAGGGGTTAAGAACCCCTCTCATTAGACCCCCAAATATTCAGTTTCTTCTGGGGGCATTTAAGAAATCCTGAGATCCCCGGCACCACCTAGCTGTTGGTAGCAACATTCCTAACTTTCAAGTCCTATATGTAGCTTAGAGTAGGGAGGGGTGTGGCCAGAGAGCATCAGGGTCCCGGGGAAAGCAAATCTTCACCTGCCTCCCTATCCTTGCTTCAGTTCTCAAGGATCAGCCCCTGATGGGGGCAGGACTGGATAGGGTGGATTCTCTGCCTAGAGCCTAAGTACTAGCCAAGCACGAGGGCTAGTGCTGAAATTTAGAACCGGACCCGAAGGGTGGAATTCCTCTAAGCCTCTGTAGTTGGCTGTGTTACCTAGACAGACCCTTCTCCTCTCTTGGAAAGTTCTGCTGATGGTCTTTCGGGTAGGATGGTGCAGGTGGCAGAAGCCAGGTGCCACATGCCCAGCCCCCACCCTAGTTGGAGGCCTATAAGAAGTCCAAAGTTCTGATTTTCCAGGGCCATCTGTCTGCAAGCTGATCCTAAGTTCAGGGGAGGTAGTGGAGAAGCAGAGACGTTCTCCTTTGTCCTTTGGGACTCTTGGCCTCTTTTCGGGCCTCCCTGGGGTGCAATGCTGGGGGCATGAAGGGAGGAAGTAACATTTCTGTATTCTGTAAGGACATCTTTTTAGTAAGTTTGTCATTTCCATTGATAAGAACAGTCTCAAAGCACAACTTAACACTGGCCCAGCAAACACAGCCGGAAGATGAGTCTGGACCCAGGCCGGGATCTGGAGGTTGCTCTCCAGGCCTTGCCCACAGAGTGCCACCCTGCCCCCTGTGGAGGCTCCCCGCAGCAGTGGATTCTGGCTACCGATCTGAATGGCGAGTCTGGAAGTGAGCTCCACCCAGATTCCAGGGGATCCTCTGAGCCAGTCTAGTTCCCATATCCCCTTCTTGATATGAAGAACTTCTGGTGACTCTGTCTGCGCTGAACGTTGGTGTGTCTGTCCTGCTAGAGAGAAGCAGAAGCAGAACCTGGGCTCTGTCTTCCCCTGGAACCCTAGCCCACAGTCCTCTCCAGTGCCCCGGTGCTGCTCTCTTTCTGACTGTCCACCAGTCTCAGTTTCCCATTCTCACTCTGCTTTCCTGCTTTCGTTCTCTCTCCATCTTTCTTTCTATTTCATCCTCCTTACTTTTTTTTTTTTTTCTTTTTCTTTTTTTCGAGACAGGGTTTCTCTGTGTAGCCCTGGCTGTCCTGGAACTCACTCTGTAGACCAGGCTGGCCTCGAACTCAGAAATCCGCCTGCCTCTGCCTCCCAAGTGCTGGGATTAAAGGCCTGCGCCGCCACTGCCCGGCTGCCTCCTTACTTTAAACCTCAGGCCTCCCAAGTCTCTCACTCTCTCTTCAGGACTTTGCTTCCCTTAGGAGTGGGACCCTCCAGACTCTCACCTAGGGCCTGGGGTCTGCCTCTGATGCTTGGGGGTGATGTATGGAGCCTTGAAACAACGGGAAGGTGGAGGGTTCCCAGGACATAACCTGCGACTTGTACCCTTCCATTTAAGTGCTGGTGCCCCTCCCCCATCGCTCAACGCTCCCCCACCCCCGTGGGGAAGAAGAGGCAGAATTCTGAGATGGGAAGTACTTACTTCTTATAACCCCTGAAGCCTGACACCTGAGAGTCAGGACAATCAGGCGCTCAAGGGCAGCCTCTGCTACACAGCAAGTTCGAGTCCAGCTTAAGCTACATGAGATTTGTCTCAACAAAACAAATTACCTTCCAAGTTTCTCCCTCCCAAGTGAGTGGGCCTTCACCCTTCAGAAGGTGGGGGGACACTTAACATCCCCATGCAAGGGGGAGGGGCACTCCCGCACTAGGAGGAAGTTCATGGATGTAAGAAGGGACCAGGAACCCATGTATGAACCTATGTCTTGCGTCACTCTATGACATTAGAAGTGTGTTAGCTTGCTCTTCTGCTCCGCCCTCCTTACGGGAGCTCCTCCCCCACAGCCAAACTGGGTAGTTAACGGCGCAAAAGCACCGGGCTCTTAGAAGGGGGTGGGGAGCTACGCTGAGGAGGGGACAGGAGAGGAACAGGAAGGCAGGTAGGCCCACCCCCGCCAGTGCCCGCGCCCCCCGAGTCCCACCTCCCCGTGGCTGACTTTTCCCAGCTTCGAGGAAACACCTCCTTTTAGCGGAAAGCGAGATGGTGTGGGGAAGCACTGACTCTCGGGCAACAGCGTGAGCCTGATTTTCCAGTCCGGGCGGGGCGGAGAGAGATGGTACTGGGGACGCCCAGGCCAGGGGGTTGACTCAAAGCCAGAACCACAGGGCTCCTTCACTGTACTGTCGGAGAACAAGAAGCCACCAGGTTTATAAGAAACTGCGATTCATCTCTGTCCCCCTCTACCCCTCTCTAAGTAATGGATTAAGGTTAAACTCGAGGAAGAATCTGTAGTCCGTGGGCAAGGAGGAGACTCGGTCTCAGGATCTTTCTCGAAGTCTTGTGTATTGAATGAAAATGGCACGTTAAGGGTGTAGATGCTGAGAAGTATCTGGAGCCAAAGGGTGATATGTTATCAATCCCCCTTCTCACCCCAAACCAAACAATAGTTCTCTCTTTTTATGTATGTATGTATGTATGTATGTATGTATGTATGTATGTATGTATGTATATATGCATGTATGTACGTATGTTTGTATGTGTGTGTATGTGTGTGTGTGTGTATGCATGTTTGTGTGTGTGTGTACATGAGTGGTCTGTCTTCCTTTATATCTGCATGACAGAGGAGGGCATCAGATCCCATCACAGATGGTTGTGAGCCACCATATGGTTGCTGGGATTTGAACATAGGACCTCTGGAAGAGCAACCAATCTCTTAACCACTGAGCCATCTCTGCAGCCCCCTAACAATAGTTCTTAAGTTCCAGTTTGTCCCCAGGTTACTTCTGCTGCTTCAGTGGGGACATTCAGACTCCTACCCCCACCCCAGAATGGCAGCCAGTCCTTTGGCACAGACAGAAACCGAGCAGCTGGTTCTGCTTCCCACCTCTTAATTGCTGGCTCACAGGTCCCAGGGTGAGAAGCAAAGGGAGAAGAAGGGTTTGGCCACCAGGGCAGGGTAAAATGTCCCAGCCTTAGAGAATGTAGCACCACCCACAGGGCCCATGGGAATCGCCTATTCCCAAGGGCTGCACAGACCTGTCCCAGACCTTTCCATCCTAAAGCAAGCACGTGCCTGCCCAGATAGTGGGTTCAACAGCCAAGAGCAGACATCTCAGGGGGACCAGGAGCATCCCTGCTTCCCACTGCTGCTCCAAGAAGCCAGGACTCCGGGGTCTTTCCCACCAGAACCTTGCCTTCTCACCCTGCCCAGTCTGATCTCAGCTGTGTGACTGTGCCCACCTCTGACCCTGTCGCCCCTCAGCTCATAAAGGTGATGGAGCTGCTGAGTAACGGGGTCCAATTCTGCAGGGTCAGCAGGCAGAAGGCATAGCAGGAGGGGTGGAGGGGGTACCAGGTGATCTAAGGAGGGTTTATAGGCTCGCCTTTCTATAGAAGGACTCTGAGCCAAGGTCGAATTGGAAAAGACACTGGGAAAGGAGAGAAGAATCCAGTAAACAAACAACTGAGTTGAGGATGTGGTGCCATCTCCCTCCCTGAACCTCGACTCTAAAGTCTTACTCTTGAACCCAGGCTGGCCTGGAAATCAAGGCTATCCTCCTGCCTTAGCCTCCTCAGTGCTGGCATTACGAGCCTGTACCACCACTCTCAGCATGGGCATCAGCATCTCATTTGTAGAATGGAAATAGGAACAATGTCATCACACACACACACACACACACACACACACACACACACACACGGGGGGGGGAGAGAGAGAGAGAGAGAGAGAGAGAGAGAGAGAGAGAGAGAGACCCCAATGAGCAAGGTTGAGAGTCCCAGAATTGCTTGCCACTGCATTACCGGCTGTGTGACTTTGAGAACGTAGGTACCTTCTCTGTGCCTCTGTTTCCTTTTCTCCATCTGTGAGACAGGCAGAGTCATCCCTGTCCAACTCAAATATAGTGAGTACAGGGGTTGGGGGGGGGGAGCAGAAAAACTGGAGGATTTTATTTCCAAAATCACTGAGAAAAGGATAAGAGGAAGCAGATGGGGTGATATGTCCAGGGTAGCAGGTGTTCTGAGACACGAGACATCCAAGGCCCCAGAGTCCAGGCCAGTGCACGCATGCATGGACATTTCCCCCTGCAGGGCAAGGAAATGGGCTGGTATTTCAACTTCCAGCTATTGCTTCAGTTGCTAAGAACTTGCCTGATCCTGATGCTAACCTCCCCTCCCAGGCCCATGGTGTCAGAATCTGGTGCTGCTGACAGGAAAAAAACAGACAGGTACTGGGGGAAGGAGGCAGGTGGTGGTGGTGGGACCAATAGGCCACCTCATTAGTTCCCCCTGCCTTCAACAAGAGGTGTCATCTAGGCCATTTCGAGGTCCTGCATGAAGTGCCAGCTGCCATGGCCCTGGCGGGAGGAGGTTGCCACAGTGCCTTGTGATACATACGGTGTCACGGAGAGGGGTGAACTGCAGACATCAGGCCCCAGGGAGATCACAGACTTGTGTGTCAGAGTGAATCTACATCTGGGGTGATAAGTGGGGTTAATCTCAAGGTCAGAACTAGCCAATTCATTTTCGTGCCAACATGGCCCCGGGTGCCCTGCATGGTGGCAGCTGAGACTCGGGTGTCCCCTTTACAAGAGATGGCACCTTGCCTGGTGTCTTTCCACTATGGTTATTGGTGTCCAATCATTATCTTTATTTCTAGCCCAGTACCTAGAGATCCAAGGACCCTGAATGGTCCTTATGGTTCTTGGTTTCAGGACACTCAGAAAAGAAATGGGATTGGGTGTGAAGGCTCATGGGAAAGATGCCCAGTCTCAGGGAGGGGTGGAGCCCTAGCCCAGCAGGCATCTCAGATAGATAGACAACCAGACGCTCTGTTTGCTTTGCTCGCTGGAGATCATCACACTGCCCTATGCTCCTGGGACTCACCTCAGGCTCTGCCTTTTACAGGCCGCGACTGTTACAATGTTCATAGGAAGAGAGGGGAACAGGAAAGCTCTAAGAATAAGATGGAGGGTCAACGTGGACTCCCGCAGGACACAGAGATGCTAAGGTGATAGAGAGGAGGCAGTTGGAGAGGCACGAAACGGGGCGAGTTGGCTAGCTGTCTTTGCAGCAGTTAGCCAGAGACTAGAGGGTGAGAAGGACTTCCACACAGGGTGTGCAGGGAGTGTGATGTGGCTAGGGTAGGTTGGGTGAAGGAAGATCTGTGCTGTCCTTTCAGGAGGAATGTGACCAGAGAGGCTAAAAGCAGAAATTCCAAATAACCCAGGAACAGGACCAGACCAGCAACCTTCTTGTCCCCAGCTATCTCCCCCTAACGCTCCCCCCCCCCCCGCACCTCTGGAAGCCCTCCTCAGCACCCCTACCCCGCCAAGGCCCACAGCCCTGGGGAAGCTGTGTGGCCTTCTCACCACGGACCCAGTGTCATGCCGGCTGTGGCTTCTTCCTTCTGACCTATTTTTTAATCATTTGATAAGATCCCCCCCCCAAACCAAACCCCAGCCCCCGGGCCCGTCAGCTCCACCGAGTGTCAAAACCACCCTTGTCAGTTTGCGTTGGTTTCTTAGTCCAGCAGCCCCTCCCCTCAGGGCCTGAGAGCGAAGGCTAATTACCCAGCTGCTGAGTCCCCCCCCACTACTCCACCCCCAGCCCCAACAGAGGTGGCCCTGGAGGCCGGCTTCTAGAAGAAGCTGGGGCCTCCTTTCTCTCCTATTGTAGGGCAGGAAGTCCTTCCTGCTGTCTAACCTCCATTCTTTCCTCTGTCCTGCCCCTAGTGGTGCTGAATGGCAGGTGCAGGGACTGATAGTCTACACTGGAAGGGACTTTGGGGCATCTCCTTTAAGGAAAGTAAAGGTCCCAGCCTCCAGACCTGAGTTTAGAGATGTCATTCTGGGTCTCACAGAATTGTAGGGGGTGGTTGGTCTCTGCCAAGGGTCTCAATTACAGGGCAGAAAACTGAGGTAGGTCAAGAGAAAAGGACAGGCCCAAGGTCACGTGGGGCTGGCGGGGTAGCTAGGATCAGAACCCAGAGCTTCCTGTCTGTCTTCCTGTCTGTTGCTGGGTCTCCCTCACGCCAATCTGTTTCAGTTTCTCCCTACCTTGCATGCGTGCATGCGTGGGTGTGTGCGTGTGTGCATGTGTGTGTGTGTGTGTTTGTATGCACTATGTGGGTGCTTGTGGAGGCCACAGGTCAATGTTAGACATCTTCCTCAACTTCGTCTCCACGTGCATTTATTTAAACGGTTTTTTTCTAATGCGTGCAAGTGTTAGCCTGCACGTATATATGTCATCATATGGGTGTGTGGTGCCCTTGGCCGTCAAAAGTGGGTGTTAGATCCTCTGGCACTGGAGTTACTGATGTTTGTGAGCCTCCATGTAGGTGCTGAGAACTAAATCTGGGTCCTTTGTAAGTGCTCTTAACTACTGAGCCATGTCTCCAACCCTCCCACCCACACATACTTTTATTTTTGGAGACAGGGACTCTCATTGAATCTGGAGCTTGACAGTTTGACTAGTCTGGCTGGTCATTGGGTCCCAGGAATCCTCTGGCCTTCTTCTTCCAGAGCTGGGCTCACAAGTGGATATGTTGGGCTTAGCACAAAGGTGTGGGAGAGTTAACTCTGGTCCTCATTTCTTGAAACAAGCCATTTATTGACTGAGCCCATTTTTCATTCTTTTGTCTTTGTTTTTGAGACAGGGTCTCACCATGTAGCTCAGGCTGACCTGGAACTCAGTATCTTCCTACCTTAGCCCCCTGAGTGTTGACATTCTAGGCATGTGACATTAACATGCCCACCTTAGTTTCTCTGTGACTCAGTCCTTATCCCCTGAGCAAGGACACCACTCCTTGTCCCTGCGAGCCAAATCCTCAGGTCTGGGGCCGTCCAGCTTGCTCCACACACCATTAGAGATTCATCACTCCTGCAGCATGTACCTGCTGTCCCCTCTTCCCTCAGACTATTCGCTGCTCCATATCAACGTATCCTGTCACATTATCGAGAAAGGCAAAACCAAGGGTCTGTGTGTGAGAGAGGCCTCATAAAGGAGGCCTTGCCCCAGTTATATAGGCGTGCAACAGGGTGCAGTTGGACTGGCCTTGAGGCTCTTACAGAGTTGGAGATGCACGGACAGACAGACAGATACAAACCCATGATAGAGACTACAGTGGGTTCATGGGGCCAGGGAATAACAGGAAGACTCGAAAGGGCAGAGACAGAGAGAGACCCTTTGCTCAGGACACCAGCAGGCATATTTGTTATGAAATATAAGTGGTGAGGTGGTACCTGGCAGACCCATGGGCTCAGTCAATAAACGCCATGCAACAGAGCTGGTATAAAGGGGGTTTATTGGGGAAGGGAGAGGAGTGAGGACCTGGAGAAGAGGTAGAAGCAGATGAGTGGACATGTAGACAGACAGACAGATGGGAGCAGACTCATGGGGCAGAGAAGTGGGGGGGGGCAGAGAAGTGGGGGGGCAGAGAAGTGGGGGGGGCAGAGAAGTGGGGGGGGCAGAAAGGGGCA
>CM052710.1:23312554-23335054 GCA_028551405.1 Uromys caudimaculatus
ACACATGCAAACACAGAGAGAGGTGGGGGGGGGTTGCAGTCCTGGGTCAGGTGATGATACAAGCCATTGCTAGGTCCCTGGGAGGAGCCTAGTGGAATTGCCTGTAAGCTAACCATATTTATTGTTATTTTGGTTTTAATTAATTTTCAGATAGAGTATACTGTAGTCCAGGCTGGTCTTCAACTTGATATGTAGGCCAGGCTAGCTTTCAACTTGATATGTAGTTTGGGATGACCTTGAATTCCTGATCATCCTGTCTCTACCTCTCAAGTGCTGGCATTATAGACAAATCCCACCAAGGCTGGCAAGACAGGAGCAATTTGATAGATCCAGATAGAGGTAGATGTGGCAGAGACATACAAAGCCACAGATAGAACACAAGGATCTACAGACATGTGGAGCCTACCACCAACAAGGCCGAGAAGCACCAACTGAAAAAGCTTCAGTCATGGTGCCTAATCCCAGCACTCAATAGGCAGAAGCAGGCAGACCTTCATGAGTTCGAGGCTAGCCTGGCCTACAAAGTTCTAGGCCAGCCAGCACTACACAGGCTCAAAAGAGAAAGGAAGGAAGAAGACAGAGAGAGCTACAGACAGACCCAGACCGGCTCTTAGGGAAGCTCAGGGGCCTGGCAGAGATCAGGACCCATGCAGATGGCGAGGTTAGCTTGCCCAGCCTGGCATGGCTGGGCTGTTGATAGCTTCCTGAGGAGAGAGGGACAGAGGAGTCCAGCTACACAGGCGTTAGGGCTGCCTCTCCAACCTTGCCCTGGCTTCTCTCTCCCTTCCCTCCTCCCAGGCTCCCTTTACCCAAGGCCCTGGCATTCCCCCACCCCCACCCTTGGTAACCAGACCCTGCTTCCTGCTGAGATTAAGGCCTGCTTGTCAGATTCTGGGGGGGGGGGGGGGGCACCACCTCCCCTAGGGCCTTCCTAAAGCTTGTGTTCACCCTCAGTACCCTGGCAGTCCCTGTGATTACTGAGTTGCTCCAGTGGTAACATTAAGGGAACCCTCATCCCTAGGGATGGGGTGCCGGTAGAAAGGCTTGGGAAAAGTTAGGGGGAAAGGACTGAGGTGTGGCCCGGACCAGAGGGTAAAAGTTACCCATCTTAGGAGGTTATTCAGAGCGGCAAAGGGTGACCCCCAACCCAGACATGAGAGTCTGAAGCCCTTGACCTTGGAGTAAGCCCTGGGCGCTGGCTACTGGGGATTCTGACTTCTTGCAGCTGTCACTGTTGGGGGTGGGGTGTGCTCTCCAGGTGCTGGCCATTGCCCATCCCCCTCCCTGCTAAGCCGATGGTTCCGGCCATGGTCAAAGCCATGATCTCTGAAGGACTGGCAGTCTGGGCCCAGAGCAGGGAGGGCTCCAGGGTATGTGGATAACAAAATGAGATATGAGCAGACCTGGAGGTGGGGCTGAGGGGTTATCTTGAGGAGGACTCTGTGTTTGGCATGTCTATGTACATGAGAGTAACCCATGTGAACATGAACTTATGGGATGCTAGTCTGCCTCTGGGGACAACTGGGCTAAAGTGCAGGAGAAGTCTGGAGTGCATGGTCACTTACCTAGCTAGGAGCTCTGCATGGTCACTTACCTAGCTAGGAGCTCTTGGGGGTAGGAGTTTTCAGAGTCCCCAGGGCCTTGTTTATCACAACCCTCAAGAAATGGTGTATGGGTCAGGAGGGAGGCAGGCCTGAACAAGGAGTTCTCTTCTGGCCCCAGGCCCTAGCAGAGACAGGGGATGGAGACTAGGGGCCCTTTGTGGAGGATCCACTAAGCCAGAGGGAAGAAAGGGAAGACACAGGTGGCTGGAAGCAAAAGACAGGCGACAATTCAGCACAGCTTGGGCCTCCTCCCTTCCAGTCCTGCCTTAGGGCAAGGCTCGGCCTTCAGAGTCCAAATGAATCTTTTTCACTGACAAGAAAACCAGAGCTGTCAGGATGCCATCAGAGGTCACCCAGATAGTGAGGGTTGGAGTTAGGGGGTTCCCACTAAGCCACCTGTGGAAGATGTTGTTTCCCTCTGTCAGGCCTTTGATACCCCAAAGCCTTTTAGCTTCTGAGGTCTTTGCTTTCAAGGGCATCCCCCTTCCTTACTTCCCCCCTCCGGGACCTGAGACTTTCTCACTGAGTCACAGCTAAGACTCTGACTTCATGGTTTCTTGACTCTGAATCTCTCATGAGCATATCCTGAGCCACGGACCCCTTCCTCTGAGCGCCTCATTCAGTCACTGTTCTAACCTCTGTGGTTCCAAAGGCAGAGACTCGGCTCCTGGTGCTCTGAGCTCTGGACCAGCCCTACCCAGCCACACTCCGTTTCTATCCTTTATTGCAACCCTGGGATGGATGCCTTGGTCCTGCACACAGTTCAGAAGAGGACCAGACCCACTGATCATCTGAGAAGTGAGAAGAATCTGGGCCTAGAGTGCCAACCAGGACACTGTAATGCTTGCAATGTGGCTTCTTCGGTTGTCCTTTGTCCACTATTCTCTGATGAGGGAAATTTCTGACACATCTGACTTGGAGATAGCAGAGAAGAAGAGGGAGGAGCTTGGAAGTAGGATGTGAGGCATCCCCAAAGACCATTTGTCACCTCAAGTTCTTAACTCAAGACACTGTCAAACCCCAGAATCAGCATGTCTAGGAGCAAGTCCCAGAAATCCACGGGCAGCTTGCTGGGATAGGTGGTTGCCTAGGGGGATGGCCGGGCTGTGTGGCCTTGAGAGAGAGTCCTTGGCACCCTATGTCTTAGACATGAAAGAAGTCTCGCACACCTGTACAAGAGTACACGGTGAGGAGAGCCAGTGTCAAGGTGGAGGGCTTAGGCCCGTCCCTAAGCCTGGGGGCAGTCTCTCCCTGCTCCCTGTTTTCCAAATCTTTTCTAGGAGAGTATCAGACCTTTTCTTTTGTGTGGTGCTGGGGATGGAGCCACAGTCTCCCACATGTCAGGTACGTCAGGTATGTATGTGCTTAGATACCTGCTCTATCAAGTCATGCCCCCATCCCTCGGCTGGTTTTCACTTACTTGACTTCTACAAAGAATACTGGGCTGATCACCTACCTCAGACCCTCTGCCCTAGCTCTGTGGCAAACAGGGTGTGTGACTTTTGAAGCATTCGGTCTCCCATGTTATCCAGGGCCAGCCTGTGGGTAGCATGTGCAGGCAGAACGAGAGGGGGGCTGGGAGCAGCAGCCACAGGGGAGAGAGGGGATCCCAAGGGGCCTCCTCTCCTCCCTCCTGGCTTCCCACCTCTCCAGCCCTGGAGACTGGGAAGGGGGTGAGGTAGCAGCAGGAAGAGGAGGTGTCACTGCCAGGGTTCTTCTTCTCACCCAAGCTGGCAGAGGGGCGGGACTGGCAGTGGTGACACCAGGGCCACTCAGCCCCCGCTTTTCACAAGCACTTTCTTTTTTGGGTGGAAGAAATTAGAGGGAGTGGGGGTGAGATGGGTGAGGAATCTGAGGTTAATAAGGCGGCTCTATCGACCCATCAGGTTATGAGGAGACCATACGCAGGCCCCCTCCTTCAAGAGGTGTGCTCCCAGGACCACCCAACTATGATAGTCATAATCCCTTCTGCTCTGAAGAGCTCGTTGGGAGTGTAGAACATTCTGTTCCGAAGCAGGGGGATGGCTCACTTGACCTGAGGATCAGCATGGAAGATGAGAGAGGGAAAGGCTGAGGAACAAGACTCCATTTGGCCTTTCACAGTGGGACACTTAGTTCTCAGTGTTCAAATTTTTCACCTCCTGGGGAAAGCAGTCATTTGAATGAATCTCAGTAATCTATTTTTCACAACAGCTGGCCAACGGTTCTAAGGTCACCTTCTTTCAAGCTATGGCACCTCATTTCGACCAACAACACATAGAAGCCTTTATGTTCTAAGGCATGGGGGAGTAGGGAGCCGGGGGTGAGGAGGAGGCCAGACCCTGATTTCTGATGCTGTCATGTACCCTCATTCTCAAGAGATGCGATGATTGTCTACCCCCACCTTTCCCTGGGTCGTGTCTGCCTCCTGGGGTCCCTAGCTTCACCTTCGCCTAGCAGACTGTCTCTTGGTTCAGCTCTAGTTAGGAAGAGAGTGTCCCCCTGGGCCCCTATGGGTGAAGTCCTATTGGGCTGGGACAGAAATGTAGCGATGAGGTCACACCCCAGGGGAGAAGTAGGGTGGGACAGAGATGAGGGAAAGAAGCCCCTTTTTAACAGAATAAAACTGTGTGGAAGTATTTTTTGGAGCATTTTTAAGATGTAAATCTTTATATATTTGACATGCAAAAAAATCCATTACACCTTGCTGAGTGAAGAAAAACCAAGAACCCACGTGATAAGGCAGTCGGAGAAGTTTATGTAAAATTAGACATTTGTGTGTGTGTACAAAAGACAGAGACACAGAGGGGGTCTATACAGGAGGGATATCCGGAAGGGAAAGGTACTCTTAAAAATGTTAATAATGTTTGCTTTGGGGAACTGGTATTGGGGGTGATTTTTCTAACTTTGCTTTTCTTCACTGCCTAGATTTTCTGTACAAAGGATGTTTTTAGTCTTGAGGTCAGCAAGAAGGCTCAGCAGTTAAAGGCACTTGTTGTCCAAGCCTGATAACCCGAGGTCCAGATCCAGAACCCACATAAGGATGGAAGGAGAGAACTGACCCACACAGCTGTCCTCTGAACTCTGAACATGTACCATGACACAGACGCCCACACATATACACAGAAACAAGTAACTCTTAAATGATGCTTTACTTCTTATTTACTGATTTTTGAGATAGGATACCATGTAACCTAGGCTGGCCCAAATTGTAGCTGAAGATAACCTCAAACTTCTGATCCTCTACCAACCCTCTCAAGTGCTGGGATCACAGGCCTGTGCCACCGCGCCCCATCTCTAAAAAGCTGGGGATGGGACCAGAAGCGTGGTATATGCTAGGCAACTAAACGACACGCCAGACCCCAAGGATGCTTTTTATTTCAAAAGAAAACTCCCAATGGGTTCGCTTTCAGTTGGGAGGAAAGGGGTACTTCTCAAAATGCATGACTTACCTTAGCTATCGGACTAGAACAGCGGAGGAAGAACTGTCTGTCTCCATCAGAGCGGGCGTTGGGTTCCCTGTCAGCCAGCTTGGACTACTTACCTGTAAGCCACTTTGTTTCTTTTATAATAGAATGGAAACAGGCACACAGACACCCGCTGGTGTAAGGTACACAGCCCCCACCCCCAATACGAATATTTATTTCCCTTACTCCATCAGGCCTGAGGGACTTTCAGGCAAAGGAAGTGACTTATCTAGGTCCTACACACCGGAGTCACTGTCAGAGTCAGTCCTGGGACTCTGAACACTGACAGCCAAGCGCTACTTCCCGTGTCTTTCGCTGGCTGCTACACCACGTGAACCAGCTTTTGAGGGAGCATTTCAGCTAGCCAGCCCACGGTGGGCTGCTTTGGGTGCAATCTTTTTGGGAGCCTGTTATCCAATAGCTTCCAAGTCTGCTACTGGGCTAGAGGGACAACATCATCCTTTGGCTCGGGGGTGGGTGGGCAGGTAGTTATGTGGGGTGGGGGGGAGGGCAAGAGATAGCAAGCAAATACTTTGTGCAAAGTTACAAAGCCTGGACACACAGGAGGCAGCAACAAATATCTGTTGCCTATGTATAGTCTAAGTAGCTCTGAGCCTGCTAGAGGCGTAAGAATGCTCAGATGATCCCATCTAGGGCCTTTGCTGAGCCTTCCAGGACGGGCAGAATTTCCTAGGGAGAGAAACCCGCTCGAGTTTCAGGTGGCAGGTTGACTCTCTCCCAGATTCGGGGAGACAAGAGACTTTCTGGTCTCCACTTGGGGTTGGGGGTGGGGGCTTCTGTCCTCACCAAAAGCGAATTCGCGCTGTTAGCCAGGAGGGGGCGGGGCGGGGCGGGGCCAAGGTGGCGGGGTGAGAGGACTCAAGGAGCTTCATAAAGCCACAGCAAAGGCCGCTGCGCCGCTAGTGACAGCGGCCGGCTGCAGAGAAAGCCCAGGAGCAACTGCGCGCCTATCCAACGCGCGCTCAGGAGTCAGGCGTCCCAGCTCCAGCTCGGGTGGAGTTCCACTGGTCCTCGGACCCCGCCCCCGTAACCCCAGCCCCAAGGACCCTCGGGTCTCTTCGACGGCTGCGGGAAGGCGCCCAGCCTGCCTCGGATGGGCATCGTGGAGCCGGGCTGCGGAGACATGCTGACCGGCACCGAGCCGATGCCGAGTGACGAGGGCCGGGGGCCCGGAGCGGACCAGCAGCATCGCTTCTTCTATCCCGAGCCGGGCGCACAGGACCCGACCGATCGCCGCGTAGGTAGCAGCCTGGGGTCATCCTACTCTGGGGGCGCCCTGGTGCCTGCTGTGCCGGGTCGCTTCCTCGGAGCCTACGCCTACCCGCCCCGGGCCCAGGCGGCTGGCTTCCCCGGGCCTGGCGAGTCCTTCCCACCGCCCGCGGGTGCGGAGGGCTACCCGCCCGTGGATGGCTACTCTGCCCCGGACCCGCGCTCTGGGCTCTACCCAGGGCCACGCGAGGACTACGCATTGCCCGCGGGGTTGGAGGTGTCGGGGAAGCTGAGAGTCGCGCTCAGCAACCACCTGTTGTGGTCCAAGTTCAACCAGCACCAGACGGAGATGATCATCACTAAGCAAGGACGGTGAGTGTGGTGCGCGCCGAGCGCTGCGAGCTCGCAGGGCGGAGCCGGCCGGAGTCTGGTCTCGGTGGCCCACCGGAACAAGGACTTTCATCTTTAATCAAAGTACTCTGAGCTTCAGTTTTAGGAGACAGGAGAGCAGGGTTGCGGGGAGGGTACCGCAAGCTCCAGAGAGCTGCGGGTATCACACCAACCGTCTGAGGGCTCAAAAAGGACAGAGATGATGCTGTGGGCGCAATTAGAAGTTACTTTGGTGCAGAGGAAAGGATGACTCTAGCTTCACCGCGAATTGGCCCGGGGTGGGGGTGGGTGGGTGGGGAGAGACTTGCTCCTTGCTTCAGTCTGGGATCACAGTGGGCAGCAAGGAGTGTGTGTTACGGACCTGACAGGAGCTGGCCGCCTCTCAGTCCCTACATGTGGGAAGTTGAAGTGTTGAGGGCAGAATATTTTGAGATCTCAGTGTGCCTGTTCCTTTGCTACTGCTGTGCTTAGGGTAGCTTTGGTGTATGGGGGAGGGGGGAGCAGACTGGGATTTGGTGACATGGAGAAGCAGTCGCCAAGTTTCTTTTCCGGTCTTACTTTGAGATCATATGTCTGGGGAGAGAGAGAGAGAGAGAGAGAGAGAGAGAGAGAGAGAGAGAGAGAGAGAGAGAGAGAGAGAGAGAGAGGTGTGTGTGTATGTGTATGTTGTGTAGAGGTGGGAAGCAGCAAAACTTATGAAGGCACTAATACCCAGGGCCTGAATGTGCCAAGTTCGAGACTAGTCGCAGCTGGTGTCTAGTTTTGTACTGTGCCCTTTGAGGCTAGTTCCTAAAAATATGTCCACTTCCTCACCCAGATATTCACCAGTCCAGCCTGGGAGAAGATGGAGGGGGTCCCCTGAGGCTGTTGCATTGGTAGTATGGTTTGTGGCTCAGCCTGCTGCTTCCGGATGGAGTCTCTTTGCTGAAGAAAGAAAGAGAAACTTGCAGTTTGTTAGGGGTCATTTAGTATGCAACACCCCTAAGTGGACCCTCTTGTGTTTTATGGGAAGAGGCAGCTACCTTTCTCAGTGGGGAACAGCCAGGACTTTGCCACTAGTGAGTTAAGATTTGGGGTGTCAGGATGGAGACTCAAGAGATAACGGAGAGATTGCAAGGGTGGGGTTTCTGGGAGGGGGCACAGAAACCCTTGCTGGATCCCAGGAGGCATTACTAGAGTATATCCCCCCATATGATATGGGGGTGTGTGTGCACAGATAGCTGCTAACTACAGCTGGTTTCAAGCTGCTGAGATCTTTCTCATGGGAATGAACTGAGGATAAACCATTTGATTGGTTTTGGCTCACTCTTCATCTCCAAAGACTTCTGAGACTTCTCCTCTTCTCCCCCAACCCTTCTCTGAGTGTCTCTGGCACTGGCCAGGTTTCTGGTCCTAGAGTATGTCTGAACTGGAAAGATCTAGAAGTTCTTGTCTCTCACTGCATAGAGAGAGAAACAGACCCAGAGACAGCAAGGGACTCTTCTGAGGTTCTACAGCTGGGACCAGGCCTCAGATGGCATCTGTCTGCTCATCTTTCTCCAGTCTCCACAGCCACCAGTAAAAACAGCCACCTACACTGTCTGAAAGCCCTGCGTGGTGCACCCGCATGCTTTCGCTTCCACTATTTCATGGCGAGCCAGGCAGGCCTGGCCTTCTCCCCATTTCATACCCACGAATACCAAGTTGCTGGGATAACCAGTGGCTTCTGCTCTGTCCTGAAGCAGACTAGGTAGGCCTCTAACCATGGCACTTTCTAGTGTGTCATCAACAGGAGGTCCTTTCATCCTGGGGCCCAGCCTCATCAATGCCGTGTCAGGCCTCAGCTCCTCCGGTTAGAGAGAGCACCAGCCACAACCTCAGTGATGGCTGGGCTGGGCTGGGGCCCCATCTGTCATCTGTCTGTGAGCTGCTAGGGAAGGCATTGGGAGGGACACACTCTATGGCCTCCTCTCCTGTGGGTTCCTGCTGCATATCTTCCCGTGACCACTTTTGTTTTCTCCCCTTTGGATCCCTGCCTCTCCGTTCCTCTCGTATGGCTTTAGTACTGCAATTGGAATCCGGGGCCTAGTGTATGCTAGACATGTTTTTTTTAAAGCCAACTGCGGTAATGCATCCCTGTGACACCCATAACTGGAAACTAGCCTGTGCTACATAGGCACTTTCCTGCCCCTCTTTCTTTCTCTTTGCTATGGAGCACAGACTTCCTTTGAGCTCCAGATCTTCCTACATCCCCCACCCCCAGGGCTAGGATTATAAGGATGTGCCGCCATGCATAGTTTACATTTTGTCTCAAAGAACCAAAATTAATTTACTTTTCAATGCTAAGAATTGAACCCAGGGCCTTGTATGCGCGCTATACACACAGACACACTGCTGCCGGGGTACATCCTTAACTAACTGCTTATTATGATAAATCACACTATATAAAAATAAAAGGCCAGGCATGGAGGCACATTCAATCCCAGCACTCAAGAGGCAGAGGCAGGCAGAACTCTGTGAGTTCGAGGCCAGCCTGGTCCACAAAGTAAGTTCCAGAACAGCCAGAGCTACACGGAGAAACCCTGTCTTGAAAACATCAAACAAACAAATAAACCAAGACCCAAAAAACCCAAAACATATAAATATAAAAGTAGAAAATATATCAGACTTGGCTTTAAAACTGTTCAGTATTGGTCTGGTCTTCTCTGTTGTAAGTTATTTTGTTTGTTTGGTTTTTTTTTTTTTTTTTTTTTTTTTTGCGTGAGGGTCTCACTATACAGGCTCAGCTGGCCTGGAACTCATGTAAATGGGGCTGACCCAGACTTAGAGAGATCTGTTTGCTCTCACCTCCTGAGTGTTGCCACGTTGTGGGTATTTTGAGGTAGGATCTTGCCGTGCCGTGGAAATTGGCCTGCAATTGGTGGTCTTCCCGCTTTGGATCTTTTTTTTTTTTTCTTCGAGTCAGGGTTTCTCTGTGTAGCCCTGGCTGTCCTGGAACTCACTCTGTAGACCAGGCTGGCCTCGAACTCAGAGATCCACCTGCCTCTGCCTCCCGAGTGCTGGGATTAGAGGCATGCGCCACCACTGCTTGGCCCTGCTTCGAATCTTTATGTTTCTCTGAAAATGAATTTTGGTTGTTTGGTTTAGTTGAGACAAGATCTTAATTCATATATCCCAGGTTAGCCTAGAATTCTCGACCCACCTGCTTCACCCTCTGAATGCTGGAATTACAAGTGTACACTGTAACCACGCTGGGCTTAAAAGTGGAATTTAAAAAAATAATGGCCTGGCAAAATGGCTCAGTGGGTTTGATTGCCCTGTGGGTTTGATTGCCAGGGCCCAAATGGTTGAAAGAGAGAAGCGACTCCCATAGATTGTTCTCTGAACTCCAAACATACACCGTGACACGTGGGTGTCCACCACCTCCACCATCCGGGGGGAAAAAAAGGTAACAGTAAGAAAAACAACAACAAACCAAACCAACCAACTAAACAAACAAACAAAAACCAACCAGGGTTGGAGAGATGGCTTAGTCAGTGACATGCTTGCTTTGACAACATGAGGACCAGGCATGAGGCAGAGGCAGGCGGTTGGATCTCTGTGAGTTGGAGGCCAGGTCTACAGAGTGAGTTCCAGGACAGCCACGGCTACACAGGGAAACTTGGTCTCAAAAAACAAACAAACAAAACACACACACACACAGAGAGAGAGAGAGAGAGAGAGAGAGAGAGAGAGAGAGAGAGAGAGAGAGAGAGAGAGAAAATTAGCCAATTAGCCAGGTATGGTGGTGTTTGTAATCCCTGGCCAGCCAGCCTAGAGTAATCAGAGACCTTTAGGCAGATGAAAGACCCTTATGTTGAGACAGATAGATAGATATGTCTGAGAAATGATATCTCAGGTTGTGCACTGGCTTCTACATTGACATGGGCATACATACATACATGCCCGTACACACACACACACACACATGAATAAATAAGTAATTTTAAAAATAGGATTAGTAAACCTGAAAAAGAAATTCCTAAATGTCTTCTGGTTGATTCATAAGAGTGTGCTAGCAGTGTGTGTGTGTGTGTGTGTGTGTGTCTGTGTGTCTGTGTGTGTCTGTGTGTGTCTGTGTGTGTCTGTGTGTGTCTGTGTGTGGGGGGGCAATTCTCACATTTTAGATCCTAAGGCCACACTACATGACATGGGGTCCCTGTTGGATGGGGCAGTGACTCTCCATCATTTCCTCTGATGCCTCTCTTCAGATCATATCCCAGGGGTCCCATCCTGGAAAGAAGACAGGGCATACCCCCGTCAGTCAATTCAACGCTACCAAGCCCTGTGGCCTCTGTATCTTCTCAGTTTGAGCTCCAGTGATCTGGTTGGTGCTGGGCTGTTTCCTTTTGCTGTAGAGTTTTGGGCTCAGAGCAGAGTCCTTTCAGTCCTCCTGCTTTGGCAGGCTGGCCTGTCCCTCTGTGGGTTTCAATGACCTGCAAGTCACCACCACATCACCCACGGCCTTCTTTCTTTTTGAAAAATTCTTCCATCCCAGACCTAGCCACAGCCCCTCAGCCGTTGGTCCTGGGCTGACTCAGTCGGTCCCTGGTTCCTCCTCTTCCACCCACCCTGGGCTCACCCACTAGTATGGATCAATGGTAGTGAGGCTTTTGGTTCTGAGCAAGGTGGAGGATGCCTGATGAGGGCGGTTCAAGGGGGGCTCAGAGAGGGAAACTGAGAATAAGAAGAATTTGAGGTGAGCCTGAGAGGATGGCTCAGGAGGAAGAGTGCTTCCTGCTAATCCTGACAAACTGAGTTCATATCCCTGCACATGCCCCTGTGGAGAAGGTTACCCCAACACACAAACATACACACCTACAAAAGAAAAAGAATAAAATGTAATACTTGTCTTTTTCTTTGGTCTTCCCCACTCCCTTTAGGAGGACAGGGATTTTTTTTTTTTTTTTTGGTTTTTCGAGACAGGGTTTCTCTGTGTAGCCCTGGCTGTCCTGGAACTCACTCTGTAGACCAGGCTGGCCTCGAACTCAGAAATCCACCTGCCTCTGCCTCCCAAGTGCTGGGATTAAAGGCGTGCGTCACCACTACCCGGCTTGAGGACAGGGATTTTGAGACAGGATTTCTCTGTGTATCATTGGCTGCCCTGAAATCTCTCTCTGTAGACCAGAGTGGTCCTGAACTCAGACGTCTGCCTGCCTCCGTCTCCAGAGTGCTGGGATTAAAGGCATGTGCCGCTACCTTTCTATTAGATATAATACTTTAAAAACAAACAGGAAGAAGATCTTAGAGCCTCCTTTGTGCATTTCTGGAGCAACCCGGGAGTGCTGTACGCAGGCTGAGCCCGTGTCTCTGTGTGCAGCGTGTATTGTGAACAGTAAATACAAATAATAACCGTAGGATGGAAGACTTTCTCCGTAGGAAAGAGAGGCCGCTCCCCACGGGCGTGTGGGTGGGCACTAATTGCTGGTAATCCCCACTTTTCTGCCTGTGATTGGTTGATTATTATAATTAAGATAACTTTGGGGAGAGCTGCTGTTAAGTAGCTCAGTTTGCAGATATGTTTGGTTATGTGATGTCTGGGTGGCGAAGGCTGTTCCCACTTCACGTGAGGCAGTGTCACAGTGCCTTAGTGTCCTTTCTCCATCTTCCCAACTCTCGCAATTTTTAAAAAAGATTTATTATATGTAAGTACACTATAGCTGTCTTAAGACGGTTTTTCTTCTCACTTCCACCCTGTTCACTGTAGCTGTCTCCAGACACACCAGAAGAGGGCATCAGACCTCATTACGGATGGTTGTGAGCCATCATGTGGTTGCTGGGATTTGAACTCACGACCTTCTGAAGAGCAGTTGGTGCTCTTAACCACTGAACCATCTCTCCAGCCCCCCTCTCACAATTTTTAATTGATATTTTTACTTATTATTTTACTTTTTTTTTTTTGTTTTTTTGTTTTTTTTTGTTTTTTCGAGACAGGGTTTCTCTGTGTAGCCCTGGGTGTCCTGGAACTCACTCTGTAGACCAGGCTGGCCTCGAACTCAGAAATCCGCCTGCCTCTGCCTCCCAAGTGCTGGGATTAAAGGCATGCGCCACCACTGCCCGGCCTATTTTACTTTTTCCAATATGTTTTTATGAGTATATGTGTGTGTGTATTTGTGTGTATTATGTATATACTATGTGTGTGGAGGAGCCTGTCGAGGTTGGGGGTCAGAGCTCCTGGAACTGGAATTATATAGGGTGGTTAGGAGCCTATGTAGGAGCCAAGCACGGCTCCTCTGTAAGGGTAGAAAGTATCTTTAACCACTGAGCCATCTCTCCAGCCCTTTACTGTGTCTTTTTTTTTTTTTTTTTTTTTTTTTGGGGGGGGGGTGGTGGTGGTAAGACAGAGGCTCACTCCAGGCTAGCCTGGAGCTCCCTGTGTCCAGGTTACCCTTAAACAAGAGGCACACTTTTTACCTCAGGCTCCTAAGTGCTGGGATTTTAAGTGTAAGACACTATACCTCACCAACCTTTCAGACTTTTTTATTTAGATTTATTTTATTTATAAATCTAATGTTTTTTTTTGTAATTATAAAATCAATGTTTAATAATTATTCATGTAATGCATGAATGTTTTGCTCACATGTATGTATGTCTGGTATGCTCAGAGGTCAGAAGACGATGCTAAAGCCGGAGTTACAGACAGTTGTGAGCCTCTGGGTACTGAATCCAAGTCCTCTGCAAGAAAAAGTGCTTTTTTTAAAAAAATAATTTATTTTTATGTACATTGGTGTTTTGCCTACATGTATGTATGTCTGGTGAGTGTTGTACACCTTGGAACAGGAGTTATAGAAAGTTGTGAGCTGCCATGTGGGTGCTGGGAATTAAGCCCCAGTCCTCTTAGAAGATCGGCCAGTGCTCTTAACTGGTTCGCCATCTCTCCAGCCCCCAAAACAAGTGCATTGAATTGCCGAGCCACCTCTCCACCCATGGATTTTGTTGTTGTTGTTGTTGTTGTTGCTGCTGCTATATTGAACCCAGGCTCTCATGGATGCTAGGCAATCAATCTTTTTTTTTTTAAAGTTTATTTATTTTTATTTTTTAAGTACCTTGATGCTTTGCCTGCGTGTCTGTCTGTATCAGGGTGTCAGATCCCCTGGAACAGGAGCTACAGACAGTTGTGAGCTGCCATGTGGGTGCTGGGAATAGAGCTTGGATCCTCTGGAAGAGCAGCCAGTGCTCCTAACCCTGAGCCACCTCTCCAGACCCTAAGCGCGCACACTCATACTGAGTTACGATCCTAGCTTAACTTTTCAGATCTTTACAAAAGGTTTGTTTCAAGAGACCTCTTCCTCTTCCTCCTGAGTCTGGACCCATGGAATCTCAGAATCACTTTAAAATGGCTACACAGAAAAGTCTAGCTATTCTTCACTTGCTCTGAAGAAGACACAGCCAGTCAATCCTATAGAAAGTTGGTTGATGTCTGAAACTAGACATCATTTTGTTTTTGGAGACAAGGTCTCACTGTGTAGCCTTGTCTGGCCTGGAACTCACTATGTTCCCTGCCATGTCCCGCAGCCCAGTAAAAATCATCCCTAGGCGGGTTAGCCCTTGGGGCAGCAGAGAGCTATAAGATCTTGACTCTGTCCCCTGGAGGTGATGTGGTGAGTAGTTTTAAGGCGGTCACTGTGGTAGCAGACTTATCTCTGCTACTGGTTTCTCCCCAGCAAAGCAGTGTGTAAATCAGGGAATTATTTTGGGATTCTAGCTGCTGGTTATTCTAGCCGTGTGTGTGTGTGTGTGTGTGTGTGTGTGTGTGTGTGTGTGTGTGTGTGCGTGTGCGCGCGTGCACGTGTATGTACGTGTACAGGTGTGTACATTTGTGTGAAGTCCGTTGGCTAACCTAGCAAATCATTCCTCAGGAATCTGCCTCCTCCTTGAAACAGAATCTCTGTATGTAGCCCTGGATGTCCTGAAACTCCAAGCTAGCCTCAAACTCACAGTGATCTGCCTCTGCCTCCAAAATTCTGGGATTAAAGGTATGCACCAACATGCTAGACTTATACATTATTATTATTATTATTATTATTTTTGAGACATTAGCCTAGAGTCTACCAAGTAGGCTAGGCTGGTTGGCAAACCACCACAAGATTCTAAATATCTCTGCCTCCCCAGTTCTGGGATTCTAAGTATTTGCCACCACATCAGGCTGCCTCTTCCTCTTCCTCCTCCTCCTCTTCCTCCTCCTCCTCCTCCTCCTCCTCCTCCTCCTCCTCCTCCTCCTCCTCCTCCTCCTCAATGCGGGTACTGGGCATTCAAGTCTTCACGATTGTGCAACATCTCACCATCTTTTTAAGTGAAACTAAGACCCCCTCTCCTTTGCCTTTCACTCACAATCTTCCTGTATCTCTTGTCACCCACTATCGGGACAAAGTAGGACAGACAGACAGAAACCATAGCATGGGGGATGTTCATCAATCTATCTATAAGTGTCAGTGTCTTCAAGTGTAAAGTTTCAGGGGACATTTTATCTCCAAGGACTGGCTTGATGAACTGGCTAGTGCATAAGTAAAGGATGGATCAATGGGGATGTGGCGTAGTCACAGGGCCCTTACCTAGCAGACACGAGGCCCTGGATTCTATACTTAGCACCAAAAAGGTGGTGCTACTCTGTTCCTTTAGAATAGAAAATATGTATAAGACCTGGTCACTAGAAAAGAAACTATGTTTTTTGGGGGGCTTTTTGTTTTGTTTTGTTTGTTTTTTAATGTGTATGAATGTTAAGTCTTCATGCAAGCCTGCATATGCACCACCTGAGTGCCTAATGCCTGCTGAGGCCAACACAGAGTGTTGGATCCCCTGGAGCTGGTCTTACAGGTAGTTGTGGGCCATCCCGTGGGTGCGGAGAATCAAACCCAGCTTGTCTGGAAAAGCAGAGTCATCTCTCCAGCTACTTTACCCTTTTAAGATGGAGTCTCCCTGTGATGTAGCTCTAGCTATCCTAGAACTCTATACATAGACCAGGCTGGCCAGACTCACAGAGATCCACTTGCCTTTTCCTCCTGAGTGCTGGGATTAAAGGCAAGTGTCAAGCCAGGCCTGGCAGGTGGATCTCTGTGGGTCTGAGGCCAGCCTGGCCTACATAGCAAGTTCTAGGATAGCCAGAACTATATATGAAACCCTGTTTCAAAATAAAATAAAGCTAGGCAGTAGTAGCACATACCTTTAATCCCAGCATTTGGGAGGCAGAGGCAGGAGAATCTCTAAGTTTGAGGGCAGCCTGGTCTACATAACAAGTTCCAGGACAGCCAGGGTTACACAGAGAAACCTTGTCTTGAAAAACAAACAGGGCAGGAGAGATGTCTAATGGTTAAGAGTACTGGCTGGCTGCTCTTCCAGGGGTCCCGAGTTCAATTCCCAGCAACCACATGGGGGTTCATGACCACTATAACATCTATAAATGGATCTGATGCCCTTTTCTGGCATACAGGTATACATGCAGCAGAGTACTCATACATAAAATAAAGTCTAAAAATGTTTAAAAAAGAAGCAACAAGTAATAATAATAATAATAATAGTAATGATATGTGCCACCACACCCAACTCCCTATTTTTTAAACTTATTTTTATCTACATGTATGTGTGCTTTTGTGAGTTTATGTGCACCATACGCATGCAGGTTCCTGTGTAGGCCAGAAGCTGTTGAATGCCCTGGAACTGGAGTTACAGACAACTTGTGAGCTGCCTGGTGTGGTTTTGGGAACCAAACCCTTATCCTCCAGAGGAGCAGTAAGTGCCCCAGTGTCAGAAACTGTGATCTGAACGGCTTACAATGAGTTGGTGAGAGAAATGGATTGAAAATATTCTCCCCACCTCAGGTTTTCAATACTTAGTTCTTGGGCTGGGGATGTAGCCAAGTTGGTAGAATTCTTGTCTGAAATTCACTAAGACTTGGCTGGATCCCTAACAGTACAGAAACTGGGTATAGTGGTGTGCACCCGTAATCCTAGCACTTTGGAAGTTGAGGCAGGGAAACCAGACATCCAAAGTCATCCTTAGCTACACTGTGAGTTCAAGTCTCCTCCAGTCTCTAGGTTTCTTAATTAAGAGACCAGGGCTTTCCTATCCTACGTGGCTCCCCGAGAGGTGGGATGTGGGACCTAAAGGGACATCCAGTGAGTGCTCGACTCTGCTGTTCTGACAACACCGTTTTCCCCACCAGGCATGAAGGTAGAGGAATGGAACTGGTGATGGCTGAGGCTGGCCTCGGTGGCTGTGACAGTGAAGGCCGCGGCTAGATTGGACAGAAGGGATGATGGCAACGCTAGAGACAGGATGGCTGTGATGGTGGCGGTAGTGGTGGTGATAATGAAAGTAGCGACTGACTGTTGTGCTGGCAGGTGTGAGTCAGTGGCTGTAACTATGACGGAGATGGTGGGTGTGGTGGCTGGAGGACTGTGGGCATGGCGGAGGCAGAGGTGGAGCAAGGGTAGGGGTGGCGGCTTTGATGGAGGTGGTGGCTTGAGAGGTAGGAGAGGCGATGTGGTGGAATTGGTGGATATATTAATAAGACTGTGGAGATGGTAGCTGCAGATGTGGTGGAGGTGGTAGCTATGGTGATGGCGGGGGTGGAGCTGGTGGTGTCTGTAGAGATGGTGGGCATGGTGGCTGTATTGGTGGTGGGGATGGTGAAGACACCGTGGCTGTAATCGTGGAATGGTAATGGTAACAATTGTGGAACCTGGAGGTTGTGCTGGTGACAGTGTCACCGTGATGGTGGCGATAGCCGTAGAGTGATAGTGGTTGTGATATGGAGGTCGTGGTTGTCGTGATCGTGATAACCGGGCAGCAGTGGTGGAAGTGGGGAGGCCATTGCAGGAGAGCACTCCCTTTTCTGAGGCTTTCACTTTAGAAGGAGGGCGGGTCATGCAGGATCCCACCCACCGACTTCTGCTTTTCCTGGGACCCAATAAGTATAAGAACAATGAGAGTCTTCAGGACATGGGTGTTTGATGAGTCTCTGAAGGCCCAGGCTTGGGGTGGGCCATACTATAGACGTGGTGACTGGAGTGTGGGGCAGGAGTGCGCTGCAGAGGTGGAGAGTCACAGTGGAGACTGGAACTCAGGTATGCCCATCTTCTGGGACTATCTTTAAAGGGTTGCCTGGTGCCTTTGGCCCACGCAGGAAGCTCACTAATGTTAGAGACAGTGGTTTCCAGATAAATATCTAGTAACTGACCTTTTGAAAGGAAAGCGTTGTCAAAAGTCTACAGGCTGGGATGTGGCTGAGTGGTAGAGTGCTTGCCCGTCGTACATTAAGCCTTGGGTTTAATCATCAGCAGTACAAGGGGGTAGGCACTGATTTACAGAGTCACTGGAGCCCTGCAGCTGACTCTAAGCTACCAACATGACAGGGTTGACCATAGAGTTGGGGGCAGTGCACACTAGCCATTGTCTGTTCTTCAACTACCTCATACAGTAGACACAAGTAACCTCAAGGTCAGGCCACAGTACAAAATGGTAGAATACTGAAAAGAGACTCTTGAGTTGTGTGTACCTTGGCTTTTAGTAAATGTAATAATTGCTAAGTGTGGACAATTTAATTTTGTTTTTGTTTTGTTTTTCAAGGCAGGGTTTCTCTGTGTAGCCCTGGCTGTCCTAAGACTTGGTTTTATAGACCAGGCTGGCCTCAGACTCAGAGATACTCCTGCCTCTGCTCTCAGGTACTAGGATTAAAGGTGTGTGCTACTACACCAGCTAGTACAATTTAACTTCTAAGATATATATATATCTTATATATCTAATATATATATATAAATATAATAGTGTGTGTGTGTGTGTGTGTGTGTGTGTGTGTGTGTGTGTGTGTGTGCGCGTGTGCACGCGCTCATGTGGGTGTCAGTGGAGGCCAGAGGCATTGGATCACCTTGGAGCTGGAGTTACAGACTGTTGTAAGCTGATATGGGTGCTGAGAACTGAACTCAGTTCCCCTGGAAGAGCACTATGTGCTCTTAACCACTGAGCCATTTCTTCAGCCCTACAAATTAATTTTCTGTAACATCTATATTTAATAACTGACAAGCTAGCTACCTTCTGGAACACTCATCAGTTGGCTCTTGAGGACAGGTGGAGGCTGGCTGCAGCTCGACACATGTACACAGGTGACTGCCACTGAGCTCTGGCTGATGGACTGTGGAAATTCTGTTCCCCACAGGCGAATGTTCCCATTCCTGTCCTTCACTGTGGCTGGGCTGGAGCCCACAAGCCATTACAGAATGTTTGTGGATGTGGTCTTGGTGGACCAGCACCACTGGCGGTACCAGAGTGGCAAGTGGGTCCAGTGTGGAAAGGCAGAAGGCAGCATGCCAGGTACGACCTGCTTTGGGAGTGGTGGGCATGCTTTTTTTCCCAGAAAAAGCGCCCCCTGGTGGATTACCCAAGCCCTTGCCCCTGATATGAAAGACTGAGTCCTACAGCCTATCCACCCACCTCACCCTTCCTTTGGCTTGTTACCTCTTCTCTAATTTGATTTAACTGAGGTAGGGCGTGGGGGAAGGGAGAAAGAGACTCACTCTGCTCAATCCTCTGCCTCATCTGGCCCTGCTCAGCCTGCCTGTCCCCCTCCCCTGCAGCTTTCTCACAGTCCTCTCAGAACAGGCAGAATCCCACATTTCCAGAGTCTGCTCAATACTAACCAACTAGGTTAACTGTCCACAGGGAACCGCTTATATGTCCACCCAGACTCCCCCAACACCGGAGCCCACTGGATGCGCCAGGAAGTTTCATTTGGGAAACTAAAGCTCACCAACAACAAGGGGGCTTCCAACAATGTGACCCAGGTAGGACTGTCAGCCCCACCTGCCTCTGCATCTGAGATCCACGCCCCCAACCCTTCCTAAGACCCACTTTGTACTGCTGGAGTCTCCTCTCCTCTTCCCCTCTCTTCCCTACATATCCAAGGACAACCTTGAACTTCTGGTCCTTCTGCTCCTGAGCGCTGGGATCACAGGCATGCACCACCATGCCTGATTCACGTGGTTCTAGATACTGCACCAGAGTAGACAAAGATGCTACTAATTGGGCTACTCTATGCCCCAGTTCCTTCTCTTCCTCTCTAAACCATGGCTCTTTCCTACCCATCTTGGGAAGACAATGAGATGGGGTGGGGGGGACACTGGATCTCTGGCAGGGGTCACTCTCAGGTCAGCACAGGCCAGAACATCGTGGGGGATTCTTCACTGGATCATGATCTGTCACCTTGATGGTCCCAGTGTCCCAGGGAATGGGTGTTCAATGTGAAAGTGATTCGTTTTGGTTTGTTTTACACATTTACTACCTCTATTCATCTACCTACCTACCTACCTATCTAGTAATTTACTTAGTTAGGAAGTTAGTTAGTTGTGGGGGTGCAAGTTGCTATGGTATGTTTGTGGAGGTCAGAGGACAATGCACTGGAGTTGATTCTCTTCTTCCACCATGTGGAGCCCAGGGATCAGACTCAGGTTGTCAGGCTTGGCAGCAAGTGCCTTTAATTGCCGAGCTGTCTCCACAGACCCAGTCCTGTGTTTTAAAACCTGGAGCTGGAGACAGGATTCAGTTGGTAAAGCATTTATTTGCCTTGGAAGGACAAGGACCTGAGTTTCATTCCTAGAACCCAGGTTAAAGTAAGAAAAGAAAAGCCAGCTGTAATGGCATGAACCAGTCATTTAAACACCAGTGAGTCCCAAGTAGGGGTGCTTAGGAGAAGCTGCATGGTGGCAGAGCGGGTGAAGGCCCAAGATGTACCCAGGCATTCTTTCTAGTGCCACTGTAGGGTTAGTAGTTACTGGTAGCTGAATGCATCCAGATATGAGGCCACCATGACGTCAGGAGGACTTCTGGCTTCTTTCCATGACCCTGTCACCACCTGACTCCCTCTGCAGATGATCGTCCTGCAGTCCCTCCATAAGTACCAGCCCCGGCTACACATTGTGGAGGTGAATGACGGAGAGCCAGAGGCTGCCTGCAGTGCTTCTAACACTCACGTCTTTACTTTCCAAGAGACCCAGTTCATTGCAGTGACTGCCTACCAGAACGCGGAGGTGAGGCACACTGGGGGCCTGGAGACCAGCATCTGCTGGAGGGTGGGACAGACTTCTTGCAGGGAAGGGTGGAATCCCTGAGTGATCTCTTTCCTCCTTCTAGATCACTCAGCTGAAAATCGACAACAACCCCTTTGCCAAAGGATTCCGGGAGAACTTTGAGTCGTAAGTGTTCTGGATTCAAATCCCCTTTGGTCTTTCTGAGATGGGACTGTAGTTCAGTATTCAACATGTCCTATCTCTGCTTTGGGGGTCTAGGGGCCAGGCAGGCCAGGGAGAGAGGAACGGGGGAGGGAAGACGCGTGCTTGTGACGTGGTTTCTTATTCATTGTTTTTATTTTCTTATTTATTTATTTATTTTTAGCATGTATGCATCTGTTGATACAAGTGTTCCCTCGCCACCTGGACCCAACTGTCAACTGCTTGGGGGAGACCCCTACTCACCTCTTCTATCCAACCAGTATCCTGTTCCCAGCCGTTTCTACCCCGACCTTCCAGGCCAGCCCAAGGATATGGTCTCACAGCCTTACTGGCTGGGGACACCTCGAGAACACAGTTATGAAGCAGAGTTCCGAGCAGTGAGCATGAAGCCCACATTCCTACCCTCTGCCCCTGGGCCCACTATGCCTTACTACCGGGGCCAAGATGTTCTGGCACCTGGAGCTGGTTGGCCCGTGGCCCCTCAGTACCCTCCTAAGATGAGCCCAGCTGGCTGGTTCCGTCCCATGCGAACTCTGCCCATGGACCCCGGCCTGGGATCCTCAGAGGAACAGAGCTCCCCCTCGCTGTGGACTGAGGTCACCTCCCTCCAGCCGGAGCCCAGCGACTCAGGACTAGGCGAAGGAGACACTAAGAGGAGGAGAATATCTCCTTATCCTTCCAGTGGTGACAGCTCCTCTCCTGCTGGGGCCCCTTCTCCTTTTGATAAGGAAACCGAAGGCCAGTTTTATAACTATTTTCCCAACTGAGAAAATGCCGCTGAACTGGAAGGTGCCAACTAACTTAGAAAACAGATGCGGGGCAGAGAGCCCCGAGCTCTCGCCATCCCTTCCCTGTATAGAGATTGGTTGGGGAAGAAGAGGGGCAAGAAGGATTCTGGGGTTCACTTGTTTCCTGGCCCACAAGGAAACATGACAGGAGTGTCCCCTGCCCCTTCCTCTGCCCGAACTACAGTCACGTACCTGGTGCTGCTTCTGACCGATGGTTCCATGGAGAATGGAGAACGGACTCCAGATAGTTTTGGACCCAGAGGGACTTCATGGCTTCTGGCGCGGTGGAGGGCTCAGGGCAGAGTCTAGGACTGGAGAGCTGCTCTCTTCCCCTGCCCAGTAACTTCCGGCTGTTGATCTGACACCTGTGTTAATCTCTGACCTGAAAGTAAAGATCCATGCATTTTTAGAACAACCAGCCAAACAGACGGGGAGAAGACTCAGGTGACTACGGGTGGACTGGGCCACCTTCGAGGAGACAAGAGTGGGTGCAGAGGAAGGGTTTGAGGGACGCGCATGTCACCAGGCGAGGTCACTTTGAACTGGTGTGTATAAACACCCTTGTTTCTTTTTTATTTCTTTGGGAGAGGGAGGCTATTTATTGTAGAGAGAGTGATGTTTGGATGTATTTCTTCTGTTTTGCATCACTTTCTGAAAATAAACATGGAACTGGTAAGTGTGTCCTGCTTCCATGGCCAGTGGGTGGGAGGGGCTGTGTGGATCAAGGTTTGCTGACCTAGCACAGTTGTTCTGCAGGCTCTTGATTTTGAGGGTAACTGCTAGGAGCCTCAAGTGATCCTACGTA
>CM052710.1:23340054-23416749 GCA_028551405.1 Uromys caudimaculatus
GCCTTCCCCCCTTGATCACTAAGTGAGAAAATGCCTTACCGCTGGATCTCATGGAGGCATTTTCTCAACTGAAGCTCCTTTCTCTGTGATAACTCCAGCTTGTGTCAAGTTGATACACAAAACCAGCCAGTACAGTTAGTAATAAAAGTTTCTTCATTAGCAGAATTATTTTCTACACAGACACCCCTGAAATGAAACCCTGCCTCGAAAAACAAAAACAAAAAACAAAAAACAAAATAACAAGATGAATTTGTGGTTGGGGTCACCGCAGCATGAGGAACTCTACTAAAGAGCTGCATCCTTAGGAAGGTTGAGAACCATGGATCTGGACTCTTCTTTCACACTGGAGTCTTAAATACTGGGTGATCCTTAACAACTCACAATTAATAACAAGGCTCTAATAGTCTGCTCAAGAGCACTTGGGCGTATAGGAGAAGTGGCTATCTCCCATGGGCTTCCCAAGGGGTGATCTGGAAGGGTGACCCTACAGAGAAGCAGGCAATGGGGTGCTGGAGCTGATCCTCAGTAGCTTATAAAGTCTGAATGTGTTGAACATGGTGGTGCCTTTAATCCCAGAGGCAATAGGCTCTCTGTGAGTTCAAGGCCAGCCTGGTCTACATAGTGAGTTTGAGGTCACCTAGGGCTGTGTAGTAGAGAGACCCTGTCTTCAACAACAACAACAACAACAACAACAACAACAAAAACAAAAGACCCTCAGGCCACACTCCCAATTAATCTGTTCCTTAAGACAAAGAACTAACAGATGCCATCTGTGGCTGTGATTGTCCTTAGGTCTCTGAGTGAAAAGCCAGCCCAGCTTCCCCTTCGCTCCTCTGGGCTCTCTCTTTCTCTGGAACAGAGTTGATGAGAAATACCGGACTGTGGTCTTACAGTTGTTCCAGTTTATTGTCCTGCCTAGTGCCCGTTCTGTGCCCCTTGACAGGTAGGCCAGGGTAGACCATGTAGTATGAAGCTTACCCACTAAAAAACTGTAAGTGCCAGAAACTGCCTTGGTCATCTGGATTTGAAGGAAAAACTCTCTTCCCCCCTTTAAGGCTCCGTGATAGCTCTCTATGTCTGTGATGCTGTAACTGATAGTCTGTGAGCTCAAGGGTCTGAGTGTCCCTTCATGTCCCTTCATGCCCCATCATACCAGACATGGCGAGTATCTCTCCTAATGAGGCCACTCTTCAGCTCCAAAGACCACTCTCACCTCTCAGGGCCCCATGTAATGAAGCTGCCGTGAAGGGTGACGTCATACCAGCTCCTGTCTATGAATCCGTCCATTCTCTCTTAATTGAAACAGAATGGGCACAGCTTTCCCTCACGGCATCCGGTGGCATCAGGCAGGTAGCTTGGGAGTATTTACACCATGGGAATCGGTCCGTGCTGCAGTGAGGCACAGTCCCTCCCAAAGACCTTGTTTCCTAACACAAAATGGAGAGCTGGTGTCCCCTCCTGAGAAGATCCATTCTCCACAGGAAACCCCCCAGCAGCTGGCAGCATCCTGTGAGTGGGGCGGGAGAATGGAAAACTGAAGCCCACTTTTCACCCCCAGTTCCTGTGTGTGTATGGTGTGTGCATGCATGCACCGTGTGTGATTGTGTGTGGGCGTGTGTGCACATGCGTGTGCTATGCATGTGCATGGCGATCAGGGGGCATCCTTGGGTATCAGTCCTCCTCCCCCATCTTGTTTGAGGCTCTATTATTTTTGCATTGTGTGTGTAAATTGCTGGCTTGAGAGCTTTTGGGGATTTTCCTGTCTCTACCTCTCGTCTCCTGGGGAGCACGGGGATTACAGGCAGGCCAGGCTTTTACATGAGTTCTGAGGATATGAACAAAGGTGTGTCACCTCGTATGACAAGGGCTCTTATTCACTAAGCCGTCTCTCTGGACCCTCCATGACAAATGTGACTTTGATTTTCTTCTTTCCATTTTGCCATACCCCTCTTTCTGCCATCGTGTTCCCAAGTCCTGTGTTTGTCCTCCTCCTCTCCAGAGAAGGACTCTCTGCTTCTAGGTGGGGGTGCTGGTGAGATGGCTCCAGCTGCTTAGTGTGAGAAGCCGACATGAGCATCTTGACATGTCTGAATTCAGACTTCTGATCATCCACAGGGATGCTCAACCTCTCCCCACCGCTGCTGACTGCCCCTTGGACGATGAACCAGTTCCCTCATCGCTAGGCCTTTTAGAAGGCATGTTAATCCTTGGCTCCTTTTGTGTATTGGTGTTATTCCCCGTCATTCTCAGCCACATAGAAAGCTAGAGGCCAGTACAGACTCCATAAGACCATGTCTCAAAATAACCTGTCAGGTCACAGTGCTTTTTAAAAATTCTGTCCCCAACCTCTCCCTAAGTAGGTCAGGTTTCTATGATGGGAAGGGGTCCCCTCTTGGGCCCCACCCCATAACTTATCAGAGCTTTCTGGAAGGAGCTTGTTACGTGAAGGTGTTGGGATTGAGAGTAGCTAGCAAATTCTAAGGGAGGCTGCGTGAACTGTGTTGTAATGGAGGGGTCAGGCGGATGAACATGGGGGAGAGGGTGAGGCCCTTAGAGCTCTCTCAGTGCTCTGTGAGGACACAAACCATGACCAAAAGCACACAGTGGGAGGGGCATTCATATTTGGCTTACACATTCTGATCTCGGATCATTATTGAGGGAAACTAAGGCAGGAAGGAACTCAAGTGGGGACCATGGAAGAATGCTGCTTACTGGCTTATTCCCATGGTTTGCTCCATTGTTTGTTTGTTTTGCTTTTTTGAGACAAGACTTCTCTGTGTAGACTTGTCCTGGAATTCACGTTGTAGATGAGGCTGGCCTTGAACTCACAGAGATCTGCCCACCCCTGCCTCCCAAGTGTTGGGCTTAAAGGTGAGCACCATTGCTGCCCAGCTGTTGTGTTTTGTTTTAATGTGTATAGGCATTCTGTCTGTGAGTGTATACCTGTGCACTGAGATTGTGGCATGCCCTTAGGGCCAGAAGAGGCCCAGATCCTCTAGAAATGGAGTTACAGACAGTTATGAGCCACCATGTGGGTGCTGAGAATCAAAGCTGGGTCCTCTGGAAGAGAAGCCGGTGCTCTTAACAATGAGCTGTCTCTTTGGCCACTTGGTTTCCTTTTCTCTCCTCTTCTCTCTCTCTCTCTCTCTCTCTCTCTCTCTCTCTCTCTCTCTCTCTCTCTCTCTCACAGAATTGTCTTCCCAGGAGTGGATCCACTCATAATGGACTGGGCTATCCCACAACAAGCAGACTTGCCTACAGGTCAATCTGATGGAGACGATCCCTCAGTTGAGATACCCTCTTCCCAAATGTCTTGAGTTTGTGTCAAGTAGATAAAAATAAAATAAAATAAACACTCTCCTGGGCATTTATAATCTCATTTCTTTGGAAGCTGAGGCAAGAGGGTAGCTACGAATTCAAAGCAAACTCAAGGTATTGAGATAAGCAGGAGACCTATCTCAATGCAAAGACACAGGAACTCAGTGCTAGCAGTAATTGGCAGCCAGAGCACAGGGAGCTCCCTGGACCCAGTTGTCTAAGGTCCTCCTGAGGCTCCCTGTGTCCTGAAGCCACTGCCAAGTGCTGGCGGCAGCCCCCCTTTGATCTGGAGTGGGAGTCTGAACGTCTTCAGCGCATGTCAATGAAGACATCCTCCCCCAGGCATGGTAAGTACGTCATGTGAGTAAGAAGATGAAAATGTGATATACTCACTTCCTTTTATGGGAAGATGCTACCCAGCGCTTCCCACAGTAATATGAACTACCCAGGCTGGGGGTGGGATGGAGTCAGAGACCACATCTCACCCTTGTGGACATCATTTTCTGATCCATCAAAGAGGTGGCATTGTCATTCCTAGATCTCGCTGAAGGTTTTGTTCTCCTTTTCCTTTTGAGGCAGGCTCTTGTTGTGCAGCCCAGGCTGCCCTTGAACTCACGGCCTCCCGTTTCTGTCCGCAGATTACACACATGCGTCCGCATACCTGGCTTTCCTGCAGAGTTAAGGAGACAGTTCTGTGTGAACAGCAGAGCTCAGGAGGCTGGCCGTGGAGTTAAAGGTCAGAAAGCTGGCTTAGCGATGTTCTTCTAGAGGGTGCAATTTCCATTCCTATTGTCCATGTGGCTTCTCACAACCAACTGCAACTCCAGTCCCAGGGTATCTGAAGCTCTCTTGTGGTCTCTGCATGCACAGTTTGCATATGGCATACAGATATACATGCAGACAAAACACCCATACACATAAAAATAATATAATTTAATTTTTTATTATAAAGACTTTGGGGGCTGCCATGAGTTCAAGACTGACCTGCTCTTCCCATGGAATTCTGGGCAGGTCAGGGCTGTATAGTGAAATCTTGTCTCAAGAAACAAACATTAAAGAGTAGGTCTTTATCTTATGGTTCCTAGAAAATGACTTGTGATTCATTCTGATTGATCTGCCAGTCATGAGCAATCGATTTGGCTGTGGAGATGGAAGCTGACTGATGGGCACAATCTGGGAGCAAAAAGGATCCCAAATTAGTTTAATTATCCTGGGTGATAAAATGATGGAGACAGATAGCTCTTTAAGGGAAATTCACACACACACACACACACACACACACACACACACACACACACACGCACACACGCGCGCACACACATGCATGCATATACATATTGGAGCAGCCAAAATGACTTAGCATATAAAGGCATTTGCAACCAAACCTGATGTCTTGAGTTTGATCCCTAAGAGTCACATGGCAGATCTGACTCTTGGAAATTGTCCTCTGACCTCCAAACATGCGTTGTGGCACATTCATGACCACACTCCCACATACATACACACACGTCATACACATGTGCCCACACAGTAATAGATGAAAGCTTTATCTTATTTGTATTTATTATGTTTCTTGAGACAGGTTCTTACTGTGTATACCTGGCTGATCTGGAACTCACTCTGTAGACCAGGCTAGTCTGGAACTCACAGAGATCCACCTGCCTCTGCCTCCTGGGATTAAAAGTATGCACCACCACATCTGGCATATATAAATGTGGGGGGGGGTGTGGAGTGGGAAAAGGCTTAGTTGATGAAGTGCTTGCCATGGAGCACAAGGACCTGCCTTGAGCCCCCAGAAGTCAGGAGAAAAGCTGAGCATGGTGGGGTGCACTCAAACTCCCAGCACGGGGTGGGGGAGTGAGGACAGGCCAGTTCCTGAGGATGGCTGGCCAGCCAACTTAACTTAATCAGGTGGAGATTCCCCCCTTCTCCCAGGCCGGTGGGAGTAACAAAGTGGACCGCATCTGGAGATGGACAAAACCAGAGGTTGTCCTTATGCCGCCACAGACATGCACACACATGCATCTGTTCACAAACCAACATGCACATGTGAACACACACATACTATGTTTGCATGCATTTGTCACCTTTGAAGAGGTCATGTTGAAATAGGACCGCCACTGCAGTATTGGTGGAAGATGGAGCCCTCAAGCAGCAATTAAGAGGGATGAATGGCCTTCTCACAGGAAGAGTGGGTCCTCAGGAAACATGCCCAGTCCTCCTTGCTCTCTATTTTATATTTATTCTCACCGACCCACTTTCGGTCATGTTACAGTGCCCTAACCAAATGGCCATGTTATGTCCTTGGACACCCAGCTTCCAGAACTGTAATTTAGATAAACTTCTCTCTGTAAGTTATCCAGTCATAAATATTATCATAACAACAGAAAATGGACTGAAAGCTAAATATCCATTTACATGAAACCAAATCACAGACATAAAGGGAGTAAAAACCTTTCTGTTCCCAGGCCCTGCCCCCCACCATGTCTACCCCTATCCCCCCAAGATTTATCTTAGTTAGAAATGGACTGGGTGTGGTGGCATACACCCTTTATCCCAGCATTCAGGTGGTAGAAGCAGGAGTATCTCTGTGAGTTCCAGGTTAGCTTGGTCTGTAAAGCAGGCTCCAGGCAAAGCCAGAGGTGCCTAGTAAGACCCTATCTTAAAAACAAACAAACAAACAAACACACACACACACACACACACACACACACACACACACAGGCGTGCGTACACAAACAAAAGTAGTTATGGATGGAGGTGGGCTGGTGAGATGGTTCAGCAGTAAATGTGAGCACTACTCTTGAAGAGGACCTGAGTTCGGTTCCCAGCACCCAAGTTAGATGGAAGGCATCCGTATTGGATTGAACTCCACCTCCGGGGGATCTGTGGGCTCTGCAGGCACCTGCACCCGTGTGCACATGCGTGTGTAGTATACACACACACATAATTTAAAACAATAAAAATTAGAGACTGGAGAGACAGCTCAGTGATTAAGACCACTTGCTGCTTTGGTAGAGGACCCAGGTTCAGTTCCTAGCACCCACTGGTGTTTCATCCATTGGTAGCTCCAGTTCTACAGGATGTAGCATCCTCTTTTGGCCTCCTTGAGAACTAAGCAAGCATACAGTATGGTTTTTTAAGTGAAGACACAACTTGCTGTTCTCACAGTCCACGAAGACAGTCCCAGATTTCTATTCGGTTAGGTGGACACCTGGAGGTGGTAACCTTCAATCCCAGTACTTGGGAGGCAAAGGCAAGCAGATCTTAGTGAGTTCAAGACCAGCCTGGTTTACAGATTGAGTTCCAGGACAGTCAGTGCTACAGAGAGAAAAACCAAGAGGATGGAAGGAGATGCACAGAAAGAAGGGACAATTAGAACTAAATAACCTAACAAGTATAGCTACAAAAGGGGATGGAGAGGTGAGCTGTCTTCCTCGTGGCCATTGCGTGCCACCAGTTCAAGCTTTTCTTGCTAATGAAGAGCCAGAAGGTAGACTTTGGGAACCCATGATCTGGATGTACCTTCTACCCTTTGAATATTTGTCCTGACTTCTTGCTTTGGGTGCCGCAGCTGAGCAGTGTGCTGACCATCAGATTTTCATTCCACGGCAGGAAATTTTTTGCTTGGCTTGGAAGCCCTCAAATGAGAAGCGTGAGGCAGCAGAAGTCCCCTTCCCCTGTGCTGTTCTCTCTCAGCCTCCTTCCGTGTTCACCTTCGAGGCAAGCACGGCTGTGTAGCAAGCGTGGCTGTGCTGCAGGTCTGTCTTGCCCGAGCCCCAGCTGCTTCCCAGATCCTTAGCTGCCACTCCCCGGTGTGCCTTCAAATCCGCCACCATGGCTTGTGACTTTTTCTGAACGTCAAGACCCAACACAGTCTAGGTGTTTCAACCTGAAGGGCCACAGCCACCTCCCCAGCCCTCGCTTGTCCCCTGCCAACCTGGACTCTCTAGTTCCTCTCTCCTCATCCTGCTGAGGCTCTCTCTTGGACAACTTTCCCCAACCAGAACCCGTGCCTTCTAAGAGTGATCGCCTCTCTCTGAACGTTCATCTTTTCTCTCCTTAGCTAATCCCCCTCATACTCAATAGCTCAGCAGAAGGACAACTGTTGAGGCTTAGACTGTTGCTACATATTGTAATGCTAAATTCTGCACCTAAAGGTCTAGGTGCCTTCGGATGAATTCTCAGTTACCAGCTTTTTTGTGTGCAAACCTTGCTCTTTAATTTAAAACTATTGGTTAATAAAGATGCCTATAGCCTATAGTTGGGCAGAAGAGAGGTAGGCAGGGCTTTGGTTCCCAGGCTTGGGGTCTGAGGCAGAGATCATGAGGAGAGGGGGAGGAAGAAGGAAGAAGACACCACGGTGATTGTGAGCTCATGGCCACGAGGGCCAGCCAGATGGGGCAGAAGCAGCCCAGGCAGAATATGGCAAGTGATATCTCGGGATTATTGCCAGGGAAATAGACAGAATAGCACAGAGGGTTGATATCTGCCCAGCTCGAGTGCTTTAAGGTTTATTATAAATATAAAGGTTTTGTGTCTTTTATTTGGAAACTAAATGATCAAAGGTGGGGTAGAAACCCTCAAATAATATTTACCACAACAAACAACAGTTTGGACAAAGCATACTCAGGTTTCTTTCGGGATCTTTCTAGATTAGGTAACTTTCTCTTGCTTTCCAATGTATTTATCCAGTGCCTGGTTCCCATGCTCACTCCGACCTTGTCTGCACTGAACAGCATTTGAGGGCAGAGACTGGACTCCTGACACAGACAGCATGTATCATATAGAAATGGCAGCCCCATTGCTAGCTGGCCAGCTCATTGCTATGTTATCCTATAGCCATGTCTCCTTTTCTGTAAAGACCCTTCTTATTCACAAGGGGTTTTGGTTGGTTGGTTGGTTTGTCTTTATTTTTTCATGACAAGGTCTTGCTCTTCACCCATTTAGCCTCCAGCACACAATGCTTCAATCTCAGCCTTCTGAGTGCTGGGATTCCAGGCCTGCACCAGCACCCCCAGCTACTCCATGTGGTCTTAAAGAGCTGCGAATTGTGGGCTGCCTCCTGCTTCTGTTTCCTCTATAAAATTGGACATGTGATAAGCTGGGTTAATTACAGCCTCTCTCATCCCCAGCCACAGTGCTTTTTGACCATCAGTTGGACTCTCGCCTCTCACAGTCTCCTCCAGTTATGTGAACGAACACACTCCATTTCTATTTGAGTCTGTCCCACTGGGTCCCTGCCACTTAAGCTACAAGGTCCCTGACTGAAAGGGAACTCCAGAACGCTTAATGAAGACACTAAGAAACTAGGTGGCCTACCTCCCAGGCCTCCTGCCTGCCCGGTTCCCTCAGAGTGTGAGGAGGCATTTCTACATGTTTAGAAGGGATTCCATGGCCAGGCAGTGGTGGCACATGCCTTTAATCCCAGCACTTGGGAGGCAGAGGCAGGCGGATTTCTGAGTTTGAGGCCAGCCTGGTCTACAGAGTGAGTTCCAGGACAGCCAGGGCTGCACAGAGAAACCCTGTCTCGAAAAACCAAAAAAAAAAAAAAAAAAAAAAAAAAAAGGGATTCCATGGTCTTTACTTAACTTTATTTTATGGTTCTAGTCTGAACTCTGCATGCCTACAGATACGACCCCAGCTGCTCAGCAAATCTTCTGCCTGTACCAGGCAGCTGCAATGCACTGTCTCCAAATCCCCTTCTGTTCAGACTGCAGGTCTTTGCATATGCCTCACTTGCCTGGCACTTCTCTCCGAGGGCTCATCCCGACCCACTCTGACTGATCCCATCTCCTATAAATTCCCGCCCACCCCAGAGAAACTCAGCCTTCTCTCCTGCCGTTATTACAGTCACGCTGAATCACAGCCACGTTGACTCATCGTCCTTCCTCTACTGACAGGGTCCCGTGAGGCCATGCTCTGCTCCGTAGCCACCTTTGCTGCGGGGGTGCCCCACACCCACAGTGCTCTGTCAGCAAGCACGGGATGAGAAGAGAGCTCTCTTGGAAGAGGCTTCATTTCCTCCTCCTGGCCCCTCACACTCCTAGGTTTCAGGTTTCTGAAGAGAGGCTAACCTCCTGACAGGATACTCTTGAAGAAGAGCGTGGGTGAGAAGGTAGTGAGTGTAGTTGCTATGTGCGATGGCTTCTGGTTCCTTAGTGACATGTCCCTATTCTGACATGAGCTCTGGATACCCTTGAGAGTCAACATTGTGGGTCACATCTCTGGTTGCCCACTGGAAGAGATCTAAAGACTCTATCAGCGAAGGAAGGCTCTTGAAGGTCTTCTGACCCTTCACCTGTGTGAGCAGACAGGCTGAGCATTAGGGCAGCCAGAGAAGAGGACTGAGGAGACTTGCATGCATACAGACATTGCACCATCCCGACCACATGAGGCTTCCCACACCAGTGACAGGCAGTCAGGGAAATGCTCAACAGCAGAGCGTCTGGAATCTCCAGTAGCTGTGTGGCTTAGGCAATTCATTTAATTTCTGTCTCTGATCCACTCTGTTGATATAATCTGTAAAATCAGATCAGTAGTAGTACTAACCTCCCACGGAATAAGTGGATGACACAGAAAACACATACCAACTCCTTCATAATTTCTTGTCTGTATAACAGTAGGGCTTTGTATGCGGAATCTCAATATGTAGATTCTTTAATAAAAGGACTCCCGCTTCAGGCTTGTCAGTGGCGTGGAAGTGGGGGAGAAATGGTTATGAAACTACTTAGGGGCCGAAAGAATACAATGAAGTTCCTCGTGTTTCCACAAGGGGACAGTCTAATCTCCCCAAAGCACCCACTTCATGATGGAACACACCTCACCATCTCCTTTGCTCTACATGAGCATCTTCAGCAAAGCTGGACCAATCTAGGCCCCCGGTGCTTGACCATGGCTGAAAATGCTGCTGAGTGAAGATCAATGACTCCTAAAAGGACACCTCCAAACTCAGGCTGTGTGTATCCGGAGTAAACGCCTCCCCCCCCCCCCCCCCGAGCTTCAGCTGGCCAGCTTTGCGGACTGTCCCAGGATCTGCTACCTTGAGGGCTGTCAGTGAATGGGAGAGAAGAGCATCAAGTGCTTCCACATCTAGACTTGCTGGTTCCGGGTCTTCCCTGCTCCTAGTCAGAGAGTCAGGGTTCTCTGCTGCCCTTACCTAATGGGCCCTCATAATTCTGATCCTTAGCCTCACAGACTTGGTTCCTGCTTCCCCAAGTGCCTGACTACAGTCTGGGATGGGTCACGTGAGCACTGGTCCTCCCTCTGGCTTTCTTGAGAGAAGCTGTAAGGTCGGGGAGGTGCGATGGGGGTGGGAGTGCAGGGTAGGCTTAAGGGAGGCATGGAACAGTTAGGCCCAGAGCCTGGTGGAGTACATTCCTGACAAGGGACCCTGCTGTCCCCGGGTCCCCACTCAATAGGACAAACAGTGCAAGATGAAGAAAGGAGATCACACAAATAATTCATCTTTCTCACAGAACAAGTCTATGGTCACCTCTCCTGGCTGCAGCCTGCGATGGAGAAGAGGCAGAACCTCTCCTGCTCTCCTGATCCCTCCACAGATCAGCAAATGTAGAGGAATGAAGGGCAGAGGGAAGAGCTTAGGCCCCGCCACTGTTGTCATCGCCTCCCTGAGACTAGGTGTCCTCGGGGTCCTCGATGCTAGGTTAGGGAGGGTGGCATAGGGTGAATCGACAGAATGAAGTTTGGAAGGAGTGAGCTAAGGGTCCTGCCAACTGTAGGTGAGAGCTACATTCAGTTCCAAAAATGACCGACAGTTTGGCTGGGGCAAGACCAGACAAGACAGATGGTGTAAGCTAAGGTCCATCAGCTCCCTCACCAAAGGTGGGATCCAGAGGTAGCTAGGGAGCCTAGATCTATGGAGAGCCTTACCTCATCCACCTCAGTAGTGAAGTTCTGGAAAAACAGGAAGGCCTTTGCTGACAGAGATAAAGGTTTAAGGAGCAGAAATGGGCATTTGTTTCTAGACATCACCTCAGTGCGCTCTGGAACACACATGGAGTGTTGCTATGTGACCAAACATTTTGGAGGAGATCGGCACACCTGCCTATTCTCCCCGGATAGGGAGCTCACAACAGACCAAAGTACAGTGCCTTGGTTAGGGCTTTACTGCTGTGAATAGACACCATGACCAAGACAACTCTTACAAAGGATAACAGTTAATTGGGGCTGGCTTGCAGGTTCAGAGGTTCAGTCCATTATCTTCAAGGTAGGAGCATGGCTGCATCCAGGCAGGCATGGTGCAAGAGGAGCTGAGAGTTCTACATCTTCATCGGAAGGCTGCTAGCAGAAGACTGGCTTCTAGGCAGCTAGGATGAGGGTCTTAATGTCCGCACCCACAGTGACAAACCTACTCCAACAAGGTCACACCTTCTAATAGTGCCACTCCCTGGGCCAAGCATATATAAACCATCACAGACAGATATCACTAAAGTTCACCTTGGTAAACCATGAGTGCTATTGGGGTCACTTACAAGAATGTGTGTGGGTGAGGGTTACTGAAAGACAGCTGCATCACCAAGCCTCTCCCTAACCCCAGCATGAGTGACAGGTCTCAAAGCTGGGAACCTGGAGTCCACTGGAGTGTACTGCACAGCCTGCAGGCAGCTCAACTGCTTGGAGAGTGTCCTTTCCAACTGCCTCATTTGGTCTAATCTTCTTCCAGGCCGTCTGTCTGGTTTCTACTTCTTTTGGGCAGTGGTCTGGTCTGAGAGCCTTTTTTGCAGCTTAGTGGTCTGAAAGGGACTCTCGCTTTGATTGCTTACTCTGGCCAGGAGGGGCCTAGTGAATCTGGTCAGTTTTAGGGACTTCCTGGACCTGCTTTGAGTTGTTTGCCTTTCTGTTTAAGGAGATTCTGTAGGATGGAATGTTTCAATCTCCAAGGACACTGTTTTACAACAGGTGTCACTGGAGATGGCCTGTGACCAGGCATGACCTAAGGAGGCTGCAGCAGCCAGATAATGATACTATTTTCAACAATAGCTGGGCTAAAGTGCTCCCCCCCGCCCCATACCCATGTATTTGTGTACCAGAGGCCTGGAGTCAGTGAGAAGGACTGGAGGACTATAGCCACCTGTGCTCAGCTGTCTCATTTACTTATTCTGTAAGCAGCCCCTGGGTGTCATGGCCACAGGGGTCTCTCTGGGCCTTTAAGCTCTGACCAATTCTCATGCTGGCAGGGCCACTTGACTGTGATCTGGGAAAGAATCAGTCACCAGCCAGGACCCAGAAAAGGACAAGAGGCAGAAGTTCCAGGCTCACACAGGTAGGTTTCCCACTCCTAACACCAGTAGGGAGCACTCTGGCACTTGGAGCTGTGAGCCAGGCCTGCATCTCTTCTCCTGCAGGCAGTCGGTGTCTTCAGGGCACTAGGATAGTTTCACTTACTAACTTTCAGTATTTTCTCTGCAGCTTCCAGAGGAAGGGCTGGAGATGCTGGACCAAGAAAGACCACTGTGTTATGGTAAAGAGGCTACTGAGGAGAAAGGGGCTTGTGGTCCAGATCTTTATCCTTGCTCTTGTTGCTCCATAGTCATGGACTGGTTGGTATTGGAGCTAACTGCACCTAAGTGGGAACTGGCCTTCTAAAGGCAAGTGTGGCCCTTTGATAGCCCCATCCCAGCTTTGACAGACAGAAAGACAACCTTTTAGGGGCCTGTCCACCCTAGGCTTGTATTCTGGTGAGGAAGTTAAGTGGGTAGCAACACAGAAAGATAAAGAGATCCTGGGCCGGAACCAGCATTGGTCTGAGCATCAGGGGTCTTAGTTTCTTTTTCTTTCTTTTCTTTTCGTTTTTCTTTTTCTTTTTTGTAGAACAGGGTATTGGTTCTAACGCTTTATCTTATTTTGTCTCCCAAAAAGCGGCACTTCCAGACCTGAGGGTCCCTGCCTCCAGCTGGCTGGGAATGATAATAAAGAATTACCAAACAGCCAATGACTGGGCAGAAAGATGGAGGCGGGACTTTTAGATTGGGCGGAGGGTGAGGGGCATGGTGGGGGCAAGGAGAGGTGTGACAGAGAATCACCATGACTCAGAGGGAGAAGGATCAGATGTAAGAGCTGCAGAAAAGAAAGTGACCACCCATGTAAGAATTCAGGATAGCCGGGCAGTGGTGGCACACGCTTTTAATCCCAGCACTTGGGAGGCAGAGGCAGGTGGGTTTCTGAGTTTGAGGCCAGCCTGGTCTACAGAGTGAGTTCCAGGACAGCCAGGGCTATACAGAGAAACCCTGTCTCGAAAAACTAACTAACTAAATAAATAAATATTAATATGTGTCTTAGTTAGGGTTTCTATTCCTGCACAAACATCATGGCCAAGAAGCAAGTTGGGGAGGAAAGGGCTTATTCAGCTTACACTTCCACACTGCTGTTCATCACTAAAGGAAGTCAAGACTGGAACTCAAGCAGGTCAGGAAGCAGGAGCTGATACAGAGGCCATGGAGGGATATTTCTTACTGACTTGCTTCCCCTAGCTTGCTCAGCTTGCTTTCTTATAGAACCTCTGACTACCAGCCCAGGGATGGTACCACCCACTAGGGGTCCTGCCCCCCAATTACTAATTGAGAAAATGCCTTACAGCTGGATCTCATGGAGGCATTTCCTCAAGGGAGGCTCCTTTCTCTGTGATATCTCCAGCTTGTGTCAAGTTGACACACACAACCAGCCAGTACAATATGTTAGCAGATTATGTGCTTAGAATAATTTTTTGTTCAAATGTTTGTTTGATGTGTGTGTGTGTGTGTGTGTGTGTGTGTGTGTGTGTGTGTGCGTGTGTGTGTGTGTGTGGTGTTGCTATGTGCAAGTGAGTGCAGGAGCCATCAGAGGCCAGAGAGTATCAATCCCCTGGGGCTGGAGTTACCGATGGTTGTGAGCTGCCTGATATGGGTATTGGGAACCGAATTCAGGGCCTCTGGAAAAGCAGCAAGTGCTCTTAACTACCGAGCTATTTCATCTGTTTGTTTGTTTGTTTGCTTGTTTGTTTGTTTGTTTTGAGACTGGGTGCCATGTATCCTAGGGTGACCTCAAACTTAGTATGTAGCTGGGGATAACCTTGAACTTCTGATCCCCCACAAATGAAAACAATACATAAAACTTCATTCAGGTCGGGCAGTGGTGGCGCACGCCTTTAATCCCAGCACTTGGGAGGCAGAGGCAGGCAAATTCTGAGTTCGAGGCTAGCCTGGTCTACAGAGTGAGTTCCAGGACAGCCAGAGCTATATAGAGAAACCCTGTCTCGAAAAACCAAAGAAACAAAAACAAAACAAAACAAAAAAAAACTTCATTCAGGATTGGTGCTCACCTATAAACCCGAAACTTGAGACTGAGGCAGGAGGATTGCCATAAATCTGAGGCCATCTGGGGCTATATCAAGAGTTTCAGGCAGTTTGGGCTAAATAGTAAGACCTTGTCTAAGATCAAAACAAACAGATGAGGTATATATGCACATTCTTCTCATTCTGGCATGGAGAAGCAGAGGCAGGAAGACCCAGGCATGTTAAGACCCTGCCTCAAAATTTAAAAAATAAGGGTTGGGTATGGCTCTGCTAGGCATGGCACTGCAGGCCTTTAATCCCAGCACAAGGCTCCATGTTCAAGCCCCCATCCTACTAGGACACACCAAAACCTAAACTAACATATGTTTTCAAAGTTCCTTATACTACACCGTCCACTTGCCCTCGGGATAGTTGAGATCGGTGGACACAACATGTGATTTGATTGTCTAGGAACAGCGGTTTTCAGCAGAGAGAGACTTCTGCTATTTCTGCTATTTCCAGAAGACCAGAGAAATAGAGCATCAACACCCACCGCTAAACACTGACTCTCTCCACTTCCCACATGCCCTGGAGAGTCCTGGGTCCAAGAACCTATTTGGGAAAAGAAGAAAGATGAACCACCAGGAAAAGACCACCAAGAAAAGTGATGGTCAGGCCATGATTAATGATTTTACCTAAATCATCCCTGGGAAGTCCCAAGTCACCGGCACAGATGCAGGAACACAGTAAACACACGAAGAAAGGCAGGAGCACAGTAAACACATGAGCAGGAAATTCAGAGCTGACTCGGGACCCCAGTGGCGTGTCTGCTGTCCATGGTACTGGCTCACCCAGCGCTAGGGCTCTAGTTGTGACATTAAGCCCAAAAGACCATGAACCCAGAGGAGGCCTCTCATCCTGACTTCTAACCCTCCAGATAAATTTTAGTATCTCCCACTAAGACGTAGCATCCTGAGAGTCATACATTGGGCTGAACTTGATGGAAGGTGAGTCCATTACACTGTAGACCAAAGAAGAAAGCACCAAGAGACTTCAAAGGACAGAAATCCTATTCATCTCCCTTTCTGACCACAATCCAATTATTTTAAAATTTAAATAATGAAGACAAACACCAGTCACCATATATTTGAAAATGAGAACACCTCTGAATAATTCATGGGTCAAAGAAGAAAGCCGAGTGGAAATTTTGAAATACTTATGATTGAACTGAATGATAAAATGAAAAAAAAAAATCCTTCTTCCTTATCAGTCCTTCTTCCAGATCAACAGAGCAAAACCATGATCGACTCCACAGATGTAGAAGAATTGTTGGCTTTGATTTTTTTCAAATCCTCCTTTTAATAAGGGTTCTTAAATGTTTCAACCTCCCTCTAGCCCACCACCCACCGAGGTAGTGGAAAAGAAAGGTTATTAGGATACGGGGGAAGTGGACCTGTTTAGAAATCGTCTTTGGAGCACATTCAGTCTGTGTTGTTAGGATATATACCAGCAGTCTAGTTCAGTAGTGACAGGACAGCAAACAGGAGTCAGCACAGTGGTAGGACCCAGCAGAAACAGCCAGGTCTCTGCCAGATTGGCACAAGTCAGCAGGACTGATCAGGTCCAGCAGGGACACCAGGAGAAGTTCTCTGCTGTGCATCTCTCAATGAAGCAAAGACCCAGACCAACAAAATATCTCAAAGCTATGCACCCCCCCTCCCGTCACTGTCCGTTGAGTCCTAGTTATCCTCCCTCCAAATCACAGGTCTCTCCACGAGTCTTGGCTCACCACATGTTTTTCCTTTACCGAGTCAGTCTGTCTTAGAAAAACCCCACATAAGTCTGTATCAACTGACATCACTCTACCAATTGTCAAGAAGCTGCCAGAAGTTTTTTTGGTGCATTTCTTTCTATGAAGTCATGACAAACAAACGATGACCATTAAGGATGGCAAGGCTTACCAATACCATCCAGCATCGCCCGCCTCTGTTGGATTTCTCTTATCATGCGTTCTTCCAGGTGTTTGCTTTAGCAAAACCCCTTTCACCTGTGTCTGCTTCAGGAAAGCATTGTTTGACAAAACTGACTTTTCAGAGAAACCAGATGTTTCCACGTCAAAGAATATTTTCCAATTTAGTGTTAATTTGCATTTTAAGAAACAACACTTTAGCAGGGTAGTGGTGGCCTTTAATCCATCACTCAGGAGGCAGAGGCAGGTGGGTCCCTGGGTTATAGGCCAGCCTGGTCTGCAGAGTGAGTTCCAGGACAGCCAGGGCTACACAGAGAAATCCTACCTTAGAAAAAAAATAAGATAGAAAAGGGCTGGAGAGATGGCTCAGCGGTTAAGAGCACTGACTGCTTTTCCTAGAGGTCCTGAGTTCAATTCCCAGCAACCACATGGTGGCTCACAACCATCTATAATGGGATCTTCTAATGTGTGTCTGAAGACAGCTGCAGTGTACTCATATAAATGAAAAATAAATAATTTTTTTTAAAGAAATTGTGATCCCTGTGCCTCTGGGGCCCAAATCCTGATATTATAAGCCTATACCACGCCTGCTTTATTCAGCGCTGGGGATTGAACCTAGGGCTTTGCATGTACTAGGTAAGCTTGCTACTTGCTAAGCTCCTAACAATCCTACAGAATCATTCTCCATTTACCTATTTCAGAATAAATAGTACATCAAAATGCCCTCGGGAAAGGAAGGCATTAACAAACATCTCTTGCTTGTTTTGGCTAAAATGCTTTTATGCTCTTGGATCACCCTAGTGCCATCCAGTGACAATTATAATAGGTAGCTTTTATTTCAAATCTTGTAAAAAAAAAAAATTGCCTATAATCCCAGCATGGGAGGCAGAAAAAGATAGTGAGATCGAGGTTAGTGGGGGCTACATAGCAAGACCCTGTCTCAAAAAATTATAAAAAGTCTATTGTGTTTTATAGTCATAATCGTAAATTGGAAGCTCTCAGTGCAAAGAAAAGAGTGCAGCTGAGTGGCAACTGGCTTTTCCAACACACACTAGGCCCTGGGTTTGAGTTCCAGCACTAAGAGAGAAAGATGAGAATTCTGGAAAAGGCAGAGAGATGGGGAAACGGGGCAGAGTGGAACATGCTTATAACCCTAGCCTTGGGAGGTGCTCCAGACAAGAGGAGCAGGGGTTCAAGCCCACCGCCACACAGTGAATGGTAGAGCCAGCCTTGTTTCAAAAGAAGAATGGATGCTGGGCACGGTGGTACCCACCTTTAGTCCCAACACTTGGGAGGCAGACAGATGGACTTTTGTGAGTTCAAAGTCAGCCAAGGCTACATAGTGAGATCCTGTCTCTACCAAAAAGAAAAACAAAACGAACAAACGAAGGAAGGGAGGGAGGGAGGGAGGGAGGGAGGGAGGGAGGGAGAGAGGAAGGAAGGAAAGAAGGAAGGGCCACACATATGTTTTTACAACATAGTGAGTGTACAAGAATCACTTTTGGGGAAAAAACAAAACAAAAACCAAAAACCAAAACACAAAAACAAAATAAACCAAAAAGTACTGACTCTTCATTTGGGTCCACTAGGTAATTAATTAGGAGTAGGAGAAAAGCCTGGATTCTCCTTGTGACCTTTATTTTGGCCCCTTTATCTCTCAGGGATGTCACCTAGAAACTGATAACACCAACGTCATTCTCCCTTAAGGCTGAAGGCACAGATGGTTGTGAGCCACCATGTGGTTGCCGGGAATTGAACTCAAGACCTCTGGAAGAGCAGTCAGTGCTCTTAACCTCTCTCCAGCCTCCCAATTTTCTGCTTTAACTCAAAGCTTCATGTCAATGCAGGAAGATGAACTTGGGGATAGCTGGAGTACTTTGTCTCTTCCTTCTCTCGATGTGCACTGATTAAAAACCCACCCCTACCCCATCGTCCATCCCTTTGACTGGTGTATTGGGGTGCATGGCCAAGCACAGCCTGTTCAGGTTGCTGAGGCAAGAGCTTGTGACCTGAAAATCTGGTTAACCTGGAGCCTCCTTTGTATGTCCTGCTTCATCTGCCTTACCAAAAGAAGTCCAAAATTAAGGCACAAGGTTCAGTTTAGGGTCCCAATCCTGGGATGTGTGGATTGTGGGCAGGAGAGTTGTTCATATAACTTCTGGCGGCTCCTGGGGTGAAGGGTCCTGGCCTGGTGTCCCAGAGCCCTGTTGCCTGGTAGTGAGAAGCCCAGGGTCTACATGAACAAGAGGATTCCTAACTCTTGAGGGCTCTGAGTTATGATGGGGCAGAAGTGGTCTAAGAGGGCATTCATAGGATGTGGGCCGGATGTAGCTTCCTCTGCTCTCATTTAACAGCGCCAACGGTCACATGCTCAGTGTGTGGCAAATAGTTCATTTCTAGAGTGCCAGGCGCCCTCTTGAGGATTCTTGGAGAATTGCGTGTGTGTGTGTGTGTGTGTGTGTGTGTGTGTGTGTGTGTGTGTGTGTGTGTGTGTGTGTGTGTCCGTCTTCCTTCCTGGAGACAGATACTTCACTTTGAAGTACCTTTCGTATTAAGGATCTAGTATGTACCAGATCGATGGCTTGGTGCTTCCTGTTTGAAATTGCCTGTGTGAAACAACTCTTCTCCGTAGGATATTTTGGGCCTTTTTTTCCCTAAATGCAACTTAGATGTCTCCATCATATTTTCAGTAACTTTAACAAAATTAAAAATGGCAAATGTATCTCCAGGTAGAGCTGTGCGTGGTTGGAAGGCATCTGTGACCTCACCACCCGGCCTGTCTTCCTCCTGCTACCCCATGCTTGCCTGTCTTCCTCCTGCTACCTCACGCTTGCCTGTCTTCCTCCTGCTACCTCACGCTTGCCCCAGGCACTCCCCTACTGGTCAGGCCCTATCTTTTCTTCCCCCTTGGTCGTCATGGAAGGGGCCTGGCTTAACACACCGCTTTGCTTCAAGCTGAGTTAAGATTTTAGATCATTAAGTCCACGTTCCTCCCCAGCTGGCCCTGCTTTCCAGCCGAAGCCAGATGTTTAGGTCTGCCTGCAGGTCCGGCAGCTAATAGGGCTGTCAGGACCAGACTGAGGGGCCTGAAAGTGGAGACCACCAGTCCTTTCTATTGAACAGTAAAAGACGATCACTATTTGTTTATTATATGTAAGTACGCTGTAGCTGCTTTCAGACACCCCAGAAGAGGGCATCAGATCCCATTACAGATGGTTGTGAGCCACCATGTGGTTGCTGGGAATTGAACTCAGGACCTCTGGAAGAGCAGTCAGTGCTCTTAACTGCTGAACCATCTCTCCAGCCCTATCACTGACTATTTGAATGGCTGTAGGTCCTGAACACTCTCCACAGATCCCATCCAGAGCCAGACCACCAACTCTTCTCAGGCCGGCCTGATCATGTCAGCAACAATCCACCAGACCCTGTCAGGGATTGGGGGCAGTGGAATTCCATACACCTATTACCCTGGATTTTGGGAGGTTGAGACAGTAGGACTGCCTTGAGTACAAGGCCAACCTGGGCTAACAAAACCCTGTCTCAAAAAGTGGGGTGGAGAAGTCCCACAATAGTTAAACTCTGGTGTGTCGGTGCATGTCAGCCTTTGGCAGGCCAGAGGATTTCAAGCTGAAATCTAGCCCGAGGTACAAAGCAGCACTCTATCTCCAAAGGCAATTGAAAAAGAAAGAAAAAAGGCCTTTCTGAAGAAAACAGACTTCTAGAACCAGTAAGAATGACCACAACCTCATCCTGTGGCCCTGTCCCCACCTGCACCTGTCTAGCTGGCACCTGCGTTCAGCAGAGAGAGGACACACAGTTGAGATGCAGAAGCTACAGAAGGCCTGGTCCCTGCCTCTCAGGGACTTTAATATTGGAATTGGGTCTGTTTCAAACCCCAGCTTTCTGACTCTGTGGAGGAAGGTGAACACAGGCTGGTCTCGCTGGTGTTCTGCTGCTCTGAGGGGGAGGTGGGGGCAGGGGAGTGTGTGCTCAGGGTTATAAAAAGGTCCTGATGTATGTAGGCTTCAGCTGGCTTTGGGGATGGGTTGGAGTTATTTCTGGCATATGGTGTTAGGTCAAGTGTGTTCATGTTAATAGTCTCCATAAATAAACTGGAGATGTGAGGCAGGAGGATCACAAGTTCAAGGCCAGGCCACATAGCAAGACTGTCTGGGCTGGAGAGATGGCTCAGTGGTTAAGAGCACTGCTGTTCTTCTAGAGGTCCTGAGTTCAATTCCCAGCACCCACATGGTAGCTCGCAAGTATCTGTAATGGGACCTGATGCCTTCTGGTGTGTCTGCAGACAGTGACAGTGTACTCATATACATAAAATAAATAATTCTAAGTCAAATCAAACAAACAAAAAATAGACTGTCTAATTTGACAACTGAGACGAAACCAGGCTAATAACTGCTAGTGCCACCATAATGCTGCCAGGCATAATGACTCATGCTTGTGGCCCTGGTACTTGGGAGGCTGAGGTAGGAGGGCTACTGTGAGTTCAAGACTAGCCTGGGCTACATAGTGAGTTCCAGTCAGCCTTGGTAACATTAGAACAAATAGAGCAAAACAAAACCCTTTGCCACCAACAAAAGCCCCTGGAAGTGCAGAGCGCACTCTTCCATGAGACGGGGGATAGAGGGGAAAAAGCCTAGGACCAGAAGCTTCCAGTCTTTTGCTTCAGCCTAGCACATGCTTCTGGGCACCAGGCGGTGCAGGCGGTGGGGCATTTTAAGCAGGAAAGGTGCTAATTTGAAACATCAACCAGGAGCTGGGATTGGTGTCTCAGGCAAGATCAGTGTTCAAGGATTGCTGAACACTGAACATTCAAGGCTAGCCTGGACTACACAGGGTTTCAGGGAGCCTGGGTATACATCGACACTGTCTCAAAAAAGACAACTGGACATAAACACAGAGAGAGAGAGAGAGAGAGAGAGAGAGAGAGAGAGAGAGAGAGAGAGACAGAGAGACAGAGAGACAGAGACTCAGAGAGAAAGACAGAGACAGACTGACAGGCAGGTAGGCAGACAGACAGACAGCTCAGTAAGTAAAGTGCTTGCCTCGAAAGTGCCAAGGACCCACGTTTGTATTCCAGAACAATTCATGCTGTAATCCCACTGGGGATGAGATGGGAGATTGCTTACTTAGGGTTTCATTGCTGTGAAGAAACATCAGAAACCACACTTAATTGGGGCTGTCTTACAGTTTCAGAAGCTCAGTCCATTATCAGCATAGCAGGCAGCATGGGAGTGTCCAGGCAGACAAGGCCCTGGAGGAGTTGAGATGTCTACATCTTGTTCTGAAGGCAAACAGGAGAAGACTGGCTTCCAGGCAGCTAGGACAAGGGTCTTAAAGCCCAAGCCCAGTGACATACTTCCTCCAACAAGGCCATACCTAATAGTGCCACTCCCTGGGCCAAGCATATTTAAACCACCACAGAGAGAGATACAGGGAGTGTTTTGGACCTCACTGGCCAGCTAGCCTAAAGATGTTCCAGGCCAATGAGACCCTATCTCAAGCAAACAAAAGATAGAAGGTTCCAGAGGAAAGACACTGAGGTTGTCCTCTGATCTCCACATGAAAACCTGTACATGTGCACCCCCCACCCCCTCCCCAGTCCCCTCCCCCACCCCACAGGACACACCCATACACATAAACATGCACATACACAAACCAGGCAAATGAAAACCTACAGCTGAGGCCAGAGGTCTGAAAGCTGGTATGTCAGCGGGGCCAGCTCCTTCTCCAGGGCTCAGAGATACTGTCTGCTTCTGCTGGTTTACAGCATGCTGGACATTCCCAGCTGTGGAGGCCTCCCGTCAGTTTGCCCACCACCCATAGTGCAATGGCCCTGAAGGCCCATTTCCCACAGTGCTCTTCCTTGTGGCCAACTTTCTTGTTCACACAAGGAACCAGTTGAATCTGCCAAGTCCCTGCTTCCAAAGGCCACAGTTCCAGGAACTAAAAACAATTGTGTGTGTGCGTGCGTGTGTGTTTGTGTTCCATGGTTGACATCAGTTCCAGGGATCAGACTCAGGCCATCATACTCGCATGACAACCCCGAGACAACTTTTATTTTGTTTTGTTTGTTTTTGAGGCAGGGTTTCTCTGTGTAATGGTCCTGGCTATCCTAGAACTCACTCTATAGACCAGGCTGGCCTTGAACTCACGAGATCCACCTATCTCTGCCTCTCAAGTGCTGGGATCAAAGACGTGTGCCACCATACCTAGCTCTCCCCTGAGCCATCTTTTTTTTTTTTTGGTTTTTCGAGACAGGGTTTCTCTGTGTAGCCCTGGCTGTCCTGGAACTCACTCTGTAGACTAGGCTAGCCTTGAACTCGGAAATCCACCTGCCTCTGCCTCCCAAGTGCTGGGATTAAAGGCGTGCGCCACCACTGCCCGGCCCCCTGAGCCATCTTGCTGGCCCAAAACAAGTTAGCTTTTGTCAAGCTCTTCCCCCAGTCCTTGGTCAGTGCTGAGGACTGAACCCAGGATTGACTTTCTGCATGCTAGGCAATCACTCTACCCCTGAACTACACCCCTACTCCTTCGGAGATGGACCTTTTGGAGCGACATGAGTCAATATAGAGTAGTGGCTATGAGCTTTCCCCAGAGCTTGAAAACCTGTATTTTTCAACGAGTGGTCACAGGCCAAAGTCTAGGACAGTCTTTATTGGAGCCTGGAATGTAATAGCAATTCACCTGACTCAGGCAAACTGAGAAAATGAGCAGCAACAGTAACAGACACCAGCGGCAGCGGAAGTGTCCTGGCTACATTAGGAATCCTGCTCGCCGGCAAGCAGGACATACACACACTCCTACACAAACTAACACTCATACTGGCTCACTCCCTCCTGGGTGAGTCTGAGGCCAGGCACCCCAGACTGCTCCCCACCTCTTGGGACTTCTGCTAAGCTGAGCCTGAAGGGACCGCTGGGGGGGCAGGGATGGAGGAGCTGGAAGGTGCAGGAGCTCCGCAGTTGGAGAGAAGGGGATGCAGGACAAGGGCTGGGTCAGGGCACAGGGAAGATGCCGAAGAGGGGAAGATGGGAAGGGGGCATCTCCTCTCCTTCACTCACTCCAACCTTGCAGCACAGCCAGCGCCCTGGGCACGGGAAGTCTGGGTAGCATCAAGGGGCCCTCTGTGTCCAAGGAAGGCACTGAAATGGGGAGCAGATCTGGGGAACCTGGCATCTCTCCTAAACACTCCCAGATGAGGAGGGTGGCTGAGTGAGAAGGGTCTGACATGCCAGATTTGGGGTAACAAGATGGGGAAAGCACGGATTCCACTTCCACCCCAGTGGTGGAACGGGAGTGTGCTGAGATACAGCGCCTCTGGCCAGCAGAGGGGAAATGGCTGGAGCCTAGGCTGCCTCTTCGCACTCAAGGGCATCGAGAGGGAGCCAGACCTCACCCATGTGTCCATAGCAGGAGTTGGGGCAGGAGTGAGGACCTGTAGTCTCCTGCCCCAAGGCCAGGGTTACCAGAGCACAGCCCCATCCAGGTTCCCATAGCCTGGCTCAGCACGAAGCCTCCAGTACGTATGGTTGGTCACCCACCACTCCTTGCCACTGCTGTCTGTCTGTCGCCTGGCAAAAAAAAAAACGTCATTAGGTGTGGGTAGGGGATAGCCGAGTCCAGGCTAGGTCCCTGGTACTGCCTCCCACGATCTCCCTACTCAAAGCATAAGGGAGCAATGAGGAGCCGGGCTGCAGAGGGACGGAGCAGGTAGGGCTGAAGCACCTGAAGAAGCGCGCCTGGTGGACTATGTTATTTTCTTCCATCACCCTTCTCCGGTCTCGCTGTAGCTGCTCTATCCTTCTCTTCTGGGCCTCAGCAGCCTGTATGTTCCCCTCCTCCAGGTACCTGATGATCCAGGCCTCGGTCAGTGCAAGGCTAGTCTCGGGGGTCCCCAAACATGAAGTCTCTGCCTCTTCCCCATTTAAGGACTTCCTAGAGAAGGCCAGGCAGGCACTGACCTCTGGTCAGGCCGTAGCCGTGTGTCAGTGGAAGGCAGCGTCCGCTTCAGCTCTGCTGTCAGCTCATTCAGCTCCAGGGCAAACTGAGTGAACCCGAAGTTTCGTTCATGGTCTGGGGGCATTGAATCTAGGGGAAGCAAGGAGCTGGGACAGGTGAACTATGTTAGAGCCATCCTCATCCTTCCCAGCCCTCCCTGGACACCCCACTTACTGGGTTTCCAAATGCACTGCCCACCCGGTGGGGGGCCTCGGTACAGTCCCTCATGCCACTTCCCGAAGAGGCGGTGGAGGACTCGGCCACTCCTGCTAAGCACTGCACCTTGTACCTCATGGATGTTGGAACTCCAGTACTTGGCCTTGGGTGGAGAAGGCGGGCCAGAGTGAGGAGCTCTCCCCACTTCTCCAGGGTATCTGGTTCAGAGGCCTCTCTCTTGGTGGAGGGGCGGGGTCAGGGCGGACGGGCGGGGTCAGGGCAGCATGCCTACCTTGCAAAAGGTGATTTTGCAGTGGCAAGAGCTATCTTGTGTGTTTCGGATAAGCACTTCTCCATAATGCTCGATCCAGCGCTGGCCACTCAGGATGTTGTGAATACAGGACGTCACCTTGTTCCACTCAAAGTGGTCCCCAAACCTGAGAGAGACAGACACATAGGGCAGCAGTCAGTCAGCCCTGGGAAACAAATGGGCTTTGAAGGAAGTGTTCCCAACTTGCTATATCAAATCACATGGGCCTGAAAGAAGGAGTCCCAGGGTCCTAGTGCCGGCCCTGTGAGGTATGAACTTTGTTCATAAAGCATAGTGGCCATCACAGGACATCAGTGAACATGTCTGCATCCACTGGAAAGTCCCTGAGTGCTGTGCCTGAGTCATGGAAATAAGAACATGAGAGTCACTACCACTCTCTGGTTCTGGACTTTCTTAAAACAGAGTCTCACTGTGTAGCCCTGGCTGGCCTTAGAATTTGCTGCACAGCCCAGGCTGCCTTGAACCCAGCGATCCTCTTGCTTCCAAATGCTGGAATTAAAGACAGTGTGTGCCACCACACCTGGCCCCGCCCCTCTCTTCCTCAGCTCCAGCTGCCCATCTGTAAGATGGACTGAGCTGAGGGCTTTCTGGGTAGCTCCGGCTGTCCTGGAACTCAACTCTGTAGACCAGCCTGGCCTCGAACTCAGAGATCTGCCTGCCTCTGCCTCCCGAGTGCTGGGATTAAAGGCGTGTGCCGCTGCAGCCGGCTGAAATGAGGGGTTTTGAACTTGGTTTGTGATCCATTAGCCTCAAGATTCACTTAGATTTCTCTCTCTCTCTGTGTATCCCAAGATTTATTTAGATCCCCCCCATGTGTGTGTGGGGGGGTATGTTTCGCACGCATGCTGGTTTGAAGTCTCAAGTGCATTTCTTAATGTGAGTCACGATCAAAAAGTTGTGAAAGACACTTCGTCAGATGACCTTATTAAGCCCTGCCCCCACCCTGTTCTTAGACACCTCACCTTTTTTACAGTAACTGTTGCAAATGCAGGTGTCACTTGTACAAAGGCTGCCTGCTGTAACCTCCTGAAGCTTAGGACTAGACTAAACCACTCTATTCTCCACAGCACTGGCCCCATGGGCAGCCAGGAGAGGGCCCATGGGCAGGCCCAGCCACTGGGACCTACAGACACTCACCTGGGCAGGCTGACGTTGACTGTCCCCACAGGCACAATCTCCAAGGATTTGCCCCAGAACTTGTTCTTCCATTTCATGTCTGCAGGTCAGTTGGGGGAGGGACAGGGAGCAGCAGAGATTAGCCAGAGGGATCCAGAATGTTCCAGCCACCCCTCCCCCCACCCCGCTATCCCTGACCTTCATGGTCATCCAGCCCCATATTCCTCACCTTGCCAGAAGATGAAGTTCTCAGATTCTGCGTGACACGCGGAGATCGGGGGATGATGGGAGACCTTGATGAGGAAAGAGGTCCTTAACACCGCCCTTGAGGAGCTTGGGGTCTCCTCCTAACATGCCTCCCTCCCACCCTGAATTCTTCGGCTCCAACTTAGTTTCATCCGAGTCCATATTCTCTCCTCCCCGAGGGAGCCCTGTGTTCTCCTTGCTCACCTGCCTTGCTGGCTAACCTTGGCCTGCCCTGTAGATAGAGCCCTTAATGCTTTGGGCAGACATTGCCTGCAATGTACCAAACAGGGCCTCCAGCCTATGCCCTGAAACCCGGCCCTGCCCAGGGACCCGCTTCCTTCTCCATCTGCCTCCGCCCCGACTGATTGCTGTTGGCTCTACTCCACACTCTGGAAACTTTGGCCTTATCCTCACTTGGAAATGGCTTCACATCTTCAACTTTCAAAGTGGACATTTCTACAGCCTCACCTCCCTGTTGCCCTGTCTTTCCCTGACTCTGGCTGCAGCCAAGACTTTCCTTACTATTCTGCTGTCTCGTGGCCTGCAGACAGCATCTTGGCTTCTCTTCCTTCTGCCCAGCACCCCTGCCCTCTCACCTAGCATCCTCGGCCACTTGCTCCCCCCATCTCACCAGATATGCCAGCGCATGGCTTGATGGGTAAACAGGGGCTGGAGAAATGGCTCAGAGGTTAAGAGCACTGACTGCTCTTCCAGGGGTCCCGAGTTCAATTCCCAGTAACCACATGGTGGCTCACAACCATCTGGAATGGGACCTGACGCCCTCTTCTAGTGTGTCTAAAGAGAGTGACAATGTACTAACATAAAATAAATAAATCTTAAAAACAAACAAACAGGGGCTGGAGAGATGGCTCAGTGGTTAAGAGCACTGACTGCTTTTCCAAAGGTCCTGAGTTCAATTCCCAGCAACCACATGGTAGCTCACAACCATCTGGAATGGGATCCGATCGATGCCTTCTTCTGGTGTGTCTGAGGACAGCTGCAGTGTGCTCATATACATAAAATAATAAATAATTATTTAAAAACAAACAAACAAACAACAAAAAAGCATGCCTGCCACCAACCCCGATAACCTGAGTTTGATCTCTAGAATTTACATGGTGGAAGGAGAGGACTGACTTCGCAAGCTGCCCTCTGACTTCCATGTTTGCTGCGTGTGGAACATATGTTCATCTACATAGACACATAAATAAATGGAGTAAACAACTTTTTTTAAAGCAAGGGCTGAAGAGATGGTTCAGCAGTTAAAAGCATCAGCTGCCATTACAGAGGACCTTAATTCAGTACCCAGAACCCACATCAGACAGCTCACAACAGCCCGTAACTCTAGTTCCAAGGGATTCGGCAATCTCTTCTGGCCTTTGTGTTTACCTGTACACACGTGGCATACACTCATAGACACATCATAAATAAAAATAATAAATAAATCTTGGGGACTGGAGAGTCATCTCAGTAGTTAAGAACACTGGCTGCCCTTTCAGAGAACCTAGTTTTGGTTCCCAGCACCCACATGGAGGCTCACAACAGCCTGGGACTCCATGTTCCAGGAGCTCTGACATGCTCTTCTGGCCTCCATGGACATGATACATAGGCGTACGTTTCGGCAAAACACTGACACAGATATAGTAAAAAGAAATAAATATTAAGGAAAAAACTTGGCTGGACAGCCACTCTTTGCATCGATCCCTAGCTTCGACCTTATCTGGACACAAGACCTATAGCAGGAAGTCCAGTCCCCTACAGCTCTACATCTAAGCCCTGGGTGCTCAGCCATCTCTAAGACCCTAAACCCAAGCCACCCTGTCACATCCTTTGCTCCTGCAGTCAGAGAGAGAACAGAGAACAGGAGAAGGTAACTCCTTCCACGCCAGTCCCATCCTTGCTCCCTGCTCCCTTCCTCGCCTTCCAGGCTGCTCCCCTGCCCTGTGCAGCAGCTCCTCGATGCTCCTCGGTTCACCCACACCTTTTCCCTGCAGTCCTTCCCTCTTCGTGGCCCGTTGTTCCTGAACGAAAGGATTTCCTCTTTCTCCCATCCTAAGCAGCAAGCCTTCCCTTTATTTTCCCACATAAACACGCATAGCACTTTTATTCATAATCTCCCAAACAGGAAACAATTCAAATGCCAATCAAAAAGAAAATAAGCAAATTGCCATGTGTCCACACAAAGGGATATTCAGTAATAAAAGGAACAAAACTATTGGCACACTGGGCCATATGAATAAGGCTTTATACTGAGTGACGGGAGCCATCGGCGAGAGTACAGACTCTATGACCGCATTGTGAGCCTTCCCTGTCTGCATGTGTCTCTGCTGGCATCTGTGGCCATCATTTCTGGCAAGACACTAGTTGCAGAGGTCCTCTTGTGGGTCAGAACGGGAGGCTTCTTCCTGATGTACACTTTATTCTGCTGTGTAAAATTTTCATTCTCTTGCTGGCACACACCTTTAATCCCTGTTCTTAGGAGGCAGAGGCAGGTTCAAGGCCAGCCAGAGTTACATAGTAAGACCCTGCCTCAAAACACAAAGCAAAACACTACCAACAAAAACTAAACAAATGTGTCTCAGCCTCTCACAATCCCTGTGGCAACCACCTCTTGTCTTCTCTGCCGTGTGATAACATTTCTTGAAAAGAGTCTGCATTTTTTTTCTAGTTTTGAATTAAAATTTTTTCCTAAAAATTATGTGAATGGTGAGTGCTCATGTGTATGTATATGCGCCATATGTCTGCAAAGACCAGAAGAGGGCATAGGATCTCCTGGAACTGGAGTTATGGTTGGTTGTGAGGCACATTGGTGCTAGGCACTGAACCTGGGTCCTCTAGGTATTCTTCACCCCTGAGCCATCTCTCTAATCCCTAGTTTCAAATTATATGTGTGTATGTGCGTGCATGCGTGTGTGTACATATAAATATATGCACATACACATAAATACACTTATGCATTCAGGGGTGGAACTCAGGTCATCGAGCTTAGTGGCAAGCACCCTGACCCGCTGAGCCATCTCACTGGCCCTTTTTCTAGATTTTATTGTTATTTTTTAACTTTCACTCTTCTTGGGGAAAGGGGAGATGGGGGGAGAGATGGGGGGGGGGAACTGTAAGTAGGAATGTAATGTATGAGAGAAGAATAAAGTTTAAAACAAAACAAAACAGGGCACTGGGGAGATGGCTCAGCGGTTAGAGCACTGACTGCTCTTCCAGAGGTCCTGAGTTCAATTCCCAGCAACCACATGGTGGCTCACAACCATCTGTAATGGGACCTGATGCCCTCTTCTGGTGTGTCTGAAGAGAGTTACAGTGTACTCATATACATAAAATAACTAAGTCTAAAAAAACAAAAACAAAAACTTTCACTCTTGTCAGGATTGTCCAACCTTTTTAGGAGGAGAGGTTGAGGCAGGGTCTCTCTATCTATAGTCCTGACTATCCTAGAACTCGCTGTGTGGACCACTGGCCTCAAACTCACAGTGATCTTCCTGCCTTTACCTCCCTAGTAATGGGGTTAAAGGCACGAGTCACCACACCTAGCCTTGTCCAATCTTTTGATTCAGCAATATGATGCCATCTACAAATGTGTCGGGCTGCCGTCAAGGTTGTCCATGAATGCACTCAGCCAGTGGGCTGCAAGCTGGATACACCTGCTACACTCTCTGTAACTTCATTTCTACCCTGTCCTTTCTGTCCTTCACTTGAGAAGATAGCCCCCGGTCTCATGAGCCACTGCCCTTGCTGGTGACACACTCCTTAGCGGTCCTGATTTGTCATCTCTTCCCAGCCCCAGGTCCACAGGTCTTAAAACCAGCAAGACATTTCTCTGGGGAAGTCCCACCCAGTAGGCAACATGGTACAGCTCCTTTCTTGCCTTCCACCTTCTCTCTTGCTAGGTGGCACCTGCACCCATGCACACAGTCTCCTTAACTAGAGGGACGGGACCGCCCAGCCTTTCCCCTCAGCTCACTATAAGTCCCAGTACTGTAAGAGGCCCCTCCACACTTGTTCCAGTCTGCTCCCACACCAGGCTGGCAGCTCCTGCGAGCTGAGCTCTCCACTGCACCATGGGCCGTGGTGTCATGGCATAGGGCTGGTCACTTCCCAGGCTCCTCTCCATCTTCCTGGCTAATGAGCTCTGTCAGTGGTAGTGCATACAAGAGTCCTGAATTCAGTGTCCCACAGGCTAAGTGCAGGATGTCCTCAGCTCTCAGGCAGATGACTTTAATGGCCTGATAATGGCCAACTGTTGCACACCATTGCCTGAGTGTTCTTTAGAGATTGCCACTGTGAGAGTGCCCAAGTCCCCCACACCTCCCACTGCCTTCAGATTTAGAAACAAATAAAATCCCAGAATGCACCTCACCTTCACCTACAAAGCACAGGGTTTAGCCTGCCCTGCCTTCAGCCCAGTCTCTAACTTTGCTGATGTCCCACACACACATGAAACAAGTCAGACTTCCAGCTCCTTACCCAGGCTTTCTCCAATCCACCCTTCAAGACCTAGCTAGCAGTGCTGCCCCCCACAGCACACCTTGGGGTGAGACTTCTGCTTTACTCTGCCTCCCATAAGAAGAGCAGAGCTCTCCCCCATTAGCATGTCCCTGGCCCGGGGCCACTGCTTCCTGTTCTTCTCCATGCACTGGCTCCACTGACCTACCTTCTGGAACCCACAGCCCAGGCCTTTCCCAGGCCTAGCCCTGGAAACGGTCTTCCCACCTCAGGGCCCGCACCTGCTCGCTGATAAACCGGAAACCTCGGTCCGGTCGCTCACACTCGTAGGTCTCTCCCAGGACCGGGTTGAAGGGCTTGCATCCCGCCCGGTGGTACGTGGAGGAGTAGGCAGAGACAGCAAAGGCTGCGATGTACACCTGTGGGAAGGCAGAGCACCACAGGTGTAAAGAAGCCCTGGGATACGGACAGTAGCCCATCGCAAGCAAAGTCTGGGGTTTGATGTAGTGCTCCAGTATGAGGGCCCCACCCAGCGGGGACCTGGGATGACAGAATGACAGACAGAACCTGAGGAGGAACAGATGGCCCTAAGTGGGTACCATGCGCTCGCAGGGGTCGGCCATGCGGCTAGCCTGGTCCAGGAGGCTGCTATACTCCAGCTCCTCGCAGAGCCTCTGCAGCGTGTTGAGTGGCTCGTTGAGCTGCACCGGCATCGACACCTTGGACAGGTCTTTGCCGATATTGTTACGGAGGATATTCCACAGGCTCACGTCTGTCCCAGGCCCACTGGCAGCTGGCAGGCAGCGGCGGCGAGGGGGCCCCACAGCAGTCCCTGGGCCAAGGCAGACACTTTAGTCTCCCGCTGGACACTAGTGTTCCAGACATGCCAGGCCCACTGCACAGGGGCCTCCTAACCTCCTGAGGCATCCCAGCATTGCCCGCTATGAGAGGTGACTGGGGCATCTGACTGCTTGGGATATCCTGGGGATTTGTGTGGGCAGCAGGGCTAAGAACCACCCAGACAGGGCAGTTCTGCTGTACACAAGTGCACAGAAGCTGGGCCTGAGTCTCATCCTTGTCTCTGTCCCTGATGAACAAAACAGATGCTAGGGTTCAGATCATCCACTATCCTCCCACGATTCTGGAGGGACAGAGTCCCCTTGAGTTCCAACTCACTGTGGAGCTGAGAATAACCCTGATCTGATCCTTCTGCCTCCACCTCCCTCGTGCTGGAATTATAGGTGTCTGCCGCCACTTTATGCAGTGCTGGGATCTGAACCCAGGGCTTAGTGCATAGGAGGCAATGCTCTGCAAACCTCGCTATACTCCCTGTCCTCAGCCATTTTTAGTAAAATGTCAAGGCCAAAGCTACTCTGCTAGTGTACTCAAGTGGAAACTCGTGTCTCTCTGCCATATCCTATGAAGCCTAATGGAATGAAGGCCAGCACCATTTCCGAGCCTGGTCCACCCCACCCCAGGAAGTGCCCTCCCCCAATATTTCCCAACTCATGGTTCCAAGGTTAATTCTAGAATCAGTACCCAAAGCCAATAGCCCACCAGACACAACAGACAGCCTCCTCATGACCTAGGCCATGAGCAAACAGCTGCTCCACACACATACCCAGGTACCCAGTCTCACGGCCCTCATCCAGTTGGTACCTTTTTGATGGCGGTCAGCCCCCCTGATGTCCAGCACCTCCTCAGACAGGCTGGTGGTGATCTCGCTAGCACATGACTCTTCCTCCTCAGAACCCTGGTGGGGAGGGGGAAGAATTGGTAGATAGGAGTAGACAGACTGGCAATGCCCAGGACCTGGTAAGAATGTAATGAGCTAGCCCTTTGGTGGAAAGAGGGATGACAGGGTGGGGAGGACTTTTAGTCCTAAGATAACGTCCTGTCACAGCTGGTACGGACTTGTAAAAAAGAGCTTGGGAACTTGCCGAGACACAGAGTTAAGAGAAGTTGATGGTGCTGAGATCCAGAGTCTGGGTCAAAGGAGCATGAAAGCTGAAAGGGGGTCATGGGAAGAATAACTTCAGAGAGCAGACAGGAAAGGCATGTCCAAGGAGAAGAGGTTTCTGGAGTCACACAAATCTAACAGAGCTGGGTATGCTCTCAGAGATGGCTGCTGAGGTGGTGAGAAAGGACCCAGGAATCTCCAGGCCCCACCCCCATCCTGCCCCAGTCCCTTCTCTCCTGCTGCCACTATCCTTCTCTCCCTCACCTCATTCTCAGAAGAACTGGCAGAGAGAAGCACCTCACAGGCATCAAAGAACTCGGTGTGGGAGTCAGCGAGGGACAACACACTGCTCTGAGACAGCTGGGGGGTCAGCTCTCGGCCTTTCATGTACAGAACTTCTTGCTGTGGGAACAGATGGATGTGAGGTCTCAGAGGCCACTGGAGTGACAGTTCCAGAGAGGGAACTGTCCACCCCCACCCTTCTGCCAATCGGAAGTAGCAGAAGAGAGAAGAGAGCTTAAGGGAGAGGAGGGGACTTTGACCAACAGAGCCTGGCTCCACCCTTCTCCCTTGCTGGCCCACTCAGTCTGGACAGGTGCTGCTGTGTCCCCACCTTGCAGATTAGAAGACTGAGGCTCAGAATACAAAGCTGGCATGCAACAACGACATTCAGACTCTAATTCAGCCTGGCTACTTTTTTTTTGGTTTTTTGAAACAGGGTTTCTCTGTATAGCCCTGGCTGTCCTGGAACTCACTCTGTAGATCAGGCTGGCCTCGAACTCAGAAATCCACCTGTCTCTACCTCCCAAGTGCTGGGATTAAAGGCGTTCACCACCACTGTCCAGCTCAATTAGATTCTTTGGTATTAGTTTTGTGATGCTGATATGGCCCATGAGCTGTACACAGATGAAGACAGACTAATGCAAAATCATAAACTTCCTTAAAACATTATAAAAATTGTTTGCAACTTTTTTGTTGTTATTAACTTGATTATATATTTTTGTTTGTTTGCTTTTTCAAGACAGGGTTTCTCTGTGTAGCCCTGGCTGTCCTAGAACCCACTCTGTAGACCAGGCTGGCCTCAGATTCACAGAGATCCGCCTGCCTCTGCCTCCCCAGTGCTGGGACTCCAGGGGTGAATCGTGCTGTTCTTGGATATAAATTGTAATGTCAAAGGCTGGACAGGCCTGCTAAAGGGAAGGAACCAGTGCCCCATGTGCTCTGAAGTAAAAGCAAAAGTCCTCAGAAGCCAGGCATGTGACTTAGAGGTAGACTTCTTGCCTAGCATGGGCAAGGTCCTGGGTTCACGCTTCAGTACAACCAACCCAACCCAAAATATGATATATGATGCACAAGCCATCTACAGGATCAATCAAGAGAACTGTGGTGTTATGTGAGAGAAAGGGAAGCTGGATCCCCTCCCATCCTTCCATGTATTTCTAGACCAAAAAAAAAAAAAAATCAACCCTGGCCCCTGCCTGGCCTTCACCCCCCAGGAGGAAAAGCACAGAGAGGACGCCATTGTCCACCCTAGATCCTCACCTCCTCTGGGTTCAGGGAACTGAAGGAGTCTGCCGTGGTGTCTGAGGAGATGGAGAGTGAGTGGAGGCGTCTCTGACCAGCCGGGGCCTCAGAAACCTGAGGCAGAGGGTGAGGGACTGGGTGTGGGAAGGGGAAATCCTCCCCACCTACCACCCGCACCAACTCTGGGACAGCCTCTGTCAACCCCCGAGCCCTGGCACAGATTTTGCCAATGGGACCTGCAGTCCTCAGTCTCGGGTCCTCCCTCGGATCAGCTACCATGTCCCTGAGGCTCACCGCCATCCTTGATAGCTCTGAGCCCTGGTGCAGGTCTCTCAGTCGGTCCCGTTCTGTGGTGAGGGCAACCAGGACACTGCTGAGGGAGTTGTGCACTGCGGGGGGGGGGGGGGGGATAGGCCAGCGGTCAGACTCCATTTCCTTTCCCAACCTCTTGACTCCACTCCTAGCCCCCACCTAGCCTGTACTCACCCTTCTGGGCCAGAGCCCAGAAACTGCGCTGCAGATGGGCATAGTCTGGAGGTGGCAGGCCACGGGGGCCAGAAGCATCCCGAGACTCCAGGTAACGAGACAGGTTGGGAACAGAGCCATGGAGACGGCCAACCTGATGGTGAACAGGAAGGGTGAAGGGGCAGCCTCCTCCAGAGCATTGCGTCCCTGCAACTCGGGGTTCGCACTCCATCTCACCCGTCCAATGGTGTCATCCTTGGCAAAGCCCTGTGTGCACCACATGCGGCTGGTCCGTTTCCCCTTCTTGGGTCTCTCAGTCGTCACTGAGGCCTGCAAAGTTGAAGAGTAATTTCAGTCACAGAGTTGGGAGAGGCCGTGGAGCACAGATCGCCCAGGCATAAGGGTGCAGCATGCTGGCAGGAACCCAGGCAAACAGAGCAGAGAAACAGTCTGGAGACTGCTGGGCAGGTATGAGGGGCCCTGAGCAGTCCCTGCCCCCTCCTCTGCCCCTTACCTGGTGTGTGGGGATCACAGGGGCGGAGGGGATTCGGTGTAGGGACTCCAGGCTCTGAAGGAGTCTGTGTAATTCCTGCAGCTTACCCTGGCATTCTGAGAGCGCTGGGGGGGAAGGAAGGAGAAGGAATTGCTCTCCTCGAGGTACCAGGGTTCCCAGTTCCCTCCCCCCTTCAGTTTCTTTCCATCCAAAGACATCACTGGCAGCCAGGGAGCGTGCCACACTGTTCGGTCTGTCTGTCTCAGGTCTTCGGTGTAGCTGGTTCTGATTTTCCCCACCCTGTCTGCAGACCCTCCTCACTCTTCTTCCTGTGCACAGGCCGAGTGTCTTACTCTATCTCATTTATACACACTACCCTCTCAGGGTCACTATCTTGGTCTCTTACTACAGGAATACATTTCTATGGCACAGCCTTTCTGTGTTGCTCTTCAGAAATTTTACTGTGTGGGTATCAAGCGAAAGTCCCTGTGCCTGCTGTGTGCCTAGGGCAATAACCTGCTATCTTCTGTAAGTTGGGGCTCCTCAGGGCCAAGAAGATTTGACCGAGAGGATCTGATCATCTTGGAGGCAGAGGGCCCCTCTGAGGAAGTGGTGGAGGTAACACTCTCCCTTCTTGTTGATACTGTGCAGATCTGAGAACATGGGCCCTACTCACAGAGGCCCTGGTCCAGGCGCCCTCACCATGAGAACATCGGTCTAGCCCATCACTGTCCCTCAACCACGATGACACTTTCTCTCGAGGTCCAACCCCAGGTAAGGCCGAAGCACTACCTGCTGTTAGCATCTGGGTACCAGGAGCCTGTGGGGAATAAGTGAAGGGCTAAGAAAGATGCCCAGCCCTCTAGATCTCAGTTCCCAGCAGCCTCCACCCGGTCTCCCTATCACCTGTTCTCACTCCAGGGCCCTTACCTTCCGATGAGTAGCACTGGGCATGTCCAAGCGCTGGGCCAATCGGTGGGCTCGCAGCTGAGCCACCCAGCTATGGAACAGGTCCTGAGATTTGATCTGAAGAAGTGATGGAGAGAGAGATAAGAAGGGAGGGGCTGCTTCCCAGGAGCAAAATATCAGGTCTCTGATCTCCAGGCAAGCAGGGAATTTCCCTAGAGCATCTAGTTTGCACAAAACCCTAGACAGAGTATGACATTCCAAGCATCAGAGCTTAGTTCTGTATCTGTTAACAGCCAACCATCAGAGTGAGCCAGTACCTGGCGGGTTCATACAATAGAAACTTTCTTCTTGTCAAACTCTAAGAGGACCCCTCGGCCCCTATGCTTCTGCCTTGGCTACTCTGCCAGGCTAGTGCCCACAGCACTCTGTTCTCAGGCATGTCACCTTTAGGTGGTAAATGTTGTCTTCTGTGTCGAGGTCAATGCGCTGAGCCTTTTTGTTGATGGACATGACGGATAGCCGGACATCGATGGAGCCATGGACCTTCCCCTTGGTAATCTGGAGTGGAGGGTTGTGGGGGACAGAGGAATGGCTTGAGGATCTCTGGAGCACAGAGTCATCATCTCCTTGAGGCCACTGCAGACTCAAGGGTCAAGCACCTCAAGTCATATATAAAGGGGCTTGTTACACCTCACATGTACAGAGCATTGCGCTATGTTCAACTTCATCCAGGTCTGATCTGAGAGGTCATAAAAATACTACCACCCCTGGGAATCTACATGGTAGAAGAAGGACACCCCCCCCCAAAGGAACCTGAGAGTCCAGCCTTGTTTCTTGTTCTCAGCACAAGAGGAGGACAAGGTCTAGGGTGACAAAGCTCCCATTTCTTGGGCACTGAGTTTGCAATGGGCATCATTCAGATAGCTCCACAGGTGGCTGAATGTGCCCCCACCCCATGTCAGCAAGAAGGAGGCTGAGTCCCAGGGAAGCAGTCATCTCGTGGTGTTTTGGGTTCTAGGAGCCACAGAGGAAATCAAAATGTAAACCTGCTCATCTCTAATAGTAAAAGGTACAGTTTCTACACACAACCTATATATACGGTCTCTGTGTGTCCTTTAAGCATTTCTAGACAATTTCTAATACCTAAAGGCAAGCAATGGGCATGCAATGGGGTTGGCAGTTCTAGTGTTTAGGGAATCATGACAAGAAGAAAACCTATGTGTTTAGTACAGATGTATTTTGAAAGTGTGTGTGTGTTTAAATTGTTGAATCTACAGATGTGGAGTCTAAGGAAAACAACTGTACCTTGACAGAGGTTGTTGAAAGGTGGAACTGAGTGAGATTCATACCCTGCTCTGGCTAACTCAAGACCCCCCCTCCCACCTGCTCGGAACATCCTGGGGCAGGTTCCCCCCACACCTCAAGCCTGGAACCCGACTCACATCTTGTCGAGTTGTAGCATAGTGGAGGATCCCGTCCTCAAGCACGAAGTATCTCTGCTCCAGAGGGACAGGACCAGGCAGCCAGGAGCATGAGGGGTAGGGAGTGGGGGGTGGAGAGAGAACAAACACACACATTTTTCTTCTCCTTTCCATACAGGAACACCAGGCCTGTCCACCAGCCTCCCTCACGTAGCTCCTCCCTTGCCCTGCCACCCTACCTTGTGCCAGCCCTTAAGAGGCCACTTCCTCTTCTTGAGCAGGTGTCCTTCCTGTCTCTCAGGCATGATGTCGTCTGCTCCCAGCCTGCCCCGAGGCTCCTCCACCACCTCCCACAGCTCGGAGGCCTAAAGTCCAGGGTAGATGGAGAACAGCAGTTGGTGAGCCTACTACCTCAGTCCACCCCCAAGGACCCACACTCGGCCCACCCTCCGCTGCTCTTCTACTCAGACCTGCTGGGTACTGCTGGGCTTTGAAGACTGAGTGCTCTCAGCCAGGGAGGGAGTGTCTCTTTCCTGGAAGTCCATGAGGAAGAAGTTGCTTCCTTATGAGGACAGCAGAGCAGGGTGGGATGGGGAGAATGTCACCTTGTCCTGTAGGAACCCTTGAAGCAAAAAAGAGACCCATGAGTACCACCATACTGCCATGTGTCCCACCGCTGGTCCCTCCCGCACCAAGGTCCACATCCCCCCACTCACATGCCACCCTCACACCCTTAGTATGCCCTGATCACCCCTGGGCCTGGGCAGCAGCACCCAACCCAGCCCCCACTGCGGCCACTGCACCCAATGTGTGCCTCCGCCTTGGACATACACCCCAGGAATTCAGGAAACGTTCTGTGTTTGTGAGGGTGGGGAGCAAAGAAAGAAGAGGGTCCAAGAAAAGATGGAGGGACTCAGAAACTAGGTGAGCAAGAGCTCCTCAGCCCAGCTGCCTCTTCCTCCAGGGTCTCTTTGTCTACATCCATGGCTTTGCCACCCCCTGCCACAACTGCTCTGCAAACCACTCCTAAAACTCCTACTAATTGGTCCCCTATAGCTGCCAGTTCTCATGCTCCCATTTTCTGCATGGGGAAACTGAGACCTGAGACAGTCCTATTTTCCCATGCCTCGTCTCACTAGACATGCCCGAGGATACCCACCTTGGATTCTCTTCCCTGCAAAGCCTCACCAGCCCCTTGCTACCATATTAATCCTCTGTGTTCCTGAGAAGCACCTCCCACCCAGAAGGAGCAGGGCACTGGCCGGTGGAGACACTGTGAGTGGGAGAAGAGGTAGCCAAGAACATGTGGAGGTTCACCCAGGTCCCGCAGCAGTGCCCACAGGCGCCTTTGGCACTGGCTCTGGCCATCCTGGCTCCGCCAGGAGATCAATAATGCATGAGGTTTTGTGTGTGTGTGTGTGTGTGTGTGTGTGTGTGTGTGTGTGTGTGTGTGTGTGTGAGTGAAGGGGGAAGGGACGGGGGTGGGGGGGTGATGTTGCCCTGTGTCTGGGGAAGCAGCTCAGAGCTTCATGCAGCTAGCAAGCACCTGAGGAGTTAAGACCCAGAAGGGGCAAGGAAGTGACAGTGTGAGTGTGATCAGGAGGTCACAACATAAGGGCCCAGGCTACGAGAGGCTGGCCCAAGGGGAAACTCTTGCATTCAACCATTTAAAGTTTTGAAACTCTTCCAGTGCTGGGGTATTTCTATGCCCTTGCCTGGCTGCTAGAACCCTGGCCATTTGCTGCTGGCCCTGGCAGAGGTGGGAGGTGTCTACCAGTAGGAAGGAGAGGTCGAGCAAGCCAGGTGAGTGCCCTCCCAACCACCTCCTTTCTCGGCGCCTTTACCAGAGGAGTAGACCCACCAGCTCCAGAGGAGAGGAAGCCCTTCCAGGAATATCAGGTGGTGTCAGCAAGGCCCCCTTACCCCAGGGTCCATGGACGCCAGTGCTTCTTGTCCAATACGCTGATGTGCCTCTGAGACAGTCTCCAAGTCACCGGCTACCTCTTCACAGAGCTGAGCAGTGGCAACAACTGCTGCAGGAACCAGGAAGGAAGGAGACGTTGGAGCCTCCCCTCCAGCCGGATCTCCCCACCTGCCCCTCCCCCGTTGCCTCCTCCCGCCAAGCTCCGGGCTGCCGCTCAGCTCTGCCCCCCTGCTCTCGGGAGGACTAAGGACGGAGTGGTACCAAATGACTTGGAAATGAGGGGCACAGTTCCCGATGGGCATGGTTCCACATGCTTCAGAGGAATGGACTACTGCTGGCTTCAAGCCATTGGAGGTAAAGGATTTATTCAGACTAACATGGCCTTGACCCCAGTGAACGCTCAAGGCCATTTCCTTATTCACCCTGCCTCTCAATTACACCTGAAATAGATGGCACATTTTGGACTAGCAAAGATATCAGGTTGACTGGGAAGGGACAGAGACACCCTCCCACCCCACCCCCACATACTCCGGGACACGACAGTCTGTGCCAGGAGCACAGTCAGCAGGCAAGAGGGACAGCTGAAGCCCCACAGAGGCTCCTTATTGAGAGCAATGCCCTACCAGGTCAGCCCATGGCAATCAGAAAGTGTGGGTGCAGCAAGTCTCTAGGAACAGAGGTGCAGGTAGGTGGCAACAGCTATGCAGTAACGGGCTGGCAGTTATAAAACAGCCAAGTTGGGGCCCCTTCCCTGACCCTCAAAGACCTTTATCTCACTATGTTCAGTTGCTGAAATAATTAAGAATTGTGTCTTGAGAAAGACCTACAATTCATCCAAATGGATGAGCTCGAACTAACAGGGTTGGTGCCTGAGGTACCACCAGCAGGATCTGGATATGATGGAAGGCTCTTCTGTGGCCTGAGAGATGATGTGGACTAATTGTCTGCTCCACCTTTAGAGACTTCAAAGTCTTACACACCACATCGATATCTGCTGTCGAGCTCCCTTCAAAACCTCAGCATGGATCTAGTCTCCCAAGAAGGAGGGGTGCTGTGGGCAGCACCAGGCAGGCCTCTGGAGGCAGAGCCACGAAGTGGCACCAGGAGGAGCTACTCTGACATCCAGAGCCTCAAGGGCCTTTTAAATGATTGAGTATCCCTGGGCATCTGCAGAGGTGGGGACTGTGGGACACTGGTCCTGGCCCAGGCCAGAGGATAGCTGCTGCGGATCTTCAGCTGTCCAGCACCAGAGACACTGTGGCACTGCTCCAAGTCTGGGAAGGAATGCTAAGGAGTCACTCCACATTCAACCCTGATCCACTCAGGACCAAGGACAATGGCAGGCCACAGGCTGGAAGTGCTGTTCCTCAACACTGGGGGGCGGGGGGCTCCTGCTACAGCCCCAGAGCTCATATTAAATGAGAATCCTAGTTCCCTCAGTCTTCATAAGGAAAAGCATGTAAGACGTATTATCTGTAAGGACAGGAGACTAGAAAAGATGGTTTTTAAGGAAGGAAAGTGAGAATTTAGAGAGGACTTGAAATAACCCAGACAATAACTTTGTAAGCTCGAGTTTAGGGCTGGAGACTTGGCTATAAGCACTTGCTCTTCCAGTGGACTTGGGTTCAATCTCCCACCCACATAGTGGCTCACCACCACCAGGAACTCTATTTCCAGACCAATGCCCTCTTCTGACCTCTGTGGGCACCAGGCACATACATGGTGCACAGATATAAATGTAGGCACAGGATTTTTTTAGATTTATTTATTTTATGTATGCGAGAACATTGTAGCTGTCTTCAGACACACCAGAAGGGGTCATCCAGTCTCATTACAGATGGTTGTGAGCCAACATGTGGTTGCTGGAAATTGAACTCAGGTCCTCTGGAAGAGCAGTCAGTGCTCTTAACCGCTGAGCCACGTCTCCAGCCCCACAAGCAGTTTTTTTTTTTTTGGTTTTTCGGGACAGGGTTTCTCTGCATAGCCTTGGCTCTGTAGACAAGACTGGCCTCGAACTCAGAAATCCACCTGTCTCTGCCTCCCAAGTGCTGGGATTAAAGGCAAGCACCACCACTGCCCGGCTCCACGAGCACAATTTTACACATAAAATAAATCTTAAAAAAAAAAAAAAAAAAGAGTCAATAAAATGTATTTTATTTTTATCATGAAGCAGTTTCCCTATTCTTTCCACAGCCCAGCACACCCAAAGGACGGACACCAACGCCTGAGCCCACCAGGACCCACTCATGGGTAACTTTATGAAGAAGTCCTGCTTTGAGAATGTGAGATCTTGGAGAACCAAATTCGAGACCTTAGCCAGAACTCAAACTTCTCTGCTGTCTCCTGAATGGTAAGGACTGAAGGTGCTGGCATCTGTGTTTGGTACAGTGCTTGGCATAAGACTAGGCAGGTGCCATTCACAAGCCTTCCTCACTGGTCCACCATAACATGAGCAACTGCAAAGGTGGGCTGGGAAAGCATACAGCAAGGAATAGTGGGCAAGGAGGCTGGGCGAGAGTCTCCATCCTCTCTGCCTTGTGCCAGGAGAACCGAAGGAGACTGTTCCTATCGGGTCCCTAGTTGGAACAACTAAAGACAGTGATCAGTGAAACCGAGGACAAGGGGCAGCCTCACTCTGGAATGGAATTTCTCTGTATCATCAAGAGGCCTGTCCCCAAGGAGGTCATTGTGAATGAGAGCCAAGTCACAGGAGGCCACTCCCACACTCCAAATTCTTTTAGATCTCTGCCAGACAACAAGACAGACAACAGGGACAGAGTGTGTTTATGGGCAGAGCTGGGTAAAACAGGCGGCTAGGAATCTGGAGCAGGGTCAGGAGGATGTGGCTTCCCATTGGCTGACGTGGCACAATCTCCTTCGTGTTGCTGTTTGACATACTGATCCAACAGGGAAGTCAGCTGGACAGGCTGGTGCTGAAGCAGGTAGCGGGTCTGGGCTGTGAGGTGAGTAAGCCCTCCTACCAGCTCCCCCTGTAGCCGGTCCAGGCTGGGTAGCTTGGCATAGTCTATGAATCCCTGCCTGCTGAGGATGGTGTCATCAATGCAGCCACCTGCAAGAGCACAGGGTCAGCGGGCTCCCTGCAAACGCCCTTCTTGAGAAGCATAATCCAAACCCAAGAATCTGCTCCCCAGTGCCCTCTCCCCTCCCACTTGGTCTTAAAGTCAGGGTCACACTTGTGCCTCAGCCCACTGTTGGGAATGCATCCCCTCTCCGCTCTTTCCTTGAAAACATGCATAAACACCCACCTAGTCTCAAACTCCCTAACATCAGTGGCTCATAAACTTCTCTGAAGACAAGATCTCGAAGTGAAGAAATGAGGCTGCCCTTAGAGACACAATGCTGACGACGGATGGAGGCGCGGCCTGCACAGCCCTGCAGATGTGTCTAACAGGGCTTGACTACACACTTACAAACCAGGATGGTGCATTGTATGCTCAGTGTAGTTAGCAATGAAACAGTGGGGAGAGAAGATCATGGAGTGTGTGCTGGGGGTACTGAATACAGGTTCCCAGGAAGTCTGAATTCTCTGGAGTTACAGGTAGTCTTCTCTACAGAATGAACCCAATACACACTGGTCACAGCACTGTACCTCAGCCCTCTTTATCTGAGATACTTTTGTCTTATCTTTATTTACCTCCTGGGGGTGCACATACCACTTCCAGCACCCCAGCACAGGTGTTGAGTGGCAGTCGGTCCCCAACAGACATGCTGACTCAGGCCTTATGCACCGGGCTCTGAGCCACCCAGCCTACTTTAGCCCAGCTCTGCCTGGCAGGGCGGCCCACTCACCCAGCAGTGGCAGGAAAGGAACACTCTTTAAGATCCGCACCATTTCCTTGACCTTGGGCTCTTCGCTGACCAGCAGCAGATTGTGTCCAACAAAAAGGGGTAGCAGGTTTTGGTATTTGGAATCTTCTAGAAAAGGCTTTAGGACCTGGGATCACAGGAAAGAATGATTAACCAGGGACAAGAGGAGGGAAAGCCACGTACCTTAGTCACAGGCTGTACCAAGCTGAGTGCAACCCAAGGGTCTCCTCACCCCCCACCCAGTTTAGGCTCTAGGGCAGCTTGGCTAGGCTGCCCAGGACAGAAGCTGGAAGTAGCTAGCCTGTGGGAGACCCATTCAATAGGCATGAGAGAAGTCAGGCCTGAGCCAGGGCCACCCTACCTGGCTGGGGAAGACTTTTATGAAGATCTTGTGTTTCCATAGCTGGTGCCTCAGGAGAAGCTTGTCCTCTGCACTCAAGGCCACATTCTGGCACACAGCTATCATTCGGTTGTCCCGAAAAACTGCTACTATATCTTGACGCAGGAGCCGGATGAGGCCTGACTCCTGCAGCAAGAAGGAATGGCTGAGGAGATACGAAGGGGGTCTGGTACCCTCCGTTTCCCCACACAGGCACGGGGCAGTCAGTGATGCCAGAATGTGTAACTGGAGTACGGGTAGGGGAGCTGGACCTGACTCCTACAGCGTGGAACACCCCTACAATAACTGTCCCACTTCCCCTAGAGAACTGCAGGGTTCAGAGCAGAGTCTGCAGACCTGAGAGCACCTGCCGTTCTCTAGACACCTTGTCAGGCAGCCTGTGGTAATATTTAACAAAAATTACCTCATAGCTGGGCAGTGGTGGCGCACTCCTTTAATCCCAGCACTTGGGAGGCAGAGGCAGGTGGATCTCTGAGTTCGAGGCCAGCCTGGTCTACAGAGTGAGTTCCAGGACAGCCAGGGCTACACAGAGAAACCCTGTCTCGAAAAAAAAACCCGAAAAAAAAAAAAAAAAAGTTATCTCATTATAGGCTGCAGTAATACAGCCCGTAAAATTAATTCTAACTACCCAGGAGGCTGAGGCAGGAGAATCAAAAGTTCAAGGCCTGCTTGAGCTACAGAGTTTTAAAAAAAAAAAAAAAAGGCGCCAACAGCTAATTATTTTACCAATTTAAATTATATGATGGGGGACTGGAAGACGGCTCAGTGGGCAAAGGCACTTGTCATCACATCTAGAGGAAATGACTTCGATCCCTAGAACCCAGGCTTAGCAGTAAGTGCCTTTACCTCTCCGGCCGAGGACTCCACCATTTTCTTTTTTAAAAAATGTATTATGAGTATTTGTCTGTGTGCATGTGTGTACCCTATCTATGTATGCAGTACCCTAGAAGACCAGAAGAAGGCATTACGGACAGTTATGAGCTGGTATGTGGGTGTTTAGGATCCAACCTGGAAAAACAAGTAACTGCTGAGCTATTTCTCCAGGCCCTTGCTTTTTTTTTTTTTTTTTTTTTTGGGACAGAGTCTCCTTACAGTCCTAGATGATCTAGAACTAATTATGTAGACAAAGCTAGCCTAGAACTCATAAGCAATCTTCTTGCTTCAGCCTTCTGGGTGCTAGAATTGTAGGTATGTGCTGCTCCACCCAGTTTTTTGGGTTTTTTTCCAAAACAACTTGTCATATAGTGCGACCTGGCCTTGAACTCCCTATATAGCCAAAAATGACCCTGATCAACTGATCCTCCAGCTTCCACCTCCTAAATGCTAACATTATAGGCTTGTGACACCACACCTAACTTCTTCCTGTCCCTTTCAAAGACAGAAGCTTCTGTCATCCCTCAGGGAAAACGTGGAAGCTTCGGCTCCTTTAAAACAGGAAAAGAGCAGGGTGTGGTAGCTCACACCTGTAATCTCAGCATCCAGGAGGTTTTGGTGAGAGCACTAGAACTCAGGAATTGAGAAGAGCAAGGTCCTATGACTCCCTGTCTCCAAAAAAAAAAAAAAAAAAAAAAAAAAAACCAACCCAGCAGGAGTGAAATTCCACCCACAAACTTGTAAGGCTTCCAGATGCTTTTTTTGGAGACAAGTAAAAACTACAAAAAATGCAGAGCGTGACATCAATGCAGAACCAAGTGTGTATTTTACTACGAAGGCTCTAGGAGGGGTGAGAGACTCAGAGAGTAAGTGCCTGTGTGCAAGCATAACAGTCTGACTTCAACCCCAGAACTCACGCTGGGCTCCACACATCTGCAATCGCAGCCCCTGCAGTGAAACAGGAGAAGCAACCAGAAGCGGTGGGCCAGTTTGGATCATGCAGTGTGGAGTGTGGCAGAAACAGGAGACTTTACAAGGTGTTAAGAGAGAACTGAATCCTGAAAGTTGCCCTCTTGTCGTCCACCCATGAGCAGTGGCAAGTGTACACACACACACACACACACACACACACACACACACTCTCTCTCTCTCTCTCTCTCTCTCTCTCTCTGAACCTTGAGCTTGATGTGGGAAAGTGAATTGTTGATCTGAGTAACCGCAGGGCTTGGAGTCCAGCTTCACCAGCCCACCACCAAGTAACACGCACTGAGCCGCCTTACCTCCTTGGGGGGCTTGGGAGGAGGTGGCAGGCATCTCGGGTTGATGGCAGGTTTGGGAGGAATATACTTAGTTATAGCCATTAGCTTCTGCCGCTGAAAGTGCATGACTCGCCAGTGGCGGGTCACAGCCTTGGAGCCATGGCGCACAGTCTGGAGGGCAGGCAGCCAAGCTACAAGGGGAGATGGCAACATAAGATACAGCCCCTTAGAGGACCTAGCTTGTCTTCAACCAACAAAAAGAACACCACCACCTCCACAGAGAAAGGCATGGTTCACAGAGCTAGACATGGCACAAAAAATTCTCTTCTCCTTCTAGTGGGTGACCTTAACAGAGGCTCGATATCTTAAGACACTCCTTTCTCCAGGTGTTTGTTACTGTTGCTTTGTGTTTGTTTTTAGACAGGGTCTCATATAGCCTCAGCTGCCTGGAACCCACTGCCCACTCCACTGTGTGCTGCCTTTAGGACTGCAGTGTATGTCACTATGCCTACTTTAAGAGCGTTTGGGTAAATACAGGGCTCTGTGCATGCTGGCAAGCACTCTACCAAGTGGACTACAGACCAGCCCTCTACAGGTCCTCCTTATGTACAGTCCTAGATTTTTAAGATTTTTTTTTTTTAACAAGATAAAGCGTTTTAAAAGTACAAAGGAAACGGAGAACCAGGAATAGTGTGCACACTGTAATTCACTCAGGAGGCTAAGGCAGAATTGCCATTAGTAAGACACCAGTCCAGGGTACAAGACCACCTCAAAAAGCAAAAAAATGCCCAAGTTAATAAACAAATAAAGCATATGGGGAGAGGATTGAGAAAAACCTTTCCTTAAGTGGCCAAATAAGAAATACTTTAAGTTTGGGGGTTCATACAGGCTGTCACTCAACTCTGCTAAAAGTAGTCATAAAAGCCTAGGCGTGGTTGGAGCTGGAGAGATGGCTCTGTGGTTAAGAACACTTTTTGCTGTGACAGAGAACCTGGGTTCACTTCTCAGCACCCATATGACACAAAACCACCTGTCACTCTAGCTTCAGAGGAGTAAAAGCCCTCTTCTAACATCTGCAGGCACCAGGCAGAAATGTAGTATACATTATATATGCAATCTAAACACACAAATTAATAATAATGATAACCTAGATATGGTGGAACATGCAGATAACTTACCACTCAGAAAACATAGGCAGGAGGACTGCCCCAAGTTTAAGGCCAGATTAGTCTACACATTGAGTTCTATGCCAGCCAGTACTACACTGTGGGATAGTGCTCTTTAAAGTGAAGAAACAAGCCAGGTAGTGGTGGCGCATGCCTTTAATCCCAGCACTTGGGAGGCAGAGACAGGCGGATTTCTGAGTTCGAGGCCAGCCTGATCTACAGAGGAGTTCCAGGACAGCCAGGGCTATACAGAGAAACCCTGTCTCGAAAAACCAAAAACAAAACAAAAAAAAATAAAATAAAATGAAGAAACAAACTGGCCATGGTGGTGCACATCTTCACTCTTAGTGCTCTGGAGACAGATGCATGTGTATTTCTGTAAATTCCAGGCTCAGGCTGGCCGGGGATGCACAGTGAGACCGGGTCTCGAGATGAAGAAGTAAGATGTACAAAAATCAGCCAACCAACCAAAAACCAATGCAGCCACAAACAATATGTAAAGCAATGAGACTGTGCTCCAGTGAAACTAATCATAACACAGTCATCCGGGCTGGGACTACAACTAAGAGGTACAGAACTGGTCTACCTTCCCAGCCCGAGGTTCCATCCCTAGCAAGCAAGAAAAAAGGAGCAAATGAAAGAATGCCAATCCTCCTCCTAAGCAGTTCTTGAAGCACAAACATCTCCATCAAGCCTCCAACATCAGCCTCACCTAGGAACGTACATTCTTTCCTGCCCCCTCTAGACCTATGAAATCCGAAACTCGGTGGTGGGGTCCAGCAAGTTGTATTTTAATAAACCCTTCCTGTGATAATGATGGCTCCACCCCACAGCTCTGATGCTCCTAGGACTTGAAGTAAGAAGGGGGTAAAAACACATTACAACATCCTCACAACTCTCCCAAAGGAGTCTCTCTTCAGGTCAGATATGATAGGGAACACCTGCAATCCAAGTTCAAGATCAACCTCAGTAATGTGAGACCCTGACTCAAAATGCAAAATTGAGGGCCTGGGAGATGATTCATCCAGTCCAACAAATGCACTTACCACCAAGCCTGACGACCTGAACTCAACCCTTGGAACCCCCTATGGTGGAGAACAGAAAAGAGGCATGCAAGCTGCCCTCTGACCTTTTTGTGCCCAATGGCAAATCTTGGTGACAGGAAAAGCTTGGATGGCCCTCTCAGCAACCAAGAAGTTACTCCAAAGCTCGGAGCCAAGGTGACTCTTTCATCCCTAACATAAAGGCCAACAGTGTAGTTCCACAGGGAAAGGACCAGCTAGAAGACTCCAGGGGACGTGGAGGACGGTCAGGGTGAGAGGTTTCATGGTTAAGGGCCACAAGGCCTGTTACAAGTGCCTTTGGAATGAGCTGGAACTGGATTTTAGCCCCTACTCTGTACTTAGTGTTATTCTTGCCCAGTCACTTAACTGGTCCAAACTTCAGTGTGCTTATCTGTAAAGAGGGGTTAATAATGCCTCCCTCCTGTGGCTGGAGAGATGGCTTGGCGGTTAAGAGCACTGACTGTTCTTCCAGAGGTCCTGAGTTCAATTCCCAGCAACCACATGGTGGCTCCCAATCATCTGTAATGGGATCTGATGCCCTCTTCTGATGTGTCTGAAGACAGCTATGGCGTACTCCTATAACATAAAGTAAATACTTCTTTAAAAACTAAAAATAGCCGGGCAGTGGTGGCGCACGCCTTTCATCCCAGCACTTGGGAGGCAGAGACAGGCGGATTTCTGAGTTCGAGGCCAGCCTGGTCTACAGAGTGAGTTCCAGGACAGCCAGGGCTACACAGAGAAACCCTGTCTCTAAATAAAAAATAAATAAATTTAAAAAAAAACTAAAAATAATGCCTTCCTCCCAAGGTGCCTTTGCTTTGAAGCAATGAGTACAATCCTACAGTACGGTGTCAAATTTGCTCACTGAATGTCTAATGCATGCCTATTAACGTCAGACACCATGCCACTTACTAGCTGAGATGGACACAGTGCTGCTCTCCGTGAAGTTTAACAGATCAGATGAGAGCATAGGCAAAACTAGACTGAATTGATACACAAAAGATTTGACAAAAGCACCTGCTTTATGGAGAAAGGGTAGATGAGAGAAGACTTGAGTCGGTGTTTGGGCTAAGACCTTAAAAGGGAATACATAAAATTTCTGGCAAGGACTCTCCGGGGTCTGGGGTAAGAACTGAGAGAAGGGTTAGAAAAATCCAAAGCGGAGTCCTGGGGTGTAGGAATAAACACTGTTTTGGTGACAGCGTTGCTGTGATTCCCAGTTTGGGAGGAGGAGTTGTGGAAGGGATGTCACAGGCAGGTAACTGGACTCAAGTCAAATCGGAGATCCTGCTAGTGGCAGGGTCTCCGAGAGCTGTCGACGGGAGAGATTACGGGAAAGGGCAGAAGGAAAGGAGGGAGGCGAAGGCTAGAGAGCGCCAGCCTGTGTGCAGTGAAGCCCTGGGCCACTCCTTACCCGCCCGGGGCGGGAGACCGCCTCGAAGTATCCGGGCCACCGCAGCAGCCATCGCTACAGGAAGTTCCCATGAGGGCTGAGCGGAGACGGAAGTAGCTAAGGATTGTGGGGCAGCAGAGAAACCCAGAGCCGGAAACAGTGGGCGTGCCGCCGGATGAGGCCGCTATCCGCCTGCGTAGAGCTGGCCTGTAGTGCCCGCCCTCCACTCCTCCGGGTTCGTCAGACCTGGCGTCCAGTCTCCTAGCAACGACGCGAGACTTCAAGGAACGGTTCTTTCTCATTCTTCTGGTCCTTTCAGTTTAAGGCCAGTAAAGCCACGCCACACACCTGTAACTCCAGATCCTTCGCTCCCATTTACTCCTATCTTCCACCGCACCCCCAACAATTCTCAGAACCCCCTGTTCTTGTCTCCTCAGTCTTCCCTCCAACCTGGGTTCAGCCATCCCCACCGGCTAAGCTGCTCTGCTTCGCTTCGTCCATCTGCCTCAAGTAGCCGCTGTTTATTTTAGATCATGCCAGGAGAGGAGCAGGAAGGTAAGTTGAAAGAACCGTTGGACAACAGGAAGGTCGGGTCTTAAAAAAAAAGAACACAAGTGACAAAAGATTCATCTTTCCCCAGCTAAGAATGCTGCCCAGAGACCGGAGGAAGGTGTCCACATTACTGAAGCCCTTATCACCAAGCGGAACTTGACTTTCCCTGAAGATGAAGACCTGTCAGAAAAGATGTGAGTGGACGGGAAGGAAGGGGGTAATAGAAAACGGAAACACTGAAGTTCAGGTTGCTGAGCTATACTGACTTTGTAACTCATGTTTGTCTCTTTAGTTACTCCACGCACCAGTCACTATTACTTACTAGTTGGTTTTTCCTTCTTGAAGATTTTTTTTTCATACATCCTCAGCTGCCTTGGAGGTCACTACCTCTTAGCAAACCCCAAAATTCTCCACCCAGTTCCCAGTCTGACCTCCCCACACTGTTGTTGCCCCATTGTTATAAATGATAAATCTAATTACTCCCTGGTAGAAACTTCCTCAACAACCTATTACAACTAGAATAAAATCTAAATAGTATAAACCAACCTTATTTACAGCCACACTCTACAAATGTGCAATTTCTCATATCATGTTCTTTCTTTAAAAAATTTTTTTTCTTTTATTTATTGTGTATACAATGCATATCTGCCTGCATGCCAGAAGAGGGCGCCAGATCCCAGTTGGTTGTGAGCCACCATGTGGTTGCTGGGATTTGAACTCAGGACCTCTGGAAAAGTAGTCAGTGCTCTTAACCGCTGAGCCATCTCTGCAGCCCTCATCCCATGTTCTTGCCCCTTGTCAGTTGAGAGCTTGGCTTGTTAGAAATGAAGAATCTCCACTGCGGATATACTTCACTTGACACATTGCTAAGAACCACATAAAACTGGCTGTGGTGTAATCCTGGCACTCCAGAGGTCGTGGCAGGAAGATCTGAGGTTCAACAAAGTCTGAGGCCACCAAGGGTTACATGAAGCTTTCTGCCTTTAAGAGAAAGAAAACTGAATACCCGTCTCAAACCTACTGAATTAGAATCCACATCTTCCAGTACCCAAAGGATTCACAGGCACATGCAAGTTCAAGACAGGCTGGTTTAGCACATGCATGCACTGTTTGTTCTGCTTGAAACGCATTGTCTCCTTTCCCTTTCCTCTCTCATTGCCTATGCATTGGTCACCTCCTCTAGGAAGCTCCTGATAACCCCCTCCCAAGTCTGGAGTTGGTACACAGCCCATGTACCCACTTTCGTTTCTTGTACCTGCCTCTGGCATCCACTTGTCATAGATATCTCCCTGATTCCCCTAAAATGATAGCCGAGGACCTACATTATTTGTCCAGAGGACACTCAGTAAATTTGGAAATAATGAGTATAAGGCTAGAACAAGTGATTTTCCTTCCATGATCATTCAAAAGGGAGAAAGGTTCTGCCAGGAGATTTCTGCATCTATCCTCACCCCAGCCTTGCCTTCACCATCCAAGGAAAGCTTCTCTTGTTCTGAATCTCCAGGAAGCACGAGCAGCCATCTACTAGTTATCCAGGGGGCCCTGTCAGCTTGTGCTTTGCTTTCTCAGTGCCACCACTGGAGAGTCGTGTCTGAGACCAGCCAGTCTCATGACTTAACTGTCACGAATTTGTCCTTGACATCTCTCCCTTTCCTTGAGACATGGTTCCTCTTCCTCCCCCCCCTTCCCCCATCATCTACTGAAGGCCACAGGTGTGACCCTAGCATCCCTCCCTGCTTACTCTCCTCCAGATTTCACACTCTCAATGACCTGGAGACTGTCCGCCTGGATGGGGAAGGGATTACTTGTATCAGGAACTTAGAGAGCCTCCGGAATATTCACAGCCTCTACCTGCAATCGGTAAAGTCCCCCCCCCCCAGCCCCCTTGCTTCCTGTCCTCTCCCTGCTGTGAACCTAGTCTTTCTAATCTGAAAACAGCTGAATGGCTCATTTTTGTTTGCATTTCTAGTGTTTTGGCTAGGAGAACATTCTCAAATGAATCAGGAATTCTCCTGAATTGAAACACTGATTTCTGGCTGGGTGGCAGTGGCACACACCTTTAATTCCAGCACTAGGGAGACCGAATCAGGTGGATATCTGTGAGTTTGAGGCCAGCCTGGTTTACTGAGTGAGTTCCAGGACAGTCAGGGCTACACAGAGAAACCCTGTCTCAAAAACACAAAGCAAAACAAAGAAGCAAAAAGATTGATTTCCTACCCCTCCTTACCTAGAGCTCCTGAACATGCTCTAGAATCCCCCTTGTTCAGATACTTCTCTTGGTCTAGATCCCAGACCTTCTAGACTGGAGAAGGTCTTCTCAGGCTTAAGCCTGTTTCCATTGGGGGGAGGGGGGTTGGCACATGCCTGTAACCCCAGTACTTGAGCACTGAGACTGAAGCAGAAGACTCACAAGATTGAGGCTACTTAGGTTACATAGGAAGTTCCAGTCTGCCACACACAGAACTCTGTCTTAAAATAAATATAGATCCAAGTGTGGTGGTGCATGCTTTTGGTCCCATCACTTGGGAAGCAAAGGTAGGCAAATCTCTACAATTTCCAGGCCAGCCAAGGCCAAATTTAGTGACTGTGTCTACAAACAAACAAACAGCTGGCAAGATGTCTCAATACATGAAAGAGCTTGCTGCCAAGTCTGGTAACTTGAATTCAATCCCAGGACCCACATAGTAGGAAAGAACTACCAATTTGTTTGTTTTCTGACCTCCACACAGATGTGCTCTTGTAACACACACACACATCATTAAAAATGTTAAACAAGAACTCAGTTACCGTTTTGACACACCTTACATCCTTCTGATCTTTTGAGGCTATGCAGTGGTGGTTGGGTGATCTTCAGCCTTTCCTAAGGATGCATATAGTCAGAGCCCTTAAACTTCTATAAAAATCTTGTGAATCAACTAGTATACAATCATTGTTCCTGGGTTTGCAGGCCCCCAAGCAGGCCTTTTCCATTTCCCTAAGGCCCTTTGGTTTCCTTCTTGAGTCTCCAGTCGCTCTTTGGTCAACTCATTGAACCAGCCCCAAGTTTACACATTAACCATTGATGAGAGAAAACAAATCATCTCTCCCCAAGAAAATGACATCCAGGTACTCAGTCGGGTTGAGTGGCCATTCTTCAAGTCCAATGGCTGCAGCTGAGTGTAGACATGCTCTGAGACCTTCATCCCCTTCAAAAGACTTCCCACCCAGCTGCCTTAACTTGGTTTCCCCACCCTGGTTTCCTCCTGCAGAATAAGATCAAGCGCATTGAGAACTTGGCATGCATCACCTCCCTGCGGTATGTGGCACCAAGGCAGGGAAGGAGTGGGTGATGGGTGTCGAGAAACTGACTACAGCCCTAGAACTGGCTTGGGGCTAAGCTTGGCTCTGCTTCCCTCACCCCACAAGGCTTTGAGTCCCCACTTGTCAGCTAGCTGCCTACATGGGGAGCCTAGGTACCTGGTGCCCTCCTCTCTTTTCCCTCCTCCTTCCTCCCTCCTCCAGCAGTCCTGTAGCTCAGCCTTGTCTCTGTCCCTCCTTCCTCCCTTGCAGCTTCCTGTCTCTGGCAGGAAACCAAATCAGGCATGTGGAAAACCTCCTTGACCTCCAGTTCCTCCAGTTTCTGGACCTTTCTGAGAACCTGATAGAAACACTGAAGCTAGGTAGGAACACCTTGCCCTGGCTCATGGAATGTGTCCTATGTGGGGTCCTCCCTCCTCTTGGCTCCAAGCTCCTTGTGATTTTTGCTATAGTCCCCCACGCCTGTCTCTCTTGGGGGAGGTGCAGAGCAGGCATGAGACCCCATTCTTTCTGCTGTACAGATGAGCTCCCCCAGAGCCTTCTCATTCTCAACCTGTGTGGAAATCCCTGCACCAACCAGGATGGCTACAGGTGAGGAGGGACCAAGGGTGAGCTGAGTGAGCGACACTTGTGCTCTAGGCAGCCACTTTCAGCCTGCAAGCCATTGTGCCCTCTGCCCCTAGACTGAGTCTGTCACCTTCCAGTCCCACATCCAGCACCTCACAGGAGCCAGCCTGAGGCTGACCCCAGGCCCATCTCCTAAAGTCATTCCCATCCAGGTATGGATGCTAAAGTCACTGTACCCTCCCAGGTCCCACACCAGGGACACCCTCATGGGTAGCCTCTGCTCCTTCTGCCTTACAGGAAGATGGTGATAGGAGCCCTGCCACTGCTCTTGGACCTAGACAAGCAGCCTATACTGGAGCGGTGGACCTCAGATGACGAGGATAAATCCTCAGATGAGGAAGAGGAGTTTCCAGAGCTCAATGGCCCCTTCTGCGCAGAGCGAGGTGACTGTTTCCACAGCCTGCAGTCTCCCCAGGATCACACTACCCAGAGACTGGGGGAACCACACTGACACTGTCCTAGGAAGCTAGTTCTGTGGAGTGGTCTCTGCAGCTCTGTGGTCTCCACTCCTGGCCCTTCAGGTTTCCAGAGTGCCTCCCGAATGGCACATAGTCCCATGCTCACTTCTCATCAGCCTCAGGTCCACCTCCCCTCCACAATAAAGTGAGTGAGTGCCAATGATCCACCTCTGTCCAGAATCAGGGCAGGATCTAACTAAGGGATGCTGGGGACTCATCCCTTCCAGCCCCAGCCCCATACTCCTTTTACTAGGGATGGCAGGAGGTTTACCAGGGATATCCCTGAGCCCAAGGCCCTCCTGATGAACCCAGGGCTACACCTCTCCTCCCCCTAGGATTCTTCAAGGACTTGGAGCAGGAAATGCATCAGCGTCAGGAATGCAGGCAGCAGGCAGCCCTGACAGAGCACTTGTCAAGGATGGAGACACAGCCTGTCCTCACAGACCTGCCCCTGCTGCCTGCTGTGCCCATGGCTGGGGACTGCAGCTCTGCTGTCACTGAACAGCCTGGGAAGGAGTCATCCCCTAAAGCCTCCTCCTCAACCCAGATTGCCTCTTCTACCAAGAAACAGGTTCCCAGGAACCAGAAAGGCTCTGTCCAGGCAAGGAAGGGGGCTCTAGCAGCCACAACCTCCAAGACCTCTCTGGCTGCAGCCCCAAGCTCAACAAAAACTACAAACAAAAAAAGCACAAAGTAATGCGCAGCCTCTATGCACGTGCCTCCTTCTCAGGCCCTGCCCCCAATAAAGTGTCTCTGGGCTTCCACGCTTTTCATGTTACACGGCGCAAGTCAAGGAATCAAAACCAGAAGGCAAAAATACAGTCCCTCAAAGCAGCTTAGCCTTTTAGGGATGACCAAAAGGGCTGGCATCTCTCTGAGTCCCAGGTGGCTTGCTGGTCCTCAAGTGGGCAAGAAGCAGGAACACCTAAGAGAGGTAGCTGTCTCCTGGTGAGAGAGCTTTGTGGGTTGTTTTTTGTTTTTGTTTTGTTTTTAAGATTTATTTATTTATTTTATGTATATTAATATATTGTTGCTATCTTCAGACACCCCAGAAGAGGGCACCAGATCCCATTACAGATGGTTGTGAGCCATCATGTGGTTGCTGGGAATTGAACTCAGAACTTCTGGAAGAGCAGTCAGTGCTCTTAACCACTGAGCCATCTCTCCAGCCCAGCTTTGGTTTTTTTAAAGGTAGAGCCTCATTGTGTAGCCCTGGCTGGCCTGGAACTCACTATGCAGACCAGGCTAGCCTGAAACTCAGATATCCACTTGCCTCTGCCGCCTGAGTAATTGTTTTAAAGACATGCCACCATTCAGTCCAAGCTAAGGACTAAACCTTAGGATCCTCATTGTCCCCAAATAGTAGCCAGCTATCTAATGAGGGGTCTTGATGAAAAACCCCCACTCCCACTCCCACCCCCACGCACAGTTAGGTCCCATCGCACCCATCATTGGGGTTTATGGCTTGGCACCACAGGTTTAGCAACCAGCTTGCTGGAAGCTGCCCTTTGCTGGGAGCTGCCCTTTGCTCTGGCTCAGCACTTCTCAATAGACTTGAGATCCAGTTCACTGAATAAGGAAATAAAACATTTATTAAGCCATTCAGAACCTGGATGAGCAGGGTCAGGGCATGGCTGTGATCCACCCCCACCCCACCCACCGCAGCTCAGGGCAGATGGCCTAAGAGCTCCTCCATGCTCAAGCATAGGCCTGCTGCTCCCTCTCCACAAAGGCCTGGAAGAGGCTGCCCAGGCCCTGGGGAGGTGGGGTCTGCTCACCAGTGAGCAGTCCTCTGAGAACCTCCAGGCCTTCCTGCTCCAGACTTTGCTGCTTTTTTCGGAGTTGTGCCTGCTCCGGTTGGGAAAGTCAGAGGTGAGGGACATGGACCCTCTGCCCCAGGCAGGAGAAACTCAAGACTAGCTGAAGGTCCCACCTCCCCCCAGATCTACAGCCTCCTCCAGTCCCAGGCCCTTTCTGCTTCCAGAATATCCAAAAGGTATTTCCTCAGCACAGTCTCCAGGGTTACCTGCTCATCCTCCATCAGCCCCAAGGCTGCCTGGTGTCCACGATAGAGTGAGTGTCGACGGTCCACCTTAGTCTGGAATCTGGGGAGGATCCTAACAGGGTCCTGGGCTCCAAAAGTGGGGGACAACACCTGGGGGCACTGGGATACCCCCACTTCAAAGATGAAAGGTTTGAATACCGACCTAATAAGACACAGGTTGAAGGACTGAAGTAACAGGGAATATGTGCTGTCCTGTGCCCGACCAGCATGTCCTCTCCTCTCTACCCCTCACCTGGATGGGTCTGGTGTGGCAGTGAGGAAGTGGACACAGGGCTTTGTGGGATCCTGGGGCAGGACTGACACCATACTGGCTGTGGTGCGGAAGCCTCCGGAGTCCATGCAGATACCGCTCTCCTTATTCCTGAGGATGTCCATCATAACCTCTGCTGTGATGCTCCCTGCCGAGGGCGGAGTGGAAAGGGCTCAGCAAACGGGAGTGTGAGAGACTACCCTGGGGTGCCGGGGCCCTCTTGCCCACCACTCACAGACCTTGCTGCTGCTGCAGTATCTCACGCCCTGCCCGGAAGCGGGCCTTGGCAGCCTCCATGCGCACAGGCTGCTGGGTTAGGGAGAAGACCTCCGCAAAGTCAAAGGTGCCCTGCCCAGTCCACCAACCCTGAGCCTTGGCATGGCTGCGGAGCTCCGGGTGTTCTGCTGAGATGTCTGTACCAATGCTCAGCTGGTTGGAAATATTTCGGGCACCTCCTGCATAAGAAGAGGAACTTGTTTATTTGTTATGGGATACCCACTATGTGCTAGGCCCTGGGTGAGGTACTTAGATGACAGTTTAAACAAGTACAACCCATCCCCAAGGGGCCTGTGGTAATGAGACTGACAAATCAATCAGAACTAAATCATAGTGACAGATGTTACAGCAAAGTAGTAGCTGCTTGCATATGACCTCCTAACCACACAGGGAGAGCCAGGAAGGCTTCCCAGAGGAAGGGGCAGGCTGAAGCATGGGAGCATTTGGCCAGATGAAGGAGGAAGAGAGTTCCTAAGTGCGTTCATTTCTAGCCTCCCCAGGGTGTCCCTCCCTGGCCCTCTGTGACCCATCAGCTCTCCCACTACCCAAGGCTGTCAGGGAGAACAAAAATGGTGGCATCCAGAAGTGGAGGACAGTACCTGGGGAGGCCTAGGTCCCCTCTTGGAGGCGGGCTCTATGCCAGACTCCTACCCTGGATTCGCTGAGCAGCCCACAGCCTCCCGGCTGTCTCCAGCACCCACGACTCTGTCCGATCGGCCAGTAGAAAGGTGTTGTGGTAGCAGAATGGCTGGGGATCCTCCCTGCAGCTGCCTCCCTGCCCGTACAGGTCCAGCAAGCCCGCAATCACGTGCACAGCCTCCTGGGCAGTCCGGCTCCGTTCCAAAGCCAGCCTAATAAAAAAGAGCACAGAAGTGATCCACGAAGGCTTGATAAAAAGCCCATGTAACACAGCAAACCCACCAGCAATGATGGTATTAAACAGTCCTGCAGGCCAGGCCTGTGATTCCACTGAAGGGGTGGAGGCAGGAAGATCAGAAGTTCGTCTCTAGACTCAGCTATATACATGATTTCTTATCTTAAAACAAACAGACAAAAATATCAAAGCAAAATGAAAAGTCAGCTGGAGTAGTGGTACACACTTTTAACCCCAGCACTCAGGAGGCAGGCAGATGTCTGTGGATTTGAGGCCAGCCTGGTCTACATAGTAAATTCTAAGCCAGTCAGGGTTAGGCAGTGAGACCCTATCTCAAAACATAAAACAAAAACAAACGAACATGGGAAAACAATAATAAGCCATATTGTTGCCAAGCTTTGAACTGAGGACTTCATGGAAAGGTCTGGAACACTCTGTCCAAGGAAGAAGCACCTGAAGGTCTCCTCAGGCGGGGCTGCCCCGCATTTTTCAGTTTTTATAAACCAGAACTATGGAATGTTTCAGTTAACAAAAATAATACTGAGTAAGGTGTAGTGGCACACGGGCAAGAGGATCTCTGTGAGTTCAAGGCCAGCCTGGTCTACAGAGCAAGTTCCTGGACAGCCAAGGCTACACAGAGAAACCCTGTCTCAAGACAAACAAAAAAGTACTGAAAAAAAAAATTAAAGCATTCTAGGCCAAGGGAGGTTCTTTATCAGACTGGGAAGATAGAAGACTGTAGCCTTCTTAGAAGGCCACAAGGGCAAGGCCAACAGAGACAAGTCCAACAGACTCGGGCGTTAGGTGGAAGGGAGTGGGGCGTTGAAGACCAGGTCTGTACCTGAGTAAATCCATACCCAGCAGGGCTTCCCCCTCCCCCACAGGCTCTTTGGTCCATACTGCCTCGTTGCCAATGCAGACACCAAGCTCGTTGGCACCCATCTCAGCCCCCCACAGCCAAGAAGGGCGGCTCAGAATCACAGCATGTGTCTTCCACACCTGTTCCACCTCGATGTAGGTGCACTGGAGGCAAAGAAGAGAGAGGAAGAATTCACTGAAAAAAGATTCAGAACTTACATTGCCCGGACACTTTATCAGCCATTTTAAATAGCCCAGAGAAAGGTTTTATTCTCAGGTCACACATGAGTGAACTGAGTTAGGGGAAGCTAACTCGACTCAAGGGTTGGTAGACTTGAAGTCCATACTCTTTCCATTTCATCTGCTCCCATCCCAGGGACAAAAAAACGAAGGTCTTGGAATAATGTCTGAACCTTCCAGCTCCTTCTAAGTCCTAACCTACCTGAAGCCGGCTCCCAGGGCTGTGAGTGGCTGCTGGTATAAACACCACCTCCTGTACCTCATCTCGGGGCCGGTCCGAGTTCTTTGCAAAGATTACAGCTGGGATGGCTGAGGCCGGGGGCACAGAGACAAAGCAGTCACAGGAACAAGGGGCATCTGGGCTCGACGAGGCCATCTGCGAAGAAGTGGGGATGTTCGCGTCCCTCCCACCTCTCCACAATCTTGGCCACTAGTGGGGCCTAGGACACTCCCTCCCCACATGTGCAGTCTGAGAAGACAGGGTCAAATTCCTGGCGCTCTGGGACAACAGCACTGTGCGCACACTCAAAGCGTGATGTGCACTAACAGTGCATTTGGCTTGGAGTCAGGAGACAGAGCAAACTCTGAAAGTTAAGAGTGTCGGCTTTGGAATCTGTAAGGATAGTTTCTAGGCACTAAAACGCTGGCTCCAAGAATCCCACGCTCCTGCGCATGCCCACATTCGCGTTCCTCTTCCGTCCAACCCTTTCCAAGTCCTCAGTGCCTCCGTCTCTCACCCTCTCTGCCTCCAAGACCCTCAGACTCGGTTCCGGACGCCACTTCCTCCTCTTCAAGTCAGATCCGTTCCTCTGGACCCAGGTTCTCTCGGAGGTGACCTGGAAGGCCTTTGTCCCCGGGGGCGGGGCCGGCACAGAACACTTGCAATGCCACCGTCTTCCGCAAGGGTGCGCGCTAGCTAGCACCACTTTTTAGAGCGCAGTGGCCTTTCAAATCCTGCTTAAGTGTCCTGGGCTTTCCTTTCAGGTTTATCAGATAGAGTCATTAATAGGAGATGGGGCTAAAGGAGAAAAGAAACCCGAGTGAAAAGAAAGAATTCATAAAATAGCCAACACTGGGGCTGGAGAGATGGCTCAGCGGTTATGAGCACTGACTGCTCTTCCGAAGGTTCTGAGTTCAAATCCCAGCAACCACATGGTGGCTAACAACCATCTGTAATGGGATCCGATGCCCTCTTGTGGGGTGTCTGACGACAGCTACAGTGTACTTACATATAATAAATAAATAAATTTAAAAAAAAAGATTTATTTATAAAAAAAAAAAAAATAGCTAACACTGTTTCTGAGTTCAAGGCCAGCCTGGTCTACAGAGTGAGTTCCAGGACAGCCAGGGCTACACAGAGAAACCCTGTCTCGAAAAAAAAAAAAAAAAAAAAATAGACAACACTGCTGAAGGTTCTAGAGATTAAGGAAAAACTTTCGCTACCTGCTTCCTGACTTGAATTTCAAAGACACAATCCCAGGTAAACCGGCAGACGTAAGAAGGAGGCATAGAGATACCTTAAGTTACAGTATTGTTTATATTACTGTTTTTGTTTCTTTGTTTAGTTTTGTTTTCGAGACAGGGTTTCTCTTTGTAGCTCTGGCTGACCTGAAACTCGCTCTGTAGATCAGGCTAGCCTCGAACTCACAAATATCCACCTGAACTCTGCCTCCCAAGTGCTGGGATTAAAGGCATGTGCCACGGCCACCCGGCTTTATTTTACTAATTTTTTTCAAAATTATTTTTAGAGGTTAGAGAGATAGCTGGGCGCTTAAAAGCACTAGCTACTCTTGAGGAAAACATGGGTTCGATTCCCAGCACTTGCACAGTGGCTCACAGCCGTCTGTAATTCCAGTTTCAGGGAATCTGGTGCTCTCTCTGGCCTTTATGGACTCCAGGCACATATGTGGTGCTCAGGCACACATACAGGCAAAACATCAATACACATAAACTAAGTTGTTTAATTTTGTAAATATGTGTGTGTGGGTTACATGTAGGGAGGTGCATGTGCCCACGGAGAAGCCAGAAGAAGCTGGAGTCACAGGTGGTTGTGAGCCTGGCTGGTGGATGATGGGAACCAAATTCAGATCTGCAAGATCAATATTCACTCTTAACTGCTGACCCATCCTTCTAGTCCCTTTTTTATTTTCAACCTTAGATGCCACATCTTATGAGCTGTCCACCTCATTTGTTGTTGTTTAAGAGATTTTACAGCGTTGACTTTGGGAGATTATTTGTGTGTATACATGTGTGCAGGTGCACCTGACCATGCAGGTGCATATTTGTGCAGACTGGAGGTCAACACTGGGTGTCTTCCTCAGTTCTTCTCTGCTTTAGTCTTTGAGACAGGGTCTCTGATGAAGGCTGAATCTTGTTGATTGGGCTTCACTGGCTGGCTGGCAAACTCGGAGAGCCTCCTGTCTCCACCTCCATGGGGCTGGGACTAGAACTCATGTGCTGGATGTAGAACTCAGGCCTTCCTGCTGTGTGGCAGGCACTCTATTGTTTGGACCCCTACTGACTGAGCCATCTCTCTGGCCCCCGTGTACCCTCATGTCACCAGGAGACATACACAAAACCTAACTGTCTCCAAAACCCGAAGTCCAGTTCTGCCCACTAGTTGTAATGGTATAGTAAGATAACTTTGAAAAGAGATTTGGAAATTTCTAATTGATACTTCTACCTTCTATGTATACGGGGAGGAGACCGGAAAGGAGGGGCATACGGTGGTGTAGGGCTGGATTCAGAGTTCATATGTTGTTGGTTTTCAGTTCATTTTTTCCTTTATGAATCATCTCTGTAGTTGACACTGGACAAACATGCATCTCACACACTTATGCTCACATGACCTCTAGGAATTACTTCTAGGGATTACACGGAGTCTGTGAGCCTCTACCATCTTAATTATTGCAATGTGTAAACACACAGAAGCATGTGTGTGCATGTGTGTGTGTGTGCATGTGTGTGCATGAGTGTGTGTAGGTGTCTGTGCATGTGTGCAAGTGCACGTCTATGTCCATGCGTGCTCGTGTGTGTGTGCCCGTGTGCACAGGAGTATGTGTACATGCCTCTGTGTGTGTGCGAGTGAATACGTGTGCATTTCTTTAATCAGTTTTTCAGCTGAGGATGTAGCTGGGTTGTTAGGGGCTTGCCTAACATGCAGGAGCACTGGAGTCGAACCTGCGGCATCACATAAACTAGGTGTGCTGGAGAACACCTGTAATTCCAGGAGGCAGAAGTTCTCGAGTATCCTTGGTTACATAGGGAGTCAACGCCAACCTGGGCAGCATCTCTGAGTCAAAATAAACGTGACTTTTCATGTGCAGATTCCCCCCCCCCCTTTGATTCCTTAGAACTTTTCTTTTGGTGTGGATGTTATAAAAGGCATTGCTTTCTGATTTCCCTTTTTTGAATATTTTGATGTTAGTATATAGAAATAGCTCTGTCTCTCTGTCTCTCTTTGTTTTTCAAGACAGGGTTTCTCTGTGAAGCCCTGGATGTCCTGAACTTGCTCTGTAGACCAGACAGGCCTGGAACTCAGAGATCTGAGTGTCTCTGCCTGTCTCCCAAGTGCTAGGACTAAAGGCATTTGTCACGACTGTCTGGCTAGCAATATTTTTCAAGAGCTGGAGAGGCAGCTCATTAACTAAGAGCGCTTGTCTTGCAGAGAGGACTAGCGTTGGTCCCCAGCTCCTAGACCAGGCAGTTCATGATGTCCTGTAACTCCAGTTCCAGGGGAATCCAACGCCCTCTTCTGGCCTCAGTGGGCACCTGCAGCCAAGTGTACATATTCCTTGTACACATATTACTAAATAAAAAGAAATCTATAGAAAAATTAAATCAACATAGTTAAGTAACTTAAATTATCCATATGGCTCCTGGCTTGTGCCCATTCTACCTCACTGGGATTGCATCCTTGGAATTCAAATCAGGATGGAGTTGATGTTCTTTCTAATTGTCAGACACCACAGTCACCTGTAGCTCCAGTTCTAGGGTGTTGATGCCCTCTTCTAGTCTCTAAGGGCTCTGCACACACGTGGTGTACATACATAAAGGTAGGCAAAACATTCATACACATTAAAATTTTTGTTGTTGTTGTTGTTTGTTTTTTGTTTTTCGAGACAGGGTTTCTCTGTGTAGCCCTGGCTGTCCTGGAACTCACTCTGTAGACCAGGCTGGCCTCGAACTCAGAAATCCACCTGCCTCTGCCTCCCAAGTGCTGGGATTAAGGGCATGCGCCACCATAGCACAGCTCACATTAAAATTTTTTAAAGAAATATTTCTTATTGTTTTCTGCTGACTGTGTTCTGTGACTTATGATTTGATTAGTTCTAACGGTCCTTTGGTGGATTTTGTTTTTAAGATTCTTTTAAAACCTACATTGCTAGTATGCTCATCCATAAGACAGTATAGGCCTAATGGACACTTAAGAGCTGCTTCGGTGCGTTTTAGAGGAGGGGTGTTAAGTGCCATTGGATGGCATCCCACCTCAAACCTCAACTGAAGCTGTACCTTCCCAGACACTCAGGTGGCCCTGAGCAGAAAGCAGGTACCTCTTCTGCACTTCCTCAGATGTCCGCTGGGGGGCGGGACAGGCCGAGGGAGGAGGCAGCCAGAAGAGCAGGCAGAGCCGAAGGAGGCGGTGGCTGCATCCAGCCCCAGGCTGCCATCCATCAAGTTTCCACGTTTAACTTCATTCACCCGCCCTAGAGGCATTCTACTTTACTTCTCTGGTTAGGAGAGGACTCGGAGAAGTCGTCCAGAGAGTCAATCCAAACATGATGATTTCCCTCCCTCTAGTCTCTCCTGTACAATACGATCCTGCTGGAGTGCCACTTCGGAGAGGTCAGAGGTGACCCTGAGTTCCTTCAGGGGCCCAGGCCAGCCAGGCAGCATTGCAGAGGATCAAGCATGCATCAGAGCCCCACCAAAGGCCCCTGCTAAGAATGCAGGTCAGCTGGAGGAGTTGCAAGGGAAGGAGGGAGGGCCCAGGCCCTGCCCAGACAAGTCCGGCCGGCCCTACAGCAGCCCTCCTGTCCCTGGGGGCAGATATGGGGGAAAGGAGGGGACCCACCAGGTTTCTGGGGTCTAATTCCCCCAGAACCAGGAAGACAAAAGAGGCACCCTGCGGGAGAGCCTCAGGCAGGAGGTCACAGGTAAACAAGACTCTGAACTGTTAAATCCAGCCACAGATGGAAGGGGTGTATGCCCCCATCCCCCCAGTCTAGGTTTTCTCCACAGCCCGTAAATCATCCTGATGTCTCTTTCCAAGTTTCCCTTAAAACTCTAAGGCCCCTCGATTTCTCAGATGGGTGATGGGATGGGCCAGTCTGAGAGCCAGATTTGGCTGGAGAAATTGGGCTAGGGGTCGGAAGGGATAGGAATTCCAAGAGGAGAAAACAATATATTCGAAGAGAAACAAGTTAAAGGTATGTTGGGCAGGTGGAAGAGCGCAGTGACCGACCTTATCCTACAGAGACAGGAAAACAAAACAAATGCCCTGTCACCTTCCACGCACTGGTCCTCTGGAGTCATGAGACTTTCTCTCACTGACATGAATCAGGTACCAACAGTGGATGGGCATTGCCAGTCAGTCTCTCTGAAGACAGTGAGTCCCGTGAGGGCGCGCCCGCGCACACTGCGGTTGCGCAACCCTAGCAGGTTTCTCGCTCTGAGTAGTAGCAGCGACCTTTCCCTCACGCTTTCCAGCTGGGCAGCCGCCCATCAGATATCTTGGCTGCCTTTCATCGCCTTGTCTCTGATAGGGATCATCCTGGGTGAAGAAATCGCTGTCAGTCACCCCCACCTCGCTCACAGCCAGAGGGACCGGCTGACACGCATGCTCCCATGGGGGGAGGGGAGAGGGAGCCGCGAGAGGTCGGCCATGACTTGGGAGGGAGGGGATCTTAGGGGAGGTAGGACTTCTATGTAAAGTAAGAAAGCATCTTGAAACTTCTCATCTCTGCAGATGAACACCAGAGACTATCAAACCAGAGGCAGCCATTCCCTCCAGGATAGGATCAGATCCGACCTCTGATCCAGCCAATTGAATAGAGGTGATGCTTGCCCAAAGATCCCCCTACACAGTCCTCACTGCAGAGGGATGGAGGCAAAATAGGAGGCTGAGCTGGAAGACAAATAAAGCAAGAGTGTGGTTGGTTGATGACTTTATTGTTGCATAAAAAACACAGGCCGTTTCTGCCTCCTCTTTGCCCCCAAGTGGGTTCACAGCAGTTAAAGAAAAAAAAAATCCTACATTTTCCTCTAGAGGGGCTGCCTGGAAGGACAGGCAGCTGAGAAACCTAGATTGATAAAGAGCAGGCCAGACAAAAATCTATCCAAGCCCCACCTGCAGACCTCAGGGTTCAAGGCCTCTCTAAGGGGAGCATCTACGCGTCTCCCAATACCCCATGTAGGAGTTCCTAAGAACGGTCATTGGAAACAGTTGCCTTGGTAGCACAGGGAGAGGGTGGCTGGTTTCGATGGGTGGAGGAGAAAGCATCCCACACCCACAGTGCCCTCCTTTCTCCCCCTCTACACCTAGCCAGGCAACCTACAGGCTTTGCTCTTGCCTTCATCCCTCTTTGTAAGAAAGGGGACCTCTGGCCAGGTTAACAGGAGGTGGGAAAAAGAGGGGGAATACAGAAAGAACCTTATTCTTAAACTACCTTAGGCCCCCAAGTCCCACAGGGAGTCACCCTGTCCCTTCTAAGGAGGAGGCCTTTCTACACAAACACATATTCCTACCCAGATCCCAGCCCCTACTTCCCATATAGTTCCCAGTCCTTGGACTGGGCTCCAGCATCCCCCACAGAGGAAGAGATGTGGCTCTAGGCCCCAGACCTTGGACGGGGTGAACAAGATGGGGTCTCAGGAGACCCCAGGCTCAGTAGAGAAACACATACATGCACACATACAGGTACAGACAACACACACATACACACACTCACACCCTAATTATTAAATAAAATACCCTTTGCTTATAACTTAAAAATCAACACACAGCTATTCCCTGCAGAGGGTTCTGGGTAGAGAGAAGAGAGCAAGAGAGAGAGGTCGGAGGAACTCAAGGCCTTTACCTCAAACCTGAGAGTGACCCCAGCCCCAGGGTCCTGTGGTCTGCGAGGCAGAAGTCTACCCTCTCACCCTATGATCAAAACCCAAATGTAACTCTAGAATCTAAAGAAGGGGACAGAGAGCTTCCCAGAATCCCTTCCAGTGGGGAAGAACTGTTCTTCACATGGAAGGAGATTTTCTACTGGAGAGGGCTCTATAGCAATGAAGGGAACACAGAAGGGTCAAGCTAAGAAAGAGAGGGACCAGAGTCTCTGCTAGGACAACCCCTCTGCCTTCCATCCCCAAAGGGAAAGCAAGGGATGGAGACCTGGGAATGGGGTGGGGCTGTCAACTCTAGAGCTGGTGCTGGAGACTGACTTTAGAAAACTACCTAGGATAATGGACGGGGGAATGTGGACTGCTGAGTTTGATTTCTTTTACAAGGTCTAAGTTAGGGATTGAATTAGAGTTGAAAGGAGAAGGGGCTAGTTCTTCCACTTTGTAAGAGGACTCCCTGCTGGGTCCCTCTACTCCATCCAGCTCTGACCTCCAGTTCACAGCTCTGGCTGCAGAGATGAGCTGCTCTTCCTGACTCCATCAAACCGAATCTGAAAGGGTTTAGAAGAAATTCACGGAAGGGAATTCTTTCTACAGTAATAACCTCCAAGTTAGGTAGACAGCCCCTTAAGGGGAACCGCCCCAGGCTCCTCCCACCTCATCTCTGCTTTCTCTCCGGAAATTTTAGAGGGAGCAGCACTAGAAGAGGGGATGAAAGAGACCTAGGCCGAAGGGCGGCTCCGAGGTGCTTTTATGTCCGGGTTCCCAGGAGCTAAAGACGTGTCCAGACAGCTACCCCAAGGCCCCGACCCAATCTTGATTTCCCTCAGCTCCCGGGACATGCCATCTCTACCGTCCGAACCCCTCCACATGGTAGGGGTACTCCATCCCAGCTCTTCAGCAACGCAGGGGAGAGTGAAATAGAAAGGGAAGAAGCGAGGGGCGTGTGTTCAGCTCCTGGTAACCTAAATATTCAAGCAGCCTCCCATGCAGCCCCCAAGACTAAAAACCCCTAGCGCCTCTTTCCCTGTCCCCTCACCACCAATAAATAACCATATTCCCCTCTTACTCAGGACGCCCCCCTATAAAGAACGTCAGGGATGTGACATCCATGGGGCTCAGTTGGAGGACGCCGAGCTGCCTTCAACCTCACGTTTGCCTTTGCCACCGGGCGACTCCACCACGCCACCGGCCTTGCCCTCGCCCTGGGCCGCCGCCGCAGCCTCCTCTTTGGTGCCTTCGTGGGTTTTCATGTGCTTGGCCAGGTGGTCGCTGCGCATGAAGACTCGGCTGCAGACCGCACAGGGGAACTTCTTGGTCCCGGTGTGGGTCTGAAGGTGGCGCTGCAGCTCGTCGGAGCGCGTGAAGCGCTTGCCGCAGAAAAGCCAGTTGCACACGAAGGGTCGGTCACCGCTGTGCCACCGCAGGTGCGCCTTCAGATGCGACGTCTTAGCGTATGCCTTGCCGCAGCCTGGGATGTGGCAGTTGTGCAAATGCTTCTTCTTGCCCCCATCGGGCCCGCACGGAGCCCCAAGTCGCTCCGCCTCCAGGCAGTTGGGGCAGCGACACACGGTCTGCCCTGAGCTGCGCGGCACAGATCTCCGGGAACCTTTGGGTCGTGCCGCTGCATCCAGACTGGAATCCAGCCCTTGGGACTCTGGCGCCGCGGCTTCCAAGGCCTTAGCCCCGTCGGGTGGCCCCAACAGGTGCTGCCCACCAGCGGCTGGGAGGAGGTGGTGCGGGTGTGGGTGGGGCGGCGGAGCACAGAGCTGGTGGTCTCCAACGTATCCTCCCAAACCAGGCTGAAGCGCACCCGGGTGGCCAGGTGAGGTCAGCGCTCCCTGAGTATGGGGAAGGTCCATCCAGCTGGTCCCGGGATGAAGGTCCCACCACGAGCCATCCTCCGTGCCTGGATGAGTCGGCCGGAACCACGATTCGTAGTGGTGTGACATGTCCGGCTGTAGGAGCTTGGAAAAGGGTCCCGGAGCCAAGGGACTGTCACTTTCCAGGTCCTCGCAGGTTACCCGTGAGGAGGCCCCTGGCAACTCATAGCCCTGTGAGAAGTCTACCTCCGGGCCCAGAGGGAGGCTCTGCAGCTCTCCAGGCTGCAGCGGGGAAGGGTAGTCCCCGGCCTCCGGGCTCGTGTGACCCTGATATGTCTGGAGAGGCTGCAGGTCGAGGCGCGGCGGTGATGCGTGAGGCGCGTCGGTGTGCTGGCTGCCCAGAGAGCCACAGACAGCGGTTAGCATTGCCGGGATCCGGGGTAGAATGAGGGCAGGGACGGTCAAGGGTACCTCAGGTAGAACCTAGAAGAGGCGAAGATGAGATGTGAGGAAGGTAACCTGCTTACTTTCCCTTCTAACTCAGATCCCTTTCCAGCAAAGTGCTCCTTCCGAGCCCCTATCAGGAAAAGGGGCGTGCCTCTGGGCGAAGACTACAAATCAGTTGGAGCTTGGGAATGCTAGGACGAAATGAATGTGAAAGTCCAGGTCAGGGCACAGGATGGCCTTTCCTCTAAGTGACCCCGCCCTTAAGACTCAGCTTATCCTAGGGTTGGGCTGGTCCCAACACCACCGGAGCCATCTCCACACAGACATCTGAGCATTTCCCCCCCGCAGACTTGCTGCCGACCTATATGGACAATCTAGATTCACCGTAGCCCCAGTCTAACTGAGGACACAGAAGGGGTAGGGTAGGATATATCTGCTTCTGACTGTTTGAGGTGATTTGCTCTTCAGAAAGCCCAGAACAAGTCCTGAGCTTTTTTGCTAAAGCCGATTCCAGACCCTCTGTAACGAGATGGAAAAACGTTTAACCTCGCCACACATTCCCCTTTCCCGCCATATGAAGCTGAGGGGGGTGGGATTACCACAGAAATGGATCACCCAGAGATACTTGTTAAACTCTCAAGAAAATCTAACCGCAGCTCCCTAAGGGAGACAACACCAGGGCTTGGAGGAGCCGGGTATCCCTTATCCTAGAACTCACGGGCGAGCACGGTGGAAAAAACCGTATAGAAGCCTCTAATGTCCAGCCAAACATTGCGAGCTATTGTCCTGAGCCTGCTCCCATTTAAAGAAAGCCGAATTTGGATCAGTGACTAGAATAAAATGTTCATTTAATCATTCAATCAACAAACACACTCTGTGCAGCCCCTCTCTGAGTGAGTTCTCTTTCTTAAAACACTAGAAACCTAAGGCCCAGCAGAAACCTAAAGATCTGGCCTGGGTATGGTGATGCAAGCCTTTAATCTAGCACTCAGGAAGTCGAAGCAGAAAAATGCAGAGTTCCAGGCCAGCCTGGGCTACATAGCAAAAGAAGGAAGGGAGAGAGGAAAGGAGGGAGGAAGAGGGAAATAAGAAGAAGAGGAGACGCTGCTAAGCTTGGTGGGAACCGTGTAATAAATTTTCCCAGTACTCAACTCAGGAGCCTGAGACAGAAGACTTCACTGCGTGAGCTACGCAATGAGACCCTGTTTCGAAAGGAAAGGAAAAAAAGAAAAGGAAAGAAAAGCTTACAACCTCCACCCCTTTCTCTACTACAAATCTGTGACCCGAAGGTCCCAGTCTTCTCTTCATTTCTCCCTAGAGCCTTGGAACCTTGCCTGTGTGTAGGCTGGAGTGCAGGAGGCCAATGATTTAGGGCCTTCCTCAAGCAGGGCCGAGCTGACCCTACCACCTTCCAACTCTGAGACCAGGGAGGTAGGATTGATAGTCTGGGAAAGGCAAGGAAGAGGAGGATCCGGTGCCTAGTCAGGCTCTGGCTGCCTTACCACAAGAAAGGGACAGGAGGAACGGAGCCTCAGGCCGGGGCGGGGCAGCCCAGAAGGGGTTGAGGCGGGAGCAGTGAGGCCTGGGACCCTAATAGCTTTTGGCGCCTGGGAACTGCCCCAGGGTCTGGGGGGTGGAAAGGCTAAGGTGACCAAGCTGCAGAGGGGCCTCTCTGGACAGAGAGCATGAGCCCAGGCCTAGTGTGTAATGCCTGCCATCAAGGTTGCATGAAAAGAAAGAGGAGCGAGTCCATCGGCTCCCCAATTGGAGGAAGAAGGTAGAGACACACTTAAGTCCCATTGGATCCGCTGCCTCTCCCGTTTCCCGGTGCCCAGGCGGTGGGGACTTCCGTTCAAACAAGGTTTTCAATGTTTCAATCCTCCGGTTGTCCCAGTTGCTCCAGTTTCCCCAGTTCCCAAACTCTCTTGGTCCCTCTAGTCCCTCCCGTCCTCCAGGTTTTTCCTCCGTCGGGGCTCCCAGCCCCTCGGATCCTTTAGGACGCCCCGCTCCCCAAGAAGCCAGCTCAGGCTGCGGTGTGTTCCGAGCGCCTTTCCCCCGCCCCCCAACCCCAGATTTCCGCAGCGCGCTCCCGTGGCCGCGAGGACCCGGGCTCTTACCTGGCGGCTGCGCTCGGGCTTGGGGCACCGCAGGCTGGGGCGCTACAGACGGGCGCTCATGGGCCCTGCGCGCTGGCCGGCTCTCAGCGGCGTGGGACGGGAGCCGAAGGCAAGCCGGGGCTACGACCGGACTGGGCGATCCGCGACGGTGGAGACAGTGAGAGCCGGCGGGAGGGCGGAGGGCGGGCGGGCGCGGGTGAGCGAGTAAGCGAGCGAGCGAGGCCAGCTCCGCCCGTGACTCACCGCGCTCTCTGCCTTCATCCTCTCCCCTGCGCTCCTTTTTCCTCCGAACCCGCGGCCCCGCCCACCTCACCTGCGGCCGCCTTTAACCCTTGCTGGCTGGGCTGGAGGCGAAGCCCAGCCCCGCGCGTGGAGGGGTCAGACAAGAGGGATGGCTAACCAGGCCACCTCCCTCCCTCTCCCTCACTCCTCCCAGGTCCGCATCACTCCAGACTTAGGAGCGTGAGCTGGGAGTTTTTCCCCCGAGTTCGGAGACCCGTCTGATCCCATGGAAATCTAACCCGGAGTTGGCTCAGTCCAGGCGGGGGACAGGGTTCAGATCCTGGATGGGACGAAGGACAGAGGGTCCTGGAGAAGCTACCGAGCCTTCTTAGGGCACGAGTGGCTACCTGTGCCTTTGACCCACCCGTCCTAGTCCCGCAGTGCTAGATCTGAGTGGGGAAAAAAAGGGGAACAGGTTTGAAGACTAAGTTTCTGTCCGGCCCACCCCCACGCCTAAGCCATGAGAATTTTATCTTGGCTACACCGCTCCCCCACCACCACCGCCACCATGCATCCAACTCTCCCCTCATGGTTTCCTGAGGTCCTTCCCCTCTCTCCCGTCACTGGCCTTTCTGGGTGATCACCATGCCCTCAATGTCAGTTTTCGGCAAGCCGGGTACCACAGAAGGCCACCTTCTAAACCCGCCGCCTTCCTCCCGGTCGGGATTGCTCAGCCTGCGCCTGACACCCTCGCTGCTGCGCACTGGGATCGGAGGGTTGGGCGGGCCCTGAATGGCCCTGGGAAGGAACATTTTATTTCAGCAACGGATTGAACAAGGCTCTTTGTCACTGGCTCTTTCCTAGTCTCAGCTGAGTTTAAGTTTAGAAGAAGGTCTTGGATGGCTTGGAGGAAATAAACGCACGCATGCAAAGTCACATTCTGGTTACATTTTCAGCAGGTCCGCAAAGCCACTCACCTAAACAAAATTCTCAAGATCCGAATTGGTGGAAATCCTGAGACACTGCCCCACCCCCAGCTCAAGTGGGTACCAGAGCCCCCTAACTCTCTGCCCTGATGGTCAGATTGGAAGTAACTCATGTATCTTTCCCCGCCGCCTTCCGAGCCCCGCTGTTGACCTTCCGAGGTGACTTGACCCTTTTTTACACGGGATTTCAAAGCGATTTTCGTTGTTTGTTTCGTTATCGCTGTTGGCTTTCCCTATGCACGTTTTAGAGTCAAGTTCTGAAAGTTCTGAATTTAAGCTGATTTAATATCTCTCTCTCTCTCTCTCTCTCTCTCTCTCTCTCTCTCTCTCTCTCTCTCTCTCTCTCTCTCTCTCTCTCTGCTTTTTGAAGCTGGTTTTCACTCTGTAGCCCAGGCTGGCGTGACTCAGTTGCTCATGCTGACCTCGAATATACAGAGATCTTCCAGTCTCAACTTCCCAAATTCTAGGATCACAGGTTCTCATTTTACTCCGAATAGTTTACCCGCCCTGTGTTCCCGTTTGAGATGCACTGAGGTATGACTTTAAAACAGCTTAGCGGAGTCCGTGAGGTTCTGAACATCCATGTATGTGTATGTATGTGTATAGCTTTCCCGAGTGTGCACGCGTTTCTAGCGGTCAGTGCTCCAGCCAGCTGAGCAGTGTTTTCTAAACCTGGAGTCCTCCACCTGGGTAACCTGGGTACTCGCTGTGAGGCTTTCCTGGGGCTTAAATAAATTGTACTTAAAAGGACAAATTCTGTGAGGTCCCTGCTAGAAACAGAATAAACCCTTAATCGTTTTAAAAAATTAATTTGTTACATGTACAGGGTAAAAGTATATTCACAAAGCCCTTTGGACTAGAAATTCAAGAACCTAAGTTTTGAACCCATTGCTGCGACTACTATAGTAGCCCTTGAGGATTAGATTATTCTGTGCCTTAGCTTTTTCTCTTGACCTGGGAGTGAAGGATAGACACTTGGAAATGGAAGACATATTAGGGAGAGATCCGTAATCGGCCAGGAGTTCGCTCTTCCCTGCCTTTAGGATTACATAACAGATTCTTAAGAATCCCTTTGGCTCATTGTGTCCAAATTCACACTTTTTATCAACAGGGTTGGTCCACACAGCCTCCAAATCCTAACTAGTGGGGTTTGCATTTTCAGTTCATAGTTATTTCCAGAGTTAGAGGTTCATCGTGTAGGAAGCGGAGCCTGACCTGGGTGACTACAGGCTCCTGCAGTAACACTAATTACATCTCTCCCTATTCCAGTCTCCCTTCCCAGTTGTCTGTAGTCTGTTGCATCTACTGTAACCAGTGGTGTTTGGGTCTCAACCCCTTTGGGTTGAGTGTCAGATATCCTGCATATCAGACATTTATATTATGATTTACAACAGTAGCAAAATTACAGATATAAAGCAACAGGGAAATAATTTTATGGTTGGGGGTCACCACAGCACGAGGAACTTGTATTAAAGGGTCACAGCATTAGGGAGGTTGAGAACCACTGATCTACTGCTCTTTGGGCCAGACAGGCAAAGCTGGTACTAAAGGCCAGGCAGGCAGGCATGAGGTAAAGCCAGTCTAAGGTCATCTTGAATCTGTATATCCATTTACGGATGTCAGACTACCTTATTTCCCCCGTGCTGCTCGTCTTTTCTTGGAAAGCATCTGGGAAAAGAATGGTGGAAACCCCACCCCAGGTTCCCCTTAACACTGCCCCATCCTGGAGCAAAGACCCTGCCACTGCTTGTGGCTTATGGATATGAGATTCCTGTAGAGAGGTTGCTCTTATACTGCTTAGCCATTATCACCTCTCTGTCCTGCCTGTCTCTCTTTCTCTCAGACACCCTAGACTTCATTCCCTGGTTTCTAACTCGTTCAATTCCCTACTTGCCGGATGCTTTCCTACCAAATGACAGCTGGTGATCTAATATTGACTTGACTACCAAGGTCATCCTAGCCCCTGTTCTTATCCTGACTCAAAATTGAATGGAGGTGTGCTTGGGACATGGTTCACTTTTATTTCTTTCTTTTGTTATCTCAAAGTCTTAGACAGATTTCCCCAAGTCTCTGTCTCCTTTAACCTGCCAGCCCTCATCTCAAATACCTTTTATTGTAAGCAATTCATGCTGTGCCTATAGCAGTCTCCTTGGCTGGTATCTTCATCAGAAGCAGCATTTATTTATTTAGTACCTACTATGTACTCCAGGTACTTACTCCTCACAAATACCTCTAATTCTCATGACATGCAACGAAGTAATTATTGCTATCATTCCCACTGTACAGATGAGGAAGCCAGGAATCAAAGAAGCTAAATGCCCAAGATTATAGACATGTTAAGAGACACAAAAGGAAACTGAGTCCAGATAAGTCCATCTCCAAAGCCCACATTCTACCTGCTATTCTGTCTGGCTTCACTCTGACAAAAAGTGATGGCCCTGGGGGATCCTCCCCTAGGTCCCCAAAGTGAAAAGGACAACATTCTTAACAGATCCCTTGGTTCAAAGTACTGACATCTTGTGTCTGACAGGGTGAAATGATCACCTTGAATTACTAGAATAAGTCACATTCCACATACATGTTCCTTTCCAGACCTCAAGTTGTCTGTACATGATGAGGGACTGGAGATGTAGCTCAGTTGTCATGGTACTTGCTTAGCATGTATGAAGCCCTGGGTTCAATCCCCAGCATCAAATCAACGTGGGTGTGGCGATGAACACTGGAATCCCAGCACTGGGGAGGTAGAGGCAGGGGCTTAGGAACTTAAGGTCATCCTCAGCTGTATAGTAAGTTTAAGGCCAGCCTGGGCTACATGAAACCCTGTCTCAAACAACAACAAAATTGTTCTAACAAAAAAAATTATCTAATTGAAGTACTGATAGGAAAATTGAACCCTTCCACAGGGAGACAAGTAGCTCAACGTCATCCAGCAAGTTAGAGGCAGAGAAGGCTAGACCCTATCTTTTAGTTTCTGGGTTCCTAGTTCCTCACTATTTCCTACTACTTGTGTCTCCCACAGTTCAAGCTGGGGACCCTGGACACCAGCTCTTTCTTCTGTTACTGTTGATTCTCCCAGATTCCTGGAAAGCCAGTCAGAGTCCAGATATGGGGTCAGACAGTTTTATTTATCCTTCATTTATTTAAAAGACATTGAGCATCTACTAGGGCCAAGCACTGTGCTGGGTTTCACTGATAAATCCAAATATCACTATCTGTTTTCAATCTAAAGGATGAGCCCCTCTTAGAACAGCATGTGCGTGTGTGTGTGTGTGTGTGTGCGCACACGCACACATACGCCTGTGTGAATCTTCTCTCCTTTATGTGTATCAGATGTACCAGATGTAGACGGTGCAGTGGTCTTCCCTTATAATCTCTGCAGGTGTTTTTCATGGCCGTGTGTGTGCGTGTGTGCGCGCGCGTGTGTGTACCCTGTCTGTCTATTCATATTTAGTCATACTTTCTTTCAAATTGAAGTCCCCAGTCTTGAATCCCTGCCCCACATCTTGCCCAGATCTCCGCCCAACCCACTCCAAAGACTTCCCAGGGATCCTTTCTGGTCCTTCCCCATCCCCCATCTCTCTTTTATCCCCCTTCTTAAACTGAGAAAGTATTAAGCTTTCCAGACCCCTCTCTATGATCTTTTTAGAGTGGAGACCTGGTCTTCTTTGCAAAGGTCCCTGTGCTAGACAGGGGATAGCCTTGCTTACCGGTCCATGGAGCCCAGAGCTGGCAGCAGCAGTGAGGGGCGCACACACGTGGGGTGACAGGAGAGGCAGGCTTTATAAAGGAGGCGACAGTCAAAGCCAAAGAGGGAGGTGGGAGAACAGGCAGGATGCTGCCAAGTCCTCAAGGCCTCAGAAGCTTTTAGGATAATCCAGGAAGTAGTGGCCTGATTCTCATGGGGGGAGTGGTAGTGGATGAGATCTGAGTCTCTCTGGGCTGCCAGGAAAGGAGGCTTTCAGCTGGAAGAGGCAGCTGGGGGTGGGGGCAGAATGCTGTATAGGACTTCCATCTCCAGGGTTCAGGGTGGACAGTGGGAGACAGACCAAGTGGTTCTTGTGGGTCGGAGGAAATGAGCACATTGCTGGGGGGGGGGAACATTGGTGGAACTGGAACTCTCTGAATCCCAGCCTTCCCCCACCTCCCCCCACCTCCGCCTCCCTGGGCTTTTGAGGTTTTTCTTCTATTGACTTGGACTTGGTGGGAAAGAAAAGAAGTTCTATTGTTTAAGACCCAAAACACACACACACACACACACACACACACACACACACACACACACACACACACACACACGCTCATACATGAATACACACAGGAACACACACACACACACACACACGCTCATACATGAATACACACAGGAACACACACACACACACACACACACACACACACACACACACACACACACAGAGTTCCAAGCCAGTCTTTCCCCAAAGCTCCTAACTAGGGTTCTGGTTACTTCCAGGAGCCCTTTCTCACCACCCCTACCCCCAATGTGATTTATGTCTGTTTTGTTCAAATCCCAACTTGGAACCCCCAGGAGAAGCCAATGTAAAACTTCTTGAGCCTGGTATCCCATTCTCGAGTGCATGAGAAGCCCCTCTTTCTCACTGAGCAGGGACTGAGTGACTTGGGATGGACCAAGTGTCTCCTAAGACAAGAGTTGAAGCCCACCATGGACTTTTACAGTCAGCGGGGCCACCTGGATCCACAGGAAAGCAAAGATACTAGAGACTGGAAAGAGAGCAAGGGCCTGGAGGTGAATCCAGATTCCCCCCCCCCCCCCGTTTACAGGAGTCTAATTTAGGGTGTCCATTGGCTGACTAGGAGTGTGTCCTGGAGCAGACAGTAAGACATAAGACCAGGAAGAAGAAAGGAGATTAAACAGAAGGCCGTCTTTCTGAAGCTCTCTGAACTGCGCGTGC
>CM052710.1:23416849-23534331 GCA_028551405.1 Uromys caudimaculatus
ACCCCCCATCTGCACACACCTAACCCAGTATCTCAAGGCTCCCTTGCTACCTCCCTCCCAGAAGCAAGCCAGGGAACCCCCACCCTAACTCCTCCTCCATCTCCTCCCAGCAATCTCCAGACTGGGGATTCCCAGTCTGTTCATTAGCTTTTCAGTAATTATTGAGTAAAGGCCCCCGGCAGGTTCTTCCTCTCCCCATTTCAGAGATGAGAAAACTGAGGTGGTAAAAGCCACCCATCAAGCAGGAGTGAATAAAGTGACTGGGGAACTTGGGAGGCGAAGCTGCACCTTCAGTCCTCTGCAAAATTAAGAGGACAGGGCCAGCACAGAAGGATTGTGTGGAAGACCCAAGCTGGCTCCAAGGAGGGGCTTCCCTGTACCTCCCCACCTTCCAGCCTAGAAAATCCCAGTGGGGGGGGCATGCAGGAGACCACACAGGTGGAGTAAATAAAGTTAATACAGGAGTATTATCGCCAGGGCATTTCCTCATGGATAAATGTCTGAAATACCAAAGGATGCCTCCAAATTATAGTTAATTACAGAGTTGATTTGCATAAATTATAAGGTGAGCATACAAATTCTTTCAATCGGTTCCATATGCTTAGGTAGCAGGTCCAGTCCAGAAGATGGGAGCATCTGGGGCTGGGGGGATTTGCAGCTCTGGACCTGGACCTGCAGGGCCAGCATATCTTCCCCCAGGGCCAGGGGAGCAGGAGCAAAGGTGTGAAGAGCCTAGTGGGGAGAGGAGTACTGAACCCAGCCAGGACCCTGATGGTCAGGAGACCCCACCTCCCTTTCCACTTCTCTCCTAACAATGTGCTTTCCCCACCACCAATGAGATTGAGGTAGGATGGGCTCCATGGGACTCAGAGCTAAACAGTGGGGCATAGCAATACTCTGGAGTCAGCCCTCACCCTCAGCCCCCTTTTGGTCCTTCCTGCAGAAGGAGCTGGAGGAAGCTGAAGACCAGCAGGGTTAATGGTAGATTCTGTCCCGAGCTGGCTTTCAGCTCCCACTAAAGCCAGCCCTAGCTCGCTCCTGGAGCCAACCCTCCATCTCAAGTTTGATGTTCCGCTGCCTACACCTTCCAGGTGGCTCCTAGGCAGCTCAGACACCCAGACTCTTGTCTCCAGAGCCTGGGCCCATTTTCCCTAAGCTTGCCTCCTGTCCCCCTCCCTCCACCCCACCTGCTAAGACTCTGCTTCCTTCTCCAGCTCTCTAATTTGTCCCTCCCCCTCTCCCTCCCTCCACCCCATCATCACCCCCAGAGGCCTATCTCCAACTCATCTCTGCTCTCTCCTTATTCCCCAGCCCCCATGACCTGCAATCCCAGGTTCTCCCTGCATTCAGGGGGACCTTCTTTCCCACTCTCTGGCTCCTGTTTCCAGCCCCCAGACCTCCCTCCTGCCTGCATGTCTCTGAGATTTCTCCACATGCCTGCCCCAAAGGGGGAACTACTAAATTAGGGGGGCGTGGAGTGTGTCCTGAAGCCCCCCAGGTGTGTGTGGGTGGAAAGCCTTTGTCCTCTCTCCTAATCTCAGATGGCTAGAGGTGTAGAAAGCTAACAGTGCCTGGTATTTCCTATCTCTTAATTATTTGTTAAATGAATAAATTAAGAACTGAGCACTGTTCTGGGGAAATTCTAGGGAAATGCCAACTTGCCACCTGAGGAATTTTAGTTTCTAGATGAGTTTCTGGGGTCTCTTGAGGGATCTCTCTGTCTCTGTCTCTCTGTCTCTGTGTCTCTCCATGCTGAGGACAGAACACCTGGTCTGTTCAAGCACTCAACCACTGACCCTAACCCCTCCTATGGGTTTTCTGCCACCTCTGTGTCCACTACCTAAGCTGTCCTGCAACCAAACCAAACCAAACCAAAGAAACAGATTCATCACCCTAAAATGCTACTCCCTTCCTGCTAACTAACCCACCCAGTGCTCTCCTGTGCTGTGACACTATAGGCTTTAATGTCTGGCCTTACAACCTCTGCGGTCTTGGCTTCCTCTGGTTCCTATAAAATTCCAGTGATCCTAGCTGGCTGGATCCACTGATACTCTCCAACACCCCGACCTTAGCTCTGTGGCTGTCTGTCTACCCCTTGCCACCCATCCCTGCCTGGGGAAAGCCCACCATCCTCCAAGTCTGCTTCTCTAGGAATCTGCTCTTATCCAAACATCAGTGGCCTGGTCCTGGAATTTCCCTAGCTAAATTGTCTCATGCTCCCTTTCCATGGGTTTGTTGCCTTATCTTCCTGGCTGGTTTCAGCTCCTTGGGGGCAAGAACCATCTCTCCATACCACACAGGCCTCCTTCCAGGACCTGGAAGTGGAGAAGCCGTGGCCAAGAGAAAGAGAAAGGTCTCCCCCCAAACTTCTAAAAGCCCCTCAGTTAGAGAAGGCAGGTGTGTGTGGGGGTGGTTAAAGAAGTCTGGGGCAGGCGCAGGGACACAGCGAGGGTTCTGAAACCTATCTATGATGAGAGTGGACATGCAGCTTCCCTGGTGGGCTAACATCACATGACGAAGGCAGAAGGACCCAGAGGCTATCAGGGACAGACCCAGTTGGTTGAGAAGTGCAGGTTGAAACCCTCCACGTCGTTAGTCTTATTACAGTCAAGAGGTGAATGAATAAGATCTGGGATAAAGGGCTGGCTGGGTAGCAGCCAAGGAGAAGTCAAATCATTTCCCCTCTGGATAAGTTAACATTCTTCTCTGAATTGTGGATAAATCTTGATCATGTCACGATGCAGCTTGAAATAGTCACTCTCTCCCCTTTGCCGAAGAGAGAGACTTACTCTTTGGCCTAGATTTTAAGTGCCATTCCCCCATCTGCCCCCAGGCTATTTTCCAGTCATATTCCTCCTGCCTCTCCAGTGTTCAGCGACAGGGACACATGTCCCATGCTTATTGACTATAAGCCTCTGCACCCTACAATGCCCCTTAGATGAAATTCACTTCCCCATTTTTCATTAGGGCTCTGTTGGATGAGCCTATGTAGGGAATTTAAAACTCACGTCATTGTGTGAGTGTTCCCCATTCCTGTGTCTTCCCACACTCCTGTACCCCATTTCTGTGAAGCCTTTTCCTAGTCTCTCAGCCAAAAATCCAGAACTGTCTGATGGCTGCTCTGACAGAAGGTGAGCTAACTGAGTCACAAGAGTTTTTTCTGCTAGCGTTTGGATCTCATCAACTTCTCGGTGACTGATACTGGGTAGGCACGCAATAGCTGTGAGTTGCTTTGGACTGAATGGCTCCCTTTACAGAGCATAAAGGACCACCAAGTCAGAGGCTGGTGGGCTTTCTATGAATCTTGTTACAGCCACCCGTAGGGACTTCGCCTCCAGGTAATGCACCACAGTCACGCCCTATGCTGTGCCCAGTCCCAAGCCAGACTGGCACACAAAGCTTCATAAGAGGCTATCATTGTGGGTCCTAACCAGCAAGGCAGAGCCACCAACCTGCATCCAGAGTCCACTTAGAGACCCCTGAGCTGATCCCATGCAAAATCAATTAAAGGGGAGCTGGGTATCAGGAGCTGGCAGGCAGAGCGGGCCAGGGAGGGGAGAGCGGGCAGTGCCCTGCAAAGGGGCCGGCCTCATTGTTGTGGTCTGTCTGGGAGATTCCTCCCCCTTTTTAATTTGCTTCCTGATTGAGGGGTTGGCTCTGCCTGCCCAGCTCCCCCGTCATTATCTGCTGCCGGTGGCTCAGGTGCTGGCGAGCCTGGCGTGGCCCCTAGGTTATTACCTGGAGCTCTGGGGGTGGCACAGGCTGCCCCTCTGGCCGGGGTGGGGGCCTGTCTGGAATCTGCCTGGGTCCTACCACCCACGGGGCAGCCATCTTAGTGTCTGCCACAGTGGACACATTCACACTGTTGCAGAGCTGTTTTGATGGGTCCTCAGTGACTTCCAAGTATAGAAACTTAACCTACAGAATCGAGTCAGGGATTGGAGCCAGATGAGAATTGGGCAATAAAGTACCCCCAAAGTACAAGCCATTCCTCAAAAGCTACTAAAACATTCTGAAGTTAGCCATACCAAACAACTTCCCAGCCTTACTAGGAAACGAAGCCTTGACCGTTCCTATCCAGAGTCAGCTCCATTCTTCAGTCTCCAGAAAACTGAGAGTCACAGAGAAAAGCTGTGGCTCTAAAGACCTAGGACAACTAGAAACCATTTAGGAATTCCCTCTGGGCTAGTGTCAGAGGAACTCAGGCCCCTCATCTTGTTTCCTGAAGCATTAGCCTTTACCTCTATGCAGCTAGAAACTTATTGTAGAGAACACCCTTATCTCTCAATCCCCAGAGCTGCAGAATTCCGCTCAACCCCTGGACCTGGGGCTCCAATGATGCTATCAGGACAGACAGGAAGTGCTGAATTAGAGACACAGGTTTGTTGATTTAGAAGGTGCTCTGAGCCAAGCTGTGGTGCCAGGTTGGCAGTCTTGGAGCCTGGTACCTGCCCCCGCTCTGCCACATTAACCTGCCCTTCACACCTTCTAGCCAGACTGTGCCTGGAGACCCATTGAGGGTAGAGACAGGATATGGGAGACACACCGGGAAGGGGTTAAACAAGTGGTTCTTTTCTCTCCTCAGCCCAAGGGGCATGGTATCACTTCTGATTCAGAAGGGCATTTAGTCATTCCTACCACAAATCTTATTAAGTGCCTTCTCTGTTCCAGGCATGAGCTGGGCACAGCCCTCTCCCTGTGGCCAGCAAGCAAGCTCCCTAGGAGATAAACTGTACACAGGCAGCATCTGCTCATGGCTCTGCTCCTGGAGCTCTGAACAGGGGCTGCACTTTCTTCGAGTATCGAATGGGGGATGAAAGGATGGGTGGAAGGAAGACGAGGCAGAAGGGGGTCTTCTTGGTTTTCTGAGGCATTGAACCTTTTTAGTTTTAATTAATTTATTTATTTTTGAGACAGTTCTATCTACACACCTCCAGGCTGCTCTGGAACTCAGCACCTAGACCTTCTGAGTATTGAGATTTTAGATGTGTACACCGCTGTGGGGTGCGTGTGTGTGTGTGTGTGTGTGTGTGTGTGTGTGTGTGTGTGTGTGATACTGGGGATTAAACCTCAGGCTTGGTACATGATATACCTGCTAGATGAATGCTCTGCCACTGAACCATGTACCCAGGCCTGGATAATGACTTCTTCTTCCTCCTCCTCCTCCTCCTCTTCCTCCTCGTCCTCCTCCTCCTCCTCCTCCTCCTCCTCCTCCTCCTCCTCCTCCTCCTCCTCCTTCTCCTTCTTCTAAATTTCATGTGTTTGTGGGTTTTACTCACATGTTTGTCTATGCGATGACCAAGAAGGCCAGAGAGGATATTAGATCCCTTAGGACTGGAGTTACAAGACTTAGTAGTAAGACTGGAGGGTTACAAGCTGCCAGGTGGGTGCTGGGAATGGAACCCAGGCCATTTGGAAGAGCAGTCAGTGCTCTTAACCACTGAGCCATCTCTCCAGCCCTTGGACTTCTTTCTTCTTTTCTTTTTCTTTTTCTTTTTTATTCAACCCTGGCTAGCCTAACTCTCTTTAGGTAGACCAGGATGACCTTGAACTCAGACCTGTCAGCCTTTGTCTCTTGAGTGCCAGATTAAAGGCGTGTGCTACCATGCCCAGATAGCTCTGAACTGACTTCCTTCCTTTCTTCCTTCCTTCCTTCCTTCCTTCCTTTCTTCCTTCCTTCCTTCCTTCCTTCCATTTGTTTTTTTGAGACAGGGGATCTTTGTGTAGATCTGGCTGTCCTAGAACTCACATTATAAACCAGGTTGGCCTCAAACTCAGAGATATGCCTGCCTCTGCCTCCTGAATGCTGGGATCAAAGGTCTACCTGGCAGCTCTGGACTTCTTACTTAGTGCTCAGATGTTCCATGAATGGGTCCTTACCATCCCCCCTACCTCCAAACTATTTTTCTTCAGTTCTAAGGATTGAACCCAGGGCCTTGCATATACTAGGCAAGTGTGCTACCAGTGAACAGTGAGCCACATTGCCAGCCCTTCAAATGCATCTTTGAGTCTTTCTTTCTTTTCTTCCTTTCTCCTCCTCCTCCTCCTCTTCCTCCTCCTCCTTTTGGTGTTTTGATACAGTTTCTTTTCTTTCTTTCTTTCTTTCTTTCTTTCTTTCTTTCTTTCTTTCTTTCTTTCTTTCTTTCTTTTTTGGTTTTTCGAGACAGGGTTTCTCTGTGAAGCCCTGGCTGTCCTGGAACTCACTCTGTAGACCAGGCTAGCCTCGAACTCAGAAATCCGCCTGCCTCTGCCTCCCAAGTGCTGGGATTAAAGGCGTGTGCCACCACAGCCTGGCTTGATACAGTTTCTTTATATAGCTCTGGCTGTCTTGGAACTCATTATGTAGACCAAAGAACTATTAGAGATCTGTCTGTCTCTGCCTCCTGAATACCAGGATTATTATAATGCTGAGTGTCTGTGCTATCAAGTCTCACTCTTCTTTTTTTACTATTATTAAAAACAAAAACAAAAACAAATAACCAACCAACCAACAAAAAAAACTGAGACAGGATCTCATGTAACCCAGGCTTCCTTGAATTTGATATATAGCTAATGTTAGTCTTGAACTCCCAATCCTCTGTGCTTCACTTCTCAAATGCAAGGGCTATAAACATGACTGCCACGTCCAGTTTTATGCAGTGCTGGGCTCTCATACAAGATTTCATGCCTGCTCAACAGCCACTCTATTAACTGAGTTTCACCCAAGTCCCATCCTTGACACCAGTCAGTAGCTGTAACCCAGTCTCTTGCCCAGAGGCTCCCAGGGACTTAAGTTCAGGATTGCTGCCTCAGAGGAGGAGGGAGGAGGGCCAACCATCTGGTGTGGGTAGGCCACATAGGAAAGCTCCTTCAAGGTATGAAAACACTGGGGTCCCCCAAAGCCCTGGAGCAAGCTGCTCTCCGGGCCCTGGCATGCTGCCTCCCTCTGCCTCCCTGATGGTGCCAGGTAGGGCTTCAGGCACAGCAGAGGCTGAACAGAGAGCCACCCCACCTTGTTCCTGTGGCTCCATCCCCTCATCCACACCCAAGAGGCGAGATCCCAGGGCAGTTGGCATCTGACAGCCTGGCATCAATTCATGCCAACAGCTTGGAAGCTGCAGTAATTAGAAGGGGAGAAGGGGGAGAGAAGGAGAAGGAAAGCAAGCTCCAGAGAGAAACCTTCTCCTGCCTGCCTCAGGGCAAACTACTTCAAACGAATTCGTTTCGCTCTTGTGAAACTGAAGACAATTTCCTTTTCTGTCATAAAACAAATTATTGCTCATCAGGAGCACTGGGCTCCTCTTTCCCTCTGAGAATTTCTCCTGCTACTGTACAGGGCTGAGGGTGTGCGGGCGGATGTGGAGAAATCTGGGAAGCAGGCTGGGTATGAGAGGGGATTCTGGGAACCCCCTGTATGGAGGTAGGAGAAGGGTGTGGCCTTCACTCAGGAGTCATAGTAAAGTCACAGTGCCCCCCTTCCACCAACCAAGGAGAAGGTTTAAGAAGGCACCTCTAGACCTGACCACCAACAGCAGATGGGATTTCAGGTGGTCCTCTCGCCATCCTCCCACCTCAGGCACCTGTTCACGGTGTAGAGACGTGGGGACAGAAACAGGAGGAATGGAGGGACATGCCAAATATCACTCAGCAAAGTAATTAATGAAAGGATTAGAGCCCAATAGGTTCTCTTCCAGGCTGAGACTGAAGGCTGCCTGGGGACTTCTGCTGGCATGCTTAAGACTCTGTGTGGTTCGTGTGTCAATGAATCCAAACCCTACTGCTAGGCAAGCCGGGGTCCAGAAAGTGAAGCCCAGTGGTCCAGACTCCCTCTGTCCCTAGTCATATGCCCTCGCAAGGGGGAGTGTCACCTTTTCTGGCCTTGGCTCTGCTCTGCTCTTCTGATGACCTCTTTCTTTTCTTCCCCATCCCAGGACACTCCTATGGCTCTTCCTCCCCAAGGGCAGGACTCAGGGGATACCTCTCTTCTCTCTGCTCACTGATCCCCTGCCATGGTCCCATGGGCACCCTGGGCATTGGAGGGAAATGCTTAAGTTTCTCTCCTTGGGGAGCCTCTGATGGGTGGGGGAAGAGGCAGGCCTATTCTTAGAGAATAGCTGGTTTACCTAAGCAAGCCTCATCTCTGCCATCTCCAGGAGCAAACCAGCAGATGTTGGCTGAGCAGAGGCCAACAGTGAGCTCTCTTCTCAAAAGTTCCCAGAGCAGCAGGGCTGGCCACAGGCCAGATGTGTGGAGGGGAAAATTCAAGCCACAGAATTCTTAGAGACAAGCAGAGATGGACCCAAGCTGGAGAGACCTAAGAGTGCCTGGCAAGAGTCTGGTAACCAGGATACAGGAGGCACATCCCTGCTAGATGTGGGGCAGACAGACAAACTGCCTCTCCAGCCATATAGAGACCCTACTTCCAGCCAGTGCAAGTGAAGAAATGCTTGGAGACAGCTTTAGGCCCTGAGTGGCCAGCCATTATTGTAAACACAGGCTGGGCAGTGTTTACAACCAACTCAGCCTTCTCTTCCTTCCCAATCCACTGACCAGCACTTTGGAAAGTGGGGCTCATGGCACCTCCCCCAAAAGTTCTTGCTTGTGTTTACCCACAGTTCTTTGGGTGGCCACTGGAGGCTTGGCAAGGCAGGAAAAAAAAAGGCTAGAGCAAAGCTGAAAGCAATTGCCCCACTGAAAGTGACTGGGAGGAGATGAACAGAGGGCAGGGCCGGGAGAGGGATCTGTCCGGGCGAAGATGCCTGCTCATCGGACACGCCACGCTGAAAATCAGAATCTGCGAATCTGCGGTGGGAATGGGCCGGGCTGGCAGGAACAAAGGATGAAAGGGAGGCGTGTGGCCGCCTGGAACACCCCCGCCCACCACTGACGTACTTCAGTGGCCAGTGACCTCAGCTAGACTGTCAGACCCCAGCTCACTAGGCTACAAGTGGATGACCCAGCCCCCAGCCCCCAAACAAGACCTGAAAACATCTGAGAGAGTACTAATGTCCAGAGAGCCAGGACAATGGCCTTTCTACAGCTCGTCAGAGCCACGGGCGGAGAGATTGAGAGAGTGAAGTGAAGGACTGTGGGGCAGTCAAGGTCTCAGCAACCCCCAGATTGAGGATACGCAATCTCTTTTGGTAGTTCCGCACACATGGAAATGGGCAAGGGTCAGTCTGGGATAGAGAAGATTGAAGAGAGAGACCCAGAAAACCACTAATGGCCGAAGGAAGACCTTCACACGTGATGAATCCAGAACATCCAGAATCGTGCTTCCCATCCACAGACAGATGGCCATGGGTCAATACAGTCAGCGGGTCCCGTCATATGGAGACCCTGTCCTCCTGAACCAGGAGGGGAGGGAGTAGAGGATAGTGGTGGTACCCACTGCCTGCCACTTGCCCTGCCTGGGAAGGTGATGGACTCTTCTGATGTTTTCTCTCTCTACTTTGAAGTGAGGGTTCTGGGGACCGAGGAATTTCCTAACAGGAAACTTTACACACCCTTCCGCAGATCCTCTGCTGCAGCCATACTCAGGCGTGTATTCCCACCATTGGTACCTCACACACAGAGAACAGAGTAGAGCATCCTGTGCGGTCACACAGGTAGACCCTCAGCCATCCCACAGGCACATTAGCATACCCCTTCACTCAGCCACATACTCCACAGACTGTCACCCCAGGAGAGGCCCATCCTGATCCCAGTGCAGACAGATACTCTGGACATGACTGGTTCCTTATACACCCTGGGTAAATACAGGAGCACAGCATACTCCCCTCATTGTGTCGCATAAATTAATAATCTTACGGTAACACTGGGCCTTGTCAACCCAGAGACACACACAGTTCTGAGATCCCCTTCAGCCCTGTGCCTCCATTACACACTCTCTGGTCTCACAGGGTCAGTTGAGTTGGTGTAGTGAACTCTACAGCTCTAGGCATCGGGCTGATACTGAAGCAAAAAGAGGTCAACATGGTACCATGAGTTTTTCGGCCATGAATGGATTGCAAGTGAATTGAGGCGATGTGTGTGTGTGTGTGTATGAGCGCACGTGTGTGTGTGCGTGTGCGTGTGTGTGTGTAGGGGTGGGACCATGAAGCGCTATGGGGATTGGTCCAATTTCTGTGTTCTGAAATTTTTCCACATCCATCCAGATTGCCAGCCTCCGCTGTCATTAAGCTGCCTCTATCATGGACGGATTTGACTGTCCACACTCAGGAGTCCCCACCCCTGCTTGCCCCATCATCTCAGTAATCTTCATGGGTAATCTTCATACATGCACACACACACACACACACACACACACACAGAGGCCCTTCCTAGAATTCAGGGCCACTTGTCACTAGAGGAGTCTCTAATTGTCAGGTGCCGCCAGGGTTTTTGGATCAGGCAGAGAGGAGGAAGGGGAAGGGTTCCCGAGGCGGGGGGCTTGGGAGCTGGGCCGGGGGAAGAGGGAGGGGGCTGGCTCCAGTGCCCTCTCCTCCCGCTCTGCAGGTGTAATTAGCCCTGGCAGATGAAAGGGCGTCTTTGAAAGCGGTTGAGATCCTTGTCTGTCAGCAGGGCGCTCTGGGTGGCATCGGCAGCTTATCCTGAAACCACACACGGCACCAAAGCCGGGCTGTCTGGGCGCTGCCCAGGAGGCAGAGGGGCAGACCCCAAAGGGAATGTGCCCCCTGACTCCCCATTCCCCAATATCTAGGCCTTAGACTCCCTGCCTCTGTGAGCAGATGTATCTCAGAACCAGGAGTCCTCCTGAGCTTGGCAATGCCACTCCCAATAGTCTGATGCCCCATGCCTGGGGCCTGAAGGGACAAGCTGCTCCTTCCCCTCCCCATAAAGCTGGACAGGAGGCCAAGGACAATGGCCCTAGGCAGTCCTTTCATCCTGAGATCTCAAAGCGCCATCTAATTAACCCCCGCCCAGGTCGGGGACTTCCTCTGGAGTCCCTTTGGAGGGGTGTGGTCTGGGACCAGCAATTCCCAGATCTCAGCTTGGATAGGAGCCCCAGGAATCCCAGATATCATGGGTTCACTCTATTTGGAATCTGGGAGTCTAGGAGCAATAAAGTGGGAGTGCTCACTCCACGCTCCTAAAAGGGGGAACATGAGGGGAGTCTGAATTTGAGACTCTGGTTGTGTGTGTTGTGAGGGTTATCCTGAGCTCCTAGCCTTCCTGTTACAGATGAGTTAAGGTCAAGCACAGGATGTACCTCACAACCGTGCAGGATGCCAGGTAGAAGGAGTGAGCGTGTGCTGGATTCCAGTTATGGAAAGATCAAAAGTAGTAAAGAAGCCACCCCTAATCTATACCCTTTGAAGTCAAAATGCAGGCTCCTTCTTCTTGGGGGCTTAAGTAACCTGAGGGGCCAGCACAGAGCTGTGAGTAGAGTGGGGGTTACTCTCTGGGTGTGTCCATTTTGTGAAAACCTCTCTTGGTGTGTGTGTGTGTGTGTGTGTGTGTGTATGTGTGTGGTAGGGGGTAGAACCCAGGGCTCGGAGTGTGCTGAACACACAGTCTACCACAAAGCTATACCCCAAGCCCCTTCACACTTATGGTTTAGCAGTCACACAGATGTGACACTTTTCTGTACATACCATTGGTCCACAGACATTGACATCAAAAGACTTTTACAGGTTGAGCCAAGACTGCATTATGATTCTTTAAAGGGACTCTTCCCATAGCTCTCTGTGAGACCAAAGGGGGGGGGGGGATTAAGGGACAGGTGTCAGGGATCAAATTGAGGCAGATGGTAGGCCTGAACTTTTCCCTTTCCACTGAGCTACACTGCCAGCCCAATGACAACTTCAGTTTCCTCTTCCTCTTCCTCTTCTTCATTCTTTTTTCTTCTTGCTCCCATTTCCTTCTCTCTCTCTCTCTCTCTCTCTCTCTCTCTCTCTCTCTCTCTCTCTTTTGTTTTGTTTTTCGAGACAGGGTTTCTCTGTGTAGCCCTGGCTGTCCTGGAACTCACTCTGTAGACCAGGCTGGCCTCGAACTCAGAAATCCGCCTGCCTCTGCCTCCCAAGTGCTGGGATTAAAGGCGAGCACCACCACTGCCCGACTTATCTCTTTATTTTTATTAATTAAAAAAATGTATCATCAAGTAGTGGCAGTGCATGCTTTTAATTCCAGCACTCTGGAGGCAGAAGCAGACAGAACTCTGAGTTGGAGGCCAGCTTGGTGTACAGAGTGAGTTCTAGGACAGCCAGGGATACACAGAGAAACTCTGTTTCAAAACACCTTTTTAAAAAAAAATTACATGTGTGATTGTTTTGCCCCCATGTATGCATATGTACCAGGTGCCTGCTTGATCTTGCCAGGTCCAGGAAACACTGTTGAATCCCTTGTAACTGGAGTTACAGACGCTTGTAAGTGTCATGTGGATGTTAGGGTCCTCTGTAATAACAATAGCCGAGGGCTTTTAACCACTGAGCTATCTGTTCTCTCTCCCCAACCCCTCTCCCCTTTGAGACAGGATCTCATGCAGCCCACACCGGCCTCACCCTCTACATAGCTGGGGATGACTGTGCACTTCTGGTCCTCTTGCCTCTACTGCTTTGGTGCTGGGATTATAGGCTTGTACCACCGTGCTGACTTTATGCATTGCTGGAGATCAAACTCCCAGCCTCGTGCATAGGGAAAGTGAGGTTGTTCACTGTTGTATGGGATACAGGACTCTGTCTCATTGTATTGCAGTCTACACTCAATACTCATCATGGACAGACTCTCTCTCCTATTTTGGGGAAAGTCAATGGATGCTTTGATGTTAAAAGATCCCAGCTCTCCTCGGCCCCACCTCCTCTATCTGCTTCCCAAATCCTCAATCAGTCCAGTCTGGGTGTCACCCACCTTCTCCCCATTCCATTGTCAGCTCTCTCCCTTTCATCTCCCTCTTCTGCTCCAGGGCCTAAAAGAGGTGGCTGGGAGAGGTGCAGGGGTGTTTGTAAGGATCCCATGTCCCCACCTCGTCTAATGACATCCCTGCTTATCTTTCCCCCACCCAGGAAAAGGACAGGGGCATGGCTTTCCTCCCCTGCACCGAGGAGGTGGCTTTGAGCTGGACTTCCTGATAACCCCGGCGTGGAAAAGTCCATGGAGGAGTTGAAATAAAAATCCAGGATGCTGCCGAGCAGTGGTGGCACACGCCTTTAATCCCAGTACTCAGGAGGCAGAGGCAGGCGGATTTCTGAGTTCGAGGCCAGCCTGGTCTACAGAGTGAGCCCCAGGACAGTTAGGGCTACACAGAGAAACCCTGTCTCGAAAAACCAAAAAAAAAAAAAAAAAAAAGTCCAGAATGCTATAAAGACGAACCAGCCTGCAGGCCAAGGGAGAGGGGACATCTTCAGGGGTCCTCAGCTTGCTGGGTTTCTACTGCAAAGAACCCTAATTCCCATGCAGGAATGGGCTGTGGGCACCTGCTCCAGACAGCAAATATTTAACATGTCTGAGGTTTTTTTCCCCTTCCTATCTGTCACCCCAGAACTCACAGCTATTCCAGATGGGGATACCCTGTGTCACCTCAGACAGGGACACCCTGTGTCACCTCAGGAAGGGTCATCCCTTTCAGGTTTTGAACTCCATGCCCCGAGCCCCGTGCTAAGTTTATCTTCACTGGCTGAATGGGACCTTCCATAGTTTTCTGACAAATTCCAATTCCCTGAATATCTCATCCGGAAATACTCCTAGAGGAGGGATCGTTCCTCAGGTGAGTGAGCATCCTCCCATGGGGGTCCACAGCCCTCTTCAGTATGCATAGGCACCAAGTGAGTCTGGTCCACAGTGAGGTGCTCGTGAGTACTCGTGGATGAATGTGCTTAGACAATGCTTCCAGACATTGGCCCTGCATCTGTATCACTGAGAGTCTGTGGTTGTTCTGTCCCAGGAGAGAGGGACAGCTCCCCACTCCCATGCCCCAGCCCTACTGTGGTTTGCAACTGTCTCTTCATAATTTAAGAGTCCTGGCTAGCTGGATTGTGGAGGTGCACACCTTTATTCCCAGCATTCAGGAAGCAGAGGCAGGTGGAGCTCTGTGAGTTCCAGGTCAGTCAGGGCCACATAGTGAGATCCTCTAGCAAACAAACAAATGTTTTTGTTCAGCTTGGTGCTTCTCCTGTCCCTTCCCCCTTTATTCAATTTCATCGGTCCATTCGCCAAATAGACCCAATATTTAATAAAACATAACAAGAACAGGAGTTGCTCTGTCGATCTATTTCTTGAGAAGTAGCACAACTGTATTCCTCCGCATTTGTCTGCTTGTGCCTTGGGCTCTGTGCCGAAACTTGAATCCCCTTTTGCCTCTTTTGCGTGGCTTGGTCTTTGTTGGGGGAGTCTTTCTTGGTTTTCGAGAGTCCCTCAGCTTTTTATTTTCCAGGAGGCACGAGTGTGTTCACAGGCGCTCTTTCTCCTCTCTACCTCTCTTTCCTTTACAGCAAACAGGTGGCTGGGACAAAGGAAAAGGGGGGCGGGCAGGAGTTTGGCCGGGGTGTGTTCTCCTAGGTATCAGGGTCGTAGGGAGCTCCAGCCTTAACTGGGAACAGGCCCCAACAGGTGCAGCTGCTGTCCAGATGTTGCGCAAAGCGAGGCGCGTGCCCTGGACCCAATTTCTCAGACCCGGTGAAGGCCCGAGTGGGGACTGTTGAATTTTGATTAGAAATTCCCTGTCCGGCTGTGCTCTACCCCCAGAGAGAGGGGGTGGGGAGGGAGAGAGAGAGAGAGAGAGAGAGAGAGAGAGAGAGAGAGAGAGAGAGAAAGTAAGTATGTGTGTGTTTGCAGGGGGTTGGGGGTGCAGAAACGGTCTCTGCCGGGAAAGGACAGCTTGGACCGGGAGGGAGTTGCCTGCGTCTGGGCCGCGGGGGAGCAGCAGGCCGGCCAGGCGGGTGTGAGTAAGGCCCAGCGGACGCAGGAGGCTCAGTGGCGGCGGCGGCGGCGATGGGGAGGAGGGTAATTACGCAGGGAGGCTCTCGCCACAGCACGTCCCCACAAATGAGAGGCCCCGGGCCCCAGACACCACACAACAAAGCAGGAGGCAATTATTTGGCTCCAGTGGGAGGGGACAGCTCTTCGCCGGCCCACTGCAGCCGAACACCCCGGCCTTGCGGAGGGCGCGGCGGGTTGGGGTTCAGGGTCCACTCTCACCCGCCCTGGAGTGCAGCGGTCAGGGCAGGGTCCTTGCCGAGTTGCTCTTCCCGGGGGTCTCCGCTAGGGAAAAGCAGAACAGTAGGAGGCCTCGGCCTGCTGAGCTCCGGACCAGCCCAAGAGCCAGCCTCCGAGGCTCCCACCAGGCCTAAGGAAATTTGGTTGGTCTTGGGGAAGCCAGTGGCCAATTTATGAACCCACTTTCTCCAGCTATGGCCACACAAGGGGCTCTCGAGCAGGTGGGGAAACCACAGCCGAGGGAGCAGGAGCCAGGGAGATTCCAGAGAGCACGTGGCCTGGAATTCACACAATTGACATGTAAATCACATGCAAATTTGCCTTCTCTTTTCTCTAACCCTTAATCCTCAAATCAAGCTCTTTTGGGAGAAAACCCCCTTCCTCCCTGGTCCCTGATTGCTTCCCCATTGTCCATCAGTCTGTCCATCCATCTGTCTGTCCGTCCGTCCGACCCTACCAAAACCCTGCAGACCCTGTTAGCACCATGCCTCCCTGAGGAGGACTTCCCCTCTTTAGATGAAAGCCCAAAGTACAGATGGGAAAAAAGAGGCCTTAAGAGATTAAGGTACTTTCCCCTGCTGTAACAGCCCACCCTGAGGATGACAGGCTTCTGGAACCTTCTGACAACAGCCCTAGGTTATCAAAGCATATGCCAGCTGGAGGGGGAAGAGCACGGGAGTCTTGAAGTCTGGTTTCTGGTTTCCGCTTAGTGGTTAGCTGCTAGGTGATCTTGAGCACGTTGCTTTTCTTCTCTAAGCCTGTTTCTCTAAATGCCAAGTGGACGTGGGGGGGGGGGGTCCTATGTGGAATCCTCTCCTGTATCACCAGCATTGCTACCAAGAGGCCCCTTGAGTTTATGGCCCCACTTTACTCTCCCTGCTACAGAGAATGAACCCCCTCACCTCCCAAGTCCTGTCTTTATCTTCAGAACCATGCTTAAGGTGGGGTGCGGTGACTCAACCTGTAATTGCAGCTCTCTGGAGACTGAGGCAGGAGAGTCACTGCATTTTTGGCCAGCCGGGCCTACAGATGGCTCGGTGGATATAGAGCACTGGCTGCTCTTCCAGTAGACCAAGGACTGAGCCTCAGCACGCACATGATAGCTCATGACTGACTGCAACTCCAGTTCTAGGGCATTCAACAACTTCTTCTGGCATCTTCAGGGACAAGAAACACACATGGTACACAAACATACACAGAAGCAAAACACTCATAACGCAGAAATAAAAATCTTTTGTTTGTTTCTGTGTTCCGGTTGTCTCCTGGAAGTCTCCTTTGGCTACCTACCCCTCTGGACTCTGGTTACTCCTGTATATCAAGTCCCCTCTGTGTAAAAGGCTCACTAGTTTTCAGTGCTTGCCTTGGAACACCTAATTTATGGGCAACGTCGCGCATGCGCACACTCCGCCACCCAGCTGGACGCAGACCTGTCTTTCCCATTAGACTCTGACCCTCTCAAAGATGCAGGTTATGTCTTTTGCAAGTACTCTCAGAGAGCAAAGAGCTGCCACCAGGGTAGGACTGTGTCTCCATCACCAGGCCAGGACTTTTCCTCCAGGCTGAGGACTCTCTCTCCTCCACCTGCTCCAAGCAGGTTCCGTAGGAGCCATTCCACAGGCAAAGGGACCTGATGCCTCTCTGCCTTCCCAGGTCCTTCACTGACCCCGACAGTTTCTTCACCTTTCCTCCCGACTTCCCCTTTCAGGCTTCTGCCATTGTTAAAGCCCCACAGCTAAATGGGCAGCTTTCTGTCATCTTCTCTCCTGGCCAGGAGTGATTCCGTCTTCTTCAGGGAATTCTGTCTTGGCATCTGCCTCCTCCTCCTCCTCCTCTCCTAGCCTGTTGCCTCCTTCATCCCTCTCTAGGGCCTCAAGGCAAGCATTTGCCATCTGCCATGTAGGTGCATTCCTGGGCGTGGCTCCCAGGCTCCCTGCTGTCCCGTGGGACCCGAGAATCCTGTTGACCCTCTTACCCCACCCCAGAGTGCTTGGGTCCTTTGCTTCCCAGCCCCTAGCCCAGGTCTGGGGTCTAAGGTACTAGGTCTCCTGATGCTGTCTGTAAGGTGCCCTGGTGCCCTTTCTGCTCCAGAGACTGAGGACCTGCTCTAGCTGCAGGCAGCTCCCAGGGTTTTCACCACCTCCACATCTTCTCTGACTGGCCTCAGGCAGACTCTCTACCTAAATTCACCACTTTATATTCATTTACATTTGTTAGTCCAGCCCAAGCAAATTAATGTAAATTCAATGCAAACAAAGTGTATAACCCTAAGTGGTTCTGACCTATGAGAACTTCTGAAAGGAAAAGTTCCCTCTTCCTTCTTATGGGAATACCCAGCCAACATTCAAGGAAACTGGGCTTAGAGGGTGTACTGGCTGGTTTTGTGTCAACTTGACACAGCTGGAGTTATCACAGAGAAAGGAGCTTCAGTTGAGAAAATGCCTCCATGAGATCCAGCGGTAAGGCATTTTCTCAATTAGTGATCAAGGGAGGAGGGCCCCTTGTGAGTGGTACCATCTGTGGGCTGGTAGTCTTGGGCTCTATAAGAAAGCAGGCTGAGCAAGCCAGGAGAAGCAAGCAAGCCAGTAAGGAACATCCCTCCATGGCCTCTACATCAGCTCCTGATCCCTGACCTGCTTGAGTTCCAGTCCTGACTTTCTTTCCTGATGAACAGCAACATGGAAGTGTAAGCTGAATAAACCCTTTCCTCCCCAACTTGCTTCTTGGTCATTATGTTTGTGCAGGAATAGAACCCCTGACTAAGACAGAGGGAAAAGCAACTTGGTTATGCAGTCCTGGCTGGGATGCCTGATCCTTTGGAAAATATCAAAGCCCCGGACCTGAGCTGTGCAATAGCTATGCTCGCTTGCCCTATGACCTTGTTCAACTTTGACTCATCTTTCACAAAGTTTGAGTTGTTTCCTTGAAGATTTTCACCTTGCCTGGCTCTGGTCTCTGCCCCATCTTTCCCTGAGGATAGGTAAAGGAGGTGGTTCTTCATGGGATCTGTAAAGGGCTGAGGAGTCCTGCCCGTTTTACTGAGTGTGCCCCCTTTTTGCTTGACCTAGCACCCCAAATCTCTGCCACTGGAATGTTTCTATGGATGCCATCTTCTGTTGATAGACATGTGATCCTGAGGTCAGGGGCTGGCACATTTGGACACATGATCAGAAAGCAGGATCTTGGAAATATGTGGTAGATTTGGAGGTTCTTAGAAAAGCCAGAGTGTGAGGGTGCATGAACCGGACACTGCCTAGAAATGCATTTAACTGCCCCAGGGAGGCTGAGGCAGCAGGATCCTGACTTTGAAGCTTTGGATTATATTGTAAGACCTTGTTTCAAAAAGCCTAAACCAGGGGCTGGAGAGGTAGCTCAGCAGTCAAGAGCATTTGTTCTTGCAGAAGACCCAAGTTGTGTTCCCAGTACCTACGTAACTGCAGCTCCAGGGGATCCAGGGTCCTCTTCAGGCCCTCTTGGGTACCCTCCTGCATGCATGCACACACAGGCACACATAAACATGAATAAAATCAGTTAAATCTCTTAAAAACGGATATTTAATAAATACCTACTGTGTCCTAGACGATGAGCAGTGTACTAGGTAGAGAGCAAGCCTCGCAGCCTTTATCTAGGACAACTGGCCCTTCTTGGCTTAAATTATACCAGAATGCATTGGGGTGCTCATCTAAACCTGAGTTCCCAAGTCCCTCTATTTTTTTTTTTTGGTTTTTCGAGACAGGGTTTCTCTGTGTAGCCCTGGCTGTCCTGGAACTCACTCTGTAGACCAGGCTGGCCTCGAACTCAGAAATCCGCCTGCCTCTGCCTCCCAAGTGCTGGGATTAAAGGTGTGCGCCACCACTGCCCGGCCTCCCATGTCCCTCTTGATTCAGTAGGAATCGGCATGGAACTGAGCGAGCATCTCCCTTCCATTTTCCAAATGAGGCAGGGGGCCAGTGGTTCAAGAGCCACACCTTGGAGAGCTCTGGGGCCTGTCCTGGATCTAAGAACAAGGAGGCAGAAAGCAGAGGTGGGGTTATAGAAAGAGGGGTCAGTTGGGGTGGGAGGTGGCATGCAGGAGCTTCACAGATTTGCCTTGTATTCAGGGTTTCTGGCACTCAGTTGATTCCTGTCCAGCATGACCCTGGAGGGGTCATGGCAGAGGACCTTCCCCTAGGTTCAGGAAGGCTGAGGGCCTATGGGAAGACATGGCAGAGATTCCAGGCCACCCATTCCCTATGGCATCCTTTCACCCCCAGGGCCCAGAAGCCTCCTGGAGCCAGTGTTTAAGTTGAGAGAGACGCTTCTTCAAGGAAGAGCTCTGGAGAAACAGAACTGGAGGTGCAGAAGGAGGGGGGCCGGCCCCCTTCCAGCGCCTGGCGTTTGATGCTGGGGCTGCTGAGACATCTCCTCTACCGGAAACTCAAGGCCAGACAGATAAACACAGATGGAAGGAGAGACTCAGCTGCTTTATTTATGGGCTGGTGACAGGCTCTCTCCTGTCTCGGAGTCACTAATCTACCAAGCGGAAGAGACATCCTACCCCCTTGCCACCCTCTTCCCTCCTGAGACTGGGGTTCAGACAGGCTCCAGGCCTTCCCAGTGTGGGCCTTCAGAGCCAGCTCCTGTGGCCTGCCTGTCTAAGGGCTCAGGAGATTCCCTGCCTCTTCTTTCCCCAGCAGAAGAGACAGCTAGTTCTACCCTGTTTTCTATGGGCTCTTAGGACTGCTGGGGAGGCTCACCCCTTAAATACACATTTGGAGACAAGATGCCTCAAGTGTCAGCTCAGGAGGTCCTTCGGGAGTTGCACAGTTTAGCTGCCTTCACTTGAAAAGTCCCCGAGGAACCTCTCTGGGCTGTCCTGGCTCGGGTCCATCCAGAGCAGGGGACAAGGAGGTTGTGATGTCCTATATGAAGTCCTGACCCCTGGGTGTTTCCTTCTCATTTATATGCTACTTAGCATCAAGTGAAGGGATCACTGGCATCCATGTTGTTCCCCTTTTCTTTACTCCACTTTCTCCCTGAACTACATAAACCTGCTCCTGGCTTTTTCTGGGGAAGGGTGAATCCCTGGCTAGCTGGGGGAGGAGCCCTAGTGGGCGCCATGCCTTCCCTCAGCTGCAGAAGAACATCCCAGGCTCCATGGGCTCTTCTGGTTCCCTCTCCTATGCCCTGCACCCATCTACACAGGTCCTCCATACTGTCTCTTATCCAGGCTTACCCCAGATCTCTAGAGTGGGGGAGGAAATTCCATTCTGTCTTATAGAAAGAATGGGTCCCTGCGGCTCCAAGGTCAGAGGTCAGAAGGCACCCAAAGGTCAGGAAAAAAGAAGAGGTCAGAGAAGGGGCAGATCTGTACCTGTCGGTGGCTTTGAGGCTGGACACTTGGAGTCTTTAAGAGATTCCCCAGAGATTCAGGGATTTGGCTCCTAGGATCAGACTGCCTGGCTCCCTGACTCACTGTGGCCAGACCCAGACTGGGACCTGCTCAACTTGCCTCTCTCTTTCTTATTTAAGTGACTTTGGGTCATCCCTGGGCCAGGGAGGATCTTCACCAATATGACAGGTTCCCCTCCCTGCTGTTTCATCTCTCCCTCCCTTCCTCCCTCTCTCCCTCCCTCTTCTCTTTTTCTCCCTCCCCCGATGTTTGTACCTTGTCCCAACACAGAGGCCCATGCCTAGGGAAAGGGGGTGACTTGGAATCCTAAAACAGAAGTCTCAGTTTCTTTTTTTGGATAATGTCATCATTTGGGGGTAACCAGCGACATTCACACACCTCTCCTCTCCTCTGAAAAGCTCTCCCACAGTAAACAGCTTGGCTTTTCCCTCAAGCACTCTACTCAGTTGCTGTCTGCCCTATTCTGGTCTCTCAGCTGATGAATCAGAGAGGATGTTTGTCCTCCCCTCAGACTGAGGGATCTCTGTGGTCAAGAACCACGCTCCCTGTATCTGGCTGGATCCCTCTAAGGATCTCCACAGCCCATCTAAGAGTCTGAGCCCAGGACCAGGCCTGGTGGCTGGGAAGCCAACGGGAAGCATATTCAGGGTTGTTACCTGCAAATATCACTCCAAAAATATGCCAGGTAAGGCCAGCCTGGGCAGCTTAGTGAGCTTGCTGTGAAGCAAAGGCCCAAAGGATAGCTCAGCTGACCAAGTGCCTGCTGTACACACAAGGAGACCTACCGTTCAGTCCTAAGAACCCAGGACAGGGGAGGCAGGCAGGGGGATCCCTGATGCTACCTGCTCAGCCATCTAGCTCAACTGGTGAGCTCCAGGTTCCATGAGAGATCCTGTCTCAGAAAAACATAAGGGAGAGAATGATTGAGGGAGACACCATTTTTGATCTCCGACCTCCACATCCATGTCTGGTGGCTCAATGGTAAGAGTGCTTCCTTTGTAAGCAGGAAGACTTGAGTCTGAATTCTCGGAACCCAGGTAAAGCCAGGAACCCATGTTCTTGTGCACCAAGGGTAGGTAGTGGTGGCAGGGGACAGGAAAGCTGTAACTGTATGTAGCTCAATGTAAAGTGTTTGCCTAACATCTTTGGTTTAATCATGACAATATTGATTAAACAATATCAATAATATTGTTGGCAATAATAATAACAATAATGAAATAAAAAAGGTAGGCCCCACCGGGTGGTGCTGCTGTATGCCTTTAATCCCAATACTTGGGAGACAGAGGCAGGAGGATTTTTATGAGTTTGAAGCTGGCCTGGTCTACAGTGAGAGTTCCAAGACAGCACTATATAGAGAAATCTTGTCTCAAATAAATAAATAAATAAATAAATAAATAAATAAAAGTCTCCTGATGTCCAACTTTCCCAATCTTATTTGCTTTTTTTCCCCCTTTTTTCCCCCTAAGACCTAGGATGGAGAGGGGATACTGCCCCATCTTTAAATATATATATCTATATCTCCTGGGTGCTGCCTTCTCTCTTACCTGCTCCAAGTCAAGTATCATCTGTTTAGCCCTACCCTGTACTTACTCAGGGCTGAACTGGCTGGAGAGGCAATACCTCTCCTGCACAGCAGCCACCAGGCCTAGCCACAGCCACCTCCCCCTACTCAGGGGAGATGATAGCATTTGAACCAGCATATGCACTAATCATGGCTTTGTCTACCTGTGATAGGGAAGGTGTGTGTGTGTGTGTGTGTGCTTAGCCCAGGTGTATTTTTACCTCCTTGTCCCTTCCCCTCCTTCAGCTAACTTTGGAATCTACAGTCTGGGACAGATCATGGCCTCCACAGACCTGTCTGTGTCCCAACTCTACAACAAACTGGATAAGCACATCACCCTAGAAGAACCATCCCTTGCGCCCCTTGGTCTTCTGAAGCTCAGAACCACTTGGCCTGCTCTGCCTTGAGAGCTGTATCTAAGTCAAGGTCTACTCACACACACGCTCAGGAGGAAGCCTGGGCTGCTCACAGCTCCCCTTGGAACTGAGGGACTCGACCTAGCCACGAGGTTCTCAACCACAGACCTTCTCAGAGCCTCCAGGTTGGCTAAAAGCTCCTATGTCGCCATAAGCTGGCACTGCTGGGATCTTCAGGCATGGTTGACAAGGTTCAGAAATCTGGTTCCCCTCATGTTGCCCCTACCCACAAAGTGAACAAGAGTCCTCCTGAGGACTGGGCACAGGAAAGTTCATCCTCTCAGGTTTCACAAGGTCTGATGAAATACCACTGCATTCACTGAGAAGGAGATGGGAGCTCTGACAGGCCATGGCTGCCCTTCAAAACCAGGATGTGAGCTCTTAAGGCCACTATCCATGGACCAGATAAGAGACTCACTGTGGACAAAACTCTGCTCTGCACAACTGAGAGAAGGGGAGTAGGCAAGTGGGGCATAGCCCTCTTTTTACTTTTTCCTAAGATTTTATCTTATGTGTATGAGTGTTTTGCCTGCATGCTTGTATATGTACCACGAGTGCCTGGTGTCTGTAGAGGTCAGGTACCCTAGAACTGGAGATATGGATGGTGGTAAGCCATCATGTGGGTTCTAGGAACCAAACCCAGGTCCTCTGCAAGAGCAACAAATGCTCTTACCAGGTTGGCCATCTCACTAGCCCCTAGCCCTTTCTTGAAAAGACATTTTCCTTTCTTTTCTTTGTTTGTTTTGGCTTTTATTGTTGATTTTGCTTGTTTGTTTGTTTGTTTTGAGACAGGGTTTCACTATGTAGCCCTTGAATTCTGGAACTCTTTGGAGACCAGGCTAGTCTCACACTCACAGAGATCTGCCTGCCTCTGCCTCTGCTTCCCAAGTGCTGAGATTAAAGGCGTATATTACTACCACCTGGCTTAGAGGCCTCTTTAACTAAATAATCCTAGCTGTCCCAGCCCTATCCTGGAAAGAAGTTGAGACAATTCCTCATCCTGGGTTACAAAAAACAAGAACCCTGGACACTGGAGAACTGTTGTTACAGACAGTATTTGCAAAGGCCTATGGGCCTCCAGAACCCAGCTTTCTTCCAGAGACCTTCTTGCTGATCTCACCTGGCTGCCCAGCCCGGAAGCAGGCAAGTGGCTGGGCCGAACTTAAAGGTATCTTGGAATTCCATCCTATCCCATTTCCTCTTGTTCCTCCCAGCCAAGCTCTGAGGATTATGACAGCGTGGGCAATAAAAAGTGCCTAATTGGTTGTTGTCCAGCCGAGGCTCTCCCCGTTTCCCTGGGCGGGGGTGGAAACCGGCTGAGTCAGCTTCACTTTTGCTCTTGCCCAGTCCCTGGTGGTTGCTGGGCTCTAGCGGTAGGTAGCACAGAAGCGGTGGGAAGCAATCCGGATGCTGAGAGAGGACAGCTTGGCAGGCTTCTCAGATGCCCAAGGCCATCCCTGCTGGCTTCTGTAGGAGGTGAGGAGAGGTGCAGGGGAACCCCTTTCTAGAGCCTTGCTAGGAGAACTTATTACAGCGAAGGGCAGAAGCCCGATTGCTGGGGACCCTGACTCCTGTGCCTCATCCAGCCACGTGATCCCTACGTAATCTCACCACACGCTCAGTCTCCCCTGTGAATCGAGGGTGAAAGGGACCGAGAAAAAAAATAGACGCACGTGATATCTTCGGAGTAGTGTCGCACATGCAGTAGTGTTTCAATCATCAATGGCAGACACTGGCACCATGGAGCTTCAGCCTGGGCCCCTCACCCGCACTGACTTGAGCTTCAGTGGGAGAGAGGCAACAGGATGTAGGTCAGCTGATCGGAAACGGCAGGAGTGGTGTGGTGCCCTGTGAGATGACTTCTCAGACTGGGCTTTCCCAGCATCCTCTCTTCTGTCAGGGAGATCACTATAAACCAGGTGGTTCGTGAGCCCCTGGGGCCGTATCTCCCTCCAGCCTTTCACCACAGAGCTCTCTTTCCCACAGACTCTCTCTCCTAGCCTTCAGCATGAAAACCACTCTTTCCTTTCCACACCTCGTTCTAGAAAGGGTAGAGCTAGGCACCAGCCTCCTACCTTCTAGGCGCCCTCACTTCCTCCCCTGTCCAGGATGCATTTTCTTCCCAGGAACGTTTGAACACAGTGTTCCCAACCCTGGAGCCACCCAGCTTCTTTTGCTCCCCTACTGCTTCCGCCTTCCCCAGCAGGACACTGAGGTGCAACCTCATTATTCTCATGCCCCGGCCCTGGCATCAACCCAGCACTTGCCACCTGTCCCATCCAGGGTGAGGATCTGTTCTTTCCCATCAAACTTGGAACTGTACTTTGGGGCTGGAGAGATGGCTCAGTGGTCAAGAGCACTGACTGCTCTTGCAGAGGTCCTGAGTTCAATTCCCAGCAACCACATGGTGGCTCACAACCATCTGTAATGGGATCTGATGCCCTCTTCTGGTGTGTTTGAAGATGGTGACAGTGTACTCACATGCATGAAATAAATGAATTCTTTATAAAAAAAATTCTACTAGGGGGGGGGGGGACTGTACTTTGGGCCTGGGCATTCGCCTTTAATCCCAGCACTCGGGAGGCAGAGGCAGATGCAGATGGATCTCTGAGTTCGAGGCCAGCCTGCTCTACATAGCAAGTTCTATGACAGCCAGGGCTACAGACAGAGAAATCCTGTCTTAAAACAAACAAACAAAACCCCAAAACAACATAAAATAAAATAGCCTTGGACAGGTGTGATGGTATACACCTGTAACCTGGCACTTGGGTGGCTAAGTCAGGATTGCCACAAGATTGAAGCCAGCCTGGGCTACATAAAAAGACCATCTCAAAACCCAAACTGCTTCATCACCGACTCTATCAGAGCAGGCATCTCTGTGAGCCACCGTTACTGTCTTTCCCACTCTTTGGGTTCCCTACTCGGATCCAGAAAAACAGCATAGTCTGTGGGCTGTCTGCCACCCTCAACTGCTGCACCTAGGGGCTTGGCAGGTGAAACGCCACCTGTCTCAGGAGGCTCAGGTGGATGCTGGTACCTCGCCACTAGAGACCCCAGGAATGCCTTCCAATGCGGGCAGTTGGAAACAGACCATTCAATCACAGGTTCTAAGACCAATGTGGCAGTGGTTGATGCCAAATTAGATGGTCAGGGCCAGAGAGGGTCCCTTCTCAAAGGTCTTAGGCCAGAGAGGGTCCCTTCTCAAAGGTCTTAGGCCTCTGTTCCCTGCCACTGTTCCGTAGGATCTTGGGGAAACAGGAGGCTTGCTGGTAGTGTATGGAGTGGGCGGACCTAAGCTTGGCCCCCAGAGGGGCAGCGAAGATTTATGGGGCTGGATTTTTACTGGCTGGGGAGAGGCCCCAGGCAGGAGCCATGGAGCCTGCCAGAAGCAACACATGCATAAAACCTCCCTGACATGAAAGTCTGAGTAGTAGCTCAGCGCCACCCCCCCCCCAGCCTGTGGGTGGTGAGAGATTTACAGATCTTGCACAAGGCCTGGAGGGGCCAAGGAGCTGCAAGGCCACTTTAGAACAGCTCCCCACCAAGGCCTTCACCTTTCTCCTCTAGGGAAAAAAAAAAAAAAAAAAAAAAAACAAACTTACTCACCTGATAGAACAGGTTGGAGCTGCCAGGATGATAGCTATCACTCTATTTGGGACCCCGCCCCCTGGAGACTAGGTGGCTCCCAAATTCCCCCATTCCTTGGACTCTCTTCTCTGCCCCTAGGTCAGGGAGAGGTGATGAGGTGGACAAGAGCATAGAGGGACGACTTTCAGAGAGGTCTTCCCTGTAGCTTGGGAGGCTAAACAGAGCTTCTGGGTTCAAGTTTACCAAGCGGTCATGGATAGCCCTGTCCCCATGTACCCAGATTATGTGTCAGGTGGTACACATGAGACTAGAAGATCCTAGAGGAGTCCCAATGTTTAGGCAACACTTTCAGAGTGTTGGGGGGGGGGGTACCTCTCTAGGAGGGAGAAGGGTACAGATGGCAAGGTAGGGTCATGAAAATGCATAAAATCTCTGGCTTGGTGGTATCTCACATTTCAGCCAGAGTCTGAAAACGCTCTAAGGGACTCTGCCCCATGGAAGGTGCAAGCCCAGCTCTCTCACCTTCAGTTCTTATCCAGCTAAGCTTGGCTGTCAGGCTTCTCCTAGAATGGACCTCTACTCTTCCCACATTCAAGGAGGCTGTCCAGGGGAGTCCTTGTCTTTACTGAGGGCAGCTGAACTCTTGAGAGTTTTGCCATCTCCTAGACTCTATCCCCACCTGCATTGAGAAGCCCAGGACCTCAGCTGGGGATGGGGGATGTACACTGCTAACCACTTAAAAGGGCAGGTGAGCATCTCTCCAACAGGTGAGGACCCAGAGCCTTTGAACAGAAGAGGGTGGGGCTTTTGTCAGAGGATGCTAGGGAACCATGAGCCAGGGCTTACAGCCTTACCACTGGGCTGTGGAGACACCATGAAGCTGGTCCCTTCCTTTCCCCAGTTGAATCCTCCCTGCCTGAGTCCAGCCTTCTAAGAGAATCCTGCTGGTGTGGGGACAGCGATCTGAGTAATGTCTCAAGTGCCTACCCGGCTGGGTGGGCTTGCCCATTGTCAGGCCCTACCCAGTGTGGTCAGTGGCAACTCCCCAGGGACAGGCCAGGTAGGGAAAGGATAGAAGCTGAGCAGTAACCCAGCCCAGCAGGGTGCAATGGAGAAAAGCCCCATGTGGGGAGAAGGTGCTGAAATTGGCTGCCTAAACTTTCCTCCTGCTGGGAGTGGGTCCACACTGAAGGAGAAGGAAGTTAGGGAGAAAAAGGTGGCTTTGCTCCCATGGCGCCCTCCCCCTGCCACTAGCTTCTCACTAGAGTGGGCCGGGCTGGTCAGGACCTGCCTCCTGCCTGCCTTCCTCCGCAGCAGGTCGAGGGAAAATTGCTTCCGTGTTACTGCTCTTGATTTTTTGAAGCCAGATCAAAGGTGGGACCCAGCTGGGAGCCCTAGTAAAATCTCAGCAATGTGGAGCCTTGGAGTTTCAGAGGTGAAACTAGGAACCAGGGGAGGGCCCATCCCAGGCTGGGGTGGCAGGGGTCAGAGGCCAGAGGGAGAGTGGGAAGGTACCTGGGGCAGGAGTGAGTTGGTGGGTGGGGGCTAGGCCAGGAGCAGCAATTTAAAGGCTCCAAGCAGAGGGGAGGCTTTGGCTGGCGCCAAAGTTGTCCTTTCAATGCAGTGACCCCCAACACCTCAGTGACCAAGACAAGCAGAAGCTTCTCTCCAGCCCAGAGTCCCTCCCTTCCACCAATGTCCATTCTGTCAGCAGTACTACTTCTCATAACAGCAAATTCTCAGCTTAGGGAATCTGATTGCTCTCAGCAGCAAACAGCAAGATGGTCTGCTCCCTGGACCTGGATGCAGGCTGAAAAGATCCTTATTTCTCATTTTTATGAAGTTGGAGGTTAAACCCTCACAATGCAGGTAAACATGAGTCCTTTCTTTCTTTTTTCAATTTTTTATATTGGTCTCCTTATGTAGTACAGGCTAGCCTGAAACTCATGATCATTCTGTTGCCTGAGTACTAGGATGCTAGGTGGGCGCCGCCACATGAGACTTTCCTATTTCTTCTTCCAGATGAACACTTGCTTCAGGCCCGGGTCCCAGTCCTGCCTGCACAGTTTTCCTCACCGTCTCAGATCCCTCCCAGGCGAGCCACTCAATTGCTCTTATCCTTCGAAAGGTTAGATATTTATTTATTTTATGGATATTGGTGTCTTGCCTGCATATGCATCTGTGCGCCACACGTGTGAGTTACAGATGGTTGTGAGCCACCCTGTGGGTTGCTGGAAATTGAATCTGAGTCCTCTGGAGGAGCAGTCAGAGCTCTCTCTCTCTCATAACCTCTAAGCCATCTTTTCAGCCCCCTCCAGAAGTCTTCTTGTTTCCCCTGCCTGCTCCTTCTCCTTAACATCAGACCTTTCTCTCTCTTTGCTAGGAACTGCCTTACTGCCTTCTAGTACTGCCGCATGGAAGAGGTTAACTGTCAGGTGCACAGCTGCTCTGAAGATATATCCCTCAGGGGACTGGGAGATGAGCATTGATAGTTACTTGCAGCCCAAGCATGAGGACCTGAGTTCAGATCTCTAGCACCCACGTCAAAAACAGAGTATGGTAGCGCACATTCATAACCCAGGTACGCAGAAGGTGGGGACAGGAGGGTTTACTGGCCCCAGTCTAGCTGAATCTCCAGGTTCCGGTTCAGTGAGAGACTCTGAAGAACTGACATGGAGAGTGACTGAGGATGACAACTGTGAACTTATGACCACATGCATACACGTGTGTACGTACCAGTACTCACACACCATACACATAAAAGGCAAGCCCTGTGCTTTTTTTTGTAGAGAGATGCTTGGGGGGGGCACAGCTGTGTGTGTTCGTGGTGGGGGCACCCCTAGACCCTACCTTCCTTTTCTCAGCAGTCCTGACTAGGACCATGAAAGACTAAAAGCCATGCCCATCAGAAATGACCATGTCTTCTGCGCTCAGCGCTTCCACTGCCCCGGCTAAGCCCTCTTTAACTAAGGTCTCTGTCCTCAGCACTGCAGGCGGCTAGGCTTTGCCAAGTCCTGAGTCTTTCCAGCATTGGGGGGATGGCTAAGCAGAGCCAGGATGAGCGGTGAGTATGTACATGTACGGATGTGGGTCTGGGTCCAGAGGGAAGGACAGGAGTGCCATTCTACAATTTATGCTATCACCAATTCACTGTGACCTCAGCCAACTCCGGTACCTTCTTGGGCCTCGGTTTCCCCTGGTCATAAAATACGGGGTTAATTGTCCCTCCTAGGGAAGCTGGGAGGGTTAATTGGGCAATGGCTCTGAAGAGAAGGAGATCTATAAATACAAGGGGTCATTAGAGGGTATTTCACAGCCGTTTGTGGCCCCGATGGCATTATTAATATGATTGTTGTTATGGTTATCACCACTATCACCCACTTCCCGAGTCTCTGCCAGCTGGGTCCTGCTTCCAGGTGAAGGAGCTCTGCCAGTAGCCTCTGTGACCCTCCACCCTCAGGAGTCTCAGGGGTCCCCTCAGGAGGTTATTTCATTGTGGCTTTACAGAGAGGGTCAAGAGCTTTAAGGGGAGAGGGGCCGGGGGGCATGCCACGCTTGCTTAGTGAATGCTGAAGGCTTTAAGTCCAGAGATGCCTCTAGTCTGCTGTGGGAAGCCTGGTGGTGCCGGAGAAATGTGCTCATGGTGAGGAGAGGGTCAGTAGGAGCCGAATTGTAGGAACTTGAGGTGGATGGTGTCTTCTGGGACGCTGAGAGACTGGCAGGTAGGAATGTGCTCTCTTGAGGAGGCAAATGCCTCTTCATAAAGGAATCTCTTTGTAGGGGTCCTAGTATCCTCACAGCCTGGGGATGAAGGAGGGCCTAGGCTGGCCCATAGTAGGTTCAGAATATCCACCAGGTTATCTGTGCTTCCTGCTTTTTGGCAGGTTAAACCATGGTCAGGGGCTTCTGAAATGCCTTGGGTGCCCTCTGGCGGCAACACATGAAAGCTGCAGAGGACCAACACCTGCCCAGAGAACACCTCCTCCTGCCCTTCCTTCTGGAGGTTGTGTAGATCCCACCCAGGAGGGATAGCAAGAAGCAGGCAAGAAGGAAGAACCCTCTGGGAGGGATGGCTGGAATGTCCTTGCTGGGAGATTCTGTGGCAGTTGGCCAGCAGCCATTGACCTGGGCAGGAAGGCCAAGGGTAGAGAGAGTTGGGGAGTCAGGGCAAGGGACTGAAGTGGTATCCCTGGGTTTGCAACAAGGGCCTCTGGTGGCTGTATGTGTGCACCGGGATGCAGAGTAGGGGGAGCCAGAACATAAAAGGGAGTCTACCTTTGGCGCTCCTGGAAGACTGGAGTGGCTGAGACCACAGAAATCATGGAGGAACCTAGGAGGGGAAAAAAAAAACTATGGTTCACCCAAACCAAGGGTTTCCCCATCAAGCCACTGTCGGGGCTTGTGCATCGGGGATGTCTGGGAGGGTCTTCCCCATAGGTGGAGAGAGCATGAAGAAAGAAAACCAGAGGGGGGAAAGGAAGAGGCAGAGGCTATGGGGAGAGCCTAAGGCAAAAGTGGGCATCCTCAGAAGGCTGAGGTGGCTGTAATGGTTTGAAGAATTATCCTGTCAAGCTTGGCCCATAGGAGGGAGTGTAACCCAGTGTGGAGCTCAAGGCTGGCTGCCTTAGACAAAGGCTGTCAGGACATGTTTCTAGACCGTAGGCCAAGAGCCATGTTGAGCCTTGTGGATCTTTCTATGGGATGCCCTTGAAGCTATCTGCAGCTTCCTGGGGACAGAGACCATGACTCCTTGTGCCTCCTTCAGTATGTTCGGCACCCTTGGGGACTCTGGATAGATAAGGGCAGCCACCTACAGAAGACAACAGGCTGGGAAGTAGGGAAAGCAGAGAAGGGCTTCACAGGAAGCTGAAGCCAGGGAAGAAATGAAGCAGACGTGGAGCAAGCTGAGCCTGAGAGAGAAGGGAGGAAGGCTGGAGAAGCACTGGACCACCAGCTGTGTGCCTGCTATCGGAAACTGCTGGGAGTGGAGGATGCACAGTGGAGGTCAAGGTAAACTCGGACTGTAAGTGGTGGAGAACAAATAACTTTGCATGCTAGAAATGGGGACAGAGTAGAAACGTGGACTAGAGGAGGCTCAAAGCTGGAGGCAGCACTGACAGAACCTGCTTCCAGACCCACCAGGGACAAGATGGCGTCGTGAAGTGGGTGATGTGGGCAGACACAGCTGGAACCACCTAACCACCTTTGCTCTTTGAACATCACTGCAGGTAGGGTGGAACAAGGAGATATTCAGGGAGGGAGAGGCAGGAGGGGTTGGCTCAGGATCTTTGGTGAAAGAATGCTTCTGTGCCTTGCCTACACATGCGGATTATCTGAGGGTCTTCTTCATACAGGTGCTCGGTTCCATCCTAGGGACTGACTTCCTGGGATGAGACAGGAGCCCAACTTCAGAACTGGTGAAAGGCTTTCTGCTGAGTCTGATGTATGGCCAGGAGTCTGAAGGTGTAGCCCAGTGGTTGGAGCACTTGCTTTGCATGCACAGGGCTCTGTGTTTGATCCCCAGTATAGATATCAGGCATAGTGGAACCTGCTGCCTAGTCTCTTCCATCTCTTGAGAGACAGCGAACAACTGGGAAATGGAGATCAGTGAGAAAAAAATTTGTGTGGTGGTCTGAGGGGGCTTATGAATGAACTTCAAAGACACCATTGGTAGGGCAGGGGATGTGGGTCAGTGGAGTACTGGTTCAGCATGCATGAGGCCTTGGATTCAATGCCCAGTACCACAAGAGACAAACAAACAAACAAATGAAAAGGGTCCCCTTTTTTGTCTGTGCCTCTAATAAGAGTAATAAACCTAAAAGCAAAATAAACACACACCCCTTTAATCCCAACACTCAGAAGGCAGAGGATTTCTGTATGAGGCCAGCCTGGTCTACAGAGTGAGTTCTAGGACAGCCAGGGCTACACAGAGAAACCCTGTCTGAAGAAATGAAAAACAAATAACCGAAACCCAAAAATAAACAAACAAAAAGATTGACAGGCTTGCCGGGCAGTGGTGGCGCACGCCTTTAATCCCAGCACTTGGGAGGCAGAGGCAGGTGGATTTCTGAGATCGAGGCCAGCCTGGTCTACAGAGTGAGTTTCAGGACTGCCAGGGCTACATAGAGAAACCCTGTCTCAAACAAACAAACAAACAAAAACAAAACAAAACAAAACCAACTAATGGTGCCAATTGGGTCTGGTGGCCCATGCCTGTGAGCCTAGGACTTGGGAGGTAGAGGTGGGAAGATCGTGAGTTCTTGGTAAGCTTGGGCTATTTGAGACCCTGTCCCCAAAACAACCACCCAGCCATGAAACTTCTGGTGAATTCTAGGTTTTCTCACTGTCCCCACCCACACTCTCCCTGTGTTCTTCATGATAGAGCCTCTGGGAAGGATAGAGCTAGCTAACTTCCAGTTTTGTCCTAGAAGTAGTCTCCACCCAGCAGGATAGTCAGCCCCATCCCCCCACCCCACCCCCCACCAAAACCCCTGCATCCTAATGCACCTGAGTCACTGAACCCGGGCGGAGTCCTTGGCTGCACAGCAAAGCCAGCTAAACTGGAAACTGGCCTGGGAACAGAATGTGTGGGTTAAACAAGTCTTATGCAGATGTAAATGTATGCAAAGTCATTCTTGAACTCCGAAAACCATTTCCTGGTCACCTCGCATAGAAGCCCTGGTTTTTCCACTGTAGCTCAGTCCCTTAGGGCAGGCATGAGGGAGCTCAGTGGTAAGACTGGCTCCGAGGTGGGAGGCCCTGGGCTTGATCCCTAGCCTGAAACAAACAGAAGAAGAGTAGGAGAAGGGAGCCATTCACAAAAGCCAGTGACAGTCCAGGGCAGCACAAACAAGGCAAAGCTTGGCTAGGCAGGAGTGAAGAGACCAGATTTTGATCAGGGCCTTTAAGGCGTTCACCATGACAAAGGAAAGGATTACCTAAGAAGAAAAGGAACTCCCTAGGAAAAGACCTGTGTGTTTATGGACTGTGACACCTTTCCTTGAGAGAAAAGACTAGAAGCAAATAAGGTGGGGAAAGGCATAAAAGACAAGAGCATGGAGGGTGTGTGCATGCACTTTGGCATGCACGTATGCGTGTCTGCGGGTGTGTGCGTGTGGGCATGTGCGTCTGGGGGGACATGTGTGGGTTGGTGTGTGTGTCTGTGTAGGTGTGTGTGTGTGTATGCGCGTGCGCGCGTGTGTGTATGTAAGGGTGTAGGACAAGTGTAAGCAGAAACCTTTGATTTTATAAAGGACATAGAGTCCCAGAGAAGGAATGGTGTGTGGGCATACCTGTGCACACGGAGGCCAGAGCAGGACGGACATTGGGTGCTGCTCTCTTGCTGTGTCTCACAAAGCCTGGAGCTAGGTTGGCAGCCAGCAAACTCCAGCCATCCTCCAGTCTCTACCCCAATCTTACATATGAGAGATGGGGTTACCTCACATGTGAGAGATGGGGTTACCCCATATGTGAGAGATGGGGTTACCTCACATGTGAGAGATGGGGTTACAGATGCTGACCTCCAGCTTTTCACATGGGTTCTGAACTCAGGCCTCTCGTGTTTGAGCAGCAAGTGACATCTTCCCAGCCCCGACTGAAGGATTCTAGCTACAGGACTGATAGCATCTGATGTTTGATGTTTCAAAAACTAATCAGAGAGGTAGACTGGTAATTCTGAATTACTATATTCTAAGGATTTGGCTGTTTATTATTTATTTATTTTTGTGTTTGTGGGGTTTTGTTTTGTTTTGTGTGTGCTTGGGGGGGTTGTTTTGTTTTTGTTTTAGACAGGGTTTCTCTGTGTAGTCTTGGTGGTGTGTGTGTGTGTGTGTGTGTTTTGTTTTAGACAGGGTTTCTCTGTGTAGCCCTGGCTGTCCAGGAACTCGCCTGGAACTCAAGAGATCTGCCTGCCTTTGCCTCCCTGGTGCTGGGATTAAAGGCCTGGGCCACCACCACCCAGCTTGGCTCTTTATTTATTTATTTTTTTATCACTTTATCTCAGCAACCTATCCTTCGAAGTGACAGAAAGGAAAGGAAGAAGAGGCGAAGAGAAGACGTAATGAGAGCTGAGGGTATCACTCAATGCTACAGTTCATGCTTAGCGTTGGGGATTTGATCCTCAGCACCACAAAAGGCCCAAATAAGACCCCAGCAGGGATGTGTGTGTGTGTGTGTGTGTGTGTGTGTGTGTGTGTGTGTGTGTGTGTGTGTGTGTGTGTTATCTACCTGTGGTCAATGGCTCTCAAATGTTGATTCGGAAGCTTTGTTACATGCTCTTATACATTAGTTTATCGTATGTAAAACATCTTTTTTCACCGTGGGTTAAAACAACAACAAAACAAACAAACAAACAAACAAAACAACCAGGAAGGGTACTACTCTGAGACAGAGGTGTGAGCGCTCTGGCTTCAACAGGAGTCTAAGGGTCCACTGAAGGTTTGAAGCCAGCGTGAATTACCTCTTGATGCTACGCGCCGCCTGCCCAAGTTAGTGGTTCCCAGAGGGCCTGGAAGAGAAAGATAAACCTACCTGGGGTGCCTGTCAAGCGCAGCACCTCATTCGGGAAGAAATTCGGGAGGCAGAGAACAAGCAGGGGCGCTAGGACTCCAGCCCGCAATTCTGCCCACTTGAGGCGCAGGTTAAAAGGCAGATTCTAGGCACCCACCCCCGAGAACTAGCAAATGTGATTAGGGACAACCCTAGGAATCTGCTTTTGATAAAGGCTCAAACACACCTCTCTAGAGCCGTGTGGATCAGGGAAGCTCTGCGAAACATTGGTGAAGATTAACAGGGGCTTGAGATGACATAATGACAATCCCCTCTAGGAAGTGCCAGGTAACCCAACTCCCGCTAGGTCATCGACTTTCAACAGGCGACGGCGGGCGAGCGGTTCAGGTGAAGGCGATGCGCTCACCGGGCGTCGAGCACCGCAAATGCGATAGCTACCCTAGAGCCTCTTCACGCCAGACTGTATTGAGAGATGTATAAGCTCTTTATGGGGCATTTCACAGTAGCACTTCTGATTGGCTTTAGGGCAGATCTATCACTTATCTTCTAGGTTAGAGGTGGGTGGAAGGTCAATTACAACCAATACAGAAACACTTCTCAGCTAAGCCCCTCCTCATCCAGCTTCCTGTTGCTGTCCATCAACCTCCTAGCAGGCGGGACTTCGCCTCCTGCCAGTTGGCTAAAGGATACGTCGTTCATTCCTCAGTTGATTTCCGGTTGGTGACTACTACCGTCTATCAGTGACACTTCCTAGCTCTATTGGCCAGACCAACGTCACTCTAGATGCTTCCCAATGATTGGTTGAAAATGCTGTCGGTCCCCAATGTACCGAGCGCTTATTGGTGAGAGCTGCCGTCGCTCGGGCGGTGGCGGGCTCCGGGATTGGCGGGTGCTAGGCGGGCGGTGTCAGGCTCTCGGTGGCGGCGGAGGCGGCGGAGGCCAGGGAGGAAGATGTCGTAATGAGCGGTGGGTCCTGGCGTCTGCCGGCGGCGTCTTCCCGGCCCTCAAGGGTCGGGAAGACGGGCAGAGGCCTCGGGGAGGGGAGGCCGGAACCGGGGGTGCCCCCCTGGGACTGGGACTGGCGCCGGGGCCCGGCTACGGGAGGGGCGGGGGGAGGAAGGATTCCCGCCCGGAGGAGGAGCGCGGCTGGCCGGCCGGGCGGAGGCACCCGGAAGGGGGCGTTAGACTCCCCGCCCCTCGGAGCCCCGGGCGGGAGGGCGGCGCTTCCGGGCCTGGCAGGCGGTGCGGGCAGTGGGGCGAGCCTGGTACCCCCTTCGCCTCCTTGCCCGTGTCGCGCCAGGCCTTCAGCCTGCGCCCGAGTTTGTTACACGCAGGCGGCCGACGCCCCCTCGGGCTCGTCCTGTGGGCAGCCAAGGCTTGAGACCTAGGTGGTGCCAGTCAGGTGGGCCCTGCTGGTCTGAGCTGCAGCCTGCTGGCCGGGCCACCGCAGTCCCAGACGGTGTCAGGACAGGAACTCCCTAGGCAGATGACTGCTGGGTGAAAAAACCGACTTTAAATGTTTATACCTGGACCCTTGAGCCTGCGGCTAGGTATCTGCAAGCTCTTGGAATTTTAGAAGTTTGAGAACTTGTTGACAGAGCTCCCAGACTATGGCCCGATGCCCCTTGCCGGGGGTGGGGGGTGGGGTGGGGCACTGGAATTCCAAGAAAGCGTAGGCGCTATCGCTCGCAAGAGATGACCTAAGAAATAAAATAGATGCTCGCTTTCTTCCTCCATCCGCGTTGCTGGCTTGATGGTGCTTAGCTTCCTCCTCCCTTCCTTAGGTTTCTTTCCCAGTGCCTTTCTAATTTTAGTAGAAAAGGAAGTGTCTTCTGCTCTGGGCAGTTGAGAAACCTGTCCTCACTACATTCCTTGGTTTTGATTCTAATAGTCATGTTTAATCGTTTCATAATTAACTTGATTCAGGGGGTCTCCATTTGGTTTTTCTCCTGAACATTCCCCCTTTTTAGGACGTTACTGGATCATTACATATCAACATATCAAAATAAAAAAGTTTGGGCCTGTAGAGGCCTGTCAAAGAGGAGAGAAGTGGACCATAGCCGGTGGTCTGTGAGCCACGAATTGGCCCAAGGTTCCGTTTATACAGATTTCATTGCAGAAAGGCGATTAACGTTTGTTTCAGTGTGTACTGGCAGGAACGGGCTACAGCTGTTTCATGCTGTGCCCTAGAAGGTCCTGGGCATTACAGAGGACAAAGCCCTGAGTTGACCCCCACCCTCTGTGCTGATGAAGGTTGAATCTAGATGCCACAAATGTTAGACAAGCACCTCTATGGCACAGCGTAGGGCTATCTTGGATGGGATTTTTAGGGCTAGAAAGGTTAGGGTGAGCCGGACAGTGGTGTCACACGCCTTTAATCCCAGCACTTGGGAGGCAGAGGCAGGTGGATTTCTGAGTTCGAGGCCAGCCTGGTCTACAGAGTGAGTTCCAGGACAGCCAGGGCTACACAGAGAAACCCTGTCTCGAAAAAAAAAAGAGAGAGAGAGAGAGAAAGGTTAGGGTGAGCTAGCCCACAGTGAACTCGAAGAGGGAATGAAAGGACCCAGACCACAGGAGCATTTTCCATTATTGACATAAAGAAGTCCATTGTCTGTAGTGATGAATATAACTGCAGTGTCTTGTTTTCTTTTAAATTCTTAAGGACAATGAATGGAGCAGATCTCAGAACCTACCAGTAGGGCTTGTGTCAGTGTTCCAGTGACTTCTTATTGGTGGTAGGGCGTTGAAACATGGTCTTGCTATGAGGCCCTGCTGGCGTGTATTTGTCCTGTAATCTGTGTAGGCCTTGCACTTGAGATCCTTATGCTTCAGCCTCAGCCTGTCAAGTGCTGAGGTTTTGAGTATGTACCAATTTGCTTGGTTTCTAGTCCAGACAGACATCGATACCAGTTAACATGAATTATCTTAGGCTGAGGTGATCGGTGAGCTGTCTAATTCTAGTCCTTCTACTTGGTTGTCCAGAGATTTCCTTTTTGGTTAAAACCAACAGCCATAGGGAAAAAAGAAGCTGCTTTAACACTGTTACGATTGGCTGCTAAAGACAGACTCTTTGCCAAAGAAAACTAACTAGGCTTTGTCCATAACTGGATCTTCCCCTGGGCACCCAGCTGCTCTGAGGGGGAAGAGTTGGACATCCCTGCTGACATCACATAGACGGCCTCTACTTAGATTTGATTTAAACTTTGGGCCAGGATCACTGAGAAGGCCCAGTGGGTAAAGACACTTGCTGCCAAGTCTGATTACCTGAGTTCAATCCTTGTGTCCCACCTGGAAGGAGAGAAACAACTTCAACACTGTTGTGCTCACAGACACATATACACGGAGAGAGGGAAAGAGTGCAAAACCAATACATGTATTTAAAAATATATATAAAAAAAAATTGGGCCTGTGGAGGTCTGTCAAAGAGAAGAGAAGCAGTAAAAAGATTATATGATGGGTGTTTGGGTAAAAAGCTCATACCTTCCCAGGAGATAGGGAAGTTAGTGTTTTAGTCTTGAATATCTTAGTTCTTCTGGTGGTTAAGTGTTTTGGAGAAGTTAGGGTCTCTTGTACCAAGCAGTGACAAGTCTGACCATCAATGGATGTGTGGCAATCCCCAGGCTTTCCTTAAGCAAGTGTGGCCCAACCTCGGCCCTTAGAACGACTTTTAGAGTTCCCTGCCACCAGCTAGTAGACTCTAGCAGTTTTCTAGACCCTGAGCACTCCCGTCTCTGTAGAAATGGGACATTTTTCTCTAAGTTTCCTTCAGTCCATCTCTTCTTTGTTCTGTTTACACTAAAACTGGAAACTTTGCTTGCAGACACTGAAAATATCAGTCATTATTTTGGATCCAGTAGATAATGGCCACAGAGAGGATGAGGCAGAGAGACCGTGCTGTAAGGCTGTAATGGAATGTTGTGAGCACCTCTGAGTTGACAGCATTATGTGGCCTAATTTTAAGCCCTGTGGGCTGTGAACTTGGAGGAATCTGTCAGGAGGCCATATACTTCCTTATGTTTATTGGGTGGCATGTCTGGACTATTCTTTTGGGTGATTTAAAGAATTTGTGAACTTCTTTCCCAGATGTTCTAAACCAGGACCCAGACCGGAGATGGTTGACGCACCTAATCCTAACATGTTCGAGGTTAAGGCAGGAAAATTGAAAGTTTGAGTCCACCCTAGGTTACTTAGTGAGTTGTAGGCTAACCTGGGCATAGCAAGACCTTGTCTCAAATGAACAAACACAAGGAAATTATACCCACAGGGTGGGCCAAATAAGTGGTTCTGCTGAGAAATGCGGTGTCGCGCAAGCTGTGGTGCTCTTGTGTACTGCGAATCCTCAGGCACGGTCCTTCTCCCTCCTGCTGCTCTTTTTCCTTTCCCAGCCACCTCTCAGGTCTTTGTTTCTGAAACGTAGCTGCAGTTCTGTCTCTTAGGGTGCTTTCTTCATTACCAACCCAGGTTTTCATGAGCAGCTTTCCCGAAGGCCCCAGGGCAGAAGGGCCATGGTTCTTTTGGAGCCTGCTGGGAAGGTAAAAGTGGTTGAAAGTATAGAGCCCACCGGGCTAAGAAAGAATGGGGCTCGGGAACGTTCTTGAGGAGAAGCTCCCTGGTGTCAGTGGTGGATTTATTCCAGTTGACAAATGGTGAAATAGAAAACTTTATCTACTGCTTCACGGGACCCTGAAGGTAAAAACAAAACACAGAAGCAAGCTCAGAATCGGCACCAGCATCTCGGGGCAGCCAGACCTCTCCGTATGTTTCTGGAACGCTCTCTGCCACTATCACAAGCGTCACCGTGCCTTTCCTCAGAATGCACTCCAGGCTGGCATGCTCTAAGATGAGCCATTGCTCAGTACAGGGGTTGCGGATGGGCAAAGTATTCCATCTTGCTGCTTCTCTGTGTGCCCCAGAGGGAGCTCCTGGCAGCGTTGAAATGTCAAGCCTGTCACATCACCGTACAAGGTTGCCTGGACGCCCAGCCGTGGGAGTCAGATGATGGGCATCTCATCCCTTAGCTACCTCTGTTTCAGCATCAAGCCTGCTTGCTGGGCCCGGCTGGCAGTTGTTACATTATTTAGCTTGGGTGGCCAAGGCTAAGTCCTTTGAGATGCCAGTTTGCTTCTGTGTGGTGATTTAGGCCCTTCAGGTGCCATTCGTGTCAGCTACAGGGCGAAACTGGGAAGAATTAGCAGTCACTGCATGTTTCTAAATGTCTTTTTAGAACTTGCTCGTTGGGGTTGTCACCTCTCCTGTGGGATTTGGTTAAAATCACAAAGTGGCTCTTGAGACTGTGAATAGGGTTAGGAAACAGTAGGCCACGCAGTTAGAAGTGAGATAGTTCTGCCTCTGGTCTATGTTTAATTGGAAATTGGAGGGGAAAAAAACTAACCAAAAAATGGACAAAGACATTTCTCAGGTTTTAGAAGAGTAAGTGGCAAGCCAACCTTCCTCTCTTCTCCAGGGAAATGAAGTCACTACTCATTTCAGAAGCTGCTCCTAGCCTGGGGGGAGCTCAAAGAGTGACTCACTAAGGCATTGCCTAAGCAAAGAAGTCAGCATGTTTGTGTATAAGGAGATTCTTAGGGGTGACTCCTGCTTTTATTTCTATGACAGAATTCTGAGTCCCAGTATTCTGTATTTTTTTTTTTTTTAAGATTTATTTATTTTATGTATATGCGTACACTGTAGCTGTCTTCAGACATACCAGAAGAGGGCATCAGATCCCATCACAGATGGTTGTTCTTGGAAAGGCTTTGCATGGTTTCCTGGGACTGCTTCCATCATGGTGAAGATTTCCCCCATCATTGATGCCCTGTGACCCAGGCCACAAGCAAACTAGGAGTGAAGCAGTCATGTTTGGAAGAAATAATTCAGAATGAGACTGACCGAGTGTTCACATTTAGATGCTCTCGTGTCCAACCTAATGTCCCCATGCACATGCTAACTGGAAATGGTAGAAGTGTAGCCTGGAGCTGTAGCGCCATCTGTGGGGTTGACATACCTGCACTGAAGTGTTTGACCTGCTACAGCTCACAGGCAGGGACACGCTTACTTACGGATTGGGTACTGAGGATAGGGCCCAGGCTCTGTGCGGGACGGAAAGCACTCCAGCAATTGAGCCACACCCCAGTCCTCCTTGGTCTCTAAACTCCCTCTGTGTTCCTTCAGGATTCATTTATTCACGAATTTATTAAGCAAATATGTAAAGCTCCAACTGTGTGCTAAATTCTAGAGGCACATCAGTGAGGAAAAGAGAAACCCTTGCCTTTAGGGAATTTGCATTCTTAATAAGACAGTAATTAAGTAACTAATGAGTACTTGCTGGGAAGTGGTAAGTGCTAAGGATAAAAATAGAGAGGGAAGGAGGGAAAATGTGTGGGAGAGGCAGTTACACAGGGCGTTTGGGGACATGGTGAGATGAGGACTTCATGGAACCCTGAAAGTGACAGGCGTTGAAGCAGTTCTGTCTAGAGTGAGGGGAAGAGGCTGATGTGGGAGCAAGCAGAAGGACCTGGCACAAGAGCCCAGGAACTTTGGGAAGGACAGGAAGTTAGGTCACATAGGCCTGTGCGTGATGCTTGGAGCTTCTTCTATCTGATGGGATGCTTTGGATGACCTCCGAACAGAGTAGTGATGTGGCTTCATTTATGTTTGATGTGTTGGGAATAGACTGACAGATCAGTGGCCTTCTCAGCTGCCCAGGGACAGACATAGTTAGGGATGGTGTCGGGGTGAAAGCCTTGTGTTTGGAATGTGGTTTGAAGTTAGAGCTAGAAGTGTTTGCTCCCACATGTGGGGAAAGACAAAAATCAAAGATAATTCCAAGGTCTTAGGCTGAGCAGCTGGATGGACAGGGTTAGCATTCGCTGCAGTGGAGAGTATTTGAAGAAGTATGGAATTAGGAGCTGTCAGAAACATGAGTCAGGGCTGCTCACATTCAGGATGCCCACTACTATGTTCACGTGAGAATGTCAGCAGGAGGCAGGAGGCAGTCTGGAGATGGAAACCCAAGAGTCATCATTATATAGTATCTGTAGCATTGATTTGGAAAGCCATCAGAGTTGGTGAAACCACCAGAAAACAGATAAGACAGAAATATAGGCCCTGAAGTGGAGTCTGGGGCTTAGAAGAGAGGAAGAACCATCAGAGATTGAGAAGTAACCTGCAAGGCAGGAGGCTGTCTGGGAACCATAAAATAAGTGTTTCCAGGACCAAGAACAGTCAGCTGTCGGATCACAAAAGATGAGGGCTCAGGTCTAGGAGTTAGCATTTAGATTCAGCAACATGAGGTCTGATAGCGCTAGCAGTTTTGGTAGGCTGAATGAGGTGGTACAGCCTGATTGGAGCCAAGTTCAAGAATGATTGTCGAAAGTGATTAGGAAGAGCAAGTACAGAGCCTCCTGGGCTCAGGATAATGCTATTTCTTGCATAATTTTGTTGTTGTTTGTTTTTTCAAGAAAGGGTTTCATTGTGTAGCCCTAGCTGTCCTAGACTCGCTTTGTAGGCCTGCTGGCCTCGAACTCACAGAAACCTGCCTGCCTCTACCTCCTGAGTACTGGTATTAAAGGTGTGCACCACTAGCTTCCATAGATAAATTTATAGTGAATTGAAGATTGGAAGTCCAAAAAAAAAAATTGGAAGTCAAACATGCATTTTAATTTTAATATACCTAACCTTCCAAATATTACAGCAAATGTTGCATTGGTTTAAAAACCAGATGTACATCTGTATTCAGAGCACTCCAGAGGTGGAGACTGGAGGATCAGGAGTTCAAGGTCATCCTTGGGTCTATAGTGAATTTGAGGTCAGCTTGAACTCTGAGACCCTATCTTAAAAACCAAAGACTACTTATGTTAGCTGAGAGTTGGACAAAGTCATTTACCACAAAGTATTTTATAATGAAATGAATATATATCATGTAACTTACTGAGTACTGTACTACAAGTAGAAAACATAATTATGAGTTTGCTTTCATGTACTATGACATTGAAAAGTTAAGTTGGAAGTCTGCCAGTTAGCTCAGTGCTTCAAGGTGTTAGCCTGTCATGTCAGGCTGAGTCTGACAACACGGGTTCAATCCCAGCACCCACGTGGGAAGGAAGTACAACTTCCAAAAGTTGTCCTCTGACCTCCACGTGTTGGCAGTGGCATGTGTGTAGCCATATACAGATGTGCACACATGTATACACAAATATGTTTGAGATGTTAACAAAAAGAAAGAAAGTTGAACCCTAGGAGTAAAGAGTCTACTCGGTGACTGAGGAGTCTGGGAGGTTAGGAATCACAGCTCAGAAAGGAAGGGTAACTTCCTGATAAAGTCCTGTGTACATCTCAGGGTCATGGCTGAGTGCCGGGGTCAGGGTTGGGATGCAGAGGATATCTGTTCTCTCCTTTTGGCCTGTGGCATTAGCAGCCTCTGCTCACAGTTCTGCAATGAAAGGCATGAACGTCGTCTTCCTGTGTGTGACTGCTTGGTGGTCAGTTTTCCGGACAGTTTGGAGTCTGTCCCAGCCCAGCTTGCTCCCTCCACCCTCAATCCAGGCTGATTCATTCACCAGTTTCCCTGGAGGTCCAGTTTTGTTCTTTAAAACCAGCCATGGCTTGCTTTTCCCTCACCAGTTCTGAATTCTTCCAGGCTAGGCAACTGGGAAAGCCTGGCGTTAGAGACTGCTTTACTGGCTTCTGGCCCAGCCAGACTGACCAAAATAGCCACCAGAAGGGCTGTTTGTGCAGAGTGAATTCCTGCTGGGGAAATACCATAGTGGAGGGCTAAGGAAGCCATAGCTGAGAAGGTTTAAGAAAAAGAAAAAGCCCAGTAGCCTAGGGTCTTAGTGTGGACTTTGAACCCCGTTCCATCCTAGAACAGCCTGATAACCAGGTTCAGGGTCCTTCCTGTTATGTTCTCCCAACCCAGTCGACCAGAGAAAGCCCACCCCTCCAGCATAGAGCCATCTATGCTCCCTGCTCTGTGGTGAGGCCAGCATTGCCAAGGGTGCTACAGGAGTGTGCACTGGCACCCAACAAGGTCATCTGCTTCTGGAGAGTAAGTGAGAAACAACCTCTAGGGATTATAAGTGGCCAAAGGGAGAGCACTGGCTTCAGGCTCCCAGGAGAGAGAATGGCAGACGAGGAGGGAGGAGGCTGGGTGCTTGGTCCCTCTAAGCTTATCAGAAGAGCTTCCGCAAACTATGGGGGAGGTGTAGTCAGGCTGGAAGGGTTCTGGGTTTACAAAGACAGCCTTCTAAAAGTGAACAGGCTGGATAAAGGGAGTGAGCCGGAGGCTGAAAGCCGCCCTGGAGGCTGTGGGTGGGAGTTCTGCCTGAGCTGAGGGGTTATTTAAGCAAGGACCACGCCATGGGCTTAGTGAATAGAAAGGAGAGAAACTTGTGCCAAGAATGATGAGGACCCAGTTACCCACCAGGAGGGTGATGCTCAGGGCCCTGCTGAGATTGCAACTAAACATTCCAAAGACTCTGTATTCTCCCCCTCTCCCAGAACTGTACCAGGAACCAGGTCTGGTATCAGCAGTTCAAGGAAGATCAACACAGCTTACTCAGAAGAGCAGGTCCTTACTCCCATACCTTAGGCCTGCTCTCACTGTAATGGGTGCTGGATGCTAGCAAAAGTCTTGACTTCATCTCAGTCCAGAAAGGACCCCAAGGACCAAAGGACCCCTGGTATGAAATGGCTGTCAATACATTTTGCTAGGAATGAAAACTGGCCTCAAGGTGCAAGCATCTGCTGGAAAAGACAGAAGAGCCCTAAGCAAGGGAAGGGTGACAGAGATAAGCTCCTGGAATCCAAAGGGAGGGCTGTGGAGGCTGGGGAGGGAAGAACCGGTCAGAGGGATGCTCTGCACTGGGAGTGTCTGGCTGACCCAGGGAAGGGCCACAGTGGGCCGGGCTGCACAGACCTGGGAGTGAGCCCGAGGAAGCTGTCTGAAGCCATGAGAACAGACACAGTCCCCCAAGGAAAGAGGTCTTGGGTGAGAAGGGACACTTGTTGAAGAATGTCAGTATTTTAGTGACTGAGTGAATTTGGAGGGGGCAGCAGCCACGAGAGAGGTCTGGTGACCTGGTAGAAGCAGCCCGCTGGGGGCGGAGGGAGGTAGGAGGGGAAGGCTGTGCTGGAGGGACGAGGTGGAGGCAGAAGCTTTGAAAAGTCTGGAAATTAGGTGCTTTTCTCTGTCTTGGGTTCTATTCAGTCCCTCAGTTACCTGATACTCCTTCCTCCTTGCTACCTTGTTAACACTCTCAGGACTTTTCCTTATGGCTAAGATATGCTGGTCATTATTGCTTGTATCAAAGATCACTGCCAAACTTCAGCCTAGAGAGACTTAGGGAAGTTTTAGTTGAAATGAATTAATGATAAGATCCAGAGTCTACAACTGAGAGACATGACTTTTTTCTTTCACGAATATTTGGTAAGTGTATGTGATATGGCTCAGTGGATAAGGTGATTGCTGCCAAACTTGATAACCAGGGTTCAGTCCCTGGAGAACCCATGTGGTAGGAAGAATTAGTTCCAAATTGTTCTGTAACTTTCATATGTGTTCAAACACACACAAAATAAATAAATGAAAAAAGGAGAAATATACCCGTATTTATTACCTGTATTGCTAAATTGTAGGTTTCGGCGACCACATACTGTGGTACTGTTGAAAAATGGTGGATGTGCTGGAGATAGCTCAGTGGTATAGCATTTGCTATGCATGTGTGAGGTCCTGGGTTCAACCCCTAGCACAGAAAGAAGACTGTGTAGCAGGTGGAAGTGGTGTGAAGCAATTACAGAATTATATGTGAGCCCCTCTGCGGCTTTCTGTTACACTCAGTGCTCTCAGGAGTGTGGAGGGAGGGCCGGGCACGACTTACGCCCACACAACACATTCTCAACACCTGGTACAGACGGAGGGAGGCTTCTTGGGAGAGTCTGTGGGCATGTGTCTGCCTCTCCTTAATTACATCCACTTCCACACACCAGCCAAACGTGCTGTTTCCCTCTTTCTCTTTCTCTTCCAGAACAGAATTCTGCAGTGGCAGTGAACTGTTTCTCCCATTTGATCACCCAGGGGCCACACAAAGCTCTCAGTGACAGTAGGAGACACTCATAGTGGTTTTAAACTAAAGAAGTATTTCACAAGCCAGCTGGGGAGGAAAATGAAACTAAGATGAGGTGTGCAGCTGGGAGCAGCAGCCTGCCCGCAGCCTCGGCAGTAGGTTCTGCTCTACCCTCTGACCCAGTGCCTCAACCTTCCTGCCACTGCAACCAGTTGATTGATACAGTTCCTCATGGTGTGGTGGCTGCCAACCATAAATTATTTTGTTGCCACTTCATAACTGTAATTTTGCTATTATGAATTGTAATGCAAATATCTGATATGCAGAGTATCTGAAAGGGCCGATTGACACCTCTTCAAAGGGGTCACCCCTTTGAGAACCATTGCTTTAACTCTGGAGCCCAACCAGGTTTCCAAACTGATTGATCCAGGGCTACAGAGGGAGAGAGAAGCGGTTAGGAAGTGCTGGTCTGTCTTCATTCCACTTCCTTTTACTCTGCCCCACTGCATGTCCCCGTGTTTCATAATACAGGAAGGAAGGACATCATTCACTAAGTTTTGCTAAGTAAACTTGAATCCTTGAGAATCTCCCAGGAGGTTGACTGCCTGCACTCCTGGCCCTGCCAGCAACTAACTTGTCTTGTGTTTTTATCAGGACAACATGGTCTGAAATTTTTTTTTTTTTTTTTTTTTTTTAAGTCTTGTCTTCCCCACTTCTTTTTTTTGATTTATTTATTTTTTATTATATGTAAGTACACTGTAGCTGTTTTCAGACACACCAAAAGAGGGCATCAGATCTCATTACAGATGGTTGTGAGCCACCATATGGTTGCTGGGATTTGAACTCCGGACCTTTGGAAGAGCAGTCAGTGCTCTTAACCACTGAGCCATCTCTCCAGCTCCCAGTCTGAAAATTTTTAGTTTGTTTTGTTTTACTGTGTTAGGTTTGTAACTAAGGATCTTGCACATGCTAGGCAGGCTCTCTCCCACCTGATCCACATCCTTGTACCTCAGAAGGATAAACATTTGAAAGAAAATTTAGTCCAACTTTTCACCCCACCTCTCTATCCCATTGCCAACAGAATATACATCTTGTCTCTGAACAATTTCAGAGAAAGGGAAACATCACTCCCAGAGGCAACTGGCTCTGTCTTTCAAAGGTATCTTTGAGTTAAACAGAAACCTGGCTTCTTGAATATCCACACAGGTAGCTTGGTTTCGTCCTTTGAACTTACATAGAGTAAGTACCATGGTCAGAAGCTTGAAAGTCTCTCATTGGAAATACCCCTTAGAATGGGCCCAAGACTCCAACTATAGCCCAAAGTGGGGAATAATATATGGCAAATATTATAATTGAAATTTTTAGTTTTTTTTTCTTTCAAATAGTTTTTGTTAGCCAAACATGGTGGTACATTCCAGCAGTCAGAGGCAAAGGCTAGACTAGTGTGATACTCAGTAAGTAAATAATTAATTAATTAAAATAAATTGACAATTACCATAAGGAAAACATGTCAGTAAAAAGACCCAAGATGCCTGTGGTCCCTGGTCCTGAGTCCAGTCTGGATTGGAGATACCTTGGGTCATGCTCACCAACCCTTAGCCCCAAATTATATGATCACCCTGCCTTCATTTCCTCCTTCTTGTTCATAAAAATACTATGAGCATTTCAATGTCAGTTGAAACAAAATGCATGGTGCATGCTTTTTACCAATGGGTCCATCTAGAACCTTTAATAGCGACTGGCTATGCCCACAGGACTGGTTTTTGCAATTGCATGTTTTTATCTGTGGTTGTTCCTTCATAAATGCAATGATTTTGCAGAGATCTGTGTCTGTAATTTCTGCAGAGTTCCGAGTCTGTAATATCCTAGAATCTATGTGTCCACTTGGCACAGAGCTGTCCTCTGGTTTCACAGTTGGCAACCTCTGCAGGATCACCCTTGCTCTGCAGCATTCTCATGGGCTTGGGGCCTGGTGACCTCTGAAGGCACTGTGTTGCTTCCTGGCCAGCCAGCCTGCCTGTTTCTCCTTTACCTTTTATCTTTCAGGGACCTGAAAAAAACCATGAATGGTTGTGTTTCTCCCCGAGGTCTGCCCTCACTAGACTATGATTGTGTTTCTCCCCCAGCTCTGCCCTCACTAGACTCCTGAGATGGGCTCAGTTCCTGAGCTTTTGTCCCTTGAGTCTCCTAAGCTGTCTTCCCCATCTCTCTGTTTCCTGGAATTTGCTTTCCTAATGCCTAGGATACCAGCCTGACTTCCCACTTGCTTTGCCTTAGTGATTTATGACTCTACCATGGCAGAGTCTTTCACTCGAAGCTCTTAGGACTTGCATTTTTTCTTTTTTTTTTTTTTTTTTAAAAAAAAAAAAGGGCTCAGTATGTAGACCAGGCTGGCTTCAAACTCCTAGAGATCCACTTGCCTCTGCCTCCCATGTGCTGAGATTAAAGGCCTGTGCCACCACATCCAGCCTCTCGTTTGCCCTTTATTTGTTTAAAATTTTATGTGTATGGGTTTTTTTTTTTTCCCTGCATGTATGTTTTACACCATTTGCGTATGTGCAGCGTACACTGGAGGTCAGAAGAGGTCACCATATCCCTTGGAACTGGAGTTACAGAGGATTGTGATCGCCATGTAGATGTTGGGAATTGAACCTGGGTCTTCAAGAAGAATAGCCAGTGCTCTTAACCACTGAACCATCTCTCCAGCTCCCAATCTTGTTTACCCTTTAAATCAAACTTAAATGCAACATAGATTTCCTTTATTAGTTTTTCCCTTATTAAAAGTAAATGGCTGGGCCGGGTGGCACACACCTGTAATCCCAGTCCTTGGGAAGCTAACGAATGAGCTTTAGGCCACTGGGATATGGTGCAAGATCCCTGTCTCAAATAAAGTAAAAATAAAATTTAAAAATTCTAAGGGTACAGCGATCCCTTAGTCCCCACAGGAGATTGGCTCCAGGAGCTCCGGGAGCTACCGGAACCCATAGATGTTCAAGACGTTGATATAATGTGTAGAAGTTACATGTAAGCTACACATCTACTGTATACCATGGTCTGCAGATTATGTAGTACCAATGTTTTTTGATGCATGGTTGGTTGACTCTGTGGCTACAGAATCTGTGGTCAACTATCCAATTGTGGGGAAATGAGAAAATGCAGTAAAATGAGAAAATTCTGCCAGCTATTACTATATATACGAAAATGGAATTTACTCACTGTTCATTCTATGTGTGGCTGTTAGCTCTGCCTAGTCTGTGACCGATCCAGTCATATCAGTTGTCCTGTGTAAAGGTGTACGTCCACTTAAAGCAGTGTTCTCAGCCTTCCTTATGCTGCAACCCTTTAATACAGTCCCTCACGTTGTGGTGACCCCCAAACATTATTTTTTTCTGCCACTTCACAGCTGTAATTTTGCTACTGTTATGAAGTGAAATGTAAATACTTTTGGAGAGAGGTTTGCCAAATGGGTCATGACTCATAGGCTGAGAACTGCTGACCTAAAGGAATTGCCATCTTCTGGTCCCTGGGGGCCCTTGTGTCTGTGTGAGGTTTGAGTAGACAGCCTTTAGAATAGGACAGGTATGTCCTGCTGTCAGGAATGCTGGCCTAGCCTTTCTTCACCCCCAGACTGGTTTGCATCTAGCTTCAGCTGGATTGAGCTGGTAACTTGCCTTAGCACAAGACTTGGCTGGAGGCTCTGCCCCAATGAAGAGATCAGATTTAGAGGGCCATCAGTGTCCACCAGGGGGCACTCTGGACTCACCAGTGCTCTGGACTCCCTACAGCCAGTCCTGACACAGGAGCCTCCCAGTTTTCCCAGTCTTAATGGCTGTGGGGACAATGTGGTGAAGGCAAGCCCGGGGCTGTGATGGTACAGTGGGGCCTTGCAGGAAAAGCTGTTAACCTGTTGGAAAAGCAGCAACAGAGGGGAAAAAAAAAAAAAGCCAGGGTAAGGGGCCTTGGGTTCTCCTGAGGTATTTTTTACATCGCTCCATCTTTCTCCTGACAGATCTACAGATGAGCATGGCTGCCACTGCTGCTGTCAGTCCCAGTGACTACCTGCAGCCTGCTGCCGCTACTACCCAGGCAAGTGCACAATGCGCTCTGTTTGCTTGTTTGTTTGTTTATTTGTTTTTTAAGTATATGAGTACATTGTTGCTCTCTTCATGAATACCAGAAGAGGGCATCAGATCCCATTACAGATGGTTGTGAGCCACCATGTGGTTGCTGGGAATTGAACTCAGGACCTCTGGAAGAGCAGCCAGTGCCATCTCTCCAACCCTCACCATGTTCTTGCCCCTTGTTAGTGAGAGCATGTAGGCAAAACACCCAAATACATTAAATAAGTAACAATTTAATAAACAAGGTAGAGTCACAGAGTGAGAATCTAACATTAGGCTCTGGCTCCACATGCACTGACTCAGATATACCTACATATCCTTCACACGAACACACACACACACATGTATACACCACACTCCAGAACAAAACCAGAAACCCCTCCTCGAGAGCTAGTTCATGTCATCTTCCCTCCCCATCAGCTCTCCTCTCCCTCCTTGTGCTGAGTTGATAGAATTCCAGCTGATACCTGGTGTGTTGTTACCCCTGCTAACATTAGGCCAGCAAGGTCAGTGGGAGAACAGCCTGTGTTGTTGGTCTGTTGTGTCCAGGGCTGCTTCTGGGGGGTTTTACCCTGAGTTCCTTCACTTCATGGAGAAACCAGCAGGAGCCACTGCAGGGTGTGTGTGCATGTCTGTGTGTGTGTCTGTGTGTGTGTGTTAGCTTGCCACGGGGGGGGGGGGTGCGGGGGGGGGGGCGGAAGAACTCATAGGGTTGGAGCTGCTGAGAAGAGAGGATCCAGAGGGCAGAGTGTTCAGCTAGTCTGCCCATCTCACTCCTTTCTTCTGTTGATTTTTGCAGGACTCCCAGCCGTCTCCCTTGGCCCTGCTTGCTGCAACATGTAGCAAAATTGGACCCCCAGCTGTTGAAGCTGCAGTGACACCTCCGGCTCCCCCCCAGCCTACCCCAAGGAAACTGGTCCCTATCAAACCTGCCCCTCTGCCCCTCAGTCCCTGCAAGAATAGCTTTAGCATCTTGTCATCTAAAGGAAATATACTTCAGATCCAGGGCTCCCAGCTGAGCGCCTCCTACCCTGGAGGGCAGTTTGTATTTGCGATCCAGAACCCTACCCTGATCAACAAAGGGAGCCGATCGAATGCAAGTATCCAGTACCAAGTCCCTCAGATTCAAGGGAGCAGTTCCCAGACCATCCAGGTGCAGCCCAGTCTCACCAACCAGATCCAGATCATCCCAGGCACCAACCAAGCCATCATCACCCCGTCAACATCCAGCCATAAGCCTGTCCCCATCAAGCCAGCTCCTGTCCAGAAGTCAAATACAACTACCACCCCTGTGCAGAGCGGGGCCAGCGTGGTGAAGCTGACAGGTGGGGGTGGCAACATGACGCTCACCCTGCCACTCAACAACCTGGTGAACACCAGCGATATTGGGGCCCCTGCTCAGCTCCTCACTGAGAGCCCCCCAACCCCACTGTCTAAGACTAACAAAAAAGCTAGGAAGAAGAGCCTTCCTGTGTCACAGCCATCAGTAGCTGTGGCTGAGCAGGTGGAGACGGTGCTGATAGAGACCACGGCAGACAACATCATCCAGGCAGGAAACAACCTGCTGATCGTCCAGAGCCCTGGTGGAGGCCAGCCAGCTGTGGTCCAGCAAGTCCAGGTGGTGCCACCCAAGGCTGAGCAGCAACAGGTGGTCCAGATCCCCCAGCAGGCACTGCGGGTGGTGCAGGCTGCCTCTGCTACCCTCCCCACCGTTCCCCAGAAGCCCTCCCAGAACTTTCAGATCCAGACAACTGAACCAACACCAACCCAGGTACCATAGTCCCTCTGCCCCGCCTCCCTCTCCTCTCCTCACCCTTTGGCTTGCTTTTGAAACTGAGGCAGATCGTCTTCAGATCTGATGGGAAGCTGGAGTCACCATCATTTGGGGTGGGCAGGAAATGGCTTCTGCCCTGGGGACTCTTCAGGTCTTAGGCCAAGCAGTTCTGTCCTGTAGAAATGAGATGGAACAGGGGGTCTGGTCTGTTTTCATTCTTTCCTTACGGGGTAGATGTGTATACTTTCATAATAAAGACTTTTTATCATAAGATACAACAGCAAGAATGAGACTTTGAGCCAGAACCATAGAATCTGGTGTAAAGTAAGAAAATTCAAGAGGAAAAAATGCTGGCCACTGCTAAAAACAAGATCAGTAACAGGTGGGGCAGCCAGGCTTTTCCTTTTTTGAGACAGGGTCTCCCTGTGTGTCCTAGGGTGGGCCTTTGCCTCACTGTACAGCCCAAGCGGGCTTCAAACTTGGAATCCTCCTGCTGCAGCCTCAGTGCTGGGATTACAAGTATGAGTTATATACTTGCTTCCTTCCATCTCTGCTTATCCTCCCAAGAGATGGTTTTCCTTCTGCTCCATTGTGTGGACATGTGGGCCTGTGAGGATGTGCTTTCCCCTCTAGTCTAGATTCCTCCTAAGGGAGAAAACATTCGTTTTCCTGAGTGTGCCCTATTCCACTCAACATGCTGACCGCTGGTTCCGGGTATGTGCTCACAGCTGTCTTTGCTTCTGCTGCTGTGAAGTCAGCTGGTCATTCTGCCAGCTGTGCAACTCTTGTCTTTTTAGCCGCCATGTGACCGGCCACCTTGCTTCTATAGCCACCCTGCCGGCTGCTCAACTGCTCCTGCCACTTTGCAATCTCTGCTGCTTTTTTCTTCCTTCCTTTTTTTTTTTTTTTTTTTTTTTTGTAGACCAGGCTGGCCTCACACTCAGAGATCTGCTTGCCTCTGTCTCCTGAGGGCTGGGACTAAAAGCGTGCACCACCACCACCCAGCTGCTGCTCCTTTGGGTTACCAGCTCAGCCCACTCTAAAAGCAGACAAGAACAGACAGAGCCTAATGTTGCTCAAGGCAGACAGGGCAGTAAAGGAGACTTCAACAGCCATGGAGTCAAACTACCCCGTTCCCCAGTGTCTCTGCTGATTTACAGGGGAATGGTCATGAGAGGGAGCGCTCAAAGTGAACGTTTAAACGCTGAGTCACACCTGTAAGCACGCATTCAGGAGGCCGAGGCAGGACTGCCATGCGTGTCACCAGGCCCAGCGATTTTAGCAAACTTGAGCAGTGCTCAGCATGGGACTAGAGAGATGGGTCATGGTTGAGACACTGGCTGCTTTTTCCCAAGGCTCCAAGTTTGATTCCCAGCACTCAGGTGGCTCTCAACCAGCTGTAACTCCACCACAGAGGACTCAGCGTCCTCCTGTGGTCTCCATCTGCACCAGCCACGCATGTGATAAACAGACATCAGACAAAGCACCCACCAGTATGGTAATAATAAAACCAAACAGTGCTTAACATCCACTCAGTACCCACCCAAGGGAGAGATGGGCCCCCTCACTTGACTCAGGGTGTCAGAGGCTAGCAGAAGAGAAGACAGAAGGAGGCAGGTCCTCTCCTTCCTGCCCCCCCAGTTACTCAGCCAGCCTGTTTACTACTCAGAGAAACAACGAGTACAACATTGTCAGACTTTAAAACGGGATACACACTACAGAACTGGGAAAGGGATATGAGGCTCCTGTGTGTACTAAGGGATAGCAGGTTTATGTGTTAGCCTCTAACTAAAAACAGTCTTCAGTATCCAGAAGTTAAAAATAACCCCAATTAAAATCACAGTTTTACAAAGGATTTTTTCTCCCTGGATCATTTAAGCATAAACTGCCACCATGATCCTCCTCCCACTTCCAAATGCTTAAATTCTCCCACACAGACACAGTCCCTGTACACACTGCAGCCGTCAAGCCTGAAACTCACTAGTGACCTGCTGGTGTCTAATGGGGAGGCACCATTCAGGTTTCGCCACATGCTTTGGTTAGTAATTCCAATGCTGCCTAAGGACTCTGTCCACCTTACATGCAGTTGTCATGTCTCTCTGGTCAAATCTCTCTCTCAGAAAAAATTGCTCACACTGCCACCTCTACGGAGCTGGGAATTAAACCCAGGGCTTCGTTGTGGATTCTACCCCGAACTACATCCCCAGCCCCACTTCCTTTTTTTTTTTTTTTTTTTTTTTTTTTGGTTTTTCGAGACAGGGTTTCTCTGTGTAGCCCTGGCTGTTCTGGAACTCACTCTGTAGACCAGGCTGGTCTCTAACTCAGAAATCTACTTGCCTCTGCCTCCCAAGTGCTGGGATTAAAGGCGTGCACCACCACTGCCCGGCCCCACTTCCTCTTTAACATGACAATCATGACCTTGCTGCTTTTGAAAGCCACAGACTCTTGGTTTTGCAGAATGTCCTTGAGTTTGTTTATGTGATGTTCCCGTGAGTGGCTTGTATTTGCCACCCCAGTGCTCATACAGAGAGATGACAGGTAGAGACAGAAGAACCAGAGCCAGCCAGCCTGGCATATGCGGTAGTGAACTAGAGGGCCTATCTCATACGAAGTCAAGGACTCACATCCAAGGTTGTCCTGTGACCTCCACAAGTGTGTGTAGCACACATATGTGCACCCATACTCTCACACAAACACATACATACACACCACACAGGACATAAAATTTACTTTCCTCTTTGTATTTCATTAGTATTTTGAAGAGAGATATTTTGGGATAAGATAACTATCATGTTTCTCTTAAACAATTCTTTAGATTTATTACTTTATTATATACATAAGTGGTTTGCTTGCATGTATATGTGCGTGTAATATATACTGTGAGCATAGTACGTGAGCATGCCTCATCCCCGAGAAGGTCAGAAGAGGGAATCGGATCCCCTAGAGTTGGAGTTACGGATGATCGTAAACCACTATGTGGATGCTGGGAAATCTGAGTCCTCTGGAAGAGCAGCCAGCCCTTGTAACCACTGGTCCATCTCTCTAGCCCCTCTTTTTTTAAAGATAGTTTGCTGGCCTCCACGTCACTCTGTAGCCCATGCTGGTGTGCTTTTTTATTAATCTTCCAGTTTTGAGATTTAGCAGTTAATATTTTTCCATGCTAAGCAGATTAAAAGTTTGGTTGCAGGTCAGTAACTAGCTCATGCCAGTTTAGTGCAGGGCATCACTACCCTGTTAAACATCAGTAGTGCACAAGTGTGTTCTTGGGCTGGATGAGGTGACAAGGGTGTCCTTCTCCCTTGGACAAGGAAGGTCATGCTGCCATCGTCTTAGGGCACTCTCTTTTCTCTGGCCCCTCAGGTTTATATCCGTACACCTTCTGGTGAGGTACAGACAGTCCTTGTCCAGGACAGCCCCCCAGCAACAGCTGCAACCACGTCAACTGTCACCTGTAACAGCCCTGCACTCCGAGCTCCCCATCTGAGTGGCACCAGCAAAAAACATTCAGCTGCCATTCTCCGAAAAGAGCGGCCCCTGCCAAAGATTGCACCTGCTGGGAGCATCATCAGCCTGAACGCCGCACAGCTGGCAGCAGCTGCTCAGGCCATGCAGACCATCAACATCAACGGCGTCCAAGTCCAGGGTGTGCCTGTCACCATCACCAACACTGGCGGTGAGGGAAAGTCCTGAAGCCAGGAGGGTACTGGCAGCAGGGGTTTGCATTCAGCATCTGGGACCCTGAGCCAGGCCCCTGGGGTTCTCAGCATCAGCCATGAGGGTGTGGCCATCCCGGGTGATGTCAGCATTTGCCTGGCCCCTTCCAGCCCCGGGGCGTGTCCACGCCTGTCTGTCTTCACACGTGGTCCTTACAGTAGGACTGTGAGACAGCAAGTCACATGACCACACGATAACTGCAGATGTTGAATAATGATGGAGAAAGTAGGTATGTCAAAGTAATGGACAAATTCACATTCCTGTGGCTGGTCACTTGCCCAGGTCAGGTGACTAAGGGCCATACCATGTAAATGAAGTCAAGGCTTCTTTTGGGGGTGGGAGGTAGTATTTTGAGACAGGGTTTCTCTGTGTAGTCCTGGCTATCCTGGAACTCACTCTGTAGACCAGAACAGCATCTGCCTCCTGAGTGCTGTAATTAATGGCATGTGCCACCACTGTCCAGCTAAGGAAGGCTGCTGTTGAGAGTGGGAGGCAGGAAAGAGTGTCCTGGGCAGCAGGACCAGCATGTGCTGCACGAGAGCTGATGACAATACATGTGTGAGTGCAGCCCTGAGAAAAAGAGGGACTTGGGAGATGGCTCAGTGCTTAGCAACATGGGCTACTCTTCCAGAGCCTGTGTTTAATTCCCAGCACCCACAACAGCCTCTAGCTAGTCCTATAGGATCTAATGCCCTTTCCTGGTATGTAGACACACACACAGACAAAACATCCATATACATAAAATACATAAATAAATCTTTAAAAGTATAAAAAAAAAAGTAGGGAGAGCTGAAGCTGCTGGCAAAGCAGGCTGCATTCTGCTCCTGGAGTCACACGGCTTTCATTGCTAATGAACTTCTAGCTTTTTTTTGCATTTGGTTTGTCCACTTTTAGGAGACACAAAGAGAGAAGACAAGGAAGCCTAGAGTGATTTCCCCAAAGCCCATGAACAAAAATTCTTAAACGAGTTTCCTGCTAGCCGGAGTAGAATCTCAGGGAGGCCTCTGCCCTCACTGCCCTCCAGTGGATTAGGGCTCCATGATTCTTCCTTAACCCAGGGGGGGGGGGGGGAAGGCTAGCCTGAGCTTTCTTCCCTGAACCACACCCCCCTCTTTCCCCCACAGGGCAGCAACAGCTGACAGTGCAGAACGTTTCTGGAAACAACCTGACCATCAGTGGGCTGAGCCCCACCCAGATCCAGCTACAGATGGAGCAGGCTCTAGCTGGAGAGGCCCAGCCTGGGGAGAAACGGCGGCGCATGGCCTGCACATGTCCCAACTGCAAGGATGGGGAGAAGAGGTAATATGGCCAGCTCGGGCCAAACCCACACCCGTGTTGCACAGGTCACTTGGGGACAACTCTTGACCTGACCTCCCGTGGCTTCTCTCCCTTTCTTCTTCCCACTTCCTCCCCCTACTCTGTACCCAACCCCTCAGGTCTGGGGAGCAGGGCAAGAAGAAGCACGTGTGCCACATCCCAGACTGCGGAAAGACTTTCCGGAAGACATCCTTGCTGCGGGCCCATGTCCGCCTGCACACTGGGGAGCGACCCTTTGTCTGCAACTGGTTCTTCTGTGGAAAGAGGTTTACACGGAGCGATGAACTCCAGCGACATGCTCGAACCCACACAGGTCAGTCAGTCCCCCCATGCCCCCATCTGCCCTTTGTGCACTGTCACCCCTGCCTGTTCGGGACTTCTACACCGTCCACACTACCCAGACCCAAAACCAAAACCAAACCCCAAGCAGTGATAAAGTATGCCAGATGCTGTGTTTAGCATTTTCAAATAAGTTAGTCCCAGTCAGGCCGTGGAGGGATACCTCAATGATGTCCACTTTACCAAGGCTTGGACAAGGGGCTAGTGGTAGACGAGCTGGGTTCCAACCCAAGCCCTTGGGCGGCCACGCGCTTTTTAAAAACTGGGCACTGGTGATGTCCCAGTTTGTTTTAGGACTTACGGTCCTTCTGATTCAGCCTCTGTAAAGCACTGTGAACGAAGCCACTAAGCTGGCCGGTCCTTCTGATTCAGCCTCTGTAAAGCACTGTGAACGAAGCCACTAAGCTGGCCTCCCCTCTTGGTTTTGAAGAAGGAGCAGTAACAAGATTGAGCTAAGTGTTCTAGGCTGCCCTTGCCCTTGCAGCAGTCCTATCTCAGACTCCAGCTGTTGGGATTATAGGTGGGAGTCACCACACCCAGCTTTTTTGAAGACATTTTGCTGTGTAGCCTAGGTTTACCTTAAACCCATAGATGGCACTTCTCCTATCTCCTAAATGCTGAGATTACAAGCTGCTCCAACATGCCTGGCTTACTGCAAGCCCGTTTCCATGGCAGCCTAAGTTTGCTATCAAGGTTGCTCTCACTATTACGTGCTTTAATGCACACTATAGAAGGCCACACTATAGAAGGTGCCTTAAAGATGTCTGGGCATGCCCAGTGGTCCCCAGGGCACACTGGCAGATGCTATTGTAGTGAATGATGCCCTGCTGAGCAGACACTGGAGGTGGGGGACACGCCTCAGCTCCTGGTGAGTCATACCCCCTCAGAGACAGATGTATAAACACACCCTGACACTGGGTGGGTCGCTGTGGTCCAGACTCAGTGGGTACTTAGGGCTGAGATGACTTCCTGCAAGGAGGAAGTGATGAAGGCTTAAAGTTCATGGGACACAGAGTGAAGCAGGTATACAGAGACTCAAGGACAAGCAGCCTGGGCAAGGACCAAGGAATGTACTGGAGCAAGGTAGATTAGACGGGGTAGCTGGGGCAGAGAGGTGCGACCAGTAGATGACGGGAGGGGACTATTAGCAGAGTGTGACAAGGCCAAGTTGGCTTTTCCAGGGGCTCTCACATTCTGGGGCTGAGTCAGTGAGGCTGCATGCCCTCTTTGGTAACAGTATTTTTCTTCCCAGGGGACAAGCGCTTTGAGTGTGCCCAGTGTCAGAAGCGCTTCATGAGGAGTGACCACCTCACCAAGCATTACAAGACCCACTTAGGCACGAAGGGTTTATAAGGCCAACTGAGGCGGGAGGCCTTGAAGATGGAACACCCCCCCCATCTGATTGGCCCTGGGTCCATGATGGACAGGTGCCCACAACTGCCCTGGGCAGCCCTCACCCACTCCTGTTTTATGGCTGTGTCCCCACAGGGAGAGACTCTATTCCTGTGTTCTCCTCCTTCCAAAGGCTCTGTCCTTCTCACCATGAGCTCCTGGCCTGCCCAGGCTATGGACACTGGCCATGCCCAATGAGACGTTCTAAACCAGGACGCGTGGGGACCCTTATTTCCAAAGGAAAAACATACATTTCACTCCGTCGAGGAGCAAAGTGAGCCCCTATCCCCACCCCACCCCCTCCTCAACACTGCCGGAGTCCCATGTGCCATGCACCTCTTTCCCCCACTGTGCCTCCTTGTCCCCCTCAATTAACTCCTCCTGGGCCTAGCTAGGGACACCCCGGGGCCCTGTACCCAGTGGCTGCCTCCTCTCCACTGCCCAGCCCTGCCGGCTCTCCTCCAGACATTCCAGCTTCCTACGCAAGGTCAGGCGCCGAGGGCTCCCCACTCCCTCTTTTCTACGGAGAACGTTGCCTTACACTCAGCTTCAGATGATGAACACTGTGTACGTGTGTGCTTTAAAGACATTTTATTTAATTGCTCCTTCCTTTCTTTGCTAGTCGCCTCTCCCCGCCCCCGCCTGCATTCAGTTTAGGGTTTTGGGGGCAATGCTGAGCATAGGAGGGTCTTTTGTTTTTTTTGTTTTTTTTTTTTTGGTATTTTTTTTTTCTCACTTTAACAATTTTTTTCTAAATGACACATTTCAACTCAAATCTGGACTCACATGAAAACACCTTCCATCCTGACCCCTCCATGCCCTCACCACCACCATACCTGCCCAAGCTCCATTGTGTACAGTGTATATTGTATAATAGACCACTGTGTCTACGACATGTTTTAAAAACATATTGCTTGTTATTTTTGAGGCTTTTAAATTAAACAGAAATCCAACTTTATTTTTCGTTGTAACCGCTTGAGGGTGTTTTATGAATTAAGTGAAGACTTGTTATCCTTTATTAACAATGTATTTTGTTGCTCAGTACTGGGCTAACAAAAAGGTTTCTTGCTAATAAATTTAGTTGCCCAAGGCAAAGTCTGCGTTTGGCAGTTGGGCTTCTTTGTCTGTTATGTCAGAAGTCTTACAGAAGGACTCCTGAAGTGGGAACTGTGGACTCAGTTTACCCTCCTGGTCCTGGTCCCAAAGGAGGTCAGCTCTCAGAGTCAGCTGGGGACATCCGGAGCCCAGAGACTAATGCAGTCTCTGCTTTTTTTCTCCCACTCCCAGTCTTGCTTCAGCCACAGAGGCAAATCCTAGGACGTCCTGAGCTGGCTGACTGTTGTCCTTCCCACCGCAGCCCTGAGGAAGCACTTGCCTCACAGTCATTAGAAGCTACAGGAGTCAGGAGCCTTGGCCCACAAGGTTGGGTTTGCAGAAAACACTGTTCCCACAGGGTGGGAGGTCTTGGACCACGCAGGTTCCTCAGGGTCGGCTTTGGGTTTGAGTAGGGTTGCAGAGCGGAAATTTGTATTGGGGACCTTTTCATTTTGGCAGAACTACAGAGAAGTCAGGGACGGTGATTTATTTAGATTTAAAACTTGAGTCAGTATGCAAGCCTTGGGGGCCTGAAAAGCAGCAGCCAAGCTGGAGAAAGAGGCCAGTCTGCCTCAGACATGTGGGAAACTGGACACTTTCTACTTACCCTCAGAGCAGCCAGGACCGCAGTTCTGTTGAGCGCTGAGGCTTCTGCGCCGCCATCCTTGTCGCCAGCCACCTGCACTGCCAACAGCTTTTCCCCAGAGTCGGTCAACCCACACACAGCTGAAAAATAAAAAGGACATGGATGGATCTCAGATGGACCCGGGTCTCTGCCCTCCATCACTTCAGCAGCAGCAGAGGGTGACCCTTACTGCCTAATCTCTAGCCCTTTGAGCAGTATTAGACCAACACTTGGATCAACCGCAGCATAGAAGCTCATTAGCCCACCAGCCTGCCTCAGTGCAGCCCTGGCAGCAGGGGAAAGCCCTGCTGGGTAGTGCAAAGGGGCACATTGATCAGCTGACCTTTTCTGCATACACTGCCTCAGGCACAAGGCTTACCCTTCCCTGGGGGCTGACTCCAAGGCCTCCAGGTTACGCTGAGCCGATTCCTTCATTTTTGTGAACAGAGCGGTGTCAGTCCCCAGTATGTAGGAGCAAGATGGCATAAGGAAGTTCCCGCCTCAGAGAGACATGCAGCTAGCTATACTAGTTATGGGATTCTACCGGCTCTCGCAGGATGCTTGTTGGTCCAAGATTTATTATTTTAAGATTATGTTTAGGTGTCTGTGTGTATGTGTGTGTGTTTGATGTGGGTGTGTGCACATGAGTGCGGGTGTCCTCAGAGGCCGGAGCCATCGGATACCCTGGAGCTGGAGGTACAGAAGGCTGTGAGCCTGTGGACTGAACACAGGTCCTCTGGAAGAGCGGCGTGAGTTCTAAACCACTGGACCATCTCTCCAGCCCCTGGAGGCCTGCGTTTTACAAAGAAGAGAACAGATTCCATCTAGCAATGATGAGGTCGAGCAGTAGAAAGACTTCCATCTGGGAAGGTGGCTTAGTGGGTAAAGTGTTCGTTGTGCAAACATGAGGACCTGAGTTCAATCCCACATCAAAAGCAGGCTGTTTGTTATTCCAGTCCTGGGAGGCAGAGATAGGCAGATTCCAGTGGCCTAGGCTGTTGAGCCTCCCTCCCCTGAGCAAGAGGCCTCCACTAGATTACTTGCTGGGACCCTTGATAACAGTCTAGATGCAAGCCATACCCAGAAGTTTAAGGGGCCCCCTACAACTCATGGTGGCTCTTCTGCCTGGTTCCTTTCTTAGGTCATCTGTCCCAAAGCTTCCGCTCCTGTCCTTGCCTCTCACACTGGACACTGAGGCTCTTTAGCCCAGATACCAGGATCACTTCCTGGAGAAGGGGTGGGAAAGACCTACTTCCTGAAGGCAAACCCAAGCAATGTACTACTTTGTTTTGTTTCCTTTTGACTTGAGACAATTTCACTGAATAGAGTTCAAGGGCCCTGAACTTAAGATCCTCTCACCTCAAGCCGGGCAGTGGTGGTGCACGCCTTTAATCCCAGCACTTGGGAGGCAGAGGCAGGTGGATTTCTGAGTTCGAGGCCAGCCTGGTCTACAGAGTGAGTTCCAGGACAGCCAGGGCTACACAGAGAAACCCTGTCTCGAAAAACCAAAAAAAAAAAAAAAAGATCCTCTCACCTCAGACATTTGCCACTATATAAAGCTTTTTGTTTTGCTTTTAAGTAAGTATTTTGTCTGCATACATGCACCTGTACCACATGCATGCAATGCCCACACAGGCCAGAAGAGGGCACTAGATCCCCCTGGAACTGGAGTTCCAAGTAGGTGCTGGGAACTAAACCCTGGTCCAGGGCAAGAGCAGCCAGTGAGTGCTTTTGACTGTGGAGCCATCTCTCCAGCACCTCTTTTTTTTTTTTTTTTTTTTTTTTTAATTAGCAAACCTTCTTTCAAACTACCCTATCTTTACAATGATCTTTTTAGTGCCTTTGTGTATTAGCTACTATTATTGCTGCGACAAGTTACCTGAGCTTGAAGAAGGATCTGTTATGGCTCAGGGTTTGAGGGAATAGAGTTATCATAGTGGAAGCCATGGGTGTGGGTGTGTAGGGTACTGGTCACATTGAGTTTACAGTTAGGAAGCAGAAAGAGATAAACAGCAGTGTTCAGCTGGCTTCCTTTACACCCCACCCCACCCCCGTTTTAGTCAGTGTAGGACCTTATTCCAGAATGGTCTTCATTTATACTTCTGCATGAACCCTGCCTGATTCTAAATTTAGCCAAGTTAGCAAAGATTAACCACTGCCTCTTATCAACTTGACCCTCAAACATATCACTTTATAGCATCCTACCTCTGGCCCCAATAATATAAAAGGCATCTAAGCCATCTCTGAAAATCTCCAAGGTCTTAACTGTTCTAACATCAAAAGTCTATGTGGCCTCCACTGAAACTCAGGACATCTCTTAACTGGGAGGCTCTGTGAGACAAAAAACGAGCCATACATTTCCAACATACAAGGTTAAACTCTCTCATTCCAAAAGGAGGCACAGGGAACGATCAAGCCAAAACAAGAGTAACATCCAGCACAGAAAACCTGAAGTTTGCCCAGCAGTGGTGGTGGTGCACACCTTTATCCCAGCACTCAGGAGGCAGAGGTAGGTGGATCTCTGAGCTCAAGGCCAGCCTGGTCTACAGAGCAAGTTCCAGGACAGCCAGGGCTACACAGAAAAACCCTGTCTTGGGGGTTGGGGGAAAGGAGGAATAAGAAGAGGAGGAGAAGGAGGAGGAGGAAAAGGAAGAGGAAGAAGAGGACAAGGTAGAAGAAAAGAAGAAAAGGAGGAAGAGAAAGAAAGAAAAAGAAAACCCATAGCTCCATATCCGGCATCTTGAACTCTTGGTAACATCACCTGGACTCCAACAGTCTTAGGCAGCCCTGGCCTCCAGTTCTGCTGCCTAAATCACACATAGCCTCTACTTCATGCCTGCAGCTTTCCTCACTCAGTGTCTCAGGGCCCTAGGATCTCCAGCATACCAAGGTCTCCATAACTTAGGCTTCACCTCACAGCTTCATGACCTCTCAGAGCCTCCTCGTAGGGAGCCAACTCTACCACACAGTACCTGGCTTGAGGAGCTTAGGGAACACTGGTGCCAGTCTTCTTGACTTTGTAACTTGCATTTTGCGTGCCTGCAAAGCCACACGACAGTGCTAACTGTGCTCCAGATACGGTCTTGCCCTCTCCTGCCACAGCTGCCGTTAGCCTCTGTGCGTGTTGGTGGTCTGGGGAAACCCTTCCCAAGCAACAGACTCAATTCAAGCTTTCTCCTTTCAAATGAATGTGCATTTCCTAACTTGGAATCTTTGGTGGTCAGGCTTGTGCCCTCAGGACACTTGTCCTCTGGCAGAATGAGGTTTCTCTAGTTAATGTAACAGTTTGTCTGAGTCACTGTTCTATTCCTGGAAAAAGAAACCATGATCAAGGCAACTCACATAAAAGAAAGCATTTAACTGGGGGCTTGCTTACACTTTTAAAGGGTTAGTTCTTGATCTTCATAGCAGGAAGCCAACAGGAATGGCACTGGGGTAGTTGCTGAGAGTTTCACCTCCTGATCTTCAGACAACAGGTAGAGGGAGAGGGAGACTAGGCCTGGTATGGGCTTTGAATCCTAGCCCCAGTAGCACACCTCTCCCAACAGGGCCACACCTCCTAATCCCTCCCAAACAGTTTCACTAACTGGGGTCCAAACATTCAAACATGAGCTTATAGGGACCATTCTCATTCAAACCACCACAGTTAATCTAGTTAATATAACAGCTGCTTTTTCTTTTCTCTGCACCTGCTCTGTTCACAATTAAAAACGTATTCACCTCCCTTTTTTTTCCCCAACAAACTAAACATTTTCCACATATTTCTGATGGTTTACTATCTTAAAACATGTCCTTTGAATTCAGTCTTCATTTAAATTTTCAAGACATAGGCAGAAAGCGGCAGATTTCATTTACTTATTTATGTATTTATTTAGCTATAATGTAATGTGAATGATCTCTAGCAGGCAGATTTTGTTTGATTTATTTAGCTATGCTGTGTTGTGAGTGGTCTCTAGCCCAGCTTCAATAGGCTCCTTGTCTCTGCAGACACCCATAAACAGTGTTATCAGTCTGCCTACCAGGGTTCAGTCTTCTACACTCTACTGACATGCTCTACTAAGCATTCTAAGGTTCTCCTTAGCCTCCTGCTCTCTTACATGATATAAAGGGATCCTGGTCATTAATCTGAACACTTGTCCTCAACTTCCTCTGAAGCCTCACATTCTATAAACTGTCTAAATTAGTTTCAAGCCACATGCCTGTAATCCTAGAACTTAGGAAGTAGAGGAATGAAGGCCAGGAATTAAAGGCTAGCCTTGGCTACACAAAGAATTCAAGACTAGGCTAGGCTGCGTGAAACGTCTAAATCTATAAAATAAATAAATAACCTAGTAGTGGCGGCACACACCTTTAATCCCAGCACTTGGGAGGCAGAGGCAGGCAGTTCTCTGTGAGTTCCAGGCTAGCCTGGTCTACAGAGTGAGTTCTAGGACATCCAGGGCTACACAGAGAAGCCCTGCCTCAAAAATAAATACACACACATACACACACAAACAAAAATCCACAAAGTCACTTTCTGAACTAAGAATGTAACTCAGTTGGTAGAGTATTTGCCCAAAAAGCATGGGTTCACTCCTAGCACCATGAAACAAGGAAAAACAAACTTAGTCTCTTCCTAATTTCCAGGACCTTGAAGAGCTAACTAAGGACAGGCACAAGGTGACCTCTCGTGCCTCTCCCTAGTCTTGAAGGCTTCAGGGTCAAAAGGGCTCCATCTGCCCTCCCTCAAACAGCCTCTTTGAGGTGCTCACAGCAATGCCCACTCCACGGTCCTATCAGGCATCTTACATTGTCTCACAGACAGACAGTTCCCTCAGCATCCGGGAGCCCTCAGAACACTGGCCCCAAACCTATAAACTGGTGATGACAGGGCGGTCACAGTAAGGGGCACACTAGGCTCCCTAAGTGATGGAAGGGGAATGAACTAGGGGCAGCCCCCCACCCCCCGCAGAGCTCAGACAGACAGATACCACCGGATTAACAACCTCTTCCAGTACACCAGGCAAAAAGCTCAATGGCAGAGGCTCCTGCACACTGTCTGTAGAAAAACTCTTCCTGCCCAAGGTTGATCATATCTCCTGTCTTGCTTCCAGAGCAGCCCAATGCACCGTTATCACAGCAATGGGGATCCCTCTAATTCCCTGTACCACAATGCAGTTTACAGAAGGGATGGAGCTAGGCCTGAGATGCAGGTCTGTAATCCCAACTACTGGGGAGGCTGGGGACCAGGAAGATTGAAGGTTTAAGGCCAGCCTGGGCTACAAAATGAGTTCAGGTTAGTCTTGACAACTTAGCTTGACAACTTAGTCAGAACTTAATGTGAACAAAGCCCGACATTCAAACCCAAGTACCCACACAAAACAAACATTACCACTAGCCAGGTGTGAAGGTCATGCCTGTATTCTCACGCATTTGGGAGGCTGAGTCAGGAGATTGCCAGGAGTTCAAGACTATCTGTGTCTATACAGTGAGTTCTAGATCAGCAAGGCTACAGAGCAAGATAGTGTTTCAACCTGCCTCCACCTCTCCCCCCAAATCACCCAACCAACTTCACAATTAGAGCAGACCACCCAGCGATGGCCTGTGGAGGAGAGCTGACTAACATCCAGAGACTTAAGGCAAAGGCTTCGGCTCAGCAGCGCTCACTAGCTACAACCAGAACTCACTAGCCACCACCTGCTGTTAGCGCCCCCCCCCCCGCCCCTTGTTTTACTTTGCCCGAAGTAGCCACTTGCAAAATTCTTGGTTAATAGAATATAGATTGTGGAGATCTAAATGAGAAGGAGATTCTGCTTCGGGTGTGAGACTATTTGTGAGGTGATCAAAGTGTCTCTGTGTCTCTCTGTCTCTGTCTCTCCGTGTGTGTGTGTGTGTGTGTGTGTGTGTGTGTGTGTGTGTGTGCGCGCGTGGCGCGCAAATGCCCTGGGACATATGGTAGCTAGAGGACAAAGTACAGAAGTCTGTTCTTCTATCATGTGGGTCCTGTAGATTGAACTCAGTTTGCAATGTTAGGTAGGTTAGCATCTACCGAGCTAAACCTCTAACCCTTGCCTGAAATCTTTGAGGTCAAGGTGATATCATTAAAGGAACTGTAGCAGTAACAGGGTGGTGGCCGTTGCACTCAGAGTCAGAGGGTCCTCTTCTACTGCTCTCCACCTTATTCCCTTGAGCCAGGGTCTCTCGCTGAACCGGGATATAACCTTTTTCACTGCAGATGAGCCCTTCCTGAGCATGCTTGTTGGCTAGGATTCTTAGACTGAACCACAGAAAATAAGACACCTAATCTCCCTCACTCCACCTCAGAGACACTCCCAGGCTTAGGACATTACCAACCACATTGAATGAGCATCACAGACCAAGTCTGGGAAGCTATCAAGGTGTTGTGGGGCAGTGATCTGTGGCAGGCAATCCGGCACCCGGTCAAACACAGGTGTAAACTCAGCAGAACAATCCTCAAGGGACTGGAAAACGTTATGCCAACGCTCCTCCCGAGAGGCTTTTGGCTCAGGTCATGGTCACGTACCACCCCTCCTCAGGTAGAGGCATGGCCACACAGCCCCAAGCCATCCCCATGTTAATTAGATACCTAGAGGCTTAGCCATACCCCTTCCCAGTTACCATATCTGCCTCGAATCTCCCAGAGGCCACAGGGTACAATTCCATCCACGCCACTCTCCACAATGAAAATAAACGTCTTAAGAATTGTGGACTATCTCTTCATCTGGACCCGCCGTGGGAAGTGAGGGATCCGGCCCTCAATTAAGGAGCCGAGTCTAATCTCTCTCCAAGGGCTTCCCAGCACTCCCAGACCGTACCCATTTACCCAAGCCTAAGCAGCTAGCCTGGCATCCCAAGCCACCGCAAACCAGTCCCTTGACGGATGCCAGCTGCACTCTGCTGGACCTGTCTGTTCCCAGGTCCCACAGCATCTGGCAGCGTCCGCAATGTCCAACCATAGGAACTCCAGAGCCGGCTGTGGTGTTCCCCAGGACAACACCCTCTTCTACCCACAGGCTGTGTCTCCCCAGAGGCCTCTCACATAGCCTGGCCAGCCCATCGGACTGTAGAAGAGCTCACAGCCACTTCCTGCGTGTCTCCTGTCCCACCCAGAGCCCAGAACGGACACATGGGGCTTCTTTCCACCGCACTGGGTTTGTTCCAAAAAGGTGTATCAGGAAGGGCTTAACCACGAAGCCCCACAGGGAGGGCACTGATAAGGTCTGGCCTTCCCAAGTCCCTCCCACCCACCCAAGCAAGGCCCAAAACTAGCCCCCGCCCAGATAAACTATGGGGGCTGGGTGGGAGGAGCAGCCACCTGCTGGCAGGAAGCCAACCTTCACCCTTCCTTGGGTCTTGTTCCTTCCTCTAAGCTGAATTCACCAAGGCTTCCTGAATCTTTAGAGTCCCAGCCCACGTTATTGCTCAGGCACAGACCCTCCTCCTGACCCTCCTGGAAAACTGGAAGGTGAATCACACACCAGTATCATTACCACCTGTCCTTGGCCTCCTCAACATTCTCCCTAATTCCAAGCCACTCCACTCACCCAACCTCAGCCTCCATGGCTTCAAGCACCATTTTGGAGGCTCATGACATGAAATGGTAACATTAGCCTAAGCCTTTCCCTCAGACTCCAACTTCCACTTTCCAGCCCAACCAAACATGGGTGTCCTATAAAACCCTCAACAGTTAATGAATTCATCTTTTCCCAAAACTTCTCCAACTGATAAGTAGCAGCACCCATACAGCCTAAAGTCAGTCTTGGTGAGCTGAGCCCTCCCTCTAGTGCCTCTCGATATTTATACATTAGCCACGCCCCTGCTCCACCTCTCCCCCCCAGCTTCCACATGGACAACACTATATTGCCAGCAGCTTCTGGCCACTAGTCTCATCCTTCCTCCCTTGTCATCTACTTGGTCATGAGTCTGGAGGCAGAGGCAGGTGGATCTCTGTGAGTTCGAGGCCAGCCTGGTCTATAAAGTGAGTTCTAGGACCACCAGGGCTGCACAGAGTAAGCCTGTCTCAAAAAACCAAAACAAGATAGATAGATAGACAGACAGACAGACAGACAGACAGACAGACAGATAGATAGATAGATGCGTGTGCTGGGCATGGTGGTGCATGACTGTAATCTCAGTACTAAGGAGGCAGAGGCAGGAGGATGTCTGTGAGTTTATTGTCAGCCTGGTCTACACAGTAAGTTCTAGAAAAGGCAGAGCTACATGGTGATAAATGGTCCTGTGTTTTTAAAAAAGGAAAAGAAAACTTTAGAAGCAAACAGTCAAGACATAGCCCCTGAACCCTGAACTCCTCGGCATCATCCTGAGAAAGTGGCGTAGCTCTCTGTGCGATGCCATTTTGCAAGACACTGCTTACTGAGTTAAGCCTGTCTCAAGAAAAGAATACTACTACAAGCCGGGCCGTGGTGGCGCATGCCTTTAATCCCAGCACTCGGGAGGCAGAGGCAGGTGGATTTCTGAGTTCAAGGCCAGCCTGGTCTACAGAGTGAGTTCCAGGACAGCCAGGGCTACAAAGAGAAACCCTGTCTCGAAAAACCACAAAAAAAAAAAAAAAAAAAAAAAAAAAAAAGAATACTACTACAAAGTCAGAGGATGGCAAACACAGTACAGGTAAGAAAATGCAGTACCAGTTCCAAAAACAATGAAAGGAAGCATCTCCAGGGCTTTGTCCTGCCTCTGGTTATACACCGCAGGGCCACTTTGTGGTTTAAACACCAAATCCCACTTAGCAGAAAAGCAAAACACAAGCCTACTTGTTAACTCCCAGACTAAAGGAAAATACAGAAAAGGAGTCAACAGCAAACTTCCCTACATTGTTGCCAAGGGAGAGAGAGGCTGTTGGGATCCGGCTCTTTTTCCTTTCCCATCTGGTTTGGCTTCGTTTCTATGGAGCTGCGGGTGGAATCCCTGGTGCATGGGATGCAAATGCTCTGCCTCGGGGCTACACCCCAGCCCTTAACAAAGCCTTTCTATGGAGACAAATTCTTGCTCAGCTGCCCAGGGTGGCCTCGAAATTCATAATCCTCCTGCTTCAGCCTCTTAGGTAGCTGGCTAGCAGGCACATTCCGCCACACCTGCCCCTTCCCCCCACCAAGGTCTTAAACAAACAGAAACACCCACCACAAACGTAGACTTGTAGCTACACAACGTCATAACATAAAACATTAGAAACACTGTGTCTAAAGGCCCTCTCTATCTTCAGGGGTGGGTGGGACTTGTCTTCAGCAAGGAGCAGCAGGTTGCAGCTTGAGTATCTCACCGTATTTCTCACTGCCTGGCTTCAGTAGCATCTCATGGCTCCAAGGTCCCAGATGCATCTGCTGTCACTGGCCACCTTCCCTCTTCCTAAACACCTGTTCCACTGCCCATCTGGCAAATACCCTTTAGGACATCTACAGTCAGCTCCCACGATGAAGCCTTTCTGCACTGATTGTCTCCCTTTGGTTCAGTTTTCCTTTGCCTTAATAGGCCCATGCTAACCACCTGCGACTCTCTTTGGCTCATAGACCTGCCACTGTGGCCAGGAACCATGCTATGGCCTTCACTTTGGTACTGTAAGACCTGACTCAATGCCTGGCTCAAAGGAAGTCTCTAGTAAATGTTTATTGAATGGATAGGCTATATAAATACACATCTCATGGCTTTTTTTTTTCCATTTTAAGGCAGTGCTCACTGTACAGCTGGTCTTAATCTCATGATCCTTTACCTCCGTCTCCTAAGGGCTGGAGTCACAGGTGTGTGGCACCACATCCAGCTTATGCTCTTGTCTTTGAAGTCTCAGTACCTCTAGCTCCAATGTAAGAGCAGCCCAGGAATATAAGAAGAGAGCAGACCTTGTAAGGATGCTGATGACTACTTAGGTCAACTGCAAGAGCCACACAACGCTGCCCACCACGCTCATGGAAGAAAACGACGATGGCACCAAAAATTCCAAATCTAGGCTAGCCTCACACTTGCCATGTAGCCAAGGCTGGCCTCAGACTAAGTGCTGAGATTGCAAGTATGCACCACTTTGCCCAGCAAGCTTCATCTTGTTTCTATGTAGCAGATTCCATTGGTTCCAACTATAAACACATGATGATTAGTTCCCACTGCAAACACCTAGGCAGGCCAAGAAGGTCTCTTACCTGGCACAGTGCTAGGTGCCTGTCTACATGGCTCTTGTGGCTCCCACTCCAGATGCTGGTCAGAGCTAGAGTCATCTCCACCACGGGCTACACCAACCGGATTAAAGCTGGAAAGAGCGCAGTCAGGATTTCCTACTTCTCAGCCTTACATCCACAGTCTGAAGTCAGTTTGCAAGGCATCGCACCTGTTCCCTGTATCCTTGGCTGGATACTGCAGTCATTGATGAAGAGCTATGCCTCCCACTACCTAGAAAGGAAAAACAAAAACAAACAAACAACAAACAAAACAACAACAAAATGTGAAAAGGAGATAATAACCAAGTTGAAAGAGGCTGTTAGAGTAGTGGTTAGTATTAACACCATTGCCCAGGAATTGGATGCTCTGAGCCCAGCCCAATCCTTGGAAAGGGTTCCAAGTTAGAAGGGAAGACCATTCTGGTCTGGGTTAGCCTGATACAGCAGACTCCCTTCTCACCTCAAGAGTCTCCTCCTAACTCCAGAGCACTTCCCCAGTCCCCAGAGTATCAGACCACCATCTCGACCCTCAGCACCTGTCCTGTGGTCTGCAAGGCAGTGTCAGCCTCTCCTTACTCCTCTCAAGCCACAATCTTCTCCTTCAGCCTCTCCCTCTGTGTCCCCATCATCTTTGCTTCAGAGTCTGTAACCAACACCATGTTCCCTTCCCCAGTCTTCCAACCTCCGCTGCCAGGAGGTGATTCCTGCCCACGCTCTTCTTCAGTAGCCTATCACAGGCCGGCCACTTAATGTGGACCTCTCCTCTCCAGCCCCGAGACTTCGCCCCGCCCCCGCCTTGGCTGCGGTCCCTATACCTTTAACAAACCTCCACGTGCTTGTTAACGGCGGTGACAGCATTTCCTTGTCTCTCTGCTCCCGCCCCTGGAGGCGCTGCCCATTGGCTGCTGGGTCCCTCCATTCCCGCTCTAATTGGTCTCGCGTCAGGAAACTCAAACCAATGAGTTCTCTGCGTCGTATCCCTGCTCTGGTCCTGGACAGCTATTGGCTGATCCTGGGCACCTTGGTTCCGAGAACTTAGGACTTGTTAGCTCATCTGGGGCTCTAGCAAATTCTTCCTTCCTAGGCTAGACACACAGGCTGAGCAATTGGTTCCGAATCCAGAGGAACCCAGGGCCCGGCGACGCTGGGTCACGTGGCCCACTGCTTACATGACTTGCGGTCTGCTGAGCGTCACTGTGACGTTCAGGAAACCTGCGAAGTGGCCCTGCTACCTCCGTCACCTGTGCTGTCGGAGTGCTGTCATGGACCTGGGACCGATGCGCAAGAGTTACCGCGGGGACCGAGAGGTGCTGCCGCTGCCGCCGGGACACGGAAAGGGGGTGTCCCTAAATTATCTACCAAAGGGTTGGAGGAGCTCCTTGTGTTCTCAGGGGCCACTTAAAAGGCAACAGGATTTAGAGGTCACCTTGATGAGAGAAGGGGATTTCAGAGACAACCCTTGAGAGGGCCTCAGGGAAAACGCAGATTAACGTGTACTCATAGGCCCCTTGACTTAAGAGCCCACCTGTATTGGAACCCAACCCTTTTCTGACTGTATGGCCATGGGCAATTTATGCTCTCCGGGCCTCAGTTTACTCACTTGTAAAGTGATAATACCTACTTCAAATGCTGTGCGTTTGGGGATTTTCTAATTTTTACATTTTTATACATTTAGAGTGCGTGCGTGTTTGTACATGTACGTGTATGTCAGGGGACAACCTTCAGGAGTTGGTTTTCTCCTTCCACTATGTCACCAGGAATGAACTCAGGTCGTCAGGTTTGGTGGTAGATGCCTTTACCTGCTGAGCCATCTCACCAGCCTGTATTTAGGCATTTGTAAAATGCTTAAAATAGTCATAAACGTGATATAGAATAACAAAGGAGTGGAAGGTGGGCTTGTAGGTCAGTTTGGTGGAGGCTTGGCTGTGTGCATGAGGGTTCTGGGTTCCCCCCTTAGCACCAAATGAACTAGGCATGGTGGATTCAGAGTTCTGGGTCCTTCTGCTACACAGTGAGTTCAAGGCTAACCTGGGAGCTCTTTGTTTTAGCCTCCTTCAGCACCTCCTGGGTCTTCTCCTTCCTCGGGACCAAAAGATCAGTTTTGGAATTGAGATCCAGAGCTACAGAGGCCAAGTGTGCTTGTACTGAACATTTGCAGGAATGCTTGTCTGAAATGTAGGCTTTTGTGAAACCTTAGAACTACCTTATGAAAAAGAATGAGGTGACCTATGGGAACTTTAACAGCTCCAGCCATGGTCCATCCCTTCCTCATTAGGAGACCCAGAAACTTATCATCGGGGCCATTTTATGCCTGCTTCATCATCTGTAAATGGACATAGAACCTACTTCCTGGGTAGTGTTTTGTTTGTTTGTTTTCTTTCTCTCAAGGTCATCATTATGAAGGCTAAATACATTTACATTTGAAAAGCACCTCAACCCATTACCAGGCACATAGTATACATTGTATGTTCATTAAATGAAGTCAAATTCTCTTTCTAGGCATTTGAGGAGACTCATCTGACCTCTCTGGATCCCATGAAGCAGTTTGCTTCCTGGTTCCAGGAGGCTGTTCAATGTCCAGATATAGGAGAAGCCAATGCTATGTGTCTGGCTACCTGCACCAGGTATGCACAGCCAGGGGCCCCATGTGGGTGGGTTCTAGGGGAAGTTGGAGATTAGGAAGACCTAAATTAAGTGCTCTCAACATTATTAGATCTTCAGTCCTGCTATTAAAGCCAGTCTTTTCTGAGCCCCAGTAAACCAGTCCTTCAGTGAATACTCTCTAGTGATAAACTGCAGTTCCTTGTACATCTCGATCCCTGATGTATCTGCTCACAACCCTTGGTCTCCCTCAGGTGCCTATCTGCCCACGCCCTATCTTCTCTTTTGAGCTACATCTTCTGGGACTGCCCATGGGGCCCTATTCCCTCTCTTGAAACCCAGCATGGGACTTACCAATCAGTCATACCCTTTGAGAAATCTCTAAGGTCATCCCTTCTCACTAAAGCACCAGGCATCAAGATGAGGCTTTGACACTCTCAGCGTCACTCAGAGCTCTGAGCAGAGGGCCGTCCACCGTTGTCCTTCTCCATGATCCGTTGGTTCAGTGCGTCATTGTTGGTCCAGTCTCTCCCAGCATTTCAAGGTTTTCATCAGTGTCAGAGCAAAGTACTATGGGCCATAGTTTACGCTTCTGGAGGCTAGAAGTCAAGAGCAAGTGGTTGTCAGGGATGGTGTCTGGTGGTGCCTCTGAAGATAGCTCCCCCTCACTGTGTCCTCATGTGACCTTTGAGAGAGCCCCCACTGTGTCTTGTCTCTATCTTCTTACAAAGACACCAGTGTGACACCAGTGTTACTAGATTAGAGAGAGTCCCACTCCACAGACTACATTTAATCTTAATTTCCTCCCTAAAACCTCTATCTTCCAAAAACAGTCACGCGGTGGTTAAGGCATACATCCCTTAGGGGGCCTCAGATTGATCCACAAGGAGCCCCCAGACGGAATCACACTTAAACCTCCTGGACAAGCTCCCAAGGGCATTGTTGATGTCATCGGACCCCACAGCTTGACTCTCTGCCTTTTTTCCTTCTCAGTTTATGTCTATGCATTTGTTTATGTGATTTACACTGTTGAGGTTTGCCTCGGTGAGGGGGCATGGCTGAAAGGGTTGCTCAGAGGGAGAGCATTGGAATGGGTTCTGACCTGGTGCCCTGCTGTGTGCTCCTAGAGATGGAAAACCCTCTGCCCGCATGCTGCTGCTGAAGGGCTTTGACAAGGATGGCTTCCGCTTCTTCACTAACTACGAGAGTCGGAAGGGAAAAGAGCTGGTGAGGGTCAGGGTAAATCCTCCCAGGGTGGACAGGGCTAGCCTCGGCCCTGGCTTACATCATCCCTGCTCAGGTTCCCTTCTGCTTCCAGGCCTTTACACTATGAATGAATAAACCACACCCACCTCTGCATCTGCTACCCTATCAGCACCTGTTCCTTCAGGTCTCAACTACTCATTGCGTATTAGGGAAGCCTTCCTTACCTAACACTGTCTGCCAATGGTGCACCTTACAGCATTACTTTTTGTGTGTGTGTATACACACACACACACACACACACATGTATATATTTTTTTTGTTTGTTTGTTTTTTGCTTCTGGCTATGCATTTGTTTATATGATTACATGATTGACACTTGTCTCCTCTGCTACACTGTAAGCTCTGTGGAGCAAAGGTTGTCTTTTTTTTGTTTTTGTTTTTGTTTTTGTTTCGAGACAGGGTTTCTCTGTGTAGCTCTGGCTGTCCTGGAACTCACTCTATAGACCAGGTTGCCCTCGAACTCAGAAATCCACCTGCCTCTGCTTCCCAAGTGCTGGGATTAAAGGCGTGCGCCACCACTGCCCAGCCTAAAGGTTGCCATTTTTATTCAATCTGTTTTGTCCCCAACACCTGTTCTAAGGTATACAGGAGTTGGCATTTCATATGCATTTGGTGAAGCCACGCTGAGGTGCATTTTACATCGACTCCCAAGACTCCATAAGTGAGCTGGGTGTGGTGGTTCACGCCTCCTGGTATTCAGGAGGCTGAGGCAGGAGGATTAGCACAAATTTAAGGCAGACTAGGCTACAGAGTAGGACCCTGTCTCAAAAACACGAACAGGAATATTCAAAACCACAATTATGGTGATTGGAATGGCCGAGCCTCACACTGGAGTTAACCTGGCTTACACTCAGCATTACCATTGGCTGTGTAAAATTCAGCATGTTACTTGGCTCCTGAGAGCCTATCTTCAGATGTGTCACAGGAGGCTCACCTTTGAGGGTTTAAATGAGATGTAACCGTGAATGCATCTGTTGGTGGTGTCCTACTGAATCTTCCATCTTCCTCCTATGTGCAGGAAGTATCCATTTCCTGTTCCAATGGTACCTATGGCTTTTCTCTTGTTTCCAGGACTCTAACCCCTTTGCCTCTCTTGTCTTCTACTGGGAGCCCCTGAACCGACAGGTGAGCGGTCGTCCCCACAACAACTTCCAGTGGGCGAGGTGGGCAGAGGTGAATTTATAAATGAATGTGGGAATCATATTCTGCCTGGGCCTGGCCACTCTGCCTCTCACACCCCTTTCAGAGAATCTAGCTGGGGCTGGGAGTGTTGGGGCAGCTGACAGAACAGCAAGAAACCGGGCCTGTGCTAGTAGAAAGGGTTAGTAGTGTCAAATATCACCTAGCCAGGTTCATCCACAAACAGGTGCGTGTGGAAGGCCCTGTGAAGAAACTATCAGAGAAGGAGGCAGAGAGCTACTTCCATTCCCGCCCCAAGAGCAGCCAGATTGGGGCTGTGGTCAGTCGCCAGAGTTCTGTGATCCCCGATCGGGAGGTAAGTGGGGCTCCTGTGTGATCCCCTTGGTGAGCCAGGCCCTGAGCTCATCCCTAGAGGTCCAGGAGATGCCAGGGTCCTGACAAACTAGCAGAAAAGGATGATGTCCCTAGGGGAGAGGAGCAGGGGATGATGGGAAACGGGCCTTCTCAGTCTGGCCATTCTCCTGACCCAGTCTACTTTCCTCACCTCTGACCCCAACACCTGACCTGGCTCCTGCCCCAGAGCCTACGTTTTTTAAGTCCTTAAGTGGATCATTTCCCATGCCTGGCCCTTCCTCTGTCTTCTTCTTTGAACAGTACCTGAGAAAGAAAAATGAGGAACTGGGGCAGCTGTACCAGGACCAAGAGGTGCCCAAGCCAGAATACTGGTAAGTGATACCTATGTTTGGTGGCCATCCAGAAAGGGACCCTGTGGCCCTGTCTGTGGAATTATAGATCTTCTCTGAGACGCCCTCAACTGCATCCCAGGAGCCTCCTGCAAGAGAGCTTGGCATGAGAGGGAGGTGGGCACAGTAAATCTCTGCTTCTTCCTGTAGGGGTGGCTATATCCTGGTCCCCCAAGTGATGGAGTTCTGGCAAGGCCAAACCAACCGCCTGCATGACCGTATTGTCTTCCGTCGAGGCCTGGCAACAGGAGACTCCCCTCTGGGACCCATGACCCACCACGGGGAGGAAGACTGGGTATATGAGAGGCTTGCACCTTAACACTGGACTCAAGAATGTTGGGAAATCACGGGGGGGGGGGGGGGTGGAGAGCTGTTAAGGGGATGGGGGAAAGGAAGCCAGGTCTACCGTCTGTGTGTGTGGCATTGGGTTCAAACCTTGCTCATGCTAGGCAACACTTTACCACTGAGCTAGAGTCCCAGCAGTTTTTCTTTTCACCTTTTATTTTAAGACTAAGTTGCCTAGGCTAGCCCTGAACTCACTATGTATATATCCCAGGCAAGTCTCGGCCTTGAGTCCCTTGCCTCCATCCCTTGAGCAGCAGTGACTACCAGCTTGTGCCACCAGGCCCAACTCTAGGCCTTGTTTTTAAGCTAAGCCCTTTCCCTTTCCTATCCCTTCTACCTACGTCTCTCCAGGTCTCACCCTCCACGTTCTCTGAACCCGGAATCAGTTAGCGGCTAGATCAGAGTGCAGTGGTGCTATAGAGAATCACAAATAGCAGAGACTCTCATAAGTATTCCCTTGACTTTGCTCCTGGGTTTTGGGGAAGCCCATCTTGGGAGCTGTGGCTGGTCACCAGGCCGCAGATAGACAAAAGGCTTACTAGCCATGGAAAGGAGCCAGGCCAGGCCATGTTTGCTGTGAGTCAGACAAACCATTGTATGTTCTGGTTGCCCTTGAACCTGTTACTCTGGACGCCTGCCGCCTTTTAACTTTGTGGCTGCATGGTTCAGCCTCTGTCACTGACAAAGACTCCTCCCAAGGCAACTTTGTCCTGTGTTGATCCCCCACTTAAGCCTGGGTCCAGGAAGGACATTGACCCTGTGGCCATCGAAGGACATTGACCCTGTGGCCATCGGTCAGATACCCTTACCTACCTCACCCCTTTTGCTGATGTGCCATGGACTGTGACTTTATTAGTCTATGCAGATGACTTGTTGAGAAGTGTACTCCACCACTGTTAGGGGGTTGCGTGTGCCCCCCCCCGGGATTTAGCGTGATCTCAGCTGTCAGTTCCAGTATACAAGTGTGTAATAAAAACTTGTCATCCATATGTGATATTAATGTTTAACCTGATTTCGCCTTGTCTGCCCCCATGAGGCACCTCAGCAGACAGCTGGGGAGTCAGTTTACAGGACTTTTCTGCTTGGGTCCAGCAGGGGGAGCCCAGTGGCTAGGGTTGGCCTTTACTGGGCAGTGGAGGCCAGTATCGGACAGCCTCTCTGCCTCCTCCTTCCTCCACTTGGGTTGCTTCCCAGTGAAACTGTGGTTAATAACCGTAGCCTCTCCCATCTCCTACACGTGTCTACACTCTCAGCCCCCCCTCCTAGCAGCTCCTAACAGCGTGCAGCTGCTTTGCTTGGGATTCCCTGGGGTAGCTGGGTCTCTAGCCATCCAGGCCTCCAATTTAGGGGGACTTGCACTGTCTCCCTGGAAGATTCCTGCAGAGATCTTTCTGGGACTGTGGCGGTGCATGTAAAACGCTTAGAGACCAGGGAGCCCACGAAAGGAAGCATCTGGGATACAGCTCAGCAGTAGAGTGTCTAGCGCGTATAAAAGATGGAAGCCAGGTGGTATGGATCATGTCTGTAATCCCAACACTTGGGAGGCAGGATTGGGAGGATTGTAATGAGTTTGAGGTCAGCCTGGGCTACAGTGAGCTCCTGTCTCAAGCAAAAAGAAACGAGTCTATGCCCAGGACCCATCTTCATTCCCTACCTGGGGTTAGGTAATCTCTGGATGGGCTCCTGTGAAAGGGACCCACAATGTGGGTCCTAAAGGACACCCATCCCCTAGGCTAACCAGTTGGCTCTCTCCCATTGGTTCCGGATCCTGCACATTCTCCTTGGTTACAGTCACCTTCCAGTGGCCTAAAACATAAACATTTTCCTGTCTCATCCCAGTCCCAATCTGCAGAAGATAATTGATTGTTCCTGCCCATGCCACACCAACAGACATTCAAGGACAGAAGGTGCTGGGGTGGGCAGGGGCATCATGGTTCATACAAACAATAGCTCTCCCTTTAGCTAAGTGCCTGATGTCCCTGACCCTAGCTGACTGGAAGAGAAGATGGCAATGTCAGCAGTAACTGCCTCAGTGATGGGGCTGGGGGATTAGAAAGACGCTCTGTTATAAGCAGTGTATGTGGTAGCTAACAACAAGGTTTTAAGATTGAGGGACGCCTCAGCTCCTTTGGGGAGACGTTATGAACTGAATTATGGTTCTAGAAAGTTCTGGGGAGAAGGAAGGGGTGCAAAGATCACAGTAAAAGGTGGGGCGCTGAGTCTATTTTCTGTTCAGCCCCTGGTCTGCCTCCCTTATCCCCTGAGTTCCCCTGGCCTGGGTGAGGCACCTAACAAAGGTCTCCTTGTACAGGTGTGTTTGTTTTGGCAACAAACTTCTCAGCAACAGCTCCCTAGGGTGGGGTGTCCCAGCACACTTTGAGGAGCTGACCCAAAAGCTGCTGGGCCACATAGCAGAGTGGCCACCCTGCTCTTTCCCTAGTCCCAACATGAGCTCCAAAGATTTGGATGATTGGGGTTTTTTTAGTTTGGTTTAGTTTGGTTTTCTTTCCAGTTCTCAGGTCCTGTGGCTTAAGAACGAGATTTAACATTACAGGGTGAGAACTGTCCCCTGGTCCTTAAACTAAAGTAGTCGGGATGGGGGCACCCTGTAAGAAAAGGAGGAGGAAAGAAGGGGTCTGCAGTCCTGAGGAGCTTTGGGTGTGTTTCTTAAGATAGGGCCATGCTGGATAACCCAGGCTGACCTTTGAACCTGTAATCCTGCCTCAGCAAAAGCTGAGATTACAGGGATTTGCTCTCATACCTGAGTTCACAGAAGTCTCTCTTTGAAACCTTCCCAAGCTCATCAAGGTTGTACCAGAGTTTAAATCTAGGTCCCAAACTGAACCACTGAGAATGTCGGATACCTTGGGTCTGTTACCAAAGGTCTGTCCCCACTCTTAGAGGCCCCTCGGCCTCTCTGTTGTCCAGGGGTCATCTTTCTCCTTCCTTTCTCTCCAGCTGTAAGAACCTTGTTTGATGATGGAATTACTAAAATAGCCCCTACACTGTCACACTTAGGGGTTCCTTCCTGAAGTCTGAAGGGCCCAAAGGTCCACTTCACTCACATGAGGGTAGGGGCATTGAAACATCCATCTGCATTCATGTGAGGTAAGAGTGTAAAGAAGACCATTGATTCTGCAGCCTTGTTTATTCCTAAGTAAAATCTACTTTTCCAACAAAATTCAAGGCTCCAGGATTCACCTCAGAGCTCATCTATCTTAAATACTATCAGGGAAGGAGTGGGGGAAACCCATCCACTCCTCCAGTTTGGCCCCTTGGGCCGGCCAGTGAGGCCTTTCTTTGGGGGTATGTAATTCAGCACCCACACAAGTGGTGGTCAAGGTAAGAGCTCTAGAGGATTTCTGGTCTGGCTTTCAGTAGCACCCCAGGGAGTGCCCATGTCCTTTGCCCCTCCACTCTTGGGAGCAAAGTTCCAGGAAGTTTACTCCTTGAACTAAGAGGTGATCTCAAGTTTAACAGCTCCACCTCTGGCACCAAGGAAACCACAGTCACGTGACCTGAAACTCTGCTCTCCCTGGATTGGCCCAGGAACAGTCACCGGTAGAGAAAGTCGAGGGAGTAACGATTCAAATTCACCCTTGACCCTGTTGCCCAGGGAGAGGGTGGAGTCAGTCATCATGTTCTCTGTCTATTCTCTGCCATGCCACCTCCCTGTGAGCCAAGCCATTGTGGCCAGGACGGCAGTTCTTCTAGGTCACAATTTTCATGCTGGACCAGAGTGCCTTTGTATGTGATCATGGAGAGGAGGGGGCTCTTCATAAAGCTGGGGCACATAAATACAAACTTAGAACTGGGTGTTCCTGCCAGCAGGGATCAACCACCGTGGCTATGACCAAAGAGGCCAGCGTGGCAAGCTCCTGCCTCAGACCCCACCAGGCAGGGAACAGGGCGGCACTATTGTCCTCTTCAGCCGCCTTCATTGTCCTTTGTTCTCCCTGTCATCAAAAAGGCTGGGGTTCTCCGCCAGCATGGCCCGGACTTTTTTCTTCTCTTTGAAGCGGCCTGAGTTAGAGACCTTGACATGCTTGCCTTTGGTGTTCTTGTCCACAATCTTCTCCAGACGGCTGTTAAAATTGCTGTGAGGGTCTTCTGCATCAGGGCCTGGGGGCTCTGCACCTCCCTCCGATTGAGCATAGGTGTCAGGGATTTCGTAGAGCACTTTGGGAGTGGATTTTTTTTTCCGGAGGAAGGTCAGCTTCCACCAACCAACTTCAGTCATGGTGGCCCCTAAGCCCAGTCAGAGCTTTCTGCTGGATCAAATGGGAAAGATAAAGTCAGTGGGTGAAATTGGCTCAGCCCTGTCTAGGCTCGTTCATAGTGACTGGCTATTTTAAGACATAGAGGCAGGTGTGTTGGTTAATGCCTATAATCCCAGCACAGAGGCTGAGCTGGGAGGCTTGTGAATTGGAGGCCAGCCTGGGCTACATAGTAAGGGCCTGTCTACAAACAAACAAGTAAAGAAAGTATTGTAAAAATATTGAAAGTAGGACTGAAGGGTTGGCAAAAAAGTCTTCAAAGCAGCCATTAACAGAAAAGACACCGAGCAGGTAGAGGGACTCTAAGACAGCCCTACCCCTGCCTTACAAAGCGGCAGAGAGAGCTTTGAGGTCCTTCCTTGCAAGCTACCTAGGGAAACCCCTTACCTAGCCACACATATCCTGGTCTTGGCTACCATGACCAGGTCCTTCCCACCACTGCCCAGACCGTTGACAGGTCACACCGGCAGAAGCTCATGACAAAACGAAATAGAATTTGCAATAGTTCCATCCATTTGTCATTCCCAACAGTGATGAGCAAGAGTCTTTCCTGAGGAGAGGGCTGCTGCCGTCTAGGACTGGGAAATCTCGGACTTCTGACGTCTAACCATGTTATGTCTCTAGGCCTCAGTGTGTTTATCCATCCCCTGCAGTCCTGACATTCAGCCTAACCGCTACTGTCCATCTACACGAGTAGACCTGCTTTACAGAGTAAAGCTTAGTAGGTGGAATGGATAATCGTTAGCATGCTGTTCTTTTTTTTTTTTTTTTTTTTTTTTTTGGTTTTTCGAGACAGGGTTTCTCTGTGTAGCCCTGGCTGTCCTGGAACTCACTCTGTAGACCAGGCTGGCCTCGAACTCAGAAATCCGCCTGTCTCTGCCTCCCAAGTGCTGGGATGAAAGGCGTGCACCACCTCTGCCCAGCAGAATGCTGTTCTTTTACCCCCCACCAGGCTGCCACGGGACAGGTGTTTGAAGGAGAGTTAAAGATTTGCAAAGCAGTCAGGTGGAGCCTGTGAGATACCATCCTCACAGATTGTACTGTACCGTCTATAACGCATAAGGTAGACTGGGAGTTGAAACCCAGACTCCGCTGCTTGTGAGCCATGTGTCCCGACATGGAGCCACCTCTATGCAGGCTTCATCTTTTATTAATTCCACAAAGGTGCTTATGAGCTACAGGAAGGCCTGGGAAAGCAGCTCTCTGGCCATTGCTAATGTCTGCAGCATGGAAGACAAGCAGAGGGGGCGGAAGCAGAGGAATTTACCTCTACAAGGGTTTGCAAAGGCAGCTCTGGGCCTGGAGAGGTTGGCAGCCTGGTCTTATGAACCTAGGCATGCTCTAGGCTAGATGACCATGTAGCCCAGACCGGCCTTTGTTACTGTCTGTAAACGCTGTGGGGCTTGTGAGGGACCCAGCAAGTAAGCGCACTTCCCACCAGGCCTGGCAACCTGACTTCCACCTCTAGGGCCCACATGATGGAAGGAGAGAACTGACTCTCCCAACTCCTCCCCTGACTTCCACCAATACACCATGGCACACACAAAATAATTTTTAAAAATATTTCATTTAGGTCAGGCATGGTGGAGCACACCTTTAATCTTATCACTAGGAAGGCAAAGGCAGGTGGATCTCTGAGTTCAAGGCCAGCCTGGTCTACGTAGTGAGTTCCAGACCAGCACCCAAGGCTATGAAGTGAGACTCTGTCTCAAACAAAGAAACAAACACCAAAATGGAAATGTAATTTTTTTTTTTTAAAGTTGATGATGGAAAGATCTGGGGGCATAGCTAAGTTGTAGACCTTTTGCCCAATATACCCCCAAACTCTGTGATTAATCCCCAGCACCAAAACCCCTAATCTTTATTTTATTTTATTTATTTAATGTGCATTGGTGTTTTGCCTGCATGTATGTCTGTGTAAGAATGTTGAATTCTGGAGTCACAGACAACTATGAGCTGCCACATGGGAGCTGGGAACTGAACCTGGGTCCTCTGGAAGAGCAGCCAATGCCCTTAACTGATAAGCCATCTCTCCAGCCCAAATCTCCCGATCTTAATGGTCTTCATTGCATTTTATAAAATCACCAGAAAGAAAGGTGCAAATTGAATAGGGGGAGGTTGTTTGTTTTTAATGTAGAAGAAATATAAGGTATTGCGTTCTGCCCTTCTGGCTCTCTGATTTCCATAATTTTCATAATGCATATGAATATTTGGGGTGAGGAGAGCTTATCAAATTCAGAAGAAGAAAAAAACAAGAAAACAAAAAAATAAAAGCAAAAGCAAGACACTGGCCTCGGCTGGAAACAAGCTGAATGCCTCTTGCTGCTGTCCCCTGTGGTGTCTCCTGCCCCTCAGCACACACTCCCTTCCCCCTACCCCCAGCCCCAGAGGCTCTCCTATTACTTTATCCAGGAGGCAGACCCCCATTGCCCACTCTACCCCTTCAGCTGGGCTCAAGTACAGAAGCTAAAAAAAGATCTAGTAGCCGGGCAGTGGTGGCGCACTCCTTTAATCTCAGTACTTGGGAGGCAGAGGCAGGTGGATTTCTGAGTTCAAGGCCAGCCTGGTCTACAGAGTGAGTTCCAGGACAGCCAGGACTACACAGAGAAACCCTGTCTAAAAAAAAAAAAAAAAAAAAAAAACAAGAGAGAGAGAGAGAGAGAGAGAGAGAGAGATCTCTAGTACAACTCCTACTACTTAGGGCATGGGGGAGCAGGGAAGAGGGCTGGAGGGGTACTTCTAGGCACCTGGAGAGTTGAGCGCACCAAGGGACAGCCTGAGAGGTTTGTCTTGGCAGTGTGCCTCGCCTGGGCTTAGCACAGCCTTGCACAGAACTTGGTGTTCCAGAGTGGGTTACTGGAAGGAGCTGTGGGAGGGCAAGGAAGGAGGGCGAGAGTGCCACTCAGTAGCTGCCTTGCCCACCCAGCACTGCCCACCCAGCACTGCCCATCTGGAGCTGCCAGAGACTTGGAGAATGGAGCGATGGCCAATCCAGCTCCTGTATCCTGTATCTACCTCTAAGCACCTGACTTCCTAGCCCTGGATTGGGAGAGGGGCTTCTGCCCACGCCAGTTGAAATGTACCCATTTTAACAACTCACACTGCAAGATGGCATTCCCAGAGCCTACCTCTCCTTGAAGTAGAAGGAGCCACAGGTCACAAGGAACTGGCCTGAAGACCGTAAATGGGAACAGTTTGGTGCCTTCCTTGGCGACCTGTGACCTGGACCTGGACTTGTACCCTGAACTAGCGCGCTCTCTCTCTCTCTCTCTCTCGCTCTCGCTCTCGCTCTCGCTCTCGCTCTCGCTCTCGCTCTCGCTCTCTCTCCCTCCCTCCCTCCCTCCCTCCCTCCCTCGATTTTAGATCAGGCTAGTCTCTAACTTCCTAGTGCTGGGATTAAAAGCATGTGCCACCACCACCCAGACAATACCCTGAACTCTTGAGGATGCTTTTTGCTGGCCTTCTGTCCTCTCTGCCCAGGACAACTAAACACCTTAACAAGTGTTTGTCCCTTGAGGCAAGCCTAATGTATGTAAATCTGAATTTAAAAAATACACAAATTGGTTGACTATTCTTTGTTTTTCATAATAACTCAGCTTCAAGAGTCTTTAGTCTACACAAAAGACAGTATAAAATCTGCTCGGGCCGGTGGTGCCCTCCTTTAATCCTAGGTCTCAGCAGGCAGAGACAGCAGGATCTCTGAGTTTACAGTCGACATGCTCTTCATAAATAGCTCCAGAACAGTCAGGACTACGGAAAGATTTGTCTGCCAAGGCAATAGGGTGCACTCCATCCATCCCAGCGCTCAGGAGTGAGGCAGAGACTGGTAGAGCTCTGAGTTCGAGGCTAGCCTGGTCTACAGAGAGAATTCCAGGACAGCCAGGGCTACACAGAGAAACCCTGTCTCGAAAAAACAAGAAGGAAAGGAAGGAAGGAAGGAAGGAAGGAAGGAAGGAAGGAAGGAAGGAAGGAAGGAAGGAAGGAAGGAAGGAAGGAAGGACAGGTCTGGTAGTACACACTTGTAATCTCAGCACTTAGGCAAGAGATCAGTGAGTTCAAAGTCAGCCTGATTTACCTAATACATTTCTAGTTCAGCCTGGCCTCCAGAGTGAGACCCTGTCTTAAAACCAAACTAACCAAGCAACCAACCAACCAACAAAAAAGTGTCATGGTGTACAAGCGTCACAGATCTCCAGAGTTGTAAAGAGTAAAATGTTTCTAGCCACATGCCCATGAGTGTTTGTGGAAAGCCTGGGGGGGGGGGGATGGTGGAAACACAGATCTTGCATGTGGTGAGAGCTGCTGTCTGCCAATACAGGGCCCAGAGATGCCAGGTTGAGGGCTGGGCCCTTGCTCTAGGCCTTACAATCATGGGATAAGGGAAATCAGGCCCCAAGGATGCCAGTGCCACCTCTTCTGTTTGCATAGCTTCAGGGCCCATGAAAAGGCCTTTATGAGACAATTGGCCACCTCCTGCCTTGGGAGGCTAGCACCATGGCATGCACACAAGCACCCAAGACAGGCCCCATCACCCCCACTAGAGCACTTTCTGAAGGGCTTTGCCCAGAATGGGCCAAACTCCTTCTGAGCTGGACAAGTTAACCATTGACTGAGGCAGGGGTAGAGGTGCAGGGGAGAGAGGAAGGGAGTCAGCTCTGTATTGTGGAACCTGCTCCCCTCCCTGTACAGGCCCCTGGACCACTCTGAATGAGACTGACAGGAAGTGGGAGATGTTTCTGCCAGATAGCCAGACACATACTTGTTCCAGGTTGTGGGCAGAGGGGATGGCCTTGAGCTGAATTAAGAGTATATATATAAACTTTCTCAGCAGGAATTCTTTTAGAGGCCTGGGCCTTCTCCAAAAGGCCAGTGAGGTGAGACTGGATGAAATCAGAGACTGCTGAGCTTGCCCACCATGGAGGCATGAGTGCGAAACCCTGGCCAGGACCTATGTCTAGCTTTCCCCACCCACCAGTCCCTGCTGCCTGTACCTGTAATCCGGACTGCTCTGGGCTGGAGGCGCAACTTTCCCTAGAGGAGTTGACTGTAGGAGCTGCCCAGGCAGGTGAGACTGGAGGAGGAGAGGGTGTCTCCAGGGTGTCGCGCTGGCCAGACTCAGCCTGGAGAGGTGGGTAGGAGCAGCTGCAGGGCAGGTGTAAGAGACAGGTGCAGAAGCAGGTACCTGCTTGCTGCGCTGCAGCTCCAGGAGTCAAGGTGAACCTGAAACCCGGCCCCTCCCAGCTAAGTAAACAGAAGCAGAGGCTGGCTCAGGCTGATGAATATTCATCACCCCAGAAATCCAATCCCAGTGCCCCTGCATCCATCCAGAAGCCAGGGTCCTCCTGGGATCACCCAGCTAGAGGACGGAATCCCAAGGGATGTCTGGGATTGGGGCGCACGGGAGCCTCTCTCTCTCCTCAGTTTTCCAGCTCTTTAGTGTCTGGTTGCACTCTCGAACCATCGCCAAAGCCTCTCCCACCCATTTTATCTTTCAAAGAGGCTTAGACCCCTCTCCGGCATGGGCCACCACCTGGATCTTGCCAGGGCACACAGAGAAAGGGTTAAGGGCCATAGCGGGCTGGGCACCCCAGCTCCCTTTGAACTCCCGGGGGTTGAAACCAGTCTCTGGTTGAACTGGTTAGCAGACCGGTTCCCAGGCTGTCTGCTCTCCCCCACCCTGAGTTCTTCTGCAGGCAAGGGGCCTGGGATTTCCTCCTGACTTGAAGCCCCTCCACCCCCACCCCCAAGATCTTACTAGAGGAAAAGGGTGTGTGGGCAAGGCTCTTTGGACCACTCTAGCCTCTTCCTGCTCAGAGGTGATTATAGGGAAGGAGCTTAAAATAATATGCCAGAGTCAGGTGCGACGTAACCCCCGGACTCAGGAGGCTAAGTCAGGAAAATTATGAGTTCAAGGCCAGCCTGGGCCACATATAGAATCTGTCTCAAAATATTGAAAGTACACAAAGAATTTCCTGTGGGCAGGGGTTTCTCAGACTCCCAAAGAGATGGAAGAGGAAGAAAGGGGGGAGGGGGAGGGAAGAAGTGAGGAGGAGGAGGTGATAGGTATAGCAAACAGAAAGGTAGAATGTGTATGTACACAGTCACCTCCCACAAACCTACCCCAGTCTGGCGGCTGGCCCTGGGGAGTGTTGTTGGGTGGCTGCCCTGAGGCCTTCTCTTGACCTTCAGATGGGTATCCCTCCAGAGTGAGATACAGCTGCTGCATATCCAGGGTTCTTACCCCTTCTTGTACCCAATATACTCACAGATGCTCTCCTTCCTCTCTGGACTGGGTATGTGTGCCCAGGACAGAGCAAGGTACTGGGGCTAAAAAAAGGCGGCATAGATGTTCCCATTTCCCTGGCTCCCTCCCCAGGGTATATTTTTGACTCTAACTAGCCAACTCTCAAGTCGTCTCCATCTCCAACCTTGCTTCGCTAGGTCTGGCAGTTTCCTCCTCCTCCTCCTCCTCCTCCTCCTCCTCCTCCTCCTCCTCCTCCTCTTCTTCTTCTTCTTCTTCTTCTTCTTCTTCTTGGATCCTATTCCTCTCATAGGACTTTCTAAAGCTTCCCATCCCATAACCCGCGCTGAGCTCCCTTGCCCAGGCTCTCTTAGGAGGGGACCTCCTAACAACTCACAGGTTAACCTACAGTAGGCCTTTTTTTTTTTCTTTTTTGAAATAGAGTCTCACTACGTACCTCTAGCTGTCCTGGAACTCACTATGTAGACCAGGCTAGCCTCGAACTCAAAAAGATATAGCTGTCTCTGCCTCCCCCAGTGCTGTGATTAAAGGTGTGTGCCCCCACCCCCAGCAATGCAGTATAACTTTAAAAGCATTGGTGAGAAAAGGAAGCATCACTGCTGTCCACAGGGCTCTCCCAGCAGTCACTTGCTCTGCACTGCTCTCCCCGGAGCGTCTGGGTCTGTGAAGAGGAGATCCCGTGATCTGCAGTTGCAGCTATACAGCTGGCTTGCCTTTGGCTTGTCTTCTTCAGGGGTGAGGGGTGTGGGAGCTTGAGGATGTTCTTTTGCAAGGTTTCCCTGTCTCTGGTACAAGGTACACACGGTTGTCTTAGTAAGGTATCCACGGCTTCCTAAGTAGGTCGCTTTAAGAATTCCCAGGCTATTATCTTGCCCAGAAGACAATAGAAGCTAAAAGCCTGCAGTTCAGACTCTGGGAAGAGAGTAGGATCAGGTGAGGTGCTCTTTGGCCTGTGGACCTTCTTCCCCAGTCAGCTCCTAGCTCCCATCACTATAGGAAGGGCTTTGTCCTCTATAACAGGTCTTCCTTCCCCCTAACTCTGTGGCATTTGAAGCATTGAGGAGGTACAGACCCTGCTCTTTTGGCTCCACAGTGAAGATGGATCCATGGAGCCCCTCAGGAGAATTGCGGTGTCAGGCCTGCCTGTGCCTACCTCTACTGAAGGGCAGGTGCAGGCCCTTTCTTCTGGAAAGATTGGGCCCCGAAAAGCCTGGCCCAACTCGTGGCCTAAGGACTTTATTCTGGGAGGTGCAGACTTGGAGTTATAGGCATCACTACCCTCTTTTATTGCTATGTAAAACTTGGCACTATTAAAGTATATCTCCAAAAACTAGGTTCAAGTACAATGTGCCCTACATAAACCAATAGCGTGTGTTTTTAGAAATGTATCCTTCCAGGCTGGAGAGATGGCTCTTCCAGAGGTCCTGAGTTCAATTCCCAGCAACCACATGGTGGCTTACAACCATCTGTAATGGGATCTGGTGCCCCCTTCTGGTGTGTCTGAAGACAGCTACAGTAGTAGTGTACTCACATATCTAAAACAAATAAATTAATTAAAAAAAAAACTTAAAACAAAAAGAAAGAAATGTATCCTTCCTGAGTTAAGTTCATCTAAGGGAGAACTGAAGACCTGGGCAGCCACGACACCCATTAGATATCAAATCTAGCCTAGTCAGACATTTTCCTGAGCTCTGTCCAGGCAACAGAAATTGGTTCTAGGGATATTTTATAAAATAGAGAGAAGAGGGGAGCCATGTTATCCCTAACACTCTTTTTCTAGGAAACCAGCACTCCTGAGAGGACCTGGCCCACATGACCAACGGAGGAAGGCGGAAGAGACCAGATCTTGAGGTTACTTAGCTTGGCCCATGTCGCAAGCACAGAAGACAAAGATCAATTTCTGATGGGCCACACCCAGGGCAGCTGGGAGGCAGGGAAGGGATGGCACCAGCTGCTTTCTGGTCTGAGGTGGGCAGTGGAGTTACAGATGTGAGCAATTAGCTTCTTTCTCCTTTTTGTTGGGAGGCTTGGGTACTCTTCCAGATGCCCTCCACTTCCCAAATGGGAATTTGGATCCTCTCAACACCTCACAAGTAGAGCCTGATACTGGGTATATGAATATGGATATGTGTATATGTATACACACACACACACACACACACACACACACACACACACATCCTCAACAACTTTTTTTTTCACACTAGGGATTGAGCCAAGAACCTCTACCACTGAGCAATGTCCCCTGTATTGTTCTTTTGGTTGCTGGTTTTGTGGTTGTGTTATTTTTTAGTTTTTGAAGTCAGAACATTTATTTTGTGACTGACTGTCATAACTCTCAAGATGAAGCCAATGCTGCAATGGCCACTGTCTTGGGCTTAGGTGTTGGTCCTTCATGGAGTCCATGTCTGATCTGTGCCAGACAACCTGTCTGCCCCATTCTCCAGACGCTGTGATGTCTGGTCTCTTAGTCTTGGCACTCCGGTAATATGTCTTGTGCTTGGCATGGGACTGGTGTTTGTTGCAGTTTGACTTCTGAGAGTGGTGGGCCTCAGAGTCACAGCAACCTTGCAATGGTGGGCGTGGCTCTTTTAAATTCTTCCCATACCTTGCTCTTGCTCATCTTCCTTCTGCTGCCAAGGCCAGAAAGAAGAGAAGACAGGCACTCAGCAGTCTGTCTTTTTCTTTCTTTTGCTTGATTCAAGACAGGATCTCACTAAATTGAACAGGCAGGTTGTAACTCTTTTAGTAGCCCAGGCAAGACTTGAATTCATTTCAGTCCCCAGAGTAGCCATGAGTACAAGCCTGTGCCGCCAGCCTGGCTCCCACTTACATGCTGCCCAATTGTCACTCCTAGTATCGATCATCTATGGCGGTCACAACGAGGTCACCCCAAACTTGTCTACGTGTCCCATCATAAATTAATTCCCCTATAGATATGAAAGGTCAAAAGTCCAAACCCAGTTCCAGAAGGCCAGATCAAGGAGTTGGCAGGAAGATCGTGTCCTCACAGAGAGCTCTGCTCCCAGCATCCTCCAGCTTTGGTGACACTCAGCTAGCCTAGCCTGTGGCCACACCAACTCAGACTCACACCGCCTCCTTCGCTCGACAGAATCTCACTATGTAATTGAAACTGGCCTAGAGTTCTCCCTGCCTCCTGCTAGGATTATGGGCTTGTACCACTCTGCCCATCAGGCCACCCTTTCTGACTCAGCTCCCTCTGCCTTGCTCTTTAGAGAACACTCAGCATGGCCCGTAAGGCTCGTCCCAGTGAGCCCCAGCTATCTCCTCATCTCAAGGTCCTCAGTGTAACACATCGGCAAAGACCCCTCTTTCCTGAACACCACTACAGCATGCTCCAGGGGGTGGATGTAGATATCTTTGGGTTCACTTCTCAGTGTGCCCTATCTTTCATTCTGCAGACTAACTCTATTTTTCAGGCTGTGGCAGACATTGTGCCATTGTGCCCTGAGGTCCTCCCTGAGGAGAGATTTGCTGACAAGCCTGGGAATGTGGCTAGCAGCTGGAAACCAGTTAAGACTCCTTTGGGATCTGCCTTAGCCACCGGAAGCATCAGTCCGGAGGTCACATTCTTCTGGGAACACTTGTGTCTATGGGGGGGGGGTCCAGTTATTTCATCCCCACAAAGGGTGTTCTGAGGAGTGATACTCACCCCAGAGCTCCCCACCCGTCTCCACCTGCAGCCCAGTAGGTTTGTCAGACTGGCAGTCCCTATGACAGGACCTAGAGTCACTCACCTAAAGTCCTGGTATTTAGAAGGCTGAGGAAATACTGCTAAATGTTTGAAGCTAGCCTAGTGTGGGCTACATAGCAAGATCCTGTCACAAACAAACAACAAACAAGACAAACAACAACAAAACAAAACCACAAGGTCCAGCCAGTCAAGGTAGTGAACACCTGTAACTCAAATGCTTGGGAGGTAGAAGAAGACCAGGACTTCAAGAATCACCTCAGGGCCAGTACTTCTGGCTCACACCCTTAATTGCCACACTTAGGAGGCAGAGGAAGGTGGATCTTTATATAGCAAGACCTTGTCCCAAAAGAGGAAAAAAAAAATCACACTCAAAGTCTGGAGAGATGGCTTAGAGGTTAAGAACACTGGATGTTCTCCCAGGGATTTGGTCCCCAACACACACAAGCAGCTTACAATGAATTGTAATTCCACATCCAGAGGGTTCGACACCCTATTCTACTCTCTGAGGACACTGTATGCACAGAAATACATGTAGGCAAAACACCCATACACATACAAATTTTAAATAATTTTTAAAAAGTACCTGGGCTGCGGTGGCACACACCTTTAATCCCAGCACTCAGGAGGCAGAGGCAGGTGGATCTCTGTGAGTTCGAGACCAGGCTGGTCTATAAAGTAAGTTCCAGGACAGTCAGGGCTACACAGAGAAACCTTGTCTTGAAAAACCAAAACCAGACCATACCAAAAACAAAAAAATCAAAACTAAACCAACCAACCAAATAAACAAAGCAGATATGTAAGGTTTGACATCATCCCAGGTGGACCTTTTGAAACATGGTCTCATGTTTCAAAAAAGAAGAAAATAATTTCCCTCTGCTCACTCCTGTTTCTGTCTGCTTTCCCCTATAGAAAATGGCCCCAGAAAACTCTCTTGCCCCCCCCGAAAAAAGACCACTTGCTTCTAAAGCATACAGTCTGTGTTGCAGACATGACTGCTTTCTAATGATAGAAGCGAATAGTATCTTTGTGTCTCTTGAATTTGATTTCCCTGGTTTGCTATATTGATGACTGTCCCCAGAATTCTTGTCCACCTCAAACCACAGAATATGAACCTGCTTGATTTTTTGTTTGTTTGTTTTTTGTTTTTTTGAGACAGAGTTTCTCTGTGTAGCCCTGGCTGTCCTGGAACTCACTCTGTAGACCAGGCTGGCCTCGAACTCAGAAATCCACCTGCCTCTGCCTCCCAAGTGCTGGGATTAAAGGCATGTGCCACCACTGCCTGGCCATGACCCTCCTTGAAAGTAGTCTTTTTCAGATGTATTTAAGTAAGATGTGGTCACACCGATAAGCCCTAAATCCAAAGCCAAGGGTCCTTGTGGGAGAATAGACACAGAGGCACACAGAAGGTCTACCACACATGCTAAGGAGGATATCACTTCAAGGCCAGGAGCAAGGCCCACTGGCCACCGCCAGAGACAGGGAGACACAGGATAGGTCATCCTCCAGGAACCAGCTGTAACGATAACATGATTTCCGGGATCTGTGGTAATCTGCCACAGTGCCTCTTAAAAAAACAAAAAACTATATACCTAGTCTTTTGTAAAGTTGGACATCTCATGTAGGTATTTACTGGCTATTTGGGCTTCATATTTGTAGAAGTTATCCTTTCTTGATATAGAAAATCCTCACTTGCCGGGCAGTGGTGGCGCACGCCTTTAATCCCAGCACTCGGGAGGCAGAGGCAGGCAGATTTCTGAGTTCGAGGCCAGCCTGGTCTATACAGTGAGTTCCAGGACAGCCAGGGCTACACAGAGAAACCCTGTCTCGAAAAAGAAAAAGAAAAAAAAGAAAATTCTCACTTGTATTCATGGGGGGTAGAGGAAGAAGAAGAGGAGGAGGAAGAGGAGGAGGAAGAGGAATAGGAGGAAGAGGAGGAGGAAGAAGAGGAGGAGGGGAGGAAACCTATTTACAGTCTTTTTTTTTTTTTGGTTTTTTGAGACCTATTTACTGTCTTCAGGGACGGGCTGCCCACTGGGTGGGGTGGTGTGTTCACAGGATTCAATTTCAGCCCAATTGCTGGCCTAAGGGCTCCTCGTCCTGACCTGTCTTTGCCAACTTTTTCAATATCATTTCCTTCTGTTTCTCTGAGTAAGAGTTCAGTTGTCTACTCCCTTTGTGCTCTGAGCATGCTCCATACTTGGTCCATATGGGGTTATTTAAGCACCCTTGATAAATGAGCCCAGTCCTGGCCTCCAGGGAGGTTTCATAGGATGTAGTGTGGCAGGCTCATCAGGCTAGACTGTGTCTTTGTGTTAAGGGCGTCTCCCCATCCTCGTCAGATGTGGGCCTGTGTAGGAATGGAGGCTGATGTTGGGTGGCTTAGTAATGGACTTAGTTTTCTTTCTCTTGGCAGATTATATTCACTCCGCCGTCACAATGAAGGTGCAGAAATAAACACAGTGGTGTACTTGAGAGGTGGTAGACAAGGCCAAGTTCATGAGGCCACCCAGGCGCGGAGGGCACAGGCAACCAAGACAACGGTACAGTCCGTAGCCCTGAGGACATCTCAACTGACTGACTCTGTGTGGCCTTCATGGACCTGTGCCTGCTCTGGGAAGCTAACATCCCTAATTTCTTTCCAGTTCCTACTTTCTGACTCCTAAGAGGCTCAAGAGGGAGTTGGCTCCCTATCCTGACCTGCAAAGGGAGGGAAAGGGAGCTGGAGACCTTGAAGCCCTTCCTCTAGGACATGAATCACAGTCATCGCCATCATTAAAACCTCTGTGTAAACAGCACACCCTTGCTCATCCTTCCTTCTTGTCTGAGCAGCTATCCCTGCGTGGCAGGGATCCTGCCAGGTGCTGGGCTATATAGATGAACGAGTGTGTGAACATTCCCTTCGGGAGCTCACAGGTCAGCTGAGGGATTAGCTGGAAACAGTAACAAGACCTCAAACACCAAGATGCCCAAATTTAGAAGTTTCCAGGGCTTCCAAGAAGATTTATTCTCTCTCTCTCTCTCTCTCTCTCTCTCTCTCTCTCTCTCTCTCTCTGCTCTCTCTTCCTCTTTCTTCTTCTCTCTCCTTTCTCCTCTCTCCCCCTCTCTCTTCCTTTCTCTCTCTCTTTTCTTCCTCTGTTTCCCTCTTCCCACCCCACCCCCGGTCATTCTCATTCTCTCTCTCTCTCTCTCTCTCTCTCTCTCTCTCTCTCTCTCACACACACACACACACACACACACACCCCAGTTTTCGGACCATAAAGTAATCCACATAGGATGCACAGAGATGTCATTTGGATGTCAAAGATAAAGCCTCGTTTTACAGATTTTTTTTTTTTCAAGATAAGCCATGGGCACTGGTCCAAAACCGGGTGTGGTGAGGAAGAACCTTGTAAGTCAGAAGGAACTTGGGGTGACAGCACCGGGTCTGGCACGGCAGCTAGGGAGAAAGTGAAAATCATTCTGAAGGCCGGTGAAGGGCACAGAGAGGTCGCCGCCGCTGAGCCAGCAGGTGTGGGCACAGGCGTGTCGTACAGGGAACAAGAATGGAGGCTAAGGAGGCTGACATGACCTGGGTTTGAATCCGAGCCTCCCGAGCACCAGTTGTATTGGTGTTAGATGAGCTTATCTAAGCTTTGGTCCCTCACCTTTAACTTAACTACTAATAGGATCCGCCCAGAGTTGTCCTACAGATCAAATTAGATACAGCTTATAAAACATCACATCTACACTGCCAGGTGGTTATTGCTTAATAAACAAGCTAACAATAACAGAGGGCAGGGCAGCCTGCATGCAGGGCACCTGCACTGTGGGGCTCTGTCCTTCTGCACTGCAAAGCCTGCCTGGCTCTTCACCATCCCCTCTCCTACATCAGCAGAGACCTTGGAGATTCATGATCAGAAACCTCCTGAAGCCTTTCCTTGCTGAGAATCCCACAGCAAAGCCCCCCCTCCCCCAGCTGGCAGAGTTAAGGACCTGGTCATAAGTCTACCCATAGGCCTCAAGTGCCTCATAACCTTGGAAAAGTTCAGGATGCCGCCAAAACACCACCTGCCTGTGTTCTCTGGGCTACTTCCCCCGGGTCAGAGGTTGGGCAGAACTATTACCAAAGTTGCTTGTGTTCTACGTGCGTCAGCATGGGATCTGTGGGTGGGGGTGAAGTGCTGGTGGTCTCTGTTTCACCGACTCAAGACTCACAAGGGCTGGGTCTGCCGGACTGCACAGACCCTGCTGTGCTCTGGTGTTGGTTAAAGGAGGAGAGATACCCTTGGAGGGGGTGGCAGTGCCGGGCCTCGTGGGATGTCCCAGGGAACTTGCAGCACTTTATTGGAACCCAGTGTTTGTTTAATCATAGGGGAGTCCTAGTAATTCCACTTACTTGAGTCAGCACCCTGAGATGGGAGCCAAGTTCCCATGAGAGCTCTGAAGAGGCCCTCAGTTCCTCCTTGTGGACTGTTTCCAGGGATGCCTGTCAATTTACTTTGTAATAATGATTATATATAATATTATATATATATATATTTCACAAACCATGAGATCACGTATCTACAATATGTTGTCAACTGTAAAAAGTTCTGAACATTTAAAAAATATTTTTATTATTGTGTATGAATGTTTTGCCTGTGTGTATTTGCATTAGATTCCCCCTGGATCTGGAGTTACAGACAGCTGTGAATGGCCACGTAGATGCTTGGATGCTGGGAACTGAATCCAGGTCCTCTGCAAGAGCAGCCAGTGCTCTTAACTGCTGAGCCACCTCTCCAGCCCTCTAATTCTTTTTCTTTTTGTGTTTCTGAGACTGGATCTACCTATTCTAGGATAGGCTCAAAATCACTATGTGGTCCAGGATGACCTTGAACATCTGAGCCTCCTGCTTCTACCTCCCACATACTGGGATTATTGATCTGTGCCACGAGATCTGTGTGGTGCTAGGGATGGAACCCAGGGATTCATGCACACAGGCAAACCCTGGAACCCAGGGGTCATGCACAAAGGCAAACCCTGGAACCCAGGGGTCATGCACAAAGGCAAACCCTGGAACCCAGGGGTCATGCACACAGGCAAACACTCTACCCTCTGAGCTCTGTCCTTGCCCTGAGCTCTGCATTGTTAGTGTGTTTATTTATTTAAGCCTCTAAATAGAAATACCCTGAGATAGGCTGGTTGTTATCTCTACCTTGAGAGATCTGTGGCTATTGGAGAAGGGTGGAGACTGTCCAAAACCTCACAGGGCCAGAATCTCGGTCTTCCCCCGTAGCAGCACAACTGGCAGCCCGGTCCAGAATCTATTAAGCTCTGGGTATTGTGTTGCTGGGGGGGGGGGGAGGTGTTAATGAAGAAGGAAGACAGAATTTAGAAATGCCATGCCCAGGTCTGTGGGGTCCCTGGGATTATGGCCTCCTCTCACCCTCTTCCTCCAGTCTTTCCTCTTGTTCCCATCTGAAGCCCTCCCTTGAACGGAGCTGCCACTGAACCATGACAACTCAGTTTGTGACTCTCCACGCTGTCTTTTTTTCCATCCTGATGACTGTCTGCAGTGTAAATACAGACCCGAGTACCTTCTGCACACTGTCCACTTGACATTTTCCCAGCATTGCCAACTCCACAAGTTCAAAGCCCCTCCTCTCCTACATGTACTCCACATCTGGTGTCACTGTCTCAGGAGGTGGTGGCACACCCACTCAACACTTGAGTGTCATCTTTGTGTGAGTGTGTGTGTGTGTGTGTGTGTGTGTGTGTGTGTGTGTGTGTGTGTGTTGCTTTGGAGACAGGGTTTCTCTGTGTAGGTCTGGCTTTGCTGGAACTAGCTTTGTAGACCAGGCTGAGTTTGAACCCTGAGATCCGCCTGCCTTTGCCTCCCAAGTGCTGGGATTAAAGGCGTGCACCACCACTGGCCGGCTTGAGTGTCATCTTTGAGGCCTCCCTCCTCACCCATTTGGCCAATCTATTGCCAGCTCCTGTCCATTTTCCTCCTAAACAATCTTTCAAATTCTGCTTAACTGCTCCCTACAGCTTCTGACCTAGGTGAGGCCCCAACCTCTGCCTTACAGCCTCCTAGTTGCTCATTGCCCATTAGCCCGTCCTTCTAACCAATATTTGTATGTCCTTCCTTGTACCAAACCCTTCAGTGGTTCCTCTCTGTCTGCAGGGGTGAAGTCCAAGTTCCTTAATGAGGCACTCTTTGTTATATGATCCTTATATTTTTACGGCCTCCTCCCGGGTCACTGCCTTAAACCTTTTACTGCATAGAGGTGGACCTGAGGTCAGCCATAGGCGGGAGACCTGTGTAGTGTCCTCTTGAAATCCGTCATTAAACAAGGAACCTTGCATTTCACTTCGTGTTGGACCACGTATATTTCGCCAATCTCCTCGGCCTGTCTTTCCCTGAACCATTCTTGCAGCTTGTGACCTTAAAGTTTGTTCAGTCTCTTCCACCGGGAACACCCTTTCCACGCATCAACCTTCCTTCGGCAATTTTTCCTCTAATACTCAATGCGAGTGTTGCTTCCTCTCCCTTCCCTGTCCCAATCGTCCAACAAGAATCAGGTGCTCAAAAATTATATTTATCAGAAATGGGAGCACAAAATGTAACAAGAACCTCAAGAGACCTCCGACTTTCTATATGTGGTAAAGGGAGAAAAAGATGGGAAGAAAGTATTTTTTAACTATTTCCAAAAGCGCTATCTGGAGGGCGCTAGGACTTGTCCGCGGACGTGTTCGTTCTCTAGCTGGGGGCTCCGCGCCGGGCAGATGAGAAAGCAGCCTACACCGGCTCTTGGGCGCCCCCTACCGCCATCGCGCAAGCGCAACACCCCTTCCTGAAGATTACCGGGTCCGAGCCCGCCTCTCGGCTCCCATTGGCTGTCCGTTATTCTCCCGCCCCTCCAGTACTCAGCCAATCAGAACCTCTTGGTGGGCGGGGCTTTCAGCAAAGGGGCGGAGCGTGAGCTTGGATTGGCTCCACTGAAAACGGTGACGTGGCTGAAGGAGGCCGGTTTGTTTCTGGACTGAGGCTCAGGCACACCGGCTCCGGATTGGTGTTGGGCCGGGCCGGGGTCTTTGACCGGAAGCGGAAGTGGAGAAAGGATGCAGGTGTGGGGATCAGGGCTGGAGAAACTGGGTCGGCTCTGGGACTCCTGTCCTGCCTCCCCAACTCCTCCCGTCCTCAGTCGGGCGCTCTGCCCTTGCAGGGTGGCAGTTGGGTTGGTGGAATGAGCGCGCGCGAGGAACATCGCCTTCCTGCGTTCACGCCCCCCTCCCTGTTGTATTTCCCACCAGGACCATCAGCACGTGCCCATCGACATCCAGACCAGCAAGCTGCTCGGTAGGAGAGGGCGCCCCCGCGCGGTCGGCTCTCGGGGGAGGTCTGCTAGTTGCTCCCTGTCACCAGCAGCCAGGAGCTGTGAAAGTCCCAGCTGAGGTGCCTTACTCTAGCGACCTGTTTGGTCTTCCAGGAAGGAAGCATGGAAAGTCTTTACTAGCTCCGTGTTTTCTACTTTTAACTTTTATAACGTAGTATCAAATCATATTCAGGGACACAGGACAAGTGGATGGTGTTAAAGATGAACAGTTACCAAATAGCTGAACCATTTGGAACCTAAGTCTGTTTGGTTCTGTCTTCATGCTTTTTGCATTATTTTGGGTGGGTAATCCCCTCCCATTTATTTAAAAAGTTTCTCTCTTTGGATTTATGGAAAGAGGGATCTAAGACTCAGATACAGACCTTTTATGCCAGCCGTGGTGACTAATGCTGGTAGCCATAATACTTGGGACGCTGAGGCAGGAGGATTGGTGGCAGTTCTTAGACAGCCTGGCTTACATAGCAAATACCAGGCTACGTACTTGCTATGAATGAACCCTTACATCCTCCTACCCCCCAAAAAAGCCTTTAGTCCCAGCACTCAGGAGGCAGAGGCAGGCCTGATCTACATAGCAAGCTCCAGGGCAGCTAGGACTACGTGGAGAGACTGAGAGACAAGAAGACCTTTTTTTTTGTTGTTGTTTTTTTTCGAGACAGGGTTTCTCTGTGTAGCCCTGGCTGTCCTGGAACTCACTCTGTAGACCAGGCTGGCCTCGAACTCAGAAATCCGCCTGCCTCTGCCTCCCAAGTGCTGGGAGACAAGAAGACCTTTTGATGCCAGGCTGCCTCTGCATTTAGTTTACATCCCTCATGTTGTCACTTAGGGACAGGTGCACAGCCCCTGGCACTTAAAATGTTCACCAGATTCACCAGACCATTGTTAACCATGTCCTTAAGAGGATGTTTGCCGACCTCAGCCCCTTGTAGAAATTCTGACAGCTACGGTTTTTCTTTCTGATGACTTGAGAGGAACTCAGCAGAGACAGAGTTTCTGATACTATTGTTGCTTGATAAGTTGACCGGCTGACAGATTTGTCAACAAGGCCACCTTTCTAAATGAGAGGGGCATTCAGTACTTTGTGGGGCACTGCTGAATCCTCTGCCTTAGCCTCCCAAGTACCAGGCACAGATATATCTACCCTGGTGTGCAAGCCTGCCCTCAAGTCCTGAGAGGAACTGGTGGCACACCACCCATTCAACATCTGTTCTATACCCACTGCCATTTTATACTTGTCTTTATTAAGATGAAATAAATCACTGAGGTTTATTGAGTCACCGAGATGCACAAGGCACGGTGCATAGCATGTCATCCTGTGTATGGGGAAACTGAGGCACAGAGATAGAAACTTAGAGCCAACAAGATGGCTCAGTAGGTAAATGTTCTTACTGTCAGACCTGATGACCTGAGTTCAATTATCAGGACCCACGTGATGGAAGAGAGACCTAGTTCTCAGAGGTCGTCTGACCTCCACTTGCGAGCTGTGGCACATGTGCACACACACACATATGAGCACACTGAATAAATAAATATAATTGAGTTTTTAATAAAAAATTTCTTTAAGAGCTTGATAATTAGACCCCCAGGGCCGTCTAACCGGAAAACCTTAGCTTTTTCCTTAGGAAATGAGCATAGCTGTTAGGCCTCAAAACATGTCAGCTACACTAGCAGTCGTGTGGCAGAGTGGTACTTCAGAGTTAAAAACAGACCAGCAACTGGGCTGGGCAGTGGTGGTGCACACTTTTAATCCCAGCACTGGGGAGGCAGAGGATTTCTGTGAGTTGAAGGACAGCCAGGGCTATATAGAGAGATCCTATCTCAAAGAGGAAGAGGAGGAGGAGGAGACCATCAGCACCATCTAGCCTTTGGGGCGTGGTGGGTGTTATGTTAGTCTTTACAGTTGTCGCTCATCCGGTACTTGGCACAACCACCTTGTGTTTTCCATTGTTGCCGTTAATCCCAGCCCCGAGGAAAGGGAAGTTGAGCAGCACCATCTATCAACAAGAAAGATATAATTACGCACAGAAGCAAAATATTATGGAGAATTTAGAATGGTCAAAAGTGGCACTTTCATGTTGGGACCAATTTAAAGTTTTTCTTTATCCCTGTGTTAAGGTGGTTGCTCTGTAAAACTCATACTAGGGATAAAGTCGGGGCGCCAGAGACTGTTTAGCCCAAGCGTCTCTCTGAGTCTGTCTGTCTCTTCATCTCTTCCCATTCCTCTCTCTGATACCTTAGCCAATACAAAGATTTTTGTTCAATACCCATTATATGACACTTGAATTCCCAATGGGGAGTTAGTGGTATGGCGGACTGTGTGACCTGCTGGTTCTCGTGCAGATTGGCTGGTGGACAGAAGACACTGCAACCTAAAATGGCAAAGCCTGGTGCTGACCATCCGGGAAAAGATCAACACTGCCATCCAGGACATGCCAGAGAGCCAGGAGATTGCCCAGCTGCTCTCTGGATCCTGTGAGTGATCTAGAGCCCTCTCCTTCCTGGAGCCATTCTCTTGTTGAGCCACCAGGGCGGACCCCAGAGAGTTTTTTTCTGGGTCTTAGATGCTGGTTTCTGAATCCACCCTAAAGTAACTGGCGGCAGAGTACAGGGGTCAGTCACTTGCAGTAGCCAGAGGAGGAGAGGAAGGGCGGTGCATTCTGAGAGTCTCCATTCTTGCTTTCTAGACATTCATTACTTCCACTGTCTAAGAATAGTGGACCTTCTTAAAGGTACTGAGGCTTCCACCAAAAATATATTTGGCCGGTACTCTTCACAGCGGATGAAGGTAAGTATGGCCAAGGACTGGTAATGTGCAGGCGGGATTGTCCGAGGCCTCTCCAGTCTCACTGGTGAGCAAGTCAAGATGCTTTATCTTTGTTTGTCCCTATAGTTTATACCAAAGTGGACCTGTCCGCTGGGCTTACCTTTGGGGATCACTGTTGGGTATCATAGTCTCATAATCATATGGGTGGCCCAGCCAAGATTAAAACTGGAGGAAGGCAAGGAGTTTGTGATTGGCGTGCTAGATAGCCCGAGGCAGCCTTCTCTGCAGGGATTGGCTGGGAGGGAGCTGCGGTTGCTCCTCTGGCTGATTTCCTCTCTTCTCAGGATTGGCAGGAGATCATAAGCCTATACGAGAAGGACAACACCTATTTAGGTAAAGTTGCCCTAAAGGGGCCCAAGCATCCATGGGGAGCCCGCTGCTGTGGTTCTGAAACAGCCGGTTTATAGGGAACGTGGGAGGTCATGGGGTGCAGCGCAGATGTGACCTGATTGGAGGTGTGGAAAACAGTTCTGCAAGTGCTTCATGGGAGGGAGAATCAGGCAGGAAGTGAACCTTTGTGTGTCCCACTGAGCAGGCATCTGGCCTGTCTCTCTCCCTTGGGAAGGTCGTGTGTGCTGCTACCCTCTCTGCATGTGTGGGACATCCTGGAGGCCATATTGGAAGCCTGAGAGGGAGCAACTAATGGGTTGACTGTAGTTTGGATCGTGACTCTGAATAGTAAATAATTGTAATTATTAATATATACCAAGCACCCTGGTGTTTTGTTTTATGTGGATCTACACAGTAAACACAGTAGTCCCTGTTTGGCAGTTAAGGATTGAAGCAGAGAGGGTACACAACTTGTCTCAGGTCCCATAGCTAGGAATGGAGAGGCTGAGAAGCCAGCCCTCCGTCCTTTCTACCGTGCTAGGGCATCTGTGCACCTTGGCACAGTAAATTTTCTGGCCCTCCTTAGTCGAACTCTCTAGCCTCCTGGTTCGGAATGTCAACTATGAGATCCCCTCACTGAAGAAGCAGATTGCCAAGTGCCAGCAACTGCAGCAAGAATACAGCCGCAAGGAGGAGGAGGGTCAGGCCGGGGCGGCTGAGCTGCGGGAGCAGTTCTACCACTCCTGCAAACAGTACGGCATCACGGTGAGTGGGCGTCAAGGTGAGCAGGCGCCTCATCGAAGAGGGACAGACTCTAGGACTGGCTCTCTTCTGGGCCCAACTCCGCTGCAGCTGGTGGGCTCCTTTCTCGGTTGGATTGTGCCCATCCTGGGTCTGTCTCACCTTTCTGCAGTCTTTGGATGTTTTGTTTGACTTGATAGTTTCCATCTCCCACCATGTGTGACCAAACCCTTCCCTTCTCTCATTCTAGGGAGACAACGTCCGAAGAGAGCTTCTGGCCCTGGTGAAGGACCTGCCAAGTCAACTGGCTGAGATAGGAGCGGGAGCTCAGTCCCTGGGGGAAGCCATCGACCTGTACCAGGCCTGTGTGGAGTTTGTGTGTGACAGGTAAGGAGAACTTCCACCACCCCTGAGCAAGGGCTGCTTTCCCAGGTCCCTCTGGCTCCTCTGCACGTGTATTGTTCCCACATGGCATGCCACACGTGGACTAGTTGAGGATGTGCTCCTTGGACCACGTGGTTAGGATGGAGCCTGTGTACTTCCCACGCGGCCGTGGGAGGCTCAGTCGCCATGCCCTGTTGAAGTCCCACAGAGCAGGTGCTGCCCATGCTACGGCATGTGCAGAAGAGGGGAAGCTCAACAGTGTACGAATGGAGGACGGGGACAGAGCCCTCTGTGGTGGAGCGGCCACAAATGGAGGAACCTCCTGAGCAGGTGCAAGAAGATGAGGTAAGACAGGGCCTTTGAGGAGCTGAGCGGGAACTGTTTCCCATCCACCTTTATTTTCCTGGCTTTCTTGAGACCATAGGGCAGACAAATGGTAGACACCTCAGCCCACGGGCTCCTGTTGACCTGGAGAGTCCTTTCGTGAAACAGTCCTTTCTTGTGGGAACTTGGGGGTCTGTGCAATTGACTCTCTGCACAGTGCTCAGACCTAAGAAAGGCAAACTCCCTTCTCTTTCTCTGCCCACCTTGTTTGCACTAACATCTTTTTTGCTTTTAGATCGACTGGGGCGACTTTGGGGTGGAGGCTGTTTCCGACTCTGGCATCTCTGCTGAGACCCCTGGAATAGACTGGGGTATCTCCCTGGAGTCAGAGTCCAAGGTTAGATCTCTCTCTCTGAGTGGTCCTGCTTCAGCCATAGAAAAGCATCTGTGTGGGGGACAGTTCACAGTTGTAAGGCCAGGTGCATCTGGAGGGAAACAGAGTCTCAGCAGTGAGGCATCGGTGTAGGCTCCTTTCCACTGGGACTTGGGTTGTATGAATGCAAACACCTCACCAATCAGGAGGGAGGGTGGCATCACCAAAGCCCAGGCCACCGTGCCACTGCCTCAGAGCTGTAGACCCCACCCCCTAGACGGTCAGGGTGAGCCCTTCAGGGGCTTTAGTCTGCTCTGGCTCCCTGCACTAGGGAACCATTTCCAACCTTACTGAGTCTTTGCTGTCCTTCAGGATGCTGGGGCTGACAAGATAGACTGGGGCGATGATGCTACTGCTTCAGAGATCACTGTCCTGGAGACAGGAACCGAGGGTAGGTGCCCTATTCTATAGCCTGGAGACTGGAGAAGCCCAAGTTCAACTTTAGCTACTGTGAATTTGAACAACCTGTGAGATCCTGTCTCAGAAAGTAAAAGTGCATCTCGTTTAGATTGTGAATGGAGGGGACTGGAGAGGAGGGGGCTAAATAACACTTAGAAACCCTCAGCCACACACATACACACACACACACACACACCCTTTTTTTTTTTTTTTTTTGAAACAGTATCACTGTAGCTCTGGCTGGCCGGAAACTATGTAGACCAGGCTGGCCTCAAACTCAGTCCCCACACCACCAATTCCCATATGTTTTAGAGACTGAATGTGGGCCAATCATTTTGGTAGATTGTTTAGGATTGGTTGGGCTCCCGGTCTGACACGGACCTCCAAGTCTTCAGAGAGGCTGTAGCAGCTACTTGTGTCACTAGAGGGCAGTGCAGGATGACACTTTACCTCCCTTGCCACCAGCTCTGCCTGCACATTTACAGGCCAGACCTGAGTAGGACCGAGAGAACAAGGAAGAAAGGGCATCTTTCCCCTTGGGTAGGGCTGAGAAGAATCTGTCCATAGTAATCCCCAGGCTTCTCAGATCCATCCTCATGTCTCTGCCTCTCTATCTGACAGCTCCAGAGGGCGTTGCTAGGGGCTCAGACGCTCTGACTCTTCTTGAATACCCTGAGACTCGGAATCAGTTCATTGATGAGCTCATGGAGGTACTGCCTTCTGGAAGATGTGATTTCACTTCTAATCCCTTCCTGCTGATGTGAAGGGCACTGACTAATTTCAATACCCTGGAGCAGAGCCTTACAAGTTAGGATTCCCCCACCACACCCTTGTTCTCATATTTATGAGACATCTCCAAAGTTCCTGGCTCTGTCTTGGGCAGTAGAGATGGAGCAATGACGAAGACATTCAGAGGCCATGCCTCTATGGATCTTATATTCTGGCAGGGAGAGCAGATGAGAACCAAGATGAGTGTGCCGACATCAGATGGTAACTGGTGCCACAGACCATCAGGGCACAAGGCTGGGGTGTAGCTCATTGGTAGGATGTCTACCTGGCGTTCAGGAAGCCCTGGACTTGATTCCCAGTGCCATACAAACCGGTGTAGTAGTTACTCTTGCAGCCCAGGACTCGGCAGGAGGAGACTGGAAGGTCAGAGCTCAAAGGCCAGCCTTAACTACATGGCAAACCTCCTGAAAATTCTGTGCCTATCTGGTTTCTTCCACTTTCCCCTTGAAGAGACCTCTTACAGCCACGAGGAGGGAGAGGGAGACAAAGATACCCAGTGTTCATAATATAGTAAAGTTTATTTTTTTTGCTTTTTAAGACTTGTACTTATTTGTGTGTGCACATATGCACATGTGTACCACAGCACACAGAGATCATGTTGGGACAATCGTAGATATTCTGTGGCTTCTTGCCTTTTACCGTGTGGGTTTTGAGGATCAAACCTAAGTTCTCTGGCTTGGCGTCAAGCCAATTAACCAGCCCAAGATAAACTTATAAAGACTACATCTGAGAGATGTGGTTACTACTCGTATTCTTTCTAGACTTTTCCGAATCTAGAACCACTCAACCACTCTCATTCCTCCCATGGAAAGAAAATTAGTACCTGCCCTAGGAATCTCAGTGTGCTCCCATAGGCTGTAGGAGGGGAGGGAGAGCTGGGGCTAAGCTGCTCCCATGCTGTGGGTGTCCATGCCAGAGGTGCTCACTGGGAGGTGCTGTCGGTGCGGGGTCTCCAGCAATGGAGCTATGCACGGGAGACAGCCTTTCTCCTCTGGAGTCTAGCTCTTCATGTGGGGGGCTCAGCTTCTGAGTTCCTTTCTTGGTTTGAACCAACTCCCTTTCCCTCCTCAGCTTGAGATCTTCTTGTCTCAGAGAGCAGTAGAGATGAGTGAGGAGGCCGACATCCTGTCCGTGAGCCAGTTCCAGCTGGCTCCTGCCATCCTTCAGGGCCAGACCAAAGAGAAGATGCTCAGCCTGGTGTCCACACTGCAGCATCTGATCAGCCAGCTCACCAGTCTCCGAATGCAGCACCTGTTTATGATTCTGGCCTCGCCAAGGTTGGCTTTTCCTAATCCTGTGTTTCTCCATCTTGCTCAAGCTCTCCCCTTGTCTTCCTCTTCCGTGATTCCTCCTTCCTGTGTACATGGCTTTCTCCTGGGAAAGCGCAGGATGGGGTCGATTAATGTCTGTGGACAGAACCTGCTTCCTAATTAGGAAGGGTCTGGAGTGGCTTATATTCCTTACCAGAAAAAGGGCTGAAGCGCATGAGGGGAGGGGAGACCAAGGAGGGAATTAGTTTCCTGAGCCTCACCCGGTCCAGCAGTCACGTGCAGACAGCCTCACAGGGTACTCCACACAGGTATGTGGACCGAGTGACCGAGTTCCTTCAGCAGAAGCTGAAGCAGTCACAGCTGTTGGCTTTGAAGAAGGAACTGATGGTGGAGAAGCAGCAGGAGGCGCTTCAGGAGCAGGCAGCTCTGGAGCCCAAGCTGGACCTGCTGCTGGAGAAGACCAGAGAGCTGCAGAAGCTGGTGAGACATGCCCGGGGCCTGCCCCAGGGGACAGCCCCTCCGCTCCCACAGGCTGAGGCCTGGTGCCTGCCTGTCTGCTCCCTGCCCACCCTGCTCTCCTTCTCTCAGATTGAAGCTGACATCTCCAAGAGGTACAATGGCCGTCCTGTGAACTTGATGGGAACCTCTCTGTGACTCGATCCCTCTGTGTCCACCCTCCTTCCCAGCTACTAAGTGAAGGTGGTACAGCCCAGGCTGATGCTACTGGGCCTCAACAGCAAGAAGCCAGGCAGACCTGGAGACAGAGCCACAAAGAAGGGTCACCTGAGTGGTGACACTGGCTTCACCATGATCTCTGTAAGAAGTTGTCCTGAGTGGCTCTGTGGCCTGTCAGCCTTAAGGCACAGTTGCTTCTTCTAGTTATCAAGTAAGGCTTAATAAAAAAGGATCTGACTCTCCTTCATTGCTTTCTGTCACGTGCACCACCTCGCTGAACCTGTGTGAAGTTGAAGCTGGGCACATGTTCTCCTGGATTCTTGATCAAGAGGCCTTGAGCAATTGTAGAGCCCCAGGTTAGAGGCTTTTCCTCTCTTTCAATGGTAGGCCCCATAAGCAGTTATAAGTGGTTCAGCAGGTGGTTAGGGGCTGGCCAGTGCAGCTTTGCCCCTTCCTGTAACCAGGCTCATGCTGCCCCACCCCAGCCAGCAGCCCAGGGGGAGCAGTCAGCCAGCCCTGTTGGACCCCGCAGAGTTGTATTTTTCCTCTTAATCACAACTTACCCTCTAGTCAGAGGGGAAATGTGGTTTGGGAGGCAGGCTCTGATAAACAAGGTGGAGACAGGAGTTGTCACCTTTACTAGCTGCCTGTCCACTTCCTGCCCGTAACTGCCTGCTTTGGGATTGGGTAGAACCCACCCCAGGGTAGCACCCCTCTCCCAAGCCACCTACCCATCCCTGTTTCCCAGGAAGGATAGGGGCTGGGGTGGCCAGCAATTCGATTTTAATTTCATAGCAGAGCAGTTGATTCATGGCTCTTTGTCGCTGGCGTTGACTCCCGTAATGACTTTCCATCAAAATGAAAAGTGGAGTGACACCACTCATTATTCCTGCTGCTTGTTATCTCAGTTCTGGGGAGGGCCACCCCTCCCCACTGCCTCTCAGCCGTCCAGGACAGTGAGTGATGGCCCCTATTAATCACCGACCCCGCGGACTCCGGCGGACACACACTATCCAGAGGAGAGAGAGATAAGGCCACATGAACTGCTCAGAGACACTCCTATCGATTAATGTCAGCCCACCGCTTTCCCCTAATCTCTGCCTGGTCACCTCTTTTTGGAGGAATCAAGCTGAAGTAAGAAGCCTAAGAACTGAGAGAGAAGATACTGGTGTCAGAAGACAGTCCTAAAGATAGAAGGGCCTACAGTGGTATGGCTGGGCTGTATTCTGTCTACAATTGCCCTGAGGCCTGGGCAGCTGTCTGCTCCTCTTGGTTCCTTTCCTGAAGTCTGAGCATATCCTGGTCACCTCCCTCCCCAACTGGTCATCTTCTCCAAGGGCTGCCTGGCTAGCCTCATGCATCAGTTATCAGCTCACTGAGGCATGCTACCCTTGCCCAGTCTAACATCACTGCCTAGTTACCAGCTGTTACAGAGTCCACTGCATACAAGACCCAGGCTGTGGGGAGAAGCCCAGAGAATCATGTGATTGTGCCAAGCTGGATTTGGCCTTAGAGGCTCCTGTTCCAGCCAGACATGAACACCTGGACCTCCCACAAGGGAACAATGATATTTTCTGAGGTTCCAGTTCCCCAGTAAGGGAAGCAGTTTAGGTCAAAGGGCCTTTGAGCAGATGAGAACACAGTGTGTCAAGCTAAGGGGTTTGGACAGTGTTCTCACAGAGACTGGGCCTGTTTCCTAAGCTCTTCCTGAGGTGTAGGCCGAGGTGGATGGTTTCCTTCAGGCCCTTAGTTGATTGTACTGGGGTGGGTCTTAAAAACCTTCGGCTTGCTTTGCCTTTGGCTCCATCACCTTGTGGGCCACCCCTCTGGGCCATGCTGGATCACTGAAGCCTACCTGGGAACAGTTGTGATTGATTTGGGGGTCAGTTCCCGAACTCCTCTACCTTCCTTCTGGAACAGCTTGGTCCATGCTCCTTTCCCTCAGTGCCACAGGGGTGACCTAAGGGTTAATGAGCTGAGCAGCGCAGTGCTCTCAGTGTCTGCTTCACACCATGGCCCTGCAAAGGGCTCTTCCTTCCGGCCTGGCCAGTCTTCTCAGAAGGGAGAAACAAGGGCTCCTTGCGGAATCGAATGCCAGGTTCCTAGCATTCAGCTGTCAGAGTTGTAACAGCCATTCAGGGAAAGAGAGAGGCCACAGGCCAAGTTACATCCTCAGCCCGGATTGATGTTGACTTCTCTCCTGCTGCCTCTCTGCCTAACCCCTTCTCCCTGACTCTTGTAAGGAAACAAGGACTCCCTTTTCCAGAATCCTTTGCACGGCTGCCTGCTGGCTGACCGAGGACATGGGCTATATGGAGTGCTATGGATTGGCCATCAGCGCCATCAGCCCAGTGCACGTACCCCTCTCCCCTGGGCCCACCGAGGGTTCATCAGGGGCGTGTGGATCCTGCACAAGTAGAACCCACTTGTTCCCTCTGCCAGGGCAGGGCTGAAACAATCTGCATTATTCAGACCAAACACAAGCTCACTCCTCACTCGCTCCACAGGAGCGGCCTAGAGTCTAGGGACAAGAAGAGCACACCCAGCTTGTGGGAGAGGGCCCGGGACTGTGGCCCTGACCACTCACATGCACGCAGCCAACACCCCCAGATGTTGCCATGACTCTCTGCCTTTTCATACGCTCCTCTCTGTCTTGTTGCTGAGGTGCATTTCATCTTTTGGCCACCACTTATATATTCTCTTCCCCACTCTAGTACAAGAATATTTACTCTAATACATAATGAGAAGACACCGGGAGACAGCTCTATGATATAGTCATTACCTGTGCACAGAAGACCCTGGGTTCTGTCTAAGCTCCAGAAATACCATGAATTGGATACAGCAGCCCATGCCAATAATACTTGGGTGGCACTTAGGAGGTGGAGACAGGAGGATTAGAAGTTCAAGGTAATCATTGGCATCCTTGGCTATAGAGAAAGTCTGAGATCAGCCTGGGCTACTTGAGACCCTGTCTCAAAAAACAAAACTATAATAATAATAGTAGTAAAAACAATGCAGTGTAGCTATGGGCTCTGGACCGCCTGGCTGTAGTCCTGGTCTTGCTGCTTGTGTGACCTGAAACCCAAATGTCAAGCATATAAGAGTGACATAGGCTGGAAATACCCAGAGTAGTGGTTCTCGATCCCCCACCCCAACCATACAATTATTTTTGTTGCTACTTCATAACTGTAATTCCCCTACTGCTATAAATCATAATGTAAATATCTAATGCTGACATGTGACCCCTGTGGAAGGGCCGTTCAGCCCCCACAAAGGGGTCATGACCCACAGGTTGAGAACCAGTGTCTTAGACCGAAGCTGGTGACTTGTGTTTGGTCCGGTCTCGTGTTTCCATGACATTCCAGCATGTCCCACCTAAACCCATTATCTGCACCCACGCTCCGTCTCTGGAGTCCCTGTCTCTCCCAGTCTGTTGGTTTCTCCTCTGAAGCTTGGCTCTTCTGTTACTGTACCCTCCTTTTGCCCTGTTTAGACTCTCCTGCCTCAGCTTCCCAGCATGGGATTACAGGTGGATAACCTCATACTTTGGACTTATAATCAGTCCGTTTGACTTCCCAGTCAGATGGATTGTGAGTTCAAGGACAACCGAGACTACATAAGAAGACCTGGTCTCCAAGAATTAGGAGTGTGGGAGAGGCCCTGGCTTGGTGGTACTGCCATCCATCCCTGCATGCCAGACGTAGGCAGATCTGAGTTCAAGGCCAGCCAGGACTCACATTTTGAGACCTTGTCAAAAAAACAAAAGAAAGGGCTGATAGCGGGTGAGGGATGTAGCTCAGTGATGGACGGAGTTCTTTCTTGCCTAACGTGTTCCAGCACCAGCAAAAGTAAATAAAAAGAACTCATTGACCAGCTTAGAGTATATAGTGAAATCATGTCTCAACACCCCCAACAACCCTCGGAAAACACATAAGCCACCAAACCAAACAAATACAAACGAACTAAACTAAAGTCCCATCACAGGAGGGAAGGGAGGACATGTCCTCTGTAAACCTTCGGGCTGCCTCTCCACCCCTTTCCCTATTTGAGGAGAGCAAAGGGCTATTGCTTGTTCTCCTGGCGGAGCTTTGCTCACACAGCTGAGCCTCATGAGCGCCACCCACACACAGCTCTGGACCGACTGTCCTGCACTCTGAGGAATCAGGCCCCAAGCTGTCTTCACATTGCCATCGTGCCTGGCAGAGCCCAGCGCAGCAGGAGGGAGTGTCAAAACTACAGCAGGATGCCGAGCCCAGGAATACCAGCTGACCCAGATTCTCCCTGTGTCCTCCAGATGCCCTTCCTCTCTGGTGACAGGGTCGAGCCTCTGAATAGACTGGCCCTGAGTAAACTCTGCCTTAGCCACTCTGCCGCCCTCCTCTCCTTCCCCAGGCTCCAAAGAAAACCAGTTTGAATATTTAAACTTCTCCTGTGTGTCTAATAAAAAGTTCTGCACTATTTAATGCCCCAGCTATCCATTACTGTCTGGAGCTGCCCTCTCCTCTCAGTCTCCCCCTCCCTTCCCCTTGCCCAAACCATGGCGCACAGCAAAGCCATTTGTCAAACTGATCCTGCCACCGGCTGCGCTTGGCTGTGTCTGAAAGGACATGCCGCCCCACAGGGGAAGGTGGGAATGAATAAAGGGGCTATGCAAATTACTGCTTAATCTGCAGAGAAACACCCAGGCTTTGGGGAGACGCTCATTACTTCTTTTAACTGTGATTAACGGGCAAATTAAACCCAAGCCCTTAACTCTCTCCTGGCAGAGGATTTGAATGCAGAGCCCTGCACTGGTGCCAGTGGCTGGGGTCTCTTCTGTAGTTGCTTGTGTCTGAGGTGAGGAGCACGAGCTTGGCCCTACGCTCACGTTGCCTTGAGAGGCAGGCATGAGCAGGCCCCACCAACTCACCTTACCTCCCCAGAAGGAAGAACTTAGTTGTTCTTTGAAGTCTGTTTCACGTACTCAAGAAAGAACAGCCACTGGCTACTGGGTTTACTGGAATTCTTTGCCTCTACTAAAAATTACCAAAAGGAAGGAGAAGGAGGAAGAGGAGGAGGAGGAGAGGTGGAAGAAGAAAGGAAGAGAGAAAAGAAGAAGAGGAAGAAGAGGAAGAAGAAGAAAAAGTAGTAGTTAAGAGAATCCTTAACACCTGAACTTTAAGAGCTGGGAGTGGGGCAAAAGTAGCTTTAGCCACCATGTCTGAGTTAGTTGCTAACTGGACCAGCTCTAAACCTGGGTCTGGAAAGAGGCCTAGAGAGCCTCCAAGTACATGACTAAAACTATCCTTGAGACCTATTAACCAGGGAGGTAAGGAAGAGATCAAGCTGTGTGGGGGTGGGGCAGTGGGCAGAGAGTATGAGTGTGTCTCTAGAGAGGCCCTGGGAGGGCCTTGCTACAGGTACACAGGTCATGGGCACACATGGCCAAAGGCAGACACTGAGAGGGAGTGAAGGCCCCAAATATCTGTTATTTATTCCATCAGTGGGCTTCCGTTTTGATGTAAGTTGTGCATAATATAAAAATTTCACTTAACTCTTCATGGGCATTCAGGTCAATGGTGTCCTCGCTGCTATGTGACATTCTCACTTCCCACTGTGCTTTTCAGAACACTTACCTTCCTGTCCAGCCTCTCAAGAACAGCTGCCCTGAGGGCTTGGGGCTGTAGGTCAACTCTATGTAGAGCACTTGCCCAAAAGGCCAGAGATCCTCGGTTCAATCCTAGCACCGAGGCAAGGCTCTCGATAGAAGAGTGCTGTTTGAAATTAAAAAAAATCAAAACTGCCCACCAGTGCTTGGAGTTGGGGGCTATTTGAAAGAAAAGCCTGCCTTTAAGGTAGCATTGAGGGGGAAATACTATGGGGACTCCTTGTTAAACACAGGTTCCCTCTCAGCCTGAGTGATTAGGAGGTGAAAGATGACACGCAGCGGTGACAGACTGTCTGTCAACCTGACAGGGCCGAGGAGAGACACGGTCCCGTATTTTATTTTGTCGTCCAGTCGATCAGTGGGTCTGTCATAGAAACCAGGCCTGACAGCTCCCTCGGCCGCTCCTCTCTCTTTCCTTAACTCCAGAAGCCCCAGCTCCACCATCTATTAAAACATCCTGGGTTGTCAGGGATATTAAAAGGCTCTGTCACTCCTTCTTAAAACAGTCATAAATACAATCTGGGCACTGGCATTTGGGCAGAAGCCTCCGTGTTAAATGAGAAGGAGCAAACAGCAGAGCTGCATGCCTTTTTTGACAGCCCGGGAGCCTTAGAGCGCCTCTAGATGCAAGAAGGCCTTCCCCAACACCTGCTGGCACTTGGCGCTCTGAAGCCGCAAGCACAGGATGCAGCTGGTCCCACACCCACAGGGACCAGCTCATCTCTGCTTCTTACAGAACACCATACCTGTTCTGCCGGAGGAGCCTGCCTCCCGGGCCTCTCCAGACAGTGGGGTCCAGGGAAGAAACAGAGGGAAGAAAGTCTGAGCTTTCCTCCAAGTTTACGTTTGCCTCCTTTTCCTCCTCTACTTCCCGTGTGCCAGCTTGCCACGCCTTGCCACAAAGTCTTATGAAGGCCACAGGCTTCCCTGAGGCTTCCCATGTGGGCTTTCCAGAGAGCAGGCAAGGGTTTGTCCTCTTGCTAGTGGGAGACCACCATCACTTAGGAATCCCTGAATGCCTCCAGACTAGGACACCCTGAACATCAGCCCAAGCATTACCATCTCTTAGGATAAACCCCTCCTCGTTTCCTCCAATAAGAGGAAGAGGCTAGATGCTAGCTAGCCAGGCTCTCCTTCCAAACTCTGGGCTACTGAGGCCCAGAACCACAGAGCAGCCACGATCCTCTGGCAAGTTCTAACTGGATTCTGTCCCTGTCGATTGGACTGCACACTTACCTTAATATCCAGTTGGTGAAATGCACGAAGTCCCTGTCCAGGACCTTCTATGTTCACACTGAAGCAGCACCCAGGACCCTGGCATCTTCAGATGGCTTACCTGTGTTCAGGCCATACGTGATTATGGCCACAATCACTTCCCACTCCAGAACTTTTACTAACTTTTAGATATTTTCTCAACTGTGAACTACGACTCCCCACCCCCAGTGATGGTCTTCCCAGGAGCTTTTTTTCATTTCAAGAACTGTCAAACTTTGGTCGTTTTCTATGTTAGGTACCTAATTTATCCCACTGTGAAGGTCCCATGGATTTATGTGAGTAACAGCAGGAGACATATTTCCACCTCATAGAATGCCCTCTCTGACAACCAAAGATGCCTCAGAAAGGCACAGGTAAGTAGACCTTAGCTGACATCATTATCAATATTTGTGGGTACCCAGAAGATGGTTGGGGGTCGAATACCTTAAAGAGTCAATGATTTGGGACACTTGGTGTGTGTAGGAGCCGGGTGAAGCCTAGCAGCTGTTCGCCAGCTGTCCCACATGTAGCCATTTTGCCTTTTAATCCCAGAGAATCAGACCCTTCATCTCAAAGGTCACAGGCCTAGCTACAGAGTAGCGAACAAACCATTCTTTGCCCTCACAGACCCCAGGCAGTGTCTGACCCAGCAGGCAGGATGTGGAAGGGAAAGGGAGAAACTTGGGGACCCCCACCAGCCACTCTAGTTGAGAAGGGCTAGACGGGACTCTCCTGCCTCTCCCCCTCCCCCCCTCCTGGGACTCCCACTTCTCCCTCCCATCTCCCCTGCCTCACCTGCTTTTCTTCCCCTTCTTTTGGCTCTCTACCACCCAGTGCCCAACCCTCATCTCCATGGCAATAAAAGGGGAGGTGGGGTGGGTTGTGCCCTGTATTTTTAGCCGGTCCATAATAGCCCTTTTCTCTGGAGACACAGGCACTGCCTGTGGAACTAATCTCCGCCTGTTCCTCTGCTCACAAAGGGCCTGGGGAGCCACTCCCTCTGCCTAGGCCGCCCTCGGTGACCCCAGCCCGTTTCCGGGTGTGCTTTAGCCCTCCAGGGCCTGCAGCTGGGCCTCTCTCTCACGGGATCCTACACACAGGCGGGGTCACCCCAGCTGACCTCCCCGGAGGACAGAGGTCAAGCCCCCTCTGGGGTCTCTGATGTGATTGGAAGGGAGCTGGGGCAGGGAGAAAGGGGGAGGAATGTGGGGGGAGGGGACTTTTTCTTTTAATGTAGAATTAAATGACTCCTTGTGCCTCCCTTGTGTCTGCCTCTCTCAGGCTGGCTCTCAGGGCCGAGAATCCCACACTTAGGAGTCCAGGCAACTTAGAAATGGTTAAACTCCTGTACGGGAGCTTGGTCAAGTTAAAGGCTGAGCTACGAGAATCATAAAATCTCGGCAGAGCAGCTTAGAAACTATAAAGGGTAGTGGGGTTTGCATAGTCAGCCTTGTCTTTGAAGCTGGGCTATGCTTGCTCTTTGAGGCTGGAGAAAATAAAAAGGAGAAAAATATAGGGACATGGAGAAGAAAACTGAGCCCTCAATTCAATCCAGGATCTTTTGAAGCCTCCTACCAGCTGAAAATCAAACTCCAGCGCAACTCACAGACATAGAGGATATATATATAATTTTTAAAATTTTTCTTTATTTTGTGTATATGAGTACACTGCGGCTGACTTCCCACACACTAGAAGATTCCATTAGATTCCATTACAGATGGTTGTGAGCTGCCATGTGGTTGCTGGGAACTGAACTCAGGACCTCTGGAAGAACAGTCAGTGCTCTTAACTGCTGAGCCATCTCTCCAGCTCCCTGGCAATATATTTTTAAATGGAGAAATATTTTAAGATAAAAATGTTAAACTAAGCCAGGCAGTGGTGGTGCACTCCCAGCACTTGGGAGGCAGAGGCAGGCGGATTTCTGAGTTCGAGGCCAGCCTGGTCTACAGAGTGAGTTCCAGGACAGCCAGGGCTACACAGAGAAACCCTGTCTCAAAAAACCAAAAACAACCAAGTTGGAGCCTAGCCTGGACTCCATAAGACCCTGTCTCAAGAAAAGCTACCATAGCAATAGAGCAGGCTTATGCCCATGACCTTGAGTAGGGTTTCCTGCTGAGAATATCTCTAGGAGTCTTTCAAACAAGGCTGCAAATTTTAAAAATTTATGTATATGTATACACACACACACACACACACACACACACACACACACACACACATATAATTATAATTATTGCTCTCTTCAGACACACCAGAAGAGGGCATCAGATCTCATTACAGATGGTTGTGAGCCATCATGTGGGTGCTGGGAATTGAACTCAGGACCTCTGGAAGAGCAGTCAGTGCTCTTAACTGCTGAGTCATCTCTCCAGACCCAAGGCTGCTAATTTTGTTTGCAATGAAAACGCCCTAACTTCCTGCATCCCGTGACCAATACCTGGCTTGAGACCTGCATGGCATGCTCCCCTGGAAGTGGGAACAAGAGCCGCACATGGTAGAATATTAATGTCAAGCCAGGTCCTCACGGTGCTCACCTCTTGGAGAGACATGTCCCCCCAGCTGCAGCTGTCAGTTAGGAAGCGATTCTTTAGGAAAAACAAAACAAAATATTTTAGGCTGAAAAGATGGCTCAATAGTTAAGAGTACTGGGTGCTCTCCCAGAAGGCCTCAGTTCAATCCCATTACCCACACCAGGCAGCTCCCAACTGCCTGAAACTTCTGCTCCAGGGAGAATCCACACCTCTGGCCTTCATGGACACTCATGCACACAGACAGACACAAATGTAAACATAGTTTTTAAAAAAACAAAATAAAAGCATTTTCAGTTATAATTCTATTGATCTTGTGTTCTTGTATGTGGGCGTGTGGATGTGTATGTCACAGTGCATGGGGCAGAGCTATACCCTCATCTGCTGAGCCATTTTGCCTGCCCCCAGGAAGGAGCTCTGGTGCTTCATATTGTCAATCAAATCAGGACATTCTCCATAATTACAGACAGATAAGATTCCTTCCCTAGAGAAGCATAGTCCAGGCCATCCAGTGGGTGGAAACATAGGACAGCAGCCAGCCACACCTCGGGCTCTGCACTCCTGGCTGTGAGCACGGCTCTCCTCAGGTCAGAAGCAACTAAGAGTAAGAGTACCTACTATGGTGAGGGAATCACGGCTCCTGCCTGGAAAAACACTCAGAAAAGAACCTGGTCAGTGGCCCTACCCTGCAGGGGTCAGTGGTTGTATTGTTTTCTCATCACATCTTTGTGGATCTGATTTCCAGAACAGCACTCATTCCAAGTACTCCAAACCCTTGTCCCTCTGAGTCCTTCTCTCCCATGCCATCCATATATCTGATTTTGGGTAAGAAATAACACACAACTACTCTTGTTTGGATGATGGGAACTCACCCATTTTGTCCATGTAGACCAAGGCTCTTAATGAGGAACACAGCTAGCCCAGAAGGGAGAATTGGCCCAGTACGAAACAGGACCAGGCAAAAGATGGGTTGGAAAGGTCAGAGGTGGGCTAGTAGACAATGCACGACTTATTACTGGCATCATCTCAAGAGATAATGTAATGCCCCGTGGCCCTATTTGCTCCTGAAGGGAGAAAACAACAATAACCAACAATACAACCAGCCCACTTTTTTGGCAAACATCACGTGTTTGTTTACAGTGCACAGCTACTAATATCTTTGTCCCAGTGCCTCCTCTAAAGCTGATCACCACTGAATTATGGGCCTTGCTCCGGCTACTGCAAGGCTTTCCGTGATGTCCTCTACAGACAGGACACAGAGCCCAGATGGGTATCCATGCCCCAGCTGGGAACACAAAGAATACGGGAGGCAGGACTGAGTCAAGGAGCAAGAGAGAAAGGGCCCCTCCTGTGCAGTCTGGTGGTGAGCAGCAGCTTGGACGGACCTGGGACACCTCCCCCCTTCCGCCTCTTAAGCTCTAGGATCTCGCTGGTCTCCTCGTTTTCCTAAATTCTTCTTTAAGCATTCCATTTGTTTCTGTGTGTGTATCACAGAGAGCGTGAGAGGGTCAGAGGGCAACCGGTGAGAGTTGGTTCTTTCTGTCCACCACGTGGGTTCCATGGGCTTATATCAGGCTTAGAATGGCAAATGACCTTACATGCTAGCCTATCTTAGCAGGCTGGCCCAAAATAGAGTTTTTAAAAAGAATCTAGTCTGCGTTTCTCCTTTTAATTGTGTGTGTGTGTGTGTGTGTGTGTGTGTGTGTGTGTGTGTGTGTGCCATGCCATATGTATGTGGGTACCCTTGGGGACCAGAACACAGTGTCAGATCCCCCTGGAGCTCGAGTTACATAGATGGTTGTAAGCCACTCAGCTTACTGACTGGGAACAAAAGCTCTGTTCTCTGGAAGAGCAGGAAGTGATCTTAACTCCTGAGTCATCTTTCCAGCCCTCAAAATAGAACATTTTTTTTTTTTTTTTTGATATTTTACTTACATTTCCGATGATTCCCCTTTTCTTTAGAAACCCCGTGTCCCCTCCCCCTCCCC